>CM076582.1:990717830-991369307 GCA_034641835.2 Pinus albicaulis
AATAATAAAAGGAGTCGTCTAACGAGCCGGAGGAATTGCCCGGACGGTCAAAATTGGCCGGAATCCGGGCCAAAAAAATTTAAAATTTTTTGCAGAAACAGTGTTTGAATCCTGATTTTGACATTGGAAATGGATTCAGCACCATCAAAACCCTGTATGACACCCAAAATATTAAACTTTGATAGTTATAACATGGATTTAGAAAAATTCCTGCCAGATTTTCTGAAAATCTTATCGGAATTTTCATGATTTTCAGAGCGATTCCTCTGGCTAGTTAGACTACGGCATAATAAAAACCATGCACCGCAAAAATATGGAAATGTTTTGCAAAACAACCCACTAAGAAAATGATAGAAAGAAGAATTGTTTCAGGAGAAGAATATAAATGTAAGAAAAATAAATAAAGTAAAATCGATGCCATACGTAGACAACCCAAGAAATGAACAAAAACTGCAATTCCAAAAGAAAAATTAATGGAAACTTTGTAAAAATGATATAAATAGTTATGGGATAATCGAAACATTGATTGAATCCTACACTTTTTATGGCAAAAATCGGATGACCGTTGGAAGGTGGAGCGATTGCTTTTTCTTTAGAGGCTAGTATTTTTTGGAAAGCTAAAATTATTATCCTTTAATTAAGGATTAATTAGCATCAATTCTGTTGTGAATAAGGATGCTTTAAAATGAAAAAAGAAGTGTGGAAGGAACGAGTATGTATTTTTTCGCTCCTTAAGAAAAGTGGAAACATAAAAGCATTTCGAAAAGTGGAAACATAAAAGCATTTCATTTTAGAATGTGAGGTCTTCAAAGACATGAGGGAAAATTATGTAGATATTTTGGTAGCTAGCTCTTGCTATATTCTATTCAGCAAGAGATTTGTCGACAAGCTAGGAGAGTTTATTATGAAACTTCAAAGTAAAAAGACAGAATACAAGATCCAAATAAAGAAGCAGTATGTGCCATAGGTTATCTTTAGCCTTATGGGCATTAAAATAACTTCTTCTTTAGTGACTGCTTTTTCCCTGCTTTTTCTTTAGTGGTTGTTTTTTCCTAAAATAATATGATTGTGGACAGAGACTGCATGCTGCATTGTCGTTATTAGGTTAGGTGGTCTCACGGTGAACGGTATCGACAACCTCCTTATTTGCAAAGTAATGGGATGGACAGCCGTCTAGTTTTCAAAGTTTTCGCTTAATTAGTTGTTGACATATATGATTGGAGCAGTCGACTCTTCTACGAAATGGAGCCCCGTCCGAGTGTTGTTTTTTTTAAAATTTGAATCCTCGAATTATTTCGCGCTCCATTTGGATTTGTTGTGTGATGTTTGTTATGCATCCACGCCGCCAGGTTTGTTCTGTTCAATTCGCCTGTGTAATCGATTTCTCCAGCATTTGGCCATACAAATCAGGTTTTTTGCAACTACACAAAGAGGTTGGAATTCAGCTAGAAGAGGCTTTACAAATCGGGTCTTTTGCTGAGCCCGAACATGGTAAAGGTCATTGTTTCATGTTTACTATTTGCGTTAAAGGTATTACCATAGAAGTTACTCTTGCGTGAGGCCACACTCAAGTCTTTGCTTCGATCTGTGGCTGTTGAAGTCACTGCAATCAAATTTATAAAGTAAAAAAAGGGAATCGCAAAAGGCAATTTCATCAATGTGTTTTAAATGAGAGCGATTATATACAAGAGGAATATTATAAACATATACATTTTGAAAATAACATCAAACAATGGTAGTACTTGATCATGCAACATGAAGAGCTTGTGGACTGTAAATATCAAAAGCTCTAAAAGCAGGGGACCATCTGCCTGATGATATTCCAAATGTACTGGATGATAATCCAAATCAAATAATAAGAAGATTGACAAAATAAGAGAGAAAATTAGGGGCAACATGGCAATCTGAGCTCCCTACAAAAATCTAAGCTCCCTATAAAACTAAGGTCCGAGATCTTAGTTTTTCATAGCAAATTTTAGCCCTCTAGCATTTTCAGGCAAGGGATAAAACTTTCTGAAGCAAGGCCTCCCACAACCAGCATGGATGCAGGGACTGCTGAGTGAGAAGTTCTTTGTTGGGTGTGGGACTCATGACAGTGCAAGAAAGAATGAAAAGAATATATATTGTTTGGATTGCTGCAAGAGCATATACCCTCATTATTTACCTGCACATCTCACCCACCGTTTACTGCAGGTAACTAACCAATATTTAATAATCTTTAATTTTCTAATTGTCGTCTTTGGTTTAAGGAGGATTCCATCTTGAACCGTTGATAACCTTCAATTTTCTAATTGTTGTCTTGGGTTTAAGGAAGTTTACATCTTCAACTCTAATTTTGTTTTTTTTTCCTTGTCTATCTCACATTTTAGAGAATTTTGGCTCCAGAAATATTTTTTTGGGAGTTCAATTCTTTAAGATTCCTCTTGAAACAATTCAATCCTTGAATATTTTCTTCCGAAAGGTGGAATGCATTTATTTTGGAGTAGAATTCTTGAAGATTCCTCTTGAATCCGTTGAGTATTTTCCTCTAAAAGGTGGAATTTGGCCCACCTGTTAAGGGAATTTTCTCTTCTAGATTGACAACCTTACTTTGTACAAAGAGTGATTTCATTCAGGTATTTTTGTTTCTGGGTATGCACTACTATTTTGTAAGGGGCATTAGCCTTTTACCCTGGACACCAAATTGTGAGAATCAGAAATTTGTTTTTTTAGAATTCAACTTGCAGCTTACTAATTTAATTTTAACAGGATGGTTATAATGTCCTTGGAATCTTTTGCTCTGTTTCTATGGTATATTGTCTTTAGGGTCTCTGTGCCCTGTTTCTCTGGTATAATGTCCTTAGATTCTCTATGCTCTGTTTCTATCCTTAAAGACCCCGATGATGGAAAATTCTTGTGTCCAGTGCGGACCTGTCAGGCCTGTGGGTTTCCAGTAGGCATGGAGTATCATATGGTTCCTGGCATTTATTCACTCAAAATCAAAATCATTAGAACAATTTGCTAGAAATGCACCGATCCAACAGTGTCCTAGGATTAGACCCGTTTCAAGCTTGATCTGGTTTGAGGGGAATGATGTCTCTCAGTTTTTCCAAGCATTTTGAAGTCCTTATATCCAAGATGTTGAATTTTGGTTCTTTGTTGAAGGGAAACACGTTTTGCAGCCATGCGAAGCACAATATGGCCTTAGATTGGGGGTTTCAGAATTGTCTTTCAATTTTCAATCTATGTTATTCTAGCAACATTTTGGGGGAAAGCGAGTTTCTTATCCAACCACTTCTGTCAAAACTAGTCTCATGGTTACTCTAAGGAGTAATTTGTAGAGAACTTGGTAAATAATGTCATAATCCTAAAAACTGCCAGTAAAAACTTGATCCTTTAGTTGAATCTACATTTTTTTAGAGTAATGTTGTTTCTATCGAATGAATCTAATTAATTTATGGTCAGTATATGAAAGTTTGATGACCTACTTGTTTGTTTGGAAATGTGCTTTTGGTTAGTCTGTATCATAAGTTACTACTAATCTGGATGATGCTCCAACATATAGGAATTTGGTTAGCAACTTAGTTGTAATATGTTTACTAAAATCACCATCTCACTATTGTTCTTGTGGGAATTTTCTGCAATAGGTTCGGCGTTATGTTTATCACAACGTTATCAGGCTCAATGATCTGGTAAAGTTGATAGATTGCTCATATGTTCAGGTGAGTTAGTATTTTTCTGCAAGGTTGAATTCTCCATTATCCCTCAAAGTATTTATTGTTGGAATTAATTTGAAGTTTGCAATAGATAATGTCATGAGAGGCAAGCTCCTTAAAAATTAGAAAACGATTCAAAATTCTCTTCAGCAACAAAGGTCCTCATTTCTCTCAATTGCTACCTCATTTTTCAGTCATACACCATCAACAGTGCAAATGTGATTTTCCTAAATCAGAGGCCACAGTCTTGGCCTTTCAAGGGATCTGGAAACATGTGTGGAACTTGTGAAAGAATCTTGCAGGAACCATATTTTTATTGTTCCCTAGCTTGCAAGGTCAGTAAAATCCCTCATCTTTCATCTTCATTCTCTCGTAAAATTTGGGTTCAGCTATCCTAGTTATTTGCACTAAAATTTTCCATTTCCATTTGGGCTAGCACTTACAAACTAGTAGGGATTTTTCATCATGTCCTGCTATGAAACTTATATGGTATTATAAACTGCAGGTGGATCACATAGTGAAACAAGGGAAAGACCTATATCGATATTTACATTAATGTGAGATTTTACCACTGTCTGATTTTGTATTCACTCAACTTGAAAGCCCGAAGGGTGATGCTGGAGATTTGGATGATGGGCATATGACACCTAATTCAATTTTTGACAACCCATTATCTTCTGGATCTAGTGCCAGTGGGATAGTGGGTTGCAAGACCTTGGCATGCACCGCTACCACATATTTTTTTTTGTAAAGAAAAAAATAAGCGGGTTAATTAGTCAGGACTTCCCAACAACCTCAGAAGTGGTTGCATCCCTTAGTAGGAGAAATGACACTCATCAAAGATCTCTTTAATAGTAGCCTTTTCACTTTCTCCATTGAGTGTAATGGTTTCTTCTGTGTTTGTTTTCTAATTTTTTTTAGCAAATTAGATGCACAAAGTTAAAAATGAGAAAGACTCTAGTTAATGTGTCTACCATGGCTACATCTGCCATGGTTTTTGGTGATAATTACATTATCTTGATTATATATCGAGAAGGAAATTTGCAGGACTACTCTGGTTAGACCCATTCCCTTTTATTCTCAAAGCTGATTTGGAGGACATGATACTTGTTCTATTAGGAGTATATTTTGTAGCTTCCAAGCCCCTGAACAGAGGACATGTGGTTTTGGGGTTTGCAATTTTGAATGCAATTATGCTAGTGTGCAGCAGGAAGAAGGTCAAAGTTGTATGCAAGGCCAAAATGATAAGGCATGTGCATGCCATTACTTGTAACAGAGATGTAATTTATAGTTTCTTGCTTAATTTATGTAAATATGGTTACCTTTACTTTGCCTAATATTTTAAAATTTTGTCTATGCTTTTCATTTCTTAGACAGTGGACTCACAAAATCTCTGAAAACGAAATAATACAATCCAGATGTATACTACTGCAGGTAAAATAAAGGGCATGTTTCTCTTATTTTAAGATTATTTGACAACTTTTTGAAGCCGGAGTGGGAGGCCTTGCTTCAGAAAGTTTGATCCCTTGCCTAAAAATTCCAGAGGGATAAAATTTGTTATGAAAAACTAAGATCTCAGAACTTAGTTTTGTAGGGAGCTCAGATTTTCATTCCGCCCCCAATTTTCTCTCTGCTTTTTTCAATCTTTTTATTATTTGATTTGGAATATCATCAAGCATATGGTCCCCTGCTTTTAGAGATTTTGATCTTTATAGTCCACAAGCTCTTCATGTTGCATGATTAAGTACTACCATTTTTTGATTTTATTTTCAAAATGTATCTGTTTATAATATTCCTGTTGTATATAATCACTCTCATTAAAAACATGTTGATGAAATTTCCTTTTGCGATTCCTTGTTTTTACTTCATAAATTTGTTGCAGTGACTTCAACAGCCACGGATCGAAGCAAAGCCCTGAGTGTGGCCTCACGCAAGGGTAACGTCTATGGTAATACCTTTAACGCAAATAGTAATCTTGGAACAATGGCCTTTACCCTATCCAGGCTCAGCAGAAGACTCGATTTGTAAATCCTCTTCCAGCCTCTTTATGTAGCTATAGAAAACCTGATTTGTATGTCAAAATGCTAGAGAAATCGATTAAACAGGAGAATTGAACATAACAGATCTCGCGGAGCGGATGCGGAACAAACCTCACGTAGCAAATCCAAATGGAGCGTGAAATAATTCAAGGATTCAAATTTTAAAAAAACCAACACTCGGACGGCGGAGCAGAGGGGAGCGGGGTGGCGGAGGGCGAGCCTTATTTCAGCGGCTATCCGCCCATTAATGGGCCCAGGGGTGGAATGGCCACCGCACGATGATCTACGGTTTTAATCTGACGGCGGCCATTCCACCCCTGGGTGCATTAATGGGCGGATAGCAGCTGAAATAAGGCTCGCCGGTGGTGGAGGGGAGAGGGGCCCACTAAGAGTGACAGAAGTCTGAGGCTGGCGGGAGGTGGGGCGTCAAACGAGAAGTGTCCCATCACCAGACTTCGTCGCCGGACAGAGGTCCATTTCGTAGAAGAGTATGCTGCTCCAATATGATTTAGAATTCATGAAAATCAATGAGAGTTCTCCTTTGCATTACAGTTGTAGAAATCGAGATAGAAGATCATTAATTGTTGATATTGATATTTATGAGTTGGAGTTGTCTACTGATGCAACAGAATAGCCTGGATGACAGTTTTTTGAAAAAAAATTCAAAAAATCAGGTTGGAGTGTTTGAATTGAATTTTTTATGGTAAAAATGGATTCATCGCCATCAAAAACCCTTAGGGCACGCAAAACACTGAAGTTTAACAACTGTAACCCAGATTTTCAAAAATCTTTGCCATAATTTTTCATAATTTTACCAGAATTTCTAGGTTATTCTGTAAGTTTTTTTAGACTACAGATTTATGAGTTTGGTCTCACTAAATTCGATGTGAGAGTTTTACTTGCATTACAATTATAGAAATCGAGATAAAGGTGATAATACATTTGGGAGGCATGAATTAAGTTACAAGGTGGAGAAAGCATCGTGCTATGTTGATGCACATTTTTCTAAAAAAGAAAAGTTATAATTATGTGATGATGTGTAGTGAGGGAATTGAAATAGGAAGTCAGAAGTGTAATGATGGAATATGATGGAATTGATATATGAAGTTGGAAGAGTTTGTACTGTTGTAGAATTTTTATGAATTTTAGATGAATTTTTTTTTTTATTGTTGTGAACACCATGTTGCAACAAACCAGTGGCAAATTATTGTGGATGATTAGGTAGTGTATCAGAAAATGAATTCGTCACGACACAGCTAGTCATCACGTTGTTATCTGACAGTCTCCACCATGGAGCAGTGCTTGGGTGGTACAGGGTAAGTGTGGACATCAACTTTACACTTTATTTGACAAAATCCACCGAAGAGCTGTATATATTCAGGCTGGATCTGCATCTGGCTAGCATGGAGCAAGTTTTAGCGATCTGTTTACCTTCAGCGGACATCCAACGGTGCCCATAACGGACACATTGGACAACCAACAGTTCCCATAACGTTCTTCCAACTACTCGACATATACAGATCCCTTGTTTGAGAAAATTTCCCACGATCTGGTCGCAATCCTTCTTCTCACTTCTTCGAAGAGTGGCACGTTGGAACAATCGCTTGTTGAGTAAAGGAAAAAAATTCAACGAGTTCAACGATGCTTTCTATAAGTGGCATTGATGCCAGCCCGGGTTCAGTGGGAGGTTATGCTAGTAACAAAAACACAGAGAAAGGCAATGTTGGTTTTAACGGTGATATTTAGGAGGCAAGGGTATTGGTTATTTTGATTCCGGAAAAGTAATTTACGAAAGCAAACAAATGCAAAGTTTATTTGGGATTGGTTTTGGTTATGTTTTTTGGCATTTTATTTCATTGTTACTATTTGGGTTTGGGTTGGAGAGAGATAGGGTTTGACGCTGAGTGGAGGAATTAGGAGTTCGGCAAAGTAGCAGTGAAGGGGTTGGAGCTTAATGCATGTAAATATGATAACGAGACAAGAAATTTCAAAACCCATGTGTAATATTCCTTAATTAGCTTGTAGTTAATTGGAATATTAAAGTTTTGTTTTGTCACTTAGATAGGTGAATAAGTGGGTAGGGAGACCCATAAATCTCTTTATGAAGAATAAAACTACTTCTCACGTGAAAGTGGATCATCTTTTCAGGTTAATAAAGCACCCTAAGGTGTGAACAGGGGCTAGCGCATGTGGATTGGGTCAATGTTGACCAGATCAACAACGCTGTTATGGAGATTATGGAGGATTAATGGAGGACAACGCAATCATTTAAGAGGAGTGTATGCATGAGAGTAGCTCCATTATTGAGTGGGACCCAGGGTGAGGAATCTCACCAAGCATAAAAAGAAGGTGATGGAAGCATTGGAAGACATGGATTTATATTATTGTTTTTTTATCTTTTTAGATTTGGATTTGTCATGTGACATATCTATGCATGCTTTTGTTGTTTAGCAGGGTTTGCTGTGCTGTTTAGCACAAGGGTGTTTCCGAGCGGAAATCCCACCCTCATCCTCGGGGGACTTAGAGTGCCTACTCAGGAGAGGTTATCTTGAGCTGCATTACCACTATCTGGAATTTGGCCAAGCGTTAGTCTCATATACAGCGCAGACTATTCTAGATTTGTGTTGTGTTGCAGGGGTGTAGCAGTGGAAAAGAGAGA
Organism: Pinus albicaulis; assembly: GCA_034641835.2. Lineage (NCBI taxonomy): Eukaryota > Viridiplantae > Streptophyta > Pinopsida > Pinales > Pinaceae > Pinus > Pinus albicaulis. The sequence continues at coordinate 990,726,224 of CM076582.1, forward strand.
TCTCCAATTTTTGAGCTAGTTATCTATTGGAGGGATCATCCTTTCATCCAGAAGCTTGTGAGGAATTTCTTAGGGCCTCATTTCATATTTTGGCACCAAGCCAAGTAGCTATCATCAGCTACAACGTAGTTTCCCTCAAGGACTACGTTATTTTAGAGAGCAGTTGCAGCAATGGGTTTATTACCCTATTTGGAGTGTTTGGGTTCCCTGTGTGGGGATCAGCCCTTCATTTAGGAAATATGTTGGAGGAGGATCAACCATCTTGTATATCAAATCAGCCATCTCCCATCAGTGATTCAGTTGCAGGGATTATTCAGCCCTATTGCCAAATCTTCTATTTTTGTATAGTGTGTATTTCCGGAAACCTTTTCTGGGTTATCCTGGAAACCTGTTTTGGAGTATGGTTCTCTAGTCTTAACATTTTTGCAGCATTGTATCAACAACAATATATTTTCCTATCTTTCAGCTGCTAGTCTCTCATAGACAACGCAGTTCTTTGCATTCATGTATTCCATGTGTTAACAACATTTCAGATCTAGGTGTATGCTTCATGGGAGGCTTGTTTGCCCAACTTGAGAGATCTTTCCCTCAAGTATTTGTACCTATTTTTTCTGTTATAATCATAATGGAATGGATCTATGGTTGTCTCGTGCTTTTATATATTAATATTTCTGCATATTTCCATGTTTATGCACTATATTCCTGCTTTTCCCATTTGGGAATATTACAGTGGTATCGAAGCATAACCTTGGCTCAACCTGTGTACTTCAGCCATTATGTCATCTAAGGAGGCTTCTCATAGAAAGGAGAAGATCTGTAGAAGAGATGAAGGAAAAACTCCATTATCAGGAGAAATGAAAGGAGAAGAGTTCTCAAGACTTCTTCTTCAAACTATGCAGGGCATTAACAAAGACATCAAAGAGATGAGGATGGAGAGATATATAGATTCTCCAAGAGGGCTTATACATGAAGGAAGCTCTAGATTTTCACATTATGGGTTTGAGCATTCAGCTAGACCATCAGATCTACAACGTGGTACCATGCCTACATTCTTGGCAAGAGAAGAAGAGGAAGGAGAAACACCAAAGGAGGAGACTCTTGGTGACTATCTCCAAGAATATGAATCTTAGTCTAGTAGATTCAAAGAGCATCTAAACTTCCAAGGGTTTTGTCAAATCAAAGAAGATAGAAGACCCAGTAACCACAATAGAAGAAGATGGTGCATGCAACACACTTTGGGTAGATTCTTTCTACCTACTTTTGATGGGTCACCCAAGAGCAAAGCCAAGGCTTGGGTAAAGAAGCTAGACACATATTTTCAGTTGTATCAAGTTTCAGAAGAGGAAGCCATTAGAGTAGCAGCGCTGCATCTTGAAGGTAAGGCTTATGCCTAGTGGTTTTATGAATATTCTTCATTGAATAATGCAAATATATCTACTTATGAAAAGTTCACTAGGGGGTTAGTGAAAAAAATTGATCAAAAACACTCTGAAACTTCCTTGGGTGAGCCAGGCAAACCCAAGAAATCAGAACCTTTGCATGAGTTGAAAGTATGCATGAAGCCAACTCCATTTCAGAACATTGTTGAAGGGGTTAAAGACATGCAACATGCTTTTCCAAGGGCAAAAGCCCCACTTCAGCAAGAATTTTATTCTCAAGAAGAATACATGAGGATTCCTCCTTTAAGAGGGGATCAAGACAAAGAATCTCTTAATGATGAGTTATTCTCCATTGATGAGGAGAAGGAAGAGGAAGAGCTAGAAAGATCCTCCAGCGCTATGGCAGCAGGAGGAGATTTACCTCTATTTGGAGATGGAGATGAAGCAATTTCTTCAAATAGAGGAGCTCTTGTATCTTTGCAAGAAGTTCCAAAGGATCTTACATATGAAGATCAAGAGAAACATGTGTCTATGTTGATAGACAATTAGACAAAAAAATGGAGGAAGTGTGTTCCAACATTGAATACAGTCTTGGGGACACACTATATGATAGATCATTCCCTTTTGAGAAATACTTTTCACACCAATGAGATGTTGGGTGTACATGGGTTGATTACATTTGAAGAAGACACCTTAGACTGTGAAATTTTGCAGAAGGTAGGAGAAGATGAGAAGGAGGGCTAGCATCAAGTGATGGGGAACATTCACACCCATCCTTTTCAGGAGGTTTATGCACAGAAGCAGGAGGGTGATTTGCACAGTGAGGGCAGGGACAAATCAGTCCACTCACATATACAACCTGCTCTAGGCCTTAATGTTTCATTACATGGAGGCATTCCACCAGGGAGACCCCCTGATTGTAGAATGAAGAAAGAGTTCTCTCAACGTGGTGTAGCATTGATATATTTGGCTAAGGAGCATTGCGAAAAGCTAGCACAACGCAGAGAACCTTTGATGGGTTCAAAGAAGGAGTGAGCAATTTTCTGATATGGACATTTCCATCTCCCACTCAGCTATTTTCACTAAAAGATGATGATTTAGAAATCTATGATGACATGAGCATGATGTCAAGGGGCTACTCCATAGCCTTGGAGCAGCAATGATCCTTCCACACATGAGAAATATTTCTGAATATGAAAAGAGGTTATTGACACTCTTGTATGCATTGGCCAAACTATGGAATTTTTGGATGGGCAATACCTTCCAAGAGGAGGTAGACCTCCATGTACTTCAATCTTGTCTTGGGCAAGATCAGCTGCAAGGGAGGCAGCAAAAGTGGGATAACAGTACTCCAACATGTGGCTTTGGCATTGAGCATGTCAAAGTGGAGAGCTATGATATGACAGATGCTTCATTTCAGAATTTAACTGCACGGTCATTGTTGGGAATCTTAGATCCATATTGGGAGTCCCAACTATTGGTGGAGTATTCCAAGAACCTCTTCACATGTAGGGTTCTTGATGGGAAAGTGATAGATGGAAGATACAGAGTGGTTGATGGAGTCATTTATTTCAATGATCATATTTACTTGACTAGAGACTCCAAGCTCAAGGAGGGATTCTACATGCAGCGTATGAGGCGCTATTTTCAGGGCATGAGGATTCCATTGGCTCCTATCTCACCATCGTGGAGGGATTCTATTGGAAGGATCTCAAAGAAGATGTGCACCAACATATTAATATATATGCAGCTTGTTTGATGTATGAGGAGCAAAGAAACCACTTTGCAAGGTTGTTTCAGTTACTTCCCCTTTTGATGAAGAGATGGGAAGGCTCATCCATGGACCTCTTCACCAACTTTTCTACAATATATGGTAAATATTGTGTTTTGATGCTTATTAATCAACTAACAATGTATGTACATTCCTTTACCATACCTTTGCAACACATTTCTCCACGAGAGAGCAATCCTCTCCTTGGATTTCATTGTCCTTTTGGGACTATATTCAGTGATGGGGATGACCACTTTATAGAGGACTTTGGGCAAGACATGTTTTTCTTGGCTCATATTCAGTTAACACCTAATGTCCTTCACTATTTTCAAGCTTTTGAGAAGCTTATGGTAGCAAGCAAGTGGTTGGATGGCCACTTATCATATGATGTGTTGAGATAGCTAGAGGCAGAACGACACTGGTCTCACTTGAGGGACTATTTTCACCATCCAACATGTTATATGACACATTATACATTTTTATTTTGGAGCCCTTATGGTGATGACATTATATTCACTATATGTAGAATGGAATGGGCAAGAAAGGTTCCTATAACCAAAGAGTGGGATCATGAGATTCCAAGCACTTTTTGGCTTCTTAATGACCATATTATTGCAGCCCAAGATCAGCAGCTCCAAATTTATCATAAATGGGGAGAGAGACAGCGTGAGTTGGATAACTTGATCTCTCATTTTCAGCCATACAACCCCTATACATTGCAGAAGCAGGGGATTGTTGATTGTTTCTATGAGCTACCAAGGATGGCTCACTTTGTTTGGATGATAGCATGGAGATTGTAATTTCTCATTGGGATTGAGGCACCCAACATTTACCATCTCTCATGCCTTGAGGAGGCTAATGGACAACATATAACTCTTTCCATATATCTCCCACTTCTTCATGATGAGAGCTATTTGGTTTATCTACCAAAGGCTAATTTTTATTCTTGGGAGGAGACATATCCATTGGAGATTTTGCAGTATCCTTGCAGTTGCTTGAGGACAAGTAACGTTTTGGGGGGAAGGACTGTAATATTCCTAAATTAGCTTGTAGCTAATTGGAATATTAAAGTTTTGTTGTTGTCACTTAGATAGGTGAATAAGTGGGTAGGGAGAACCATAAATATCTTTATGAAGAATAAAGCCACTTCTCATGTGAAAGTGGATCATCATTTCAGCTTAATAAAGCACCCTAAGGTGTGAACAGGGGCTTGAGCATGTGGACTGGGTCAATGTTGACCAGATCAACAAAGTTGTTACGGAGATCATGGAGGATGAATGGAGGATAGCGCAGTCATTTAGGAGTGTATGCATGAGAGTAGCTCCATTATTGAGTGGGGCCCAGGGTGAGGAAGCTCACCAAGCATAAAAGGAAGGGGATGGCAGCATTGGAAGGCATGGATTTTTATTAATGCTTTTTATCATTTTATATATAGATTTGTCATGTGACATATCTATGCATGCTTTTGTTGTTTAGCAGGGTTTGTTGTGTTGTTTAGCACAAGGGTGTTTTCGAGCGGAAATCCCATCCTCATCCTCGGGGGACTTAAAGTGCCTACTCGGGAGAGGTTATCTTGAGTTGCATTACCACTATCTGGCATTTGGTCGAGCTTTAGTCTCATATACAACACAGTCTATTCTAGATATGTGTTGTGTTGTAGGGGTGTAGCAGTGGAGGAGAGAGATCTCCAATTTCTGAGCTAGTTTTCCATTGGAGGGATCATCCTTTCATCCGAAAGCTTCTGAGGAAGTTCTCAGGGTCTCATTTCATATTTTGGCACTAGGCCAAGTAGCTATAATCAGCTACAGTGTAGTTTCCCTCAAGGACTGCGTTATTTTAGAGCAAAGTTGCAGCAGTGGGTTTATTGCCCTATTTGGAGTGTTTGGGTTTCCTGTGTGGGGATCAGCCCTTCATTTAGGAAATTTGTTGGAGGAGGATCAGTCATCTTTTATATCACATCAGCCATCTCCCATCAGTGATTCATTTTCAAGGATTATTCAGCCCTAGGGCCAAATCTACTATTTTTGTATAGTGTGTATTTCCGGAAACTTTTTCTGGGTTGTCCTGGAAACCTGTTTTGGAGTATGGTTCTCTAGTCTTAGCATTTTTGCAGCATTGTATCAGCAACAATATATTTTCCTATCTTTCATCTGCTATTCTCTCATAGACAACACAGTTTTCTGCATTCCTGTATTTCATGTGTTAACAACATTTCAGATCTAGGTGTATGCTTCATGGGAGGCTTGTTTGCCCAACTTGAGTGATCTTTCCCTCAAGTATTTGTACCTATTTTTGCTATTATAATCATAATGGAATGGATCTATGGTTGTCATGCTTTGATCTATTAATATTTCTGCATATTTCCATGTTTATGCACTATATTTCTGCTTTTCCCATTTGGGAATATTACACCATGGAAATAAATGATCTAGGACAAGTGAAAATTGCCTCATCAGCCAAAGCTGGGAAGTGGGTTTGGGTCAATGCCAAACAATATCGGGGCATTTTAAAACTGAGACTAGCCCGTCTAAAATGGGAGCAGGCAAGGGAAAAACGGACTCAAAGGAAAAGTACTCGGGCCCTTTGCAATAAGAAATATCCAAACAAGTCCCCTTTGCAAGCATATGTCAACATGGCCAGAGGAAAATTCATTGGTTATTCTACTTTGTATAGTGCCACATCCACACCTCTCCCCTGGTCATCTGATCTCTATGTGACAAAATTGTTAAGTGAAAAAAAGAGGTTGTAGGTTCAAGAAGCTAAAAAGCAGGAAAGAGATCATACAATTCATGTAATAACAATTGAGAACTAGGCTTTAACAAAAAACAATAAAATTTTGAAGGAGAAAGTGGCATTTCTACAGGAATCTCTCCTAATAAGGAAGACATAATGGCAATGCATGAAGGCAGATGTGAAAAACATGAAGAAATTTGTAGTGGAGAGTACATAGGTGGTGAATTCGAAACCATCCCAAGATAAAGGGAAAGCGGTTGCCCAAATAGACAACCATGAAGAGACAACAAGAGAAGAAAGGAAAGAAGACTTCATAAAAGTTTCCAAAACTTGGGTTGAATTTATTAGAAATTCTGCTAATAGGGAAGGAGAAGCAAACTTTCAGGTCGACAACATGAATGATAGAGAAAGCAAGGAAACACAAGATAGAGAAGCAAACATAATTATTAAATGGGTGAACGTCTATGGGAAAAAATGAATTTTCTTTTGACCTTGCAAAGGACTTCTTGAAAGACAAGAAGCTATGGTAAGGAAAAATATGCCAAGCATGGAGGGTAGGAAAGTTTAACACTAAGAGATCCTGATGCAGGGGCATTAGACACTAGCCAGCAATGTATGAGGTTTTGTCCACATGTTGTGGCTAGGAGGGTTCGAAATCATTGAAATGTAACAGCTAGGTGTCAATACCTTAGCTGACTGTTTTATTTAGATCAGTTAGAGTTAGTAGAAGTCGAATAGTTAGCCATCTGTCATATTTCAATTATTTGAATAAATTGTAATTAGGCTTCTAATTTTCTAAAACGGTCCTCACAGAAGAACCGAACAAACAAACGTTCATGTATATAAATGTAATCCCTTGGATGTATATTAGAGAGCGGAGGAGAGGAGGACGAAGAGAGATTTCTGAAATAAAATATGTGTGTTCACAATTGCTTCCAATTAAATAGTTTCTGTACGTGTTTGCCATAGAGTCATTTCAAATCCATGATTGCAAAGAGATTGTTTAATTGTGAAGTGATCGAACTGTTGTATAGATTCCGCATATCTGTCTATTATTTCCCTCAATTCGCTTGAGCAGAGAAGCTTGCAAAACCCCATGGTCATTTAACTCTGTTTACTGATAATAGAATCCCGCTTAATAAAGAATTTTACGTTTGTTCATTGATTAATTGGAATTCCTAACCGGGTCAGAACCTTAGTTAACAAATGGGGAACTAATGAAGGAGAACGCAAACCCGACGATGAACCTTGGTTAGTCACCGTTTAGAAACCATGAGCGGAATTACCGAAGCGGATTGCCCATATCGCACTGCTTTTGGTGTGAAAGCGGTATTTCCGGGTCGAGGAGCGATTCCATAGAACTGTCGACGCGTGGCAAGGGCGGACCCACGAAAACCACCGTTCAAAGCGCGCCATCGCGCGTTAAAGTTCGATGTTGGATGCCAAGCGATATCATCGTAGACCGTTGATCTGGGAAGGAGCCTTCGGACGGTGGCTGGTCGACAAAGTTGCACGAAGTTTAACCCTAGGTACGGAGCGTGAATTTGATTGGATTATTGATATATAGGTGGGGCTGGAGCCACGGGTTTATTACAAAGTCACTTGGTTATAAAGTGTTGGGCTATTAATATTCCGTCGAGTGACAACCTATTGTAAGGTGGAGAAATATAAAATTCGGAGATATGAATTGAATCACCAAGGTCTATTATATAGTCAATTGGTTAAACAGGGTGTCGGCATTAATACACGTTCGAAGGGTTAAACTTTGATTATAGAAGTTCGGGGAATATATATATATACCGGGAGATATAAATAAAATAGTAAAGGTTGTGGATAACGTTTATTTGTCAAATTCCGCGAATTTGATAAATAAATTTCCGAGAAAAATGTAAGTAGACCACGTGGAGTCAAAGAACGAGGGGTTAGAGAAAGAAAAGCTGAATTTCAGTCTTTGTTGCGTCAATTGTGGTATCAGAGCAGTTGTTTCCGAGTTGTTTTTGCAGGAGCTGACATGGAAATCTGAGTTGGTAGAGGTGCTGGCAGAAGGAGACCTGTAGCCAACGCAGAGGTGTTGGGGATGTTGCAGAGGGTCGAGGCCAGAATGGATGCCATGGAGCGAAGATAACCTAGAGATCCTGAAGACACCAGTGAGCCTGAGATAGAAGAAGCTGAAGAAAATGTTGAAATTCCTCCTGACTTGAGGCTCCTTAGAACTGTTCTGGGGTCTGCAGTTAAGCCCAGAATTGAAGTGTCAAGTTATGCAGGGGGACTGAATCCAGAGGAACTGGTAGACTGGATTAATGAATTGAACAAGTGCTTCGATTATGAAGAAATATGTGAGGACAAAAAGGTCAAGTTTGCAGTAACAAAGCTGAAAGGACATGCTGCACTTTGGTGGGATGGGGTGCAGGCAGAAAGGAGGAGAGTTGGAAAACAACCTATCAAGAGCTGGACTAGAATGATGGCTAAGTTAAAAGGTAAATTCCTACCTAGTGATTATCAGCTGACATTGTATAGGCAAATGCAGAACCTGAGACAGAGCTTGCTGACACTAAAAGAATACACAGAGGAATTCTACAGAGTAAGCATAAGAGTTGGGCAATTTCAAGACACACCAGAGAAGACTGCCAAATATGTGAATGGTCTCAAGCTGGAGATCCAAGATGAGATTGGTCTTCTGTCTCCCAAGACAGTGTAAGAGGCCTACCAGATGGCCTTGAAAGCAGAGGAGAAACTCCCGAGGAAATAGTCTGCCAAGAAGAAAGGTACTTTCCGGGGAAAGGGAAGTCAGGGTGGTAGAGGAAAGCCTACTTCACCCAGGGATGGAGCTAACAGTAGCTCACCTCAGAATGCATCTACAGAGGATGATGCAAGGGGAAGAAGGGGTTCTTACAGAGGAAAGGGAAGAGGAGGCAGAGATAGAGGCAGGGGTAGAGAGTTGAGGTGTTATAGATGTTAGAAGTGGGACATAAGCACTATGAGTGTCCAAAGAATGTGGGTGCTGGTCCAAGAAATTTTGTTGTTGCCGAGGCGAGAGAAGGGGCAGAAATTGAAGAAGAAATTCTACCAGAGAGGGAGAGTCCTTGGTGGTTAATAAGGTCTGTTGAAGCAAACTAAAGAGGTCAGCACGCACAACACAAACTTTTATTAAGACATATGTAAAGTCCAAGGCAAGGGAAATGCTGCCAGCTAGTCATTGATAGTGGCAGCACAGACAATCTGGTTTCCACTGAGGTGATAGAGAAGTTGAAGCTGAAGACAAGGGAGCATCCAACTCCCTACAGGGTGTCCTGGCTGCATAAGGGGCACCAGCTGGTTGTAAGAGAACAGTGTGAGATAGACCTGCAAATGGGCAAATACAAAGATAAGGTCCTGTGTGATGTAATGCCCATGGACGTGTGTCATATACTGCTGGGTAGGCCTTGGCAATTTGACAGAGCAGCAGTGCATGATGGCAAGAAGAACACTTACAAGTTCTTCAAATATGGGGTACACCACACATTGATACCCATGGAAGAAGGAGAGCCATCCAGCAGAGTGATTGACCCAAAGACCTTGTTGCTGAGCGGGAAGGAATACCTGCAGCAGATAGAAGAAAAAGAGGTAAGTTTTGCTTTAGTTTGCAAACCTAAGGTAGTTCTTACTTCTACAAGTATTTCTGATTTGCCAATAGAAATCCAAGAGATGTTGGAAAATTACTGTGACATTGTTGTGGATGATTTACCTGATGAGCTGCCACCTGTGAGAAAGATTAGCCATCAGATAGATTTTATCCCTGGTTCAAATCTGCCAAATAAGGCAGCCTACAGAATGACTCCCAAGGAAAATGAGGAGATCAGGAGACAAGTACAGGAATTGGTGGACAAGGGACTGATCAGAGAAATTTTGAGTCCATGTGCAGTACCAGCAGTATTGAGCCCAAAGAAAGATGGAGGCTGGAGGATGTGTACTGATTCCAAAGCAATCAACAAGATCACAATCATGTACAGATTCCCTTTGCCTAGAATTGAGGATTTGATGGACTGTTTAAGTGGTGCTAAATATTTTTCAAAGATAGATTTAAAAAGTGGATATCATCAAATCAGAATACGAGAGGGTGATGAGTGGAAAACTGCCTTTAAAACAAATGAAGGACTGTATGAATGGATGGTAATGCCTTTTGGGTTGACAAATGCACCTAGCACTTTCATGAGACTTATGAATGAGGTATTGAAGGAATTAATTGGTAAATTTGTGATAGTATATTTGGATGATATATTAGTTTTCAGAAGAACTAAAGAAGAACATTTGAGGCATCTTAATCATGTCTTGAAGAAGCTGCATCAGGAGAAACTGCTGATAAATTTGAAGAAATTCTCATTCATGAAGGAAGAGTTGGTGTATTTAGGTTTTGTTGTTTCTGCAGAAGGACTGAAGATGGACCTAGAAAAGGTTAAGGCAATTGTGGAGTGGCCTTCACCCAGGAATGTCTTTGAGGTAAGAAGTTTCCATGGACTTGCCAGTTTTTACAGAAATTTTATAAGAAACTTCAGTAAGATCAATGCACCCATAATTGAGACAATAAAGAAGAGCAAACAACCATTTAAGTGGACTGCTAAAGCAGAAAGAAACTTTAAAGTTTTGAAGCAAAAGATAACAGAGAAGCCTGTTTTGATTCTGCCTGATTTTACTAAACCATTTCAAGTGAAGTGTGATGCCAGTGGGGAAGCCATTGGAGCTGTGTTGAGTCAGGATGATAGGCCTATAGCCTATTACAGTGAAAAGTTGAATGACACCAGAAGAAATTATTCCTCTTATGAGAAGGAATTCTATGCAATTGTTCAAGCACTGAAGAAGTGGAGACATTATTTGATGTCCAGAGAATTTGTATTGTACTCTGACAATCATGCTTTGCAGTATATCGTACAGCAGCCGAAGTTGAAACATAAGCATGCTAAATGGGTTGAGTATCTCCAAGGTTTTAATTTTGTTTTGAAACATATAAGTGGCCAAGAAAATAAGGTAGCCGATGCTTTGAGTAGGAGGCACATGCTTGTTCAAGAAACAAATTTTTAAGTTGTAGGGTTTGATTTTCTCAAAGAATTGTATAAAACAGATCTAGATTTTAAGGAAGCATTTGAGGCATGTAGTAACCCTGTTTTAACAGATAGAAGCTAGTGGTTGGACTATTTCCTGCAGGAGGACTTGTTATTCCGAAGAAACCAACTGTGTGTACCGAAATGTTCCATGCGAGAAAATTTGATCAAAGAGAAGCATAGTGGTGGACTTGCTGGACACTTTGGTACTGACAAAACTTATGAGCAGCTGAGTCATTTCTATTACTGGCCCAAGATGAGAGCAGAAGTGGATAAGTTTGTGAAAAATTGTAAGATCTGTCAATATGCTAAAGGAAGGAGCCAGAATGCAGGATTGTACACTCCCTTGCCTATTCCAGACAGGCCTTGGGACATGGTGAGTATGGATTTTGTTCTAGGATTTCCCAAGACTCAGAGAGGGAATGATGCAGTCTTTGTTGTGGTGGATAGATTCTCCAAAATGGCACATTTTATTCCATGTTATAAAACTAGTGATGCCACCCATGTTGCTAACTTGTTTTTCAAAGAAGTTGTTAGATTACATGGGTTGCCCAAGAGTATTGTTTCAGACAGAGACACCAGATTTGTGGGTCACTTTTGGAGGACATTGTGGAAGAAACTTGGTACCAAACTGAGTTTCAGCTCAGCTTATCATCCCCAGACTGATGGACAAACTGAGGTAGTGAATAGGAGTCTGGGAAATTTGTTGAGAAGTCTTGCAGGAGAGCATCCCAAGCAGTGGGATCATGTTTTTCCCCAGGCAGAATATGCATATAATGACTCACCAAACAGGAGCACAGGGCAAAGTCCATTTCATATTTTTTATGGAATGCACCCCAGAGGAATATCAGAGTTAAGAAACTTGGGAAGAGCAGAGCTGAGAAGTGCAGATGGTGAGGAATTTGCTTCATAGATCCGGGCCATACATGAACAAGTGAAACAACAATTACAAGGCAGCAGCATCAAGTACAAAAACAGGGCAGACTTGAGCAGAAAAGAAGTTCATTTTGAAGTGGGAGATCTGGTTTTGGCACACTTGAGAAAGGAGAGATTCCCAAAGAAGCAGTATAACAAATTGAAGTTCAAAAAGATTGGGCCATGCAAGATACTTAGAAAATTTTCTGCAAATGCTTATGAGATTGAATTGCCACCTGATGTTGGAATATCTCCCATTTTTAATGTTGCAGATTTGTACAAGTATGAGGATGATGGTGCAGAAGAAAGAGCAACAGACGAGGAACGGATTGAGTGGAAGGTGCAGCTACCTCCAGCACAACCATTACAACCAGAGAAGATATTGGACAAGAGAGTGTTCAGGAAGACCAAAGGACAAGAGTACTTCCAGTACTTGATCAAATGGAAGGACAAGCCAGAGGAAGATGCCACTTGGATGACTGAAGAGATGTTGCAGAAGATAGGCAGATCAATGGGAGAGCTCATGGACAGGAGCCCATGAAGAAAATTGCCCTCGAGAGTCTGATGCAGGGGCATTAGACACTAGCCAGCAATGTGGGAGGTTTTGTCCACATGTTGTGGCTAGGAGGGTTCAAAATCATTGAAATGTAACAGCTAGGTGTCAATACCTCAGCTGATTGTTTTATTTAGATCAGTTAGAGTTAGTAGAAGTCAAATAGTTAGCCATCTGTCATATTTCAATTATTTGAATAAATTGTAATTAGGCTTCTGATTTTCTAAAACGGTCCTCACAAAGGAACCGAATAGACAAACGTTCATGTATATAAATGTAATCCCTCGGATGTATATTAGAGAGCGGAGGAGAGGAGGACGAAGAGATATTTCTGCAATAAAATCTGTGTATTCACAATTGCTTCCAATTAAATAGTTTCTGTACGTGTTTTCCATAGAGTCGTTTCGAATCCATGATTGCAAAGAGATTTTTTAATTGTGAAGTGATCGAACTGTTGTATAGATTCCGCATATCTGTCTATTATTTCCCTAAATTCGCTCGAGCAGAGAAGCCTGCAAAACCCCATGGTCATTTAACTCTGTTTACTGATAATAGAATCCCGCTTAATAAAGAATTTTACGTTTGTTCATTAATTAATTGGAATTCCTAACCGGGTCAGAACCTTAGTTAACAAACGGGGAACTAATGAAGGAGAACGCAAACCCGACGACGAACCTTGGTTAGTCACTGTTTAGAAACCACGAGCGGAATTACCGAAGCGAATTGCCCATATCACACCACTTTTGGTGTAAAAGCGGTATTTCCGGGTCGAGGAGCGATTCCATAGAACTGTCGATGCGTGGCAAGGGCGGACCCATGAAAACCGCCGTTCAAAGCGCGCCTTCGCGCGTTAAAGTTCGACGTTGGATGCCGAGCGATATCGTGGTAGACCGTTGATCTGGGAAGGAGCCATCAGACGGTGGCTGGTCGAAAAAGTTGCACGAAGTTTAACCCCAGGTACGGAGCGTGAATTTGATTGGATTATTGATATATAGGTGGGGCTGGAGCCACGGGTTTATTACAAAGTCACTTGGTTATAAAGTGTTGGGCTATTAATATTCCGCCGAGTGACAACCTGTTGTAAGGTGGAGAAATATAAAATTCGGAGATATGAATTGAATCACCAAGGTCTATTATATAGTCAATTGGTTAAACAGGGTGTTGGCATTAATACACATTCGAAGGGTTAAACTTTGATTATAAAAGTTCGGGGAATATATATATATACCGGGAGATATAAATAAAATAGTAAAGGTTGTGGATAACGTTTATTTGTCAAATTCCGCGAATTTGATAAATAAATTTCCGAGAAAAATGTAAGTAGACCACATGGAGTCAAAGAACGAGGGGTTAGAGAAAGAAAAGCTGACTTTCAGTCTTTGTTGCGTCAGATCCAGGCCCATAAGAGTCATCATGCCTAGTTTGTGTGATAAAGGTATCATTCTAAGCGAGAAACAAATCTTGAGGGGTTCTCGTTTTTTTTCTAGAAGAAGATTTAACTCTAAGACAACAAGAGGAAAGGAGGGAGGAAATGTCAAAGGTTAGGGCAACAAGAGATGAGGGAAAAAGAGCATGGATTTATAAGGGTAACATTGTGATATCACAATTTATACCTCCTTCCAAAACAGGGCAGCAAGATGATAATAAATAAGAGACACCAAAATCATTAACAGGAAATAAGGAAGCAAGGCCGGTATGAGAAAACATGCACACAAACTCAAATGTGAGTCTTGCATGTCAAAACAAATAGAAATCAAGTCATACCCAAGTTTCCTTAAGTTTAGTTTGTTGGAACTGTAGAGATTACCCATGGATACGATGACCTGGGTTAGGGCCTATTGCGGAAGATAGAAACATAATTTTCCTCACAGAAACACATGAGCATGAAGGGTGCAAGACACCTTTGTTTGAAGGGTATTGGAAGAAGGTAGTGTGGAACAAGGTAGCGGGGAATGGCAAAGGACACGAAGATATCATGGTATTAGTGAGAGAAAAAGGTCGTTTCATTCAGTTAGAAAAAGAAGACTCAAATAAACAATTCATTTGGTTTAACATATCAAAAAATGGAAATCACATCAGAATTGCAGCATGCTATTTATCGCCGCAAGTTTCAAAAATCTACAAAAGTAGAGGGCTTGACCACAAAGATCCCTTTGCATCTTAAAGGAAAATATTACAACTTATTCTCAGCTAGGTGAAGTCATTATAGTGGGTGATTTCAATGTGAGGACTGCAAGTGAGCAAGCTAGCATTCTTTGTTGTAAAGAAGACTGCGACCCTATCTGGCTTACAGAAGATAGTAATCGTTAGTGGGAAACAATTTCAGAGGACAAGGGCTGAAATATTTTTGGTGAAAATTTTCTTAATCTATGTGGGGATTTCAATTTAGTCATTTGTAATGGTTTGACTAGATGGGAAAAGTCTGGTAATTTCACTTGCAATACTTACAATGGAGCAAGTGTCGTAGACTATGTAATTTTCTCACATAGTTTGTGTGAGAAAATGAAGGAAGTTTTGATTGGAGATCAGCTTTGGGACTTAAAATCAGATCACAAGCCAATTTATTTAAGCTTCTTTTGGACATGAAAGAAGCAGTTAGGGTAAAAAAATCAGTGTGTTCAACAAAATCTTCCAAAGGGAAGAATTCTTTTGACTCTAGAAAATTGTAATACATTCAAATTAGTGCTAGAGAAGCTCTTCGAGAAGGAGAAAATTCCATTTCATGATCTGCATAGTCACGAATTAACACATTTAATAATTCAACACGCACTTGTAGAGTGCAAAAGAGCAAAAAGTGAGAATTCAAAAAAAAATTGCTTTCTGGTCAATGCTTGGTATGACGAGGAATGCAAAAAGGCAAGGAGAATGTGGAAAGAGTCAAACAAGGATAACATAAAGCTCAAAGATTACAAGCAGACATTAAGAAAGAAAAAGACTGATTTCATGGTTTCGAGGAGAGAAGAACTAATTTTCCTTGGGAAAAATAACTCCAAATTATTTTGGAATGATCTCCAATTGAGAAAGATGCAAACTGAAAAAATATTACAACTTCTAAATGGTTTTACTATGAAAGAAAACTTTATGAGCAGGATCCCAAGGTTGACCCTCCTCCCTTGGTTAATACTAATACAAAAATCTTCACGATGCAAGAGGTAGAGATGGGTATCAAAAATTTGGGTGTTGGAAAAGAAAAAGACTTAGTTGAACTCTAAGCAGAGTATCTAAAGTGGGGCTTAAAAATTCTTGCACCTCACATTAAAAAAACAATTCATCAACATCATAAAAAAGGAGTTCCCCAGTAATTGGACAACTAGTTTGGCAATACCTCTTTTCAAGAGTGGTGACATCAATAATCCCTCCAACTATACGACCATAATGATAAGCCCCTTGTTTGAAAAGTTATTTGGAAGCATGTTAGAAAATAAAATCAACAAATGGGCAGAAGAAAAAGATAAACATGCTAAATGACAAGTATGTTTTAGACCTAAACATTCCACAGTTGGTCATGGTATAAATTTAAGGTACATCATTGAGAAATTTTGGGAGAAAAAGGAAGTATTTTGTTGCTTTGTTGATTTCAAAAAAGCCTTTGACACAGTTCCTAGGGATAAGCTTTGGCACAAAATGGAGGAATTTGGGGTTCACAGGCATTTGAGAGCAGTTGTGCATAGGTTGTACAAAGAGGTGAAAGTCAAAATTAGAACTTCAACAGGAATTTCTGAAAGTTTTAGAAGCAATTTCGGGGTCAAACAAGGTTTCCCATTGTCTCCTACCCTCTTTGGTTTATATATCAACAAACTTGAAGGGTGGCTAAATTCGCAACGGGGTGACGGTATCCATTTAGGCAAGTTTGTTATAAGGCTTCTTTTGTACACATATGGCCTTATTATGATTGCTAAATATGCTCTTGGTTTGCAAGAGCACTTACTTTCCCTTGAGAATTTTTGTATAAATGTGGGAATGCAAGTCAATATCAACAAAACGAAAGTAATGGTTTTCTTTAACAAAAGAAAACATAACTAGCATAAGTTCTACTTTGAAGGAAGCATTCTGGAAGATGCTGTGGATTACAAATACCCCGGAATTGACTTCAATAGAAATCTAACCTGGGATGGATGTAGAAAGAAAATAACTTTGGGGGGTTGGAAAGCATTTTATGCTTTTCAAAATAGGTGTAGAGAGGGAGAGTTATGGGACTGGAAAACCACTCTAACTCTTTTTAGGCTTATAGTGACTCTGGTGATTCTCTACGGTTGTGAACTATGGGCCAACAGTACATCCAACATGCAGTGGAAACAAATTGAGAAAATTTAGAAGCGTTTGATTACAAACAAACTCAAAATTAAAAGTGCAGTTCCTTATGCTATCTTGTTAAGTGAAACAGGGGTTGGAGCAATAGCTATGGTGTGGGTCATAAGGTATTTAAAAAAAATTGAGCAAATGGAACAGGGCGGATGGCCTAAGGTTGTGTTTAATGACATATTGTGCACAAGAAATAAGACTTGGATGTGGCAAAATAACAAATGGTTTAGCAAATGGGGCATTTGCTTAAGCATGTGTCCCACAAACAGTAAAGAGATAAAAAAATTTGTTATGGATAAGTTCTACAAATGTACTTGGGAGAATGAGCTAGGGAGTAAGAAAAAATATTATATTGAAGAGTTTAATCCCTCTCATAATCATCAACAAAAAGTGTACATAGGGGCAAATATTTCTTGGAGAGCCAAAATTATTATTGCTCAATTAAGGACTAATTCACATCAACTACGCTGTGAAACAAGGCGTTGGAAAAGGCTAAAAGAAATGTGGGAGGAAAGACTGTGTATTTTTTGTTCTCCCGGAAAAGTGGAAACATAAAATCTTTTCATTTTAGAATGTGAGGCCTTGAAAGACAACAGGGAAAGTTATGCAAATATTTTGGCAGCTAGCTCTTGGGATATTCTATTTTACAAGGGCTTTGTCGAGAAGCTGAGAGAGTTTATTGTGAAACTTCACAAGAAAATGGCAGAATACAAGAGCCAGATAGAGAAGCAATATGTCCCATAGGCTATATTTAGCCTTGTAAACGTTAAAATAACTTCTTCTTCTTCTTCTATTCATTTAAAATTGGGCATAAATTTCAAAAACATTGTTTTTTCTATTCTATGCATGTTTTCAATTAAGTGAATATATATCCAAAATTTACACTCGTTTAATTTATGTCTAGAATTGTTGTTTGTTTATTAAATTTTTAATTAATGGAGTGATTTTGTTATAAGATATATATATAAGGAAAATAACTAGTTTAGAGCTATCTTAACTTTGGATATATCAAGTATTTTTGAGTATTTTTGAAATCAAATCTATGTTTACTCTAAAAGAGGTTAGCATCTCAAGAAATTTGATTCCTCTAAGCAATTAATAGATTTGGAGTTAATATGAGTATATTCTAGTTTAATTATTAATTATTAATTTTATGTTTTATTTTATCTTATATCTCATTTTATTTTTAGTTTTATGTAAAATATTTTATTGGTAATTATAATTATTTATTTTATATTATTTTTAGTTTTATTTTTAATTCAATTTTTTTTTTGATTGTAGTCAAAATGTTAAACATTTCAATATCTCTACCGTACTTGGCTCGAGAGAAAATTATTATAAGATTTGATCGTTGGAACATATTTTAGTGCAACCATATAAATTAAATCACTAGATCAAACATACATTTCAAGTCGTTAAAAAATAAATCATAAAACTAATTAAATTACAACTTATTATTATTACGCACAGAGTATCCAAGAGATGAGGTTGAATACTTGTAAACTGTATGTTGTCATAGATGAGGATGAATACTTGTAAATCGTGTGTTGTCATTGATATGGCTTGGTCAGGTTATTGGTGGTTTTGGAGCTCCAAGTTAATGAGAAGCCATGGTATTGACCCATGATATTCATGTGGAATATAGTCTATTTAAAGGAGAAAATTAAACCACCATAGATCCATTTAACTCTAGATCTACCAAGCCCTGAGAGGGGTCAAGCCTCTTGAGATTTAAACCTCTTTTCGAGTGAAAATATATTTTATCCCTCTCGGTGCTTGGTAGATCCAAAGTTAAGATGGATATATGCTTGTTATTATTATTAAAAGAATTAAATGTGCCCAAAGGGATCAAATCTCAAGATTTGATCCCTCTCAGTGCTTGGTAGATCCAGAGTTAAGAAGGATCTATGCTTATTATTATTAAAAGAATTAAATGCGCCGAGATGGATCAAATCTCTTGAGATTTAAACTTCTTTTAGAGTGAAAAAAATATTTGATCCCTCTTAGTGCTTAGTAGATCTAGAGTTAAGATGTATCTATGCTTTTTATTATTATTAAAAGAATTAAATTTTGCCAGTATGGAAGAGATGTAGTTTCCTGTTATGTTATCTAAGCATTTTGACTTAGTCAAATAAAAAAAAATAGAACAATTAAAATAATAATTTATTGTTAGCTATTTTTGGGCCACGGTTTTTCCCATGGTATTTGTTATGATGTAGCCTAAATAAAGGCTCGAGGAAATGCATTATGAATTGCAAGAGCACATCCATCTTAACTTCGGACTTGATCCCTCTCTACTCTTGATAGATCCATATTTAAGATGGATCTAGGCTAGTATATAGGTTTAACATATATACATTTCTAAAAAGCATGGAAGAAAATTATTTTACATGGATATTTTAAGATGGATATATGCTTATATATATATATATATATATGAAAAAGCATGGAAGAAAATCCCTAAGAGATAGTTTAATTGGTCGAGTTCGTGTTGCTAAGTACATGCCTTATCGCGAGATCAGGGGGTAAAATCTCCTCTATGCCCTTGGGGTTAGGATTTTTAGTTTGTTTGACAGGTGGATCCCTTCAAGTTGATCTACCTAGATTTTCCCGTGGATGTAGCGGCCACTCAATGTCTGTGAAGCACCCTAAAAAAAACATGGAAGAGATTATTTTCCATGGAAATTTAGCCCCACTTTACCATGGAGATTCTTAATTTATAAATAAACTTTGTTACAATACCATGTTTTTTCAATACCAGATTCCCAAAAAACCATAACTACAATTGAGTTTTTTTGGTTATTTTGAAATTCTAGATCCACTATTTGATTCCAAATTTAATGAAATGTAAGTTTAAATATAGCATAACTACTTTGGAGATAAATCTCAATATTTGATTTGTGTATACTACTAAGAATATTCTATAATATTCCATGGAAGGTAAATCTCTACCATCCACCTAATAATTATTGATAATTATATTTAAATTATACAAACATTATTCCAAAATGGACATGCCTATCGGCATAAATATCATTTTATTTAATATAATTAATGTACCTTGAAATGGGTGAATGAGAATGTTAAAGTGAATTATTTGTTGTTGATATGTAGAATGATATTTAATTTGAATTGTTTTGTTACAAAGTCATCAATAATGTAGGAGATTATCATCAAATTTGGTGGTGTAATTGTGAGCAAAGCTCTTGCCTCTAACCACCTTTGTAGGCCCTATGCTCAAATCTCATTGACAAGGTGTGAATGTGAATGTAATTAGTGGAGGTGTGGGTAAGACTGAAAATTCCATGTTGGTTGAAAGGACAAAATATCATATTTACAAGAAATTGTGCAAAGCATGTCAACATTACAAATCTATTATTGCTTTTGTATCATAGAAAATCATGATATTGAGCTTTTAAGTTAGTAGTAGGGTTTGGAGGTGTAAATAGATGGGTCCAATTTGAAATTAATTAGATATTTGAACTTGGATTTAAGGCATTCATTGCATGGTTATGGATTCAAACCCCTCAAGCGAACACAAAATTTGGATAATGAATTGGTTTTTGATTTGACATTGTCAAGGATGAAATGTTGATCACCCACATGAACAACAACACTCTAGTTATAGGTTTAAATTGCATGGATAAATTCATGGATCTTTATCATCAACATAGTTTGATGCAACCAATGTCAACGAGCAATGGGAAAAGGACATGTAGTCAATGATCACCAAGGAAGCCAATCATGTTTCCAAACAAAATTATTCAAGTTGCATTAGCAACATTATTAATCAAGGTGTTGTGAGGAAAATAAGGATATTTTGTCCATTATTAGTGGTATACATGCTAAGTTTATGATCATTTCATTGTTTTCATGTTATAATTCTTTAATAATTAACATATATTCAACATTACTGACAAGATAGTGGCTGAGTCACATTTAGTACATTAGCAAGGCTCATATTCAAATTTCAACTTTAGAGGAGATTAAGATATATGTAAAATTATATCCATTAATAATTTTACTACCATTTTGTGTGAAAAAAGTAAAACACAACTTATCCTTCCTAAAATGCATCATCTCCATAGCCAAAAGTTTTGAAATGGAAACTATTTTCAAAGATGCAATTGTTGAGATTCAACAAGATGATGAGCTTAGTGAAAAGAGTCACCTTCACTAAGTGGGCCCACAGGCTATTTTTGGCGCAAAGTCTATTTTTAGACATGTTGATCATATTCTATGAGTTGTAGGATGTTATTTGTGGATGGTTGGTCAAGTTGGAAAAATAGATGGACTTCTATTTTTAGACATATTGGGCAGAATCTATTTTTAGATTGCCAGTCTAAAAATAGATATGTCGAATATTATTAGCTCTTAATAATATTTGGACTCTAAACATTATTTTATTCTCTTGGAGCACTTTTGGCCATGCACAGATGTATAATGCTGAGGAATGCTGGAATGCTAGAGCGCTGCTGGCTACATCGGAGCTAATGCATGAGGACTTCAGTTAGAACTCATGTGACAGAGTTTGGTGGAGTTATAGAAGTAGTTGGTGGAGTTGTATTCAGTTAACTCAATTAGACTCAATTGAGCTAGTTGTATCTAGTCTAACTGATTGATACACTAGTGAGAGTGGTGTGAATTAATTAATTAATTAATTCACTAAATAATAACTCATTAATCAACTAAAGAATACATCAGTTAACTACAATACATGGAGGTTTCAGTGGAGACCAGTGAAGAGATAGGTGAAAGAGCAAGTGTGACTATCAGTTGTGACTATAGTGATGCATTAATTGCATCCAACACTCAGTGGAGATGCCAATGAGGATTTCACAGTGCAAGCTTGGTGGATTCGAACTCATTCAGAGCCATTCTTCAGCAGGGATTGCGCAGTAGAGGCAGACTAGCAGGGGGCAAAGATCAGTGCATGGATTTGCCAGATCGGGCTTGATTAATGTGTAGCGATTGTATTGTACTAAGAGCTTGAAATGTTCAGCTTTGTATGAGGATTGTTACATGATCTCTATGACATATATTATATACAGATACTTGGGGTTTTTAGCTTCAGGCTTTCCCGTTAAACAATTGTGTTAATGTGTGTGAATGTTTACTGTTTCATGTGTGCATTGTAATCTTGTTCAATTTCCACAAATGATCAATGGTGGAATAGATTCTGTATTTTGCATGAAGTTAAAATAGTGTGAGATCAGGAGAAAATTAGACATATAACACATAAGCTATATAATTTCTACAACAATGTCCCTTATTACATTTTACATAATAAATATTCCTATATAACATTTGTGGAATAAGGTGCCAATGAAACTGAGAACAATAAATGCAATATCATGAAAGAAATTACTTATTAGTTTACCTATGTTAGGAATTATATTTTCTACTATGTAGTCAAACCCCTTTGATTTCATATTAATTCATCCTAAATTTACAACCATGTCCAATTTTTAGTGAAATTTCAGATTAAATTACTTTATTTTTAAAAATAAATTTATTCCATTTTTACTAAAATTTAGCAATATAATTTATGATTGGTTCAAAACTACATAAGGTGACCTTATTCCCTTGGTATATGTTATTACTTTTTCTTAATTATCAAAATTAATATAAATGAATTAAAGTAAACAATTTTTTGAGTGGCCATTTTGGTTAATTCTAACACTACACTCAATCATTCTAAGACTGCACTTGGTTAAGTTGTAACAATGCTACAATCTATCAAAATGAATCTGACAATACTCGCAGTGAGTTAGGATGCGTGTCATGTGAATTTCTTTCATCTGTGACCATGTTCCACCAACAACACCACAAATCACACAACATGCTTAATGCCACTCCTTGTGTATTACCTTTCCACCTCTTCACCAACTTGCCTCATTGTTATCTTTACATAGAAATATTTATACCTATAGAATCTAAAAATATGTGTAGCAAAGCCACTATTATCCCTACACATAAAACTTCCTATAGAAGCAAGAAAGATATATGTGTAGAAAGGTCATGGATAATTAGAGATTTAATCCACTTCAATAAAATAAACTATAGGTGCTACTAGAATTTATGTATTACTTACCTAAAAATAGATATTATGATGTAGGGTCTCCTCCATTTACTCCCTACAACAGTGTGTATTATACTTGTGCTTATTCCCTTGTAAATTTCATTTGTATCTACATAGATCTATGTGCATGAAGTTGGATCTATGTATAAAAGCCCTCCACACCCCGTCTATACCTAGAATCCACTGGTTGCAACCTTCCTGCTTTGGGAGGATGTCATCACCTAAAGCCCCTTTGCTACAATGAATCACTCGATATTTCTATTCACCTATTATTGGTTCTATTCTCTTTAGGGAGGGAGTGGTAGATGCATTTTAGATGCCACCCTTGTTATTAACTCCTTTTTTAGGTTCTATTCACTCCTCTTCAAACTGCTTTCTCTATATGAACAATGAAGTTTGGAGGCAAAGTTTTCTCTCTTCCTTGGCAATGGCTTAATATTTCCCCGCGCATCCAAAGTCCATAGGATCATATCAAAATCGATATTCTCATAAATTATTTCAAACCTGATATACCTCAAAATGAGATCAGGATAAAAGAGTGGTTTATTCGAATTCCAATTTCCCATCAACATAGCTTATAAATGTGGTGGGTCAAACTAATAATGTTTGAAAATGGAATGTTATAACTTGCGTCTCTTAAATGCTAAGAGGTAGAGGTAGATCTGAAAGGGATAAGAATTGCACATAACTCCAATGGTGGAGAAACTACTTGATCAATCATCACGTATAGTAGATGGTAGGTGAGTGAGAATAATGGTATCAATTATTTCTACAAGGTATGAAAGGTAGCCCTGTAGAAACAAATTCCTTGACTTGATGATTAAACATCTTCACTATATCAAATTTGAGGGAAGGTAGAGAAAGAACTACTAGTTGGTAGAGAAAGAAGATCTGAACTTACATAAGGGCCTCACCTTAATGGGTAATCTCTGAAATCCTAGCTGATATCTATTTTAAAGAAGCATAAGTGAAGAAAAGGGAATAAAATCCAACTTTGGGAATAGGTTAAATGCATTTACTGCGATGTAATGCCTCAGAGTTGGGATGTTGTTTCCATGACACCTATTAGATAAGCTTCAATATAGGCATTCAATTAAGATTGAATTTATTACCTATGTCATGCCCATGCTATAACACAAGTTTTACAAAGTAAAATAAACACAAAAACATGAATCCCTCAAAGGTACCAATGAGTCCTTCTCTAGGCCCAACCTACACTCCACAATAGAAGACTTCCCCACAAATAAGAAAAATAGTAAACTTTTGTTGGATCTCATTACAGTTAACCTATGCAAAAATATCCAATATAGAAAGGGATAGAAGCAACAAAGAACACTTCCTTCAATTGGACATAGAGAAAGTATCTTGAAAGAAAATCCATCGATATATCATGTGACTAGATCTAGAAAACATCCCTAAATAGTTTCTCAAGCCATCTAAGAGGAGAATAATGCATCATATGTGGACTTGTGAAAGAGATGAAAATTGATCCTAGTTAGTGCCAAGTGGTAGAAATGAGAGGATCCCAAAACAATATAACATTAGAAGGAAAAAATGTAGTTTGCATATTACCAATTCACGTCCTTCTTACATGTAGCTTATTATTGATACTTGGTATACCTGCATGAATATCATAAATGATACTTGACACATCTATATAAGTATGGTAACACTTGTACACGTCGTTAAGATGTATCATTGAGGCTTGAATTGAATGCATACATATCTAAGTTAACAACACTTCAAGAATCCCGAAGGCCAAGGGAAAATCGTTAATGGAAAGTTTAAAAAGAAGGGCCCCACCAATCTTGAGGTTAGTGAGGATTAAGTAGGTTAATTTGGTGCAACTCCATGTATTCCCAAAAGTGAATAATTTAACCAATGAATATTACATATGTAACTATAACCTTGTAGCTAAAAACAACAACCTAACTTTGGTCATCTCAACCATGGAAAGTAAACCAAAATGAGAATTTTACAACCCCTATTATTATTATATATGTCTATCTTAACTAGTTAAGGTTGGCCCAAGCATTTCAACTTTCAGCCTATCTTAAATAATAATAATAATAATAATAATAATAGTACTAATAATAAGGTGGCTCTAGTCTTAACAATGGCATATAATATTTTTTGGGTATTTTTATTAAAATATTAAAGTGTTCAAATCAAGAAGCATTGATGAAGCTCCATCAAACATGTGCATTTCCCAAGGTCAATATTTTCACATCTCCCATACTATTATTTAATTTCCTTGTAATATTTCATTTTAAGCATATTATTAGAGAGAGTTATTCTTAAGGGAGAGCCCACTTTTTTGTTAAGTAGAAGAGTGCATTGAAGGTTGAAACATGTGTTGTACATCAAGAAGCATAACATTGTATTATATAAGTGAAAACCTTAGAGCTTAATTGAAAGTAAAGGGGGTTGGCTCGACTAAAAGTTTGAGGAATGGAGATTTTGGATGCTTAGGCCAATTCCACTATTTAATAGTATGCAAGTTAATAGTAGAAGGGGAATCTCAAGCCCCTGGCCCGGGACGGCTTCACTGCCAAATAGCATCGATCCGAAAACTCAATCTTGTCGAAAATCTGGGGAAGTACCAATTCGGCCTTCCCGTCTTCATTCCCAAGGAAAAAAGGTGCCAATTCCTTCTCCCGTATTTCGCCTTATCTCCCTCTCGCAACATAGGTTACAAGCCGATAAATAAAGTCATTGCCAATAGATCGAAAAATCATTCTTCCAAACTTATCATTCCCGAGAATCGGGAGGATTTATTCAAGGAAGACATCGTGGACAATTACATCCTAGTTCAAGAAGCGATCCACTCAAGGTTACCCGTAAAGAGAAAGGTATGGTCATTAAATTAGATCTCGAAAGTGCTTTTGATAGGGTGAGGCATAGATTTTTATTATTAAATCCCGCACAAATTTGGCTTTGGCCCCAAATTTGTTTAATGGATCAAGGCTTGCATTAGCGAGCCCCCTGGATTGCCCCTCCGGTGAATGGAAGGGCCACCGAT
The DNA here is from genome assembly GCA_034641835.2 of Pinus albicaulis. NCBI lineage: Eukaryota > Viridiplantae > Streptophyta > Pinopsida > Pinales > Pinaceae > Pinus > Pinus albicaulis. Next base: position 990,752,056 of record CM076582.1, read on the forward strand.
TTTTCAAAGACTCTAGAGGACCGAGACAAGGGTGCCCCCTTCCCCTTGCTTTTCATCCTCCAAGCCTCTATTTTAAGCTTCCTCATGAATAAAGCAATCTACCCAAGAAATCATGGGTTTGGAATATCGCAAGAGGAGCAAACATAAACCATGCGCTTTTTGCCGATGACTCTCTTCTTTGATGGGTGCCGCTCCTTGATCTCTCGCTAAAAGAATTAAATATGTGTTGGATGTCTATTCTGTGAAGACTCGTGCAGTGTACTTAACAAAGGCAAATGTCATATCTATTGTCGGAATACTACCGCCGTAACGCTCCATGAAATCTCCAATTGCTTTGGCTTTGCAGCCTCTCTTCATGGTCCTCCTTCAAGTACTTGGGCCCCTATTTTCCAAAAAATGCGCCCCTCAACAACATCGGCCGCCTCTACTTGACAAATTTAAGGCTAAAATTTTCCGGGGCTTCAATTGGCTCAATCTAGCTAGCAAGACAAAGGTTTCATAAAAGTTGTCTTAAAATGCCTTTGTCATTTATCAACTGGGCCGTTAAGATGGCTCCTATTGGCATCATGAGGAAAATGGAGGACTACATCAAAAACTTTGGAAAGGTGGCAAAGATAATGAGAAGAAAATCCCTCTTTTAAGTCGGATATAATCTCTTTACCCATAATGGAGGGTGGTCTCGAACTTCAAGAACATCAAGAAGTAAAACATTGCTTTGGGAGCAAAACCGGCTATGGAGAATAATAGGCCCTAATCCGGGTTGGGCTCGATGGCGTTGTGGAAAAAATACTTTCGGTCGCAGAACACGATGTCTCGGACAACCCCATTCTCGATCCCCCGAACGATGATCCATAAACTCGTGCACAAAAGTCTCCTCTCTTTTCAACTTTCATGTGCATTGGATTCCGGAAATGGCAAGCGCATAAAAACTGGGAAGACAGCATTATGGGTTGTGAGCCCCTTGCCGATGATTGCTCCCTAGCCTTGCTAAAAGACTCGGATGGGACAGAGCCGGGCCTCAAACTCGTGGGATATTTCTAAATGGGAGAGATTCCGGCGTAATTGGGAGAAGCTTGAGGTCCCTCGCGAATCTTTCCAAAGATTATGTATCTCTTCTTGCCCTTTTAAAAGGCAAAGCCCCGATGAACAAACGCCAGGAAAAAGACTCTCGTGGTTGGGGTCCGATCCTCGGGTATTACTCCGTTGCACCTGTGGACATCGCGCATCTTTGTGCCTCTGCTGTTCCCCCCCCGATCCGAAGCCCGAGGGATCCGGGTCTCGTACTCTAAATCCCCAAAAATTGATTATTTCTCGCCGGCTCCTTTTGCCACCAAAGAATCCCGACCGAAGATAGACCGAAGAGAGGCTTTATGGGGCCATCCCGCCGTTCGCTTCCGTGGGGCCGAGGAAGAAAAATTCCCTCCATCTAATGCTCTTCCGTAATTTCGCCGAAATATGGAAGGAAGCCTTAGGCTCCCTCGGAACACAATTTTCGCCCTCCCTATCGATGTCTCCCGACTCGTTCTCAACCGGGAAATCAAAGTACCCCTTGAGGCACTATCGTAAATGTTCACATCAAAAAGTTGGCTCGTTCTTCCCAAAATCATCTCGCTGGAAATTATGGTTGTGCAACCATGATTTTGAGAGACAAGAAGAACGATCCCAAGATTGTCCGGATTAAAATTAAAACTCAGCCTAAAGATCGTTTGGGTGAACATTTCGATGGAGTAGATCTCAAAGGTACAAGATGCCGATTGGGGCGCTTCTATTGGTATGCATTTCATGGATATTGTCAAGCCTCCCGCTCCTCCTTTTCCCCGGCAAATTCGCCCTTAAGGAATCGTACTTCCACGAGCGCCGTGCACTAAAAATTCCAAAATCGCTCTCTATTTCGACTAGGGTTGCCAAAGGAAATCCTCGGCTATGCCTCGGGCAAGGTGGTGTTGTCAAATGTGTGGAGGGCGTAATTGTTTCTAGATTCGCTCTCGGGGTGTGGGGTTTTCCAATACAAGCATCCAAGCCGGAGCCCCGCCCTTTTCCAAGGGCTCAGCCTTATCTCTCCGGGGTTTAAAGGACGTCTGGTTTATAGCAGATTCTGTACCATCATAAAGGCCATCGTGGACAACTCATCTCATGTCGATTTAAGGCTATCTAGGTTGATGATCGACCCACCTCCGCTTCAATCCTTTCGTATAGACTTCTTCCATGTAATGAGAGACAATAACAAGGAAGCCGATGTCAAGCCAACACGGCGGGGTCCTCCTTCCCCTTGGACACCTTCTAAAAGATAGAGTCGAAGCCTGGGATCCCATCCCATAACCAAGCCAATGTTTCACCTGCCTCTTATTAAATCAAGCTTTGTTTGTATCAGCATTTTAGGAAAGATTGACAAGTTAGTCCACTCATACCGTATTGGCAGCAGCGCAAAGAGAGCGGGGAGGTCTATTGGCTTCCGGCCATGGAGAAAGCCGTGCGCCGTCTTCCTCCGTAATCCGAAATGAGGCGTTTGCCATGAGTTAATATAATACAATATCCGTTCCGTCAAAAAAAAAAATAGAAGGGGAATCTCTACTTTCATTAACTTTCCAATATTACTTAAGCAACTTTATTTAAGCTAATCAACATTGTTAATTTGTCTATACTAGAGTTGAAGGAACTTAGCTCGAGTGGTATGTCACAAGTTTTGTGTCGCCTATTGTGTGGGTTCAAGACTCCAAAGACATTATTTATGAAATTGTTGTTCCACTTGGTCAAATAATGGCAACAACAAGTTACGCACCGAGTTATTGATTCCACTAAGTGGAATGTACTTATCCCTATTTAAATAATAAAATTAAAAATTAAAATTTTTTTGTCTATACTAGAAAATGTGGCTTTACATATAATTTCTTATTGTTGTGAACTCTCCCCCTCTTCTTCTTGCTTTTCTTCCTCCTTATAATCAACATATCAATACAAATAAGTGTAAATGGGCTTGGTAGGGATTGGTAGAATGGGTTGTTGATTCCACTAAGTGGAATGCACTTATTCCTATTTAAATAATAATAATAAAATAAATAAAATTGTCTATACTAGAAAAGTTGTGGCTTGTTTAACATATAATTTCTTATTGTTATGAAATTGTTTGCCTCATTTTCTTGATTTTCTTCCTCCTTAGAATCAAAACATCAATACAAATAAGTGTAAATGGGTTTGGTGGACTGTAGCATGATTTGATAAGTCTTTTCTTTCCTTCACTCCCCCTTAATCACTTGAGATAGAAAATGCTACTAGGTTGCCAAAAAGATGATATAAACCCTATATACATTTGTGGCATTCCTTAATAGAAACATTTAGAAACATATTTTGGAATGAAATTCACTCTTTAGTACACTTTCTTAAATTTTTTATTAAATTACATATTCCTATTCATTAATCTCTAGATTTAATAATCAAATTTACATTTATATTTTACTTTTAAATAATATTTAAAATTTGATTTAAAATATTAATTAACATAACCTATTAAATTTAAATTAAAAAATAAATGATAAAAACAAATTCATCTTTACTCTACCTGAGCTATCATATAAATATTTTTAAACCTAACTTATATTATAAATGAGATAAATATTTAAAACAAGAACTAACCTTTAAGTAATATTTACATAAGCTATAAGTGTTTTTAATTCACATTAGAAACTAATATGAAATATAAACATAAAAAGGTTTTTAATATTAAAAATAAATCGACAACTTTTAAAAATAAATAGAGTTTTTTAATATAAACATAGACAGTTTTTTAGTTTTAAAAAATAAATCGACACCTTTAAAATAAATAGAGCATTTTTATTAAAAAATCGAATTAACGTGATTTAAGAATAAATTTTTTGAATAACTAGTAGGATGGAAAATGTGAGATACATTTAGTAATAGTTGCACGTTGTAATTTGAACTTTCAATATAATGGATCTGAGTTAAAATGAATGTATATCTATTAAAAAAAAATAGTATTTTAAATTGTTTAGAAGATTATAAATTATATTTGATTAATATGTATATAATTTTTTTAATACCAAAAAAAAATATATTATATAATTATTTATATATAATGATATTAAAAAATATATAAAATTAATATGTAAAAAGGAAATTATTACTTAAAATATAAGTAATATTGTTGATGAAATTATATTTAATGTTAGTGGGTGCGTAATTATTTTTATATTGATATTTAAAATATTATTTCTTTGGCCCCATTTTTAATGTTATTATGTAATGTATTTAAAAAAAATTGAGATTAGGTGTTAATATTTTTTACTGCTGCCTTTGTCATCATCATCCTACCAATAACATATTCATCGCTAAATCACAAATAATAACATTGATGAAAAATAATGGCTTTTAGTGTTAAATGCATGTCATGCTTATATTAAGCAACCACTTTTGTGTTGAGTTAGCAAAATGTTGCATCGATATTCTCTACATGGATGTCACATGTGAGTTGTAGTGTTTACAAAATCCTTTTTTTGTTTTGTTTTGTTTTGTGAGTATCATATTTGTGTTGTATAACATGAACTTCAAATATTAGTAGAGTTACACAAATGTCAAAAATTGAATTATTTGGCATTAAAGGTAATTATATTGAATTAAAGTGTATTATGTTAGAATCAAATTTATGTTAAAATTGTAGAATGATTATTGACAATTATTTTATTATTAGAATCTCGGGTTTCTTTACCTTGTTATTGAATATTTACTTGTAATTATAATTATGTATTACTTTCAATTTCAATTATTATTTCATAATATCAAAATATTGATGAAAGTGTTGATTAGTATGCTTTTATTCATTTTTATTAGAGGAAAATTATATATATATAATTTGACAAGACCAACAATAATTCATTTTCACATTATGAAAAAAAACTTATGCATATAAACACAATTATGATATTTTACAATTTCACACCATAGAAAAAAAAACCATATATATTAAATTTAAATTTAAATCATAAAATAACCATCTAAATTTTAATATATTGTCGCTCTTAAAATAATATTACTTTTGTATTTAATATAACATAAAAAATACACATATATATATATAGAAAAATGAAATAAATTTAACATTAAAATTTTATTGAATAGTTATCCAATTCCTATTCATTATGTAATCCCTTCTCATCTTTAATCCATACAAACATAATTAAAAATATAAGCTCAATAAAAAACAACTAAGTTGAAAAAGTGGTCAATACATTTATAATTCACAAAATCACTTTTATCTTTCGAATATGGAAAAATATAATATATTTTAATTAATTAATAAATAATTTGAAATATATAAATTATAAAAAAATTAATATTTTATTATTATATTTAATTAAAAAAGTATAAAAGTAAAATTTATATATATAATTAATTAGCTTATTTTTTAATGGCTAATTTAACAAGTAGTTTAAGTTTTTAAACAAGCTTACAAACATTTTGGGCAATGATAGCATCTACACTATTTATTTAGGAAGATCCATGGACTTTCTCATTTTGTTGTCGATGAAATCCTAATGATGTGATTAATCTAAAAAAAACATTTAATCACAAAAAATTTAAATCTAATATATATATAAGTTAATGAAAAAACAATTAATTAATAATTAAAATATAAGTGGAAATTTTCCAAAAGATTCTTCCCCGAGAGTATCTTTACTTCAGAAATGGCGACTATATAATGCTTTTATATTATATAGTAATAAAATCTCTATTAAATAATGGCCTATATTAATGTAATATATTATTATAATCAATAATATTATTTTGTACAAACACTTTTGATTTAACAACTTCTCACCTTGATTAAAAGAATGCATAACCGAATATAGCTACTAAAAATCACATTAAAATTAATAAACTACAAGAATATCAAAATTGATAACTATAACTTAAAATTTTAATGGGCCTATGTCGCTTTAAATATAAGTTATTTAACTATAAGTTAAATATTAATTAATTAAATTTATCAATCTCCAAAACATTTAAAGCTATTACTACCGAAAAATCACATTAAAATTAATAAATTATAAGAATATCGTAATAATAACCGTAAGTTAAAATTTTAAAATTTTAATGGCCTTAGAGTATGCTCTTAAAATTTCTTCGCTTGGCTAAGAGCTTGTCTTCCCGAAATATAAGGAAACAAGTTAATGACCCAAGATCTAGAGGCATCTCAGGAGTGAAAGTCCGCTCCCTTATTAACCAATTCACAAAGTAATTCAAGTAACATAGTTTTCCTTGAAATAATAAATATTAAGTCAACTTACATTTGCCAATAATAGTTGTCACTCGTTTACAAATGAGTTATGATAAGTTTTCCTTTACAATTAAAAAAAAAAAAGTTAAAATTTTAAGTAATTAACAAAAATAAAAAAAGTACAACAATATTATGTATGGGTTATGTAAATTAAATGACAAATTTTATTAATATGCAAATTAAATGACAAATTTTAATTATTAAATAAACTAATTTATGTCATTTCTTATCTTCGTATGTTTTGATTATAGTGTCTAAAGGTCCATCCATGATGTGTGTTTTTCATTAACAATCTTAAAAGGTCCATCGATGATGTGTGTTTTTCATTAACAATCTTAAACTCTTCCTAATTCTTAAGAATGTTTTTAAATACAATTCTATTAACATTTAATGGTCTTCATTTTCATTAGTTTTTCTATCAACATGAGAGAGCATTGGCTCAAAGTCATACACAGAAATCAATTATAGAATTTATCGATGGTGCATAATGAACTATATAAATTAACTAAAACATAATGACTAAAAATTCAATACAAATATACTTCACTCAATAATCTCAAAATCTATGAAGGACCCACGTGTTGCTAAATTGTACATTTGGACACTTTTGTAGTGTTAACCAATATTTGAACAATACCAAAATTGTCAATAATCGACGCATCATCCATAATTGCATATTCATACACCTACATTAACATTTCTAATTATTTTATAGACCATAAAATCCAAATAAGTTTCCGATTAACAATTCAAAGTATATCTCACTTATTTACATGTGCCTTGTTAGGGTCCTATAATAATAGGGATCATAATTCTTTGAATTGACTATGCTAAGTCTTGTAATATTGTATATACTTTTGCTTTCTCGCAAAATGTTTTCCCATATTAAAAAAATGTAAAGAGGGTAAGTCTTAAAAGAAAAATCAAAGGACCGAAAGAAAAAAAGATCAAAAAAGAAGATAAAGTATGAACCTCACAAAAAAGTGATAAAAAATAGATCATGAAAGTGTTGCACATTCAAATGCAACTACTCTTAGTTTATTTTATGCAAATAAAATCTAAAGTGTTTCGTCCAAAATGCCAATTCATCAGACAAACAATTTAATCTTTGAATCATTCATGCTTTTAAATTTCAAATATTGATAGTTAGTGAATAAAGATCTAGCCAAACCATTTAATCTTGCGTATCAAGATGTCAGTAGAGAATAAATGAGGCTCATCAATAACTGAGCCATTGGAAGTTATAAGTTAGAAGTAGGTTAGTTTTCTTACCAAAAGAAAAATAAAGGGTCGCCTAGCTCAAATGCACCCAATAAATGAAGAAAATGTTAGGTAAATTATGGGTAGGTAGATTGCTTTCACAAAGCATGGAAAACATCAATTTGTCATTTCATATCACTAATATTCCCCAAAATCCTCTTCCCTTGCTTAAAACCCTATTTTTCATTTAGTAGAAGGCATTTTCCTCAGAAAAATATCTCTTCCCTTCATACTAACCTTTTCCCCTTATTTCACCCATTTTCTCTTCCTAAAACCCCTTTCCTGCTTAAAATCCATTTTTTCCCTTGAAAAATTAACTTCCCTTACTATTCCCTTTTTTATTTAAAAACATACAAAAACACCCACTTTGTATAGTTTAAAATGGTTAAAGCTTAAAATGAATTGGCCCCACTACAAAATCCCTCCCCGATATTCTTTTTTTTAACACTTAGTTCTAATGTATTCTAAATTAAACCCCGCACATATTTAATTCCTCGCATACATATTTCACTAACCCCCCATTCATTTTAACTTCATTTGTTTTAATATGATTCCGGTCCCATATCATATTAACCCCCTTTATATTTAATTTAAAACCTATAGTTTATAATATTCCCACCCCACTTTACATAACCCCATCGCATATAATAATCCCAACCCCACCTATCAAATCCCCCCAAGTCCTCCATTCGTTCGATCCATCCGATCGATCCACAGCCAATAAGCCTTTTCGCACCCCTTAACTTTCGACATTTAAAACCATTGGGAGGTTGCAATTGGGTGGCATCGCACCCCTCTCCCCTACCACATGTCGGGCCCCACATCTTATCGCACTCCTCACCAAAACCACCAACCCGCCTTTTTGCGTGCGATAACCCACCATACCACCATTTTGTCAGTATCGACGATTACCTCCCATGTTTTAAAGTTAAAACCTCTCGTGCCAATAAGTTTAACCACCTCCAGCTTAAAACAATAAAATCCCGCCCCCTAAAGCCTTTTTTCCCCGTTAAAAAATTGCGAGAAAAGAGCCTATATCACCTATTGTAAAGCTAATCCAGACTAGAATTCAAGCTTATTGTTATCGTAACCTTGGTCGACCTGGGCGTAAAGACATTGCCGACTCAAATTTGAAGCATTATAAGACCAAGGAAAAGCCCCCGTTGCTTCCGTAACCCCCTTTGCATACCAAAACTCCGTTTTCACAGTATTCCTAAGCGCTTGAGGCCATTTCTTAAGCAAGAAAGTAATAAATTAATCAATTGAACAAGCTAAATGGCCTCCTGCAGCATAATATATGTTAATCCCCCTCGCAACCTCCCCGTAGTTGATGTTGAACACACTCCCAGCGTAATAAAGATTTCAAAATCAATGACATGGTCACCGATTTCAACCTCCTTGAGCTCCATCAGTTGGAGCCATGATAAATTCATATACTGTGCTGATGATACCTCCTCTCGGGATTCAAACCTACCCGTATGTCTTCCCACAAACCTTCTAATATCCCGAAATCATCAAATCACTACAAATTCATTATCTCGCCCAAGGAAAGAGCCCTATCAACCCCTAGCAAAGAGATTTTGTTCACAATCACTCAGAATCAATAAACTAAATGTTACAAATCCAACCCAAGCTCGATGAAGCCCCTTTATCAATTGAAATCCTCACCGAATTATATCTCGAAACTTGACTTTCCCAAGAGGTTTCAAATTTTTCAAACCTTCTTACCTCCATCGCAGAAACCCCAAAGAGTAACCCTCCATACTCAACTTCAATTTTTTCGTAAAGAACAAGGCAGATTGTCACAATTAGATGTGTTGCATTCTAGGCTACTTTACACATGAGTATGTGATGCTTCTATCTTAGGTTTTATGTCCATTTTCTACCCAGACAACTCTAGCTTCTACATTTAACTTTGCTCAATACTTATCGTATGCCATCCATGAGAAATTAGTTAAATTACCAGAGAAAGGAGTGTTTAAGTATTCATCATTTCTTTGTTTCATTTATTCCCGTACTTCCAATCGAAAGGTTTGCATTTAGCCTTCAAAAAATGGACACAAAGAGGGTAACCCCCAATTTGTAGTCTTCTAGACTTCCCACTGAAAGGATTGCACATGTTTCACCTACAAGAACTTCATTGATTCATTTGTTCATCCACAACATGCTAAGCAAAAGAGAAGTCAACCTAGGGCTCATGAAGAAATAAAGAAAGTATTGGAATTGAACACAATAGGACAAGAGACCTGGTATATATACTAGAACCACACCGAAATTAGGTGTATGAATGTCAACTCACTCCATACAAGTTGCCCAAATACCTCCCAATGAGGTTATTTTCACTAGAATATATCAAGCGTATCCTAAACTTAGATGAGGTTAATTCTTCCGTCAAGAAAGAAGAAAACTCAAATTTCTTTTAAAATTAAGAACCAACTTCATCCTTTTTTGCAATAGTAGGAATGTTGGTCGATAATCTCAGATAAGTGTTTGTAGGAATTCAAGTTCAAACATAGTTTCAAATGGCAAGATGATCCTTTGGGAGTCACGCAAACTAAGAGTCAAAATTAAAACTCGACTCCTTTGTTCATGAGTCTAAACCGCAGATTGAAAAGTACTCCAACCGCCGAGTGGTTGGAAAGATTTTGAAAGAGTTGAGAAACCAACATGGAGGACCCACCCCCACAAAACAAACTCCAAGAGAACAAGAGAAGAAGGATCTTAGTCCGTCGAGACCACTATTGAAACCAACTTCAAAACTAATGTACAAAAGAAGGATCCCAAGCTAAATCTAGTAATTGAAAAAGAGGAAATAGTGGACACAGTTGAGATTATTGATATAGATTTAATTGTCATGGATAATGCACCTCCTATTGTTTCAGAATGATTTCACCTTCAACATCTAGTGCTCGATCATTCAGAATAGCATAGTGTTGAAGTATCTTCATCAAGAAAACCAAGAGGAGAAAGAACAAGATATAATGGAGAAGTATAAAGAAATCAAATTGAAGAATGAGGCATTGAAAGCAAGGTCTTATGCCCAATATTGGAAACGTACACCTAGTGACCAACATGTTACTTTCCTCGCCTTTGATTATAAAACTAGGAAAATGCGTATGACCTTTTGGTACCAATAGTGCCTAAAGTCATCATATAATTCAGAAAACAACATTTGAAGTCACATAAAGATGTTCATCCTATAGACAAAATTGAATTTTCATAAGCAATTTGAGAAAATGATATATTCCACTATGACTACCAAAGCTATGAGTGTCTAAAAACTACAAAATTCTCTAGAAAACACGTAGCACACAGCTTAAAACTAGAGAAGGCTTCCTTAGAAGCCAAGGATATTAGAATTAAAACACTGAATAATTGGTCATAGAGGTTGATATGATCCTAACAAATATCAAAAGCAAATTGAGGAACTAATCAAAAAGAAGAATCCAGATATCGATGCATTAAAGAAGAAGTTGAAATTACCTCCCACTAAACATCCACAAACAAAAAGTTTCTATGTAATGAAGGCCAGAAGATGAAATGATGAATCTCATCATTCAGCTTGACAGCTCAACTGAAAGAGAGATGGATAAATTAGTGAAGGAAAAGAAGGCAAGCATGGAAGCAAGCATAGCTATCGCCATTCCCATATTCTAAAGATCAACTTCAAAAAGAGGCTACAAGCAGTCTCCACTACTACAACAATTCCGCAAAGAATAATAGAAGTTCCGCATAATAGTAGCAACTCATCTCGATGTAGCGCTAAATTGGTTAAAACTATGCAAGACATGTCAATCCAAACAAAATGAGATTAATAAGACTGGAAGAACAGTAAAAATTCATGAATATGAAAAGAAATTGGCACAAATGATGCATAAGGATGAAGCACAAAAGTCAAATAGATTTCACTTACTGCACTTAAGTTTGAAAGAGAGTTGAAAAAAATGGTAGAACCTTTGGCCCAAGAAAACAACAATTGTGGGCCAACATCATTAACTCTCGGCACGATATTTTTTCCATCCATCCAAGTTATCTTTGAGCAAAAAGATTTGATAAAGGAAGCAAGGAAGCCATTCAAAAAGTCAAAGAAGAACTTGAGAAAAAAACTAGAAGAGGCCACCGAGATTATTAAGTTTCTAAATCTAAGAACAAGCATGAGTTAGAAGAAATTGGAATCATGATTAACCTAAAACAATCCTAGAGGTTAAAAAGGTAATTTCCAAATAAGCTTCAAGGATACAACTTGAAGATAAGTGTCAAATGATGGAGCTAGCAAGAATAGATTCATGAATAATTTGATATTCTTAGGTGCAAAGGTCTCGCCTAATCCATTAGTGATCAATGATAGTTTGATGAGGCAGAAGATTATGACAAGAAAATCGTAGAAGTGGCCGTAGAACAATCCAACAATTCCTCTTTGAAAGAAATTCATGTGCAAGGTACTTTATTAGATATTTGAAAATCTCTTTTACCTCCAAAGATGAGGTAAAATCATCTCTTTATAAACAAACCTACATTCACCAAGTACAATCGAAGTAGATGAAATTTGCTGTATGATGGTGAAGATCAAATCCCGTATGAAGAGACTTGGGAGAAATTATATGATTTAATATGATAGTGAAAAGTAAAAGTGTGTAAAGAATACCAAGGTTAAAGAGTGAAAACAGAGAAGGTAGTTTAAAGATCAAAAACGTAGTTAAAGGAAAAAGGTCTTATAACAACAATCAACGTAAATATGCATCCAGCGTAAAGCAACAATCGTAGAGATAAAGAATCAAAATATCAAAGAGCAACTTAGAAAATCCAAATAAGCAAGGACAACTTGCATTAGTTACATAGGTGTCTCTATCTTCGCATGAAGATATTTTATTTTTCTCAAATAAATCCTAAATCAAGCTTTAGGATATTTTGTATTAGTTTTTGTATAAATACTTCAGAAATTCGAAGTGTTAGTGTGGATTCCTAAACATTTATATAGCTGTAATTGATCCAAATACTTGAGGGTTTATCAGACTACTTTCAACTCAACATACCGGACAAGTAATAAAGGCATTGCATTACAGGATTCATGTGTTGAGCCACTTCAAGAAGTATATTTCAATTGTTCATTATTATTTCTTAAGTATTCCATAAACTTGTATAAGTTTCAAATTTAAATGTTATAACAAGAATATTATCAAGAGACTTTGTTTAAGTACACTCGTTATGAATTGTTATTCATTTTAATGTTTTCTTCGATATCTAGATCTAAGTAAATCCTTAATTGCTCTCCCATCTCGATTGACCTCTTCCTTTCCTTCATCATTCGGGTTTAAGGAATCCTTAACTACTCCTTGATCCCGATTGAAAACCACTTCACCATTCAACCTTTAAAGATCCGATTTTGCTTAACTACCCTCTTCCTTGTGAACACTTCCTTTAGAACTTGATTATGTCATGATTTCTTGAAATTTTGACTCCATGTATCAATGTAAAAGTAGAAAAAGACAACTATCCATCTAAATCGCATTTCCACCACCAAACCAAATCAAAATCAAACCCAATCAATCTTACATAACAAAGGTTTCATAATTAGGTGGTGTTCCACCATTATTGGAGTAGGTGTCATGCATTGTCTATAAATGCTTTTGTTATGGTAGAAGTCTCTTTTTCATTGAATGCTTGTTTAAAAGGGAAACCATGTAATAAACAAATTAGTTTTTCTTAATCGACATCTTGGTATTTGGCCAATTCTAATGTGATAGTGTGAAAGGAATAAATATTGTCTCGTGTGACTTAAAATAAAATTTATTATTCCCTACCAATGCAATCATATTTTTTTTTTGTAAATTTCGTAGAGCCTTACTATTTTCTATTTATCATAAAAAGAGAGCAAACATTTCCCCCATACATATACATAAGCAATTAGTGGCCTCAACCGACTCGAAGAAAACCTATTCGTTGGCGACCTTAAGGAGTTAAAAGCCAACCAAATATTGAAACAATTTCTTCCTTCTACTTTCCGCTATATCTACTTTTAATGTCCATCAAAGTATAACTCGAAAACAATATAAACTTGCCGCAAAAAAACATTAAAAACTATTAAGATCTAAGTTCAACCATATGAAGAGTCAATAGGAGTCGTGTCCTTTGCGTAGACCCTAGCATATCTACTTGCCGCATGGATTGAAGTTGTCGTTCACCCCCGCTAATTCAAGCCGCCGCATGATACCGAGATACTCCAATCTTCAGTTGTCGTTAATTTCAAAACTCAAAACCACATTGGGGTTTCCTTCCATTACAATTAGACTAATAAAATTAAAATTACATAATTTTGTAAAAAATGAAAATAAGTTGAAGGATTTGTAATTGCCATGAATTTTAACCCCATTGGTGGGACAAGTTCAATGTGCACATGTAAACTAATAGGTAATGACCCAATTCTAGTGAAAATCATAATTGATGAGGGATGAGGATTAATAGTTGTAGCCATGGTATCATTAGTATTTATGCCACTAGATGCACTAGGACATGGATCTATCATATCGATAGGAGTATAGGCATCAACAATAGAAATGGGGAGCAAAGACACTAGTAGTAGATGTAGGTGGGGTCAAGTGGTGGGCCAATCAATCGTAGTAGTAACTGTGCTAATCTCAATGCTTGGGACATAATTTCAATATATATGTATGTATGTACACACACACACATATTAAGTAATAAAAATTAACAAATCACAAACATTAAGACAATTGAATTTTCATCACATTTAATTTTGTTTTTTCCCTTGTAGGCATTGATTTTCCATAAATTATTGTTGTGTAGAAACCTTCATTAAAACTATATTTTATCAAAACCAAGGAGTTTAAGTATCAAATTTGTATCCGTTTTTTTTTCATATATGGTAATGGTTAAGGATGATAAAAAATGGCATCCTTGTGGCCATCCTTGTGTGGGGTGGAATCCTACAAACATCTGATAGTTAAGATGGAATAGAAAAATAAAAAGGAACACACACACACACACAGAACCTTCTCTTCATCACCTTGTTCTCAACCATCAACTTGCAACATAAACAATAATATGTTAATTAGATAAAAAATGTCAAGCAATTAAGGGTTAGATAAAATATATTGGCAAGAGACTAGGAACTAAGCACTATATTCGTGAAAAAAATAGAAGGATTTTCACTAGAATATTGTGCATGAAAAAAGACCTCAGATAAAGACATGAGACATCCCAAGGTCAACTTTTCAAATTGTGACATATTTTGTAGAGCAATGAACTTAAATGTAAATGGAGATGGTCCTTTGTAGCTATACTTAAAGCATTAGTGGTATGTGATTAATCTAACTAAAAAGGCTAGAGAATCATAGAATATGTATTACAATGGACCATTTATTATATGACCGTATATGATATCTAGAAAGGCTTAACTTAAAAAGGATAAGTAGAGTGAACACTAACTCATTCTATCTTCCTATTAATATTATCCAATAAATGTATTGTAAATAAATGTTAAACTTAAATAATGATTTATAACATTTCTATTGTTATACTAGTGGTGTCTTTGGCTGGTCGACTAGACTCCTTAATTGTAATTGTACATTTTATCTCTTATATACATTACCAATGATACCTATTTTTATAAAACATCTCATATTGCAGTACTATATATTGTAAAAAGGATATGTTCCCTTTAAGAGGATTATCATTCATTGTTTTATATCATTCTCAAGGCGTATTGATTCTCATTATATTCATATGATATTATAGTGTTTGTTGTCTAACATTTCATTTCGCAGCATATAATCCTAGTTTTTGTTCAAACAAATAATCTTAGCATGTTCATTATAACATCTTCTCTAGCCCCCGGATGCGGGTGACACACTCCGTTCATGTGAGGACATCCTCCCATGCTCGGCTTGACGATGCCCTCGCAACTCCAACTTCAATCCGATGCGAGAACTCATTTCGCAATCATTCATAAGAGTGCTATGCCGCACCCGATCTCCAAATTTCACCCTAACCCCCTTGCGTTATCACACTTGGCCTCGTCCCTCATTGAATCCGTGAGCATGTCACAATCCCTCCCCACACTCATGCTTGTGCCTCAAGATTTCAAAAAAGCCTTTGATATTCCTCAACTGCCATTCCTCCTCGATGCTCAAATCAATCTCTCGAGGCCTTTCTCGTATTTTCCTTGACATCTCGCCACCGCCCAACTCCCTCTCGCGCTCCCCCTTTTACACGCTCTCCTAAAGTGTGCTCCTCCCTTCCCGATACCCCTCCAGCGGGCACTGGCAGCTGGTACTCACCGTGGAACACTTGGCCTCTCCTTACCAATACGTGACCCCTTTACGCACCCCACCGACACACCTTTGCTACTCACAACAGAGCAAGTATCTCCCTACTCTTCGTCGTGGCCTTCCCCTATGGCCCCACGACAACGTCAGCCCATCAAGGGAAGCTAAAGAGGCGCATTTATTGGGGCGTTATCGGGGCCGAGGTCCTGATCATCACTGCCTAGAATCCAGAGGATCCTCTTCAGCATCAACGTCGTGAAGGACACTCAAATGCCGAATTGCCCCTGTGAAGAGATGGTCTTAACCCCAGAGAAACAAAGGGAAGAAAAGGTCCTCAGAAGTCCACCATCGCGCATTTTGAGCTACCCTCAAAAAAATGAGTTGCTCCCGCTCACAAGCCTCGCAAAGGAGGATATGGACATCCGGATCATGGAATCGTGAGGAGTATGGACCGAGTTCCAAAAGCGTAGCACCCCGATGCTCCCATCTACTATGCAATGCCTCGAAAGACCCCGTGCGCCAACTGCTAAGGAGGAGGTCATTACGTGTGATTAAGGATGCCTTATCGAGGAGGAGGACCGCCAAAGAGGATGATGATGGAATACCATGACTACGCAATAGCTTGGCTCACCTCTCGCTTTTTCAACTCTCGGGACACATCACAATTTCTTTGTTTTTATATGGCCACTTCGATCTTATTGTAGATCATGATTGTTTATCTTTTTCAAGGGGTTGGTTTCCTCCTAGGAGACAATCCCAAACCCGCACATTTTTTAAAGTTAATAAGGCCGGATAGGCTGCTAATCGCTAGCCATCGCAACCTTAATCGCCAATGTAAATTTTCTTTTGATGATATAATATAGATTAGCCTAACTTACAAAACATTTTCTTTGGAGAAATTTCAAAAGAAATTTTTTGGGAGATGGAGGAAACACAGTTAGTACCTATGACAATTTTTTTAGGTTTTGATCCACCATAATTTTCAAAATATAGGCTATGGAAATTAGGAATCTTGACTAATTATAAAATTAGTCCCAAATGAGTGCTCTTGGAATATTTGTTATAATGTTTTTATTGAGTGACCTATAAATAGTGAAATTTTCTAAAGATTAAGTAGATGTAATGAAGTAAAATATGATAAAACTTTTAAATTCTAATGCGTTATAATTTTCAAGTTATTTTTTATTGGGGTTATGGTTTTTTATTAGCACTAAAAGTAATATCAAATGGGTGTTTTTGATAAAATACTTATATCTAATTCTATAAATATCCAAATTGACCATGACTAGTTTTTTTAATAGGGCATGGACAATAGTATAGTAGGTTAAAATCTCACACATAAATAAAAAAAATTGAACACATGGTAGTCCATACAAGTTCATGCTCCGTAAAGGGAAAAAATCAACAAGTTTTGGGAAAGTTAACATTAATTTTCTCAAACATCATAATCTAGGCAAACATATAGTAGTACAAAGAAGACATATTATGCCACCACATATTTAAATTTCAAAAGTAGAGGTGAAAAAAATTCATATTTATATCGTATAAGGCTAGCCTATAAAATGGTCTCCAAACTAGGTTTTAAAGGTATAATACATCAAATTGACATAAATTTGATTGGAAGATCTATTTTAAAGATTCAAAGAGTATGGAAAAGTTAAAATATCAAGAAAGTATAGATAAATTATCAAGAAAGTATAGATAAATATTATTACTATCCCATATGGAAAATAGTGGTGAAAAAAATTCTACACCGATTAAACCTTTAGAGAGCTCAAAGATGACTCGTAAAGAAATTGAAGAGATACATAATCGCCTATCCAATGATTGGACAATGGATTTAATAAATTGAGTGTTGTGTTAGTGAAAATTGTTGATTTTAGGTGGTATAAAAAATAAAATACACTGATGGATCAAAACAAGGAACATATGGAAATACCTCAAAATCTATCCCTAGATTAGAAGACTTAAAGGCAATATTGACAAGAAAGGAAATCATGGAAATATGTATAACAAATTTATTCGAACAAAATCATGTACGGGAAGGGCTTTACTAAATGTAGAGAACATGAAGATTAAGTCCTAGAATATTGATTATTCATCACTCTAATATTGGCATCATCAAGGGTTCAACTGACATGAAGGAACTAATTAATTCCCAAGAATGTTATGAGGGAATTTGATAGTGAAGATATTATAACATGGATATTCTAGATAAAAAGGAACTTTTTTTATCTACACCTATTTCCAACTATGTAACTCATGCATCCTTGTATTTAGAACATGATCGGTTTTTTCTAGAAATGGATTTGGGAGTGCACAAGAATTATTATTGGTCCATTTTTATGGATGGAATGATATAAATTATGGTATTTATTAAGAGAAATGCAATCTTTAGTCAATTGATAAATTCATAGCAAATAGTTCCAAATACATTAGCACATTCAACAATTTCAAAAATTGATCCTCACTAATGAACATTCCAAATGATAATTTGTTAGGTCTCTCTATGGGAACTTTAAAAGAGAGCATTCAACATGAGGTGTGTCTCTTTGAACCTAAATCCGTAAAGGATGCTTTGATCGTGGCATGGAAAGTTGAAAGTGAAAATATGGATACTAGAATATTGGCCACTAAAAAATGTAGGGAGTACCATATTCCCTTTCCTAACCTCATTCAACCTAAAATATTTACACCTAAACAAATTAATGAAATAGTATGAAATAGTGGCCATGTTTCAATTGTGATAGAAAGTACATTAAGGGGCATAAATGCGGAAAGAAGAAATTATTCGACATAGATGGTGAAGAGGAAGAATATCAAGAATTGGAACCATTGTAAGATATATAAATAGAAAAAACTAGTACCAACCATATATTGTCATGCATTTGTTGGCATCAATACTCAAAACCTCAATATAGAAGGGCATATAAAAAATAATATGGTAAAAGTGTTGATTGATTCTTCTAGTACACATAACTTCACTCATTCCAAATTGATAAAAATTTCGATTGCTTTATACATCCATCACTAGAGTTTCTAAGTAATTATTAAAAATGGAGGTACGATAAATTTTCATGGAAGTGCTCTTAGATTATTCTCACTATAGAGACCTATTTGTTGGATAAAATCATGATTGAAATCCAAATAGGTGGTTTTGATGTTGTATTAAGGGTCTATATTCATAAGTATTGGAAACAATGATGCTTAATTTTCTTGAACTCATCATTATATTATCCTAAAAAAAGAAAGGCAATTGAACCTAGAGGTATATAATGGAAACCATTAGAAGTGATAAACTCTAAAACTGAAATAAATATATATATATATATATATATATATATATATATATATATATATATATATATATATATATATATATATATAAATCTAAAAAATGGACACTATTGGGGAAGGTAAATCCTCTCCGCAGACAGACGATCCCTCTAGCCCTAGAGGATCTAGCAACAAAGGAGCAAGCTAGAGGTAGTTTCCTAATTAATGAATGAAAAGGATGAGGTAGATCGACCTACCAGATTCCAACGTTTTCGTCGTTGTAGTGGTGGTGGCCTCTGATATCCGTCTCGACGGTCACAATTTTTCTACAACAAAGGCTCGATACCCGCACAAAGATCAACAAACAAGAGCAAGATACACGACAATGATTTCATTCATAATCAACTAACCAGTCAAGGAAGGTTAATCATATTTCATCAAATAAAACACATTAACACAAGATGGGAACCAAATAATAGTCATGTATATATATGAATAGAAGAAAGAGTTACAACCGAGCTCTGACGTTTATGTGCCTCCTCCAATGGGGTTCAAGAAGCACATCTTGAAGGATCACGGGACTCGTAATGGTAGGTGAGGATAAGCCTAATCTCTCTCAACAAAGGTCTCTTTTTGTTCTATCTTTCTAGTGAAATGTTCAGAATTCTCTTCAAATTCTTTAAACCATAATATGTTCAAATTAGCGTATCAATGGGATATAGCTTTTATAGTAGGAGAGGAGGAGTTTGGGATCCCTATAATGGTGGAAGGGAGACCTTATCCTTTGGGAGGTTTCCTGTATCAGTGTTAAAGAGGCCAAAGAGGGGCCGTGGTTATTCAAATAACCACTCCAAATGGACTCGCCCATGAAGTTGTTAGGATAGAAACTTCGCCTCTCTATATTTAAAAAACATTCCATAAACAAAGTTGGCGGGGGTAGCTCATCGGGACAAGTGCCAATGGGCACATGGCCTAGTGTTAATCTTCCTCATTGGCGCGAGGGCATAACAGCCTACTAGCGCCAAGGCAAAAACATGTGTTTAAGGAGGTCCGGTCAGAAATTGTCAAATGTAAGTAATTTTGTCCTCATGGCAAGGGATGAAATGATGGTCTTTGTAAGGCATGAAACTTCTTATTAGTCACAAAATGATCCTCCAATGTGCGGGATGGGTGGCAGGATGCTGACAAAATATTGTGTACCGTATGCCCCCTAAAGCGTGAGGTCCACGATTTATGAGAACGCGTTCAAACCAAACACTCGTTGTCGAAGACCTACAAGTACAAATAAATCGTATATCTCCGATACATGAACATGTGGCATGGGCACAACCATCCATAATGTATACATATATAACCGATATCCAAGGTATGGGCGCAAATTTGCATCCAAGAATAAGATCAACAAATACCCGGTATGGTCACAGCCCATCCAATCAAAATATTCATGCAAAAATCATGATAAACCATAATATCCCGCTGTACTGATCTTACCGCACAAAACCCAAGGTCTTCAGGCTCCATCTCGACCCAAACAAGTACAAATTAAAGCATGCAAATATGTGAGTCAAGTCAAACATGCAAGAAAGTCACCTAATTACCACCAATGATGAAAGTCATTAAAATACATGAGAGAAACCACCAATAATGACAATGGTTTCCAAGGTATAACAAGTACAATCCACGGAATGTGAATAGTGATCTAGTTTCGAACACCCGTAGAGTCACTCGATCGAAGGCCAATGATGTGGACCTCGTCATTGAATGCGAAGAACTTGCCATCGAGGCAATGCGAGCTCCAAGGTACGAAGGAGTCTCTAGGTCAACGTCCGGATAATGAGTCGACCGACAGAAACATGATGATAATTAATCACGACCAAGAGAGAATCGTAGGGAGGTTGAAAACTACAGAGGTAACCGAAAAATATCAACGACACGACTGATTTGCGCATTTGACATTAAAGGATCCGAGGTCATGATGACGTGGAAAAGAGAAGATGAGAGGCCAAAATAGATTACCCAAACCCATGGAGGCAAAAATGACGAAATGAGAAGTCCCCAACCCAACACAAATGCATATGAGTGTCATGTTCAAGAGCGACATAACGTCAACACGACTAAAATCTAGTTCCATTTTCCCCCACCATTTATGGTGAGCACCCCAATTATTTTTTAAAAAAACAAGCTTGAAGGGGATAGCATATGATTTTAATGTAAGTTTTTCCTCGGAAAAATCCATCCTAGTACATTTACGAGCCCTAGGAAGGAGAAAACTCTGAGTACGTCATGGTGACTATTTTCGATGTCATCGTGGTTTAACGAGTCTACCAAAGGAAGAACTCGACATCTCTTCATGTTTAGAGAGTTTGAAAAGAAGCTTTAAAGAAAAATCCCAAATGTTGTCCCTTTCGTAAATAGTCCCTCATATCCAAAAAGGTAGAAACAATATCCTGAAGAACCTCTTAGTCACAATAGGCTAAGGTATTCCTTTTTCCTAAATAATCTATCCTAGCCCGGAAAAGGGGTAAACGTATACTGCAGATATCGTTTCGCAACCATTTAACGAGTTCAAAACAACAAGAGTTTCGACAATCTTTTAGTTTTAGAGAGTCGTAAAAGAGCCGAAAGATGACTCTAGTAGTGAATTTTCGTGTTTTTCCGAGTCCAAAAAAGTATAAAATACAACTTCCGTTACTTCATCGCTATCTCATTAAAGACCTATCGCCGAGACAAGAGACAAACGTAAAACCCATTTCTCGAAATAACATAGTGAAATAATCGAAAAATGTCTTACCTAATTAGGGTTTTGAAAAGTTATAAAATGCCAAAAATGGTAAAAATAATTACTTTTCACTTTTACCTCTTGTGGAGCAATAGTTACCCTTTTACACCGTGATTTTTCAAAGGCCGATAGCGGCAATCCGGCGTACCAATCTCGACTCCGTTTTCGCTCTGTGTAAGATCCAACATCCTTCCCCTGCATTTTAATTCCTATTTCATTTCCCGCAACCCCAAATTTGGAATTTTGTGGGGGAATTTGCAAAAACAGGGCACGGCGGTCGGGCGCGATATTGGGTACCTGACTCTCCGCCCCAATCGCCCAAATTTAACTAGGCGCACCCATTGGCATGAATATTTCTAAAACAATGTGCCAACCACACAAACCATTTTTGCTTATGAATGCAGCAAGTGTTTCTCCAATTTCACAAATCAAAAGATTTTAAATTTGGCTAATGAGGTTCATATAAACATGTTTGCAAGTGTGAAGTGGAAAATGGTGATCGAATGGAAAGAACAGAACACAAAGGAAGAAGACGAGCTTGCCATGTAAAATGAAAGATGCATGGAAGTTTCTCAGAGACTCGTAGACTAAAAAAAAATTCTTCATGACACCATGCCCCTCAAAGCTCAACCGGAGCCGCCGCAATTACTTAATCGCATTTGGGATGAGGATCAAGAAAATTCATTCTCGTGATCAAGAACTCGAGATTGATGTTTCGTACATTTATTTCATAACAGATTGTCGATGTGAGTGGGGCAAATACTGGCCCCGACCGCACCCGGTCCGCTCATGGATAACATGAGCATGGTGATCAACAGTGGTATGTCTAGGGGCAACGGAAGCGATCAGAAGTAGGAAAGTGGATATCCGTACTCATTCCGAACTTCTACACTCAAAGGTGTGCTACACACCATCACACGAGCCGCGGATCGCTGTGCACCGCACGAAGCAACAAAACTAACTACTCTTGCAGTTGACCATTCGACACCAACCTCTACAACCGGAAAGGTGAGGAAATGACGAATGGTCAGAAACGTCAACCGAAGAAATGCAAGAAGACCAAAACTAAAGAAGTTCGGATATGGATCTATCCTAGTATCATTCTTCGGGAACGACTACCAATCTTTCAAATGACAGAAGTGATAGTTCCGACACCACCAAGATAGGAGCCACTTATTGGCCCGTTGGGCAAACTTCGAATGACAAGGTCGTGGGGGCAGTCACCGTATGTCCCGGAGACTAGATTTATTCGATTGGTTCCACCGACAACCGATTGTCACAGAGGATTGGCCTTACACCGGTACATATTTCACTGTACTGACCTCCCACTCCCTGCACAGAGGATTGGGATGAATCACTTGGTAAGACTCCATTTTTATTTTCACGAGTATTATGGGATTTTTGTTATGCATGTTCCACATTAAATCCATGTTTTATTGCAAATAAAGGCCTGCAGAGACCCGTGTGTATGTCTCCGGAGCAGCTTATGGAAAGTCCCTGACTTTGATATTGCCCCTCATGGTGAGGGAGGCGAGGAGGAGGAAATCGTGCGTAACCTCGGAGGGAATCTCTCGTGCTCGTATCATGCACGATTTGACGATGTTCCTCAGGCATACCGCAGACACATCGTAGGGGTATCAAACCGGGTTCACGGTTTGCCGAGGCGGCTTGTACCGGCAAAGTGACATGCTATCATGAGTATCACGCCGATTAGACAACTAGGTTTTATTTTTCAGATATTTTGAGAGACATGATGTCTCAGATGTAACAAAACACACATATTTTTTGAACTTATGATGCACACTAATGCAAACATTCGACATATATATACATTTATTTTCCTATATGTATATTTTTCATGTGATGATGATTTTACAAATTACTTAAAAAATGCCTAATACAATGTTAGCTAATGTATCAGCTAAATAATTTGCATAATAAGTAATTAATCTTAAAGAAAGAAAAACGTTCCCTTTACAAAGCACACCAAGCCAAAAGATTTCATTTTTTATGCAAGCTCAAAAACAAAAGTAAACTATGCTTGAAATTGGTTTCATTTTTATGCAAGCTTGAAACAAAGGTAAACTATGCTTGAAAAACGAGCATGTCTCAAGCATGGTGACTCACTTCAAGGTACATGCCCCCCAAGCTTCATCTTGTACCGCAATGAATAAAAGTAGATGGAGTGAAGGTTCAAATTACGAGATCGTGAGAAAGACTAATTGGGATTTTACGAGATCTGATCAAAGACTCGAATTGAACAGAACGTGTTTTATTGTTTTAAAGAGGTTGACACATTAAAATAACTATCCTCATGACTTAATTCATTTTTTAACGAGGTTGACATAGAAGACGAACCATCCTCGTAACACCTTGTTTCATTTTTTAATGAGCTTGACACAATAAAAGGAACTCTTCTCATAACAACCTTACCATAACGAATAAGAGGTCATGCGTTATAAGAGGTTCGCATCTAATGGGAGAGCAACGTCTTGGAAACCGCGATCGAATGCCCCCAAGAAATGCGCATCCATGGCACAATCAATCGGATGAGGGCAACGAACAAGCGACCACATAATTCACCCGTGGTGGGGCATAATACACCGATGGTCAGCTCCCAAGTAGGATGATGGTGGGCCAAATTTTCCACCTCCCAGACTCAAAGAATGAAAGGTGATCAATGGTCATGATCCGACCTCCATGTAGAAAACAGATCACATGAAAGAGGGAGGAGACAAGTGCACCCATGGCATAAGCATAGTCGCTACTCTCAGGAGTAAATTGAAATCTAAGGGGCCCGGAACAACCATCACGTCTATACACAGCATTTCCGTTTTCCCTCCCAAAGTGATCGGCAAGAATCCTCGAAATATCCCTTAATCTGACCTGTTCCACCGTTAAATGCCAATAGATTATGAGTAATAGGCATAAGTGGTGGAGAACCGTGTTTTGCCAAGTATTTGAAGATAGAACACTAAATGTACGCACCTTCATCTATAACCATGCTAGGTACGACTATATCGAAGACCCGTACCCTACGTGATCTCAAAAGGCACATAAGAAGGAAGGAAATTTCCCGCAAATATACTCTAATCAAAGGAAGCGACCAAACTACTTGGAGGGGGTACCATTGAACCGAGATGGTCATCGCTCGGTGTTATCGAAGCAAGAGGAGCACTTCTTGGACCTCCATCATGGGAGCAGGAGGAACAACTTCTTGAACCACAGATCGGGAGAATCTTTCTCCCCAAGTCCGAGGAATTTGAAGAAACAAGAAGAACGTGAGGGCGAATGAGATCCACTCGACGAAAAAGGATTGATGAACCGTAGGTGGGATCGTATCAACCGATTCCACAACCAACAGTTGGTTGGGAATGGATTCGTGAATTTAAATTTCCTAAGTGGAATGGGATCGACCAAAGATGACTTCGACCATCGTTGAATCAACTAGTGGAGGACTCAAAGAAAGCTTCTTGTAACCAACCAGGCAGCATAGAACAAGCCTAGTTGTCTAATGTTTCCTTTGCATAGCTCTCTAATTCATATGTAACTACTAAAGGTCAATAGGATAATTCCCTTCACACAACTTACAGTGGATTGGTAATCTTACCCGTTTCTTGGTGCATTCTATCACATTAGTCGAAGATGTGCCACCAATATGACTTCCGTAAGCCAAAGGCAAATTCGTGGACGGTCGTTGGACCATGATTCAAGTACCTTGGGAATGTCGTATAGCCTTTGAAGAAGATGGTCACATTTGCACAACATGCAAGGAATTTGAATTCTCTCTGAGAAATTTGAATGGTTTATCAAGGAGGGGTGTCTCGAGGCGCAATAGTCGCAGTGCTGGCCTCTCTCTCTTAGCCGAATTCTCTCCTTTTCATCTTCTTCTTCTTCTTAGCCACCTAGTTACTAGAATTCAGACTTTCACCAGGAAGTAGAGGAAGAGGACAAAGAAATAGGCGAAGAAGTGGAGAAGTCCACCTTAGAATCAACATGATGTTGTTCAAAGGAGGGGATGCTTGTACAAAGGGGTTTAACACTCGAGACCACAGAGGTCGAGAATAAGCAACCTAAGAACCCAACAAATAACCCAAGCAAGGACAACATTGCCATATAAGGAGCACCAACATTCCCAAAAGTGCATGGAAAGGACCGTGATCTCTTTCAAGGGGATTCCTTGGTTGGTAAACCCTGCAAAGTTTCCATTTGGAAAAAAACCGTAAAACAAAACACTAAGGAAGGTAACTTTAACCAAGAATATTTCGTGGGTAGTTAATATTTTAAGACATTGAAAGAAAAACTCGTCGTTTCATATTTTAAGAGTCACAGGCAAAAGGTGACTCTATTACTTTCAGCTTGAAACGAGCGTGAAAGGACAAGCGTTCGATGATCTCTTCTTTTTTAAGGAGTCACGAAAAGATCGAAATGACTACCTCGGTAATCTAAGCAAGAGGGTACCAAGTTTCCATGAACCGCCATACACCTTGGCGAACAAATGAAAGAGAAATGACCAAGGACTCGACTTACATGCTGCAGTATTCTCCTCAATGCTAAGTGTTCTAAGGTATCACCAAGCATAGGCAACACTCGACTTCCTATGGATAAAGGATTTGAAACCTATGAGGGTCTCCCATTATATACGCAACGTTGATGTGGAGCACAATTCTATACTAGTGTTGTCTAAATCCGTGGTAACCATTACCACAGGTTTAATGACGTCGAAACACGCCACTAGCCTGGGGACTGCCAAAAATGTTTGTGTTAGGTTCCAATGATTCATTAGGTTAATTGAATAAATTTCATGTTTCTTGGATCTTGAATTAATGTTTCGGGCCTCCAAGGTCTCTACCGAATTTGATCTCAAATTTCCTAAATGCAAGCTATAAGTGTAATAGAACACCATTTTATGTTCGATGAATGCTAACTAAGAGAAGGGGATAGAGATCTTTCTCGTAAAAGCCGCAACAATGAAAACATACGAAGAAGTCCTCTAATGCATCTAATACAATCAAAACGAAAATGAAAAAAAAATCTTTCCTAGTTCATCAAGCGCTAGTTATGCAAAGAAATTTTCATTTTCGATGCAAATGAAAGAATGCATTTTGTTTTTTGAATGAATGAAGCACACAATGCACTAATTACATTAAAAATCAAATAGAGCACTTGTTTAGAGCACTATGAATGTAGAGATCTCAAAACAAACAATTCGAAAGCAATACAAACATAAAAAAACATAATCGTTAATCCGTATTATCCACAATATCATAAAACATTTGCCGACGTTTCTCGAATCCCAACGAGGATCCATCTTAAGGGACGAGAATGAAGAATGAAAGAAGGTCGCAAAAGGTCAAGGTATAAATAGTGAAGGATTATGATGATTGAGAGGAGCCGACAATAGAATATTAATCTATTTAAATAAACTATATTTAATTCTTTATAAAATTTTAATTTAAATAATAAATAAATAAAAATTATTAAATTCTTTAATATAAAATTTTTATATTAAATAATAAATAATAAATTTTATAATAGATATTTAATTTTTTTTTTAATAATACATATTTAAATTTTTTAAATTATTTTATTTTATTATAAACCCTAAGTGCTTAAATTAATTTTAATAAATTAAAGTATAATACCCCTAAATTTTTATTTTTATTTATGTCTAATTTTTTTTTAAATAAACATTGAGTTTTTAAATTTATAACCTAAATTTTTACCTAAAATAGTATCTTCAAATTATTAATCTAAGTGTAATTTATTAAATAAGAAGAATCTATGTTTAGATTCTAAATAATAATATAACTATTTAAATATATGTTAATAAATAATGATAATAATTAATAAATATTAATTCTACTAATGAATTTTATTAATTTAATTCTAACAAATTTTTTAATAATTTATAAATTAATTTTATTTGAATTTTTACTTCCATTTACTGATAATAATTATTAATTAATTAATTTTTATAAATAGAAAAAAATTAATTAACACAAATAATTATTATGAGTGAGTGAAATAATAAGTGTTTTGTACTAACAGGACCCTAAATTGATTGCTAATAAGGAGAAGAAGAAAACCTGTGAAATTATACCTGGGAAGAGGGCGAACCTAAGGAGAAAATTTGTCTAATTAGAGGTCACCAACTGTCACTAATCTCGAATCCTTCGTCCCTGTTGATGTTATGCGGGTGTTCTATAATCTCCACCACTTCTCTAATCTTTCGTCTCTGATAGTGTTCCTTCCTTACAATGATTTTAGCATCCTCAAGACGCAAGTGATGTTTTTTTTTTTTAGAAGTGATCAACAAGAGCCGAGGTTCGAGATCACTCATGTTTAATATTGGTACCATGCTCTTTCAAATGCTTTTGAAGAGAGCGCTTAGTTTCACCAATATAACTCTTCCCACATGAGCAGTCAATCTTGTAAACACCTTTAAGCTGCCCTTGACTAATATTATCTTTCACTGAGCGCATATTTTGTCTAATGGTTCCTGCTACTGAGAATTGTGCAAAAATGTCACTCTTTCCCAAAATCTTGGCAATCTTATCTGTCACACCTTTAATGTATGGCAGAAAAACCCTTCCACTGTTCTCCTGAGGATCCTGGCATCTCTTGGATACAACAGTACCTTTTGCTCTATTTATGGCTTTTCTGATTTCTCTTTCCTTATACCCTATACCCAAGAAAACAAATGTCAAGTGAGAAATTTCTTCTTCCAGGTGCTCTTCATCGGATATCCTTATGGCTCTAACAACAAGAGTGTTAAGGACGCCAAAATTTTGAGCAGGATGATGGTAAGACTTAGCGTGAAGGTAGCTGTCAGTGTGAGTTTTCTTCCTAAAAACCTAATGCCCTAATGTTCCATCTTCTTTTCTAGTAACTAGGACATCCAAGAAAGGAATGCTCTTGTTTTCTTCCATCTCCATGGTAAACTTTTTCCGAGGAAATTGAGTTGAGGTGATTGAAGAATTTATTGAGATTCTCCCTACCATGCAACCACTTTAAGTTAGTGTCATCCACAAATATTTTCCACCAAGTTGGACTTAAGGGAAAGGAGGCTAGGGCTTTATTTTCGAAGTTTTCCATAAACAAGTTGGCCATAATAGGTGAGAGTGGTGATCCCATTGTGACACAAGATACCTGCTCATAGAACTCTCC
The DNA here is from genome assembly GCA_034641835.2 of Pinus albicaulis. Taxonomy (NCBI): domain Eukaryota; kingdom Viridiplantae; phylum Streptophyta; class Pinopsida; order Pinales; family Pinaceae; genus Pinus; species Pinus albicaulis. The sequence goes on from CM076582.1 coordinate 990,781,115, forward strand.
TTGGAAGCTGAAGAAGGTGGATCTTAAGCAAATCTTAGCAAGCTTGGCTATTTCAGGATCTGTGACCTCATTAATAACCTTCACTGCTTTATCTAAGGGGATTTTGGTAAACACTGAAACCAAATCAAATCTTACTAGGATGTTTCTCTCCTCCACCCTCTCTTATTTTATAAGCTTAAAGAAGTGACTAGAGTCTTATATGAAGGATTTAGTGTTCCCAACGAGAGGCTTGAGAATTTTTGCGACATATTTCACCAGTTCATCGGTGGGGGATCCAATGGTATTGAAAATTGGTCTAAGGGGAACCCCATATTTATGAATCTTAGGAAGCCCATAAATTCTTAGAATGACCTCACAAGAGGGGGTCAATTTTTTCTTCAACTTATCATCGAGATGAGAGTTCGAGATTACCTTCTTAACTTCTCTTAAGACATTTGGCAAGGGGTTGGACTCCAACTTCTTGTAGCTGTTGCAATCAATATGCTACTTCATTTTCCTAATATAATCCCCCTTATCTAAAACGACAGCAGCCACTTCCTTGCCTGCCTTAAGGACCACAATTTTGGCGTTGTTTCTAAGGCTACTTTTAGGGGGTTTAGCTTTTCTTAGAATCATAGAGCATTCATGTCTAAGAGCCTCTTTTTCATCCATAGGTAAACCTCAAATGCCCTCCTCAATGCTACACAAAATTCTCTCATTTGGAATACCTTTAGGAGCAACAGCAAATCCCAAACCTTTGTCGAGAATGCTACAGGTATCATGACTTAATTCCACCAAGGAAAGGTTAACAACCTTTTTGTTAATGGAATCATCATATAAAGGATTCTTATCAATATTTCTCTCCACATTATATGAGGGCTTCCAATTAATATTTATATCCTTATCATCTAACTTCTTAATAATATTTGTCTCTTCCATGTCCCCAAACGTATTGCTTGTTAAATTCAAATTCCTATTCAAAGAGCCACATGGGCCATGTTTTCCTATTTTCTCTATTTGCGAATTAATGTTTTTTAATGAATCATAACAATCTCCATGGTTATGGAAAATACCCTGTCCCAAATTATTATTCTCACTATCCAATCGATGACCATCACGGTAGTTACTGTCCACGTGGTTGCTGAAAACGTACTCAAACTAATGATGCACTCTTTCAAACAAGTTGAAATCTTTCAAAATGACCCAAACGAGCAATTTGATGTATGCTCGAAGCGAAGAGATGGAGGATCAAACAAGCACAAAAGTAATCGTTCAACAAACCAAAAACTCAGAGGATCAAGAAAGACTAATACAACTTATCAGGGAATTGAACTGACAAAATCCAAAAAGACTTGAACTTCAATCAGAAGGCTCAGTGAACGAAAGACACCTAGAAACCCTAGGGCTATGAACTGCACCGATGAGAGAATAGACAAACAGCTGATAAGAGCAAGCCTATAGCAGTCAAAACAATTCCAAAAGACCAATTTCAAATCAAATAAACAAATCCAGATACAAGCACAACTGACCAAAAACTCAGCAAAAGGGTCAAACCAAATCCTACAGGATTCGGTGTGACTGTGAGGCAGTAATCCATGCCAAACAAGGGTTGGTGCTACTGCAACAAAAGCAACCAGCACCAATTGGCACGAATGTTCAAGGAAAACTTGTGCCAAGGTAGATAACTATGGGAGGAGGAGAAAACCAGTGAGCCGAGGTAAATCTTGACACTATTGAGCTGAACAAGAGGATTCCAGACAATCAAACAAGCCAAAGAATATAGACAAGAAAGCAAACGATCGAAGTCGACTTGACAAGGCAAATTCCTAATGGGAAACAAAATGAAAAACCCACACTGATCCCCAGCAGAGTCACCAATTTGTTGGGAAGGTAAATCCTCTCTGCGGAAAGAGACAATCCCTCTAGCCCTGGAGTGGGTCTAGCAACAAAGGGACAAGCTAAACTGTAGGTTCCTAATTAATGAATGAAAAGGGCAGGGTAGATTGACCTACCTAGAGTCCAATGCTGTCATCACTGTAGTGGTGGTGGCCTCTTTATCTCTTTCTCGACGGGTCACAATCCTTCTACAACAGTGCTCGGATACCTGCACAAAGATCAGCAAACAAGAGCAGCATACACGAAAATGATTTCATTCATAATCAACTAACCAGTCAAGGAAGGTTAAGCATATTGCATCAAATAAAACACATTAACACAAGATGGGAACCAGACAATAGTAATGTATATATATAAATAGAAGAAAGAGTTACAACCGGACTATGACGTTGCGACCTACTCTAAGGTCTCTTTACGGACTACTGTCTTTTTTCTAGCAAAATGTTTAGGAATTCTCTTCAGCCTTTCAGCTATAATATGTTCAACTAGCGTATCAATGGGATATAGCTTTATTTATAGAGGGAGAGGAGGAGGTTGGGATCCCTACAATGGTGGAAGGGAGGCCTTATCCCTTGGGAGGTTTCCCCAAAAGGTGGAAACAAGAGGCCAAAGGAGGGGGCACGTCGTTGCCATTCAAAACCACTCCGGTGGCTAAACACCTGAGAATTTGTTGGGATAGAAAATTTGCCTCTATATTTAAAATCATTCCATAAACAGGTTGGCGCGGATGACTCCTTTGAGATAGAGTGCAATCGTTTTGGGGCCCAATGTCATCTAAGCTGGAACATTTGAAGAAGCAGCATTTAAATTGAAGAGGTTGGCTCTCAAATCAGAGTTGGCTCTCGAAGAATACCTATGTTTATTGATTCTAAATAATAATATAACTATTTAAATATATGTTAATAAATAAATGATAATAATTAATAAATATTAATTCTACTAATGAATTTTATTAATTTAATTCTAATAATTTTTTTAATAATTTATAAATTAATTTTATTTGAATTTTTACTTCCATTTACTAATAATAATTATTAATTAATTAATTTTTATAAATAGAATAAAAATTAATTAACACAAATCATTATTATGAGTGAGTGAAATAATAAGTGTTTTGTACTGACACGACCCTAAACTGATTACTAATAAGGAGAAGCAAACTTGCGAAATTATACCTGGGAAGAGGACGAACCTAAGGAGAAAATTTGTCTAATTAGAGGCTGCCAATTATCATTGATCTCAAATCCTCCGTCCATGTTGATGTCATGCGGGTGTTTTATAATCTCCACCGCTTCTCTAATCTTTCGTCTCTGATAGTGTTCCTCCCTTGCAATTATTTTAGCATCCTCAAGATGCAAGTGATTTTTTTTTTTCGAGGAGTGATCAGTAAGAGTCAAGGTTCGAGATCGCTCATGTTTAATATTGGCACCATGCTCTTTCAAACGCTTTTGAAGAGAGCGCCCAGTTTCACCAATATAACTCTTCCCACATGAGCAATCAATCCTGTAAACACCTTTAAGCTGCCCCAGGATAATGCTATCTTTAACTAAACTCATATTTTGTCTAATGGTTCCTGCTGCTGAGAATTGTGCAAAAATGTCACTCCTTCCCAAAACCCTGGCAATCTTATCTGACACACCTTTAATGTATGGTAGAAAAACCCTTCCACCGTTCTCCTGAGGACCTCGACGTCTCTTGGATACGACAATACCTTTTTCTTTGTTTATGGCTTTTCTTATTTCTCTTTCCTTATACCCTTTACCCAAGAAAACAAATGTTAGGTGAGAGATTTCTTCTTCTAGGTTCTCTTCATCGGATTTCCTCAGGGCTCTAACAACAAGAGTGTTAAGGACGCCAAAATTTTGAGCAGGATGACGGTAAGACTCAGTGTGAAGGTAGCTTTTAGGATGGGTTTTCTTCCTAAACACCTAATGCCCTAATGTTCCATCTTCTTTTCTAGTAACTAGGACATCCAGGAAAGGGATGCTATTGTTTTCTTCCATCTCCATGGTAAACTTAATTTCCAAGGAAATTGAGTTGAGGAGATTGAAGAATTTATCGAGATTATCCCTACCATGTGACCACTTTATGTTAGTGTTGTCCACAAATATTTCCACCAAGTTGGACTTAAGGGAAAGGACGCTAGGGCTTTATTTTCGAAGTTTTCCATAAATAAGTTGCCCATAATAGGTGAGAGTGGTGATCCCATTGTGACACCAGATACCTGCTCATAGAACTCTCCTTCGAAGTTGAAGAAGGTGGATCTTAAACAAATCTCAACAAGCTTGGCTATTTCAGGATCCGTGACCTCATTAATAACCTTCACTGCTTCATCTAAGGGGATTTTGGTAAACAATGAAACCACATCAAAGCTTACCAAGATGTCGCTCTCCTCCACCCTCTCTTCTTTTATAAGCTTAACAAAGTCACTAGAGTCTTATATGAAGGATTCAGTGTTCCCATCGAGAGGCTTGAGAATTTTTGCGACATATTTCGCTAGTTCATAGGTGGGGGATCCAATGGTATTGACAATTGTTCTAAGGGGAACCCCATATTTATGAATCTTAGGAAGCCCATAAATTCTCAGAATGACCTCACAGGAGGGGGTCAATTTCTTCTTCAACTTATCATCGAGATGAGAGTTCGAGATTGCCTTCTTAACTTCTCTTAAGACCTTTGGCAAGGGGTTGGACTCCAACTTCTTGTAGCTGCTGCAATCAATATGCTCCTTCATTTTCCTAATATAATCCCCCTTATCTAAAACGACAATAACCCCTCCCTTATCTGCCTTAAGGACCACAATTTTGGCATTGTTGCTAAGGCTACTTTTAGGGGGTTTAGCTTTTCTTAGAATCAGAGAGCATTCATGTCTAAGAGCATCTTTGTCATCCAAAGGTAAACCTCAAATGCCCTCCTCAATGCTACACAAAATGATCTCATTTGGAATACCTTTAGGAGCAACAGAAAATCCCAAACCTTTGTCGAGAATCCTACGAATATCATGACTTACTTCCACCAAGGAAAGGTTAACAACCTTTTTGTTAATGGAATCATCATATAAAGGCTTCTTATTAATATTTCTCTCCACATTATATGAGGGCTTCCAATTAATATTTATATCCTTATCATCTAACTTCTTAATAATATTTGTCTCTTCCACGTCCCCAAACCTATTGCTTATTAAATTCGAATTCCTATTCAAAGAGCCACACAGGCCACGTTTTCCTATTTTCTCTATTTGCAAATTAATGTTTTTTAATGAATCATAACAATCTCCATGGTTATGAAAAATACCCTGTCCCAAATTATTATTCTCACCATCCAATCGCTGACCATCATGGTATTTACCGTCCACGTGGTTGCTGAAAACGTACTCAAACCAATGATGCACTCTTTCAAACAAGGTGAAAGCTTTCAAAATGACCCAAACGAGCAATGTGATCTATGCTCGAAGCGAAGATATGGAGGGTCAAACAAGCACAAAAGTAATCGCTCAACAAACCAAAAACTTGAAGGATTAAGAAAGACTAATACAACTGATCAGGGAGTCGAACTGACCAAATCCAAAAAGACTAGAACTTCAATAAGAAGGCTCAGTGAGTGAAAGACACCTAGAAACCCTAGGGCTATGAACTGCACTAATGAGAGAATAGACAAACAGCTGATAAGAGCAAGCCTACATCAGTAAAAATAATTCCAAAATACCAATTTCAAATCAAAGAAACAAATCTAAATTCAAGCACAAATGACTAAAAACTCAGAAAAAGGGTCAAACCAAATCCTACAGGATTCGGCACGACTGTGAGGTGGTAATCCATGCCAAACAGGGGTTGGTGCTACTGCAACAAAAGTAACTAGCACCAATTGGCGTGACTGTTCAAGGAAAACTCGTGCCAAGCCGGATAACTATGGGAGGAGGAGAAAACCAGTGAGAAGAGGTCAATCTTGACACAATGGAGCTAAACAGGAGGATTCCAGACAACCAAACAAGCCAAAAAAGACAGACAAGAAAGCAAATGATAGAATTTGACTTGACAAGGAAAATTCCTAATGGGAAACGAAACAACAAACTCACACTGATCCCCAGCGGAGTCGCAAATTTGTTGGGAAGGTAAATCCTCTCTGTGGATAGAGACAATCCCTCTAGCCATAGAGTGGGTCTAGTAACAAAGGGACAAGCTAAATTGTAGGTTCCTAATTAATGAATGAAAAGGATAAGGTAGATCAACCTTCCTGGAGTCCAACGTTGTCGTCACTATAGTGGTGGTGGCCTCTTTATCTCTATCTCGACGGGTCACAATACTTTTGCAATAGTGATGGTGGCCTCTTTATAGAAGATTACAATGCTTTTCTCCAACTAGAGAAATCTCTGCACTAACTATATCTATCTCACTGCTTCCTAGACAAGCCGAGGCCAATACTTATCCAATTTTCTGCCTGCCAAAATCCCTATTTCCTCGGTGATGTTTCCCTAGGTAATTATTCCCTATTAATTAGTGAAATTCCCATGCATAAATACATAATTCATCTAAGGCCTTCCTCTAACTGCATGCACCACCTATATAATTTGGATGATTATACAATTGATAGTACACTGCCCTTGAACTCCAATCTCAACAGGGTCATTCTATGATATGACATGCATGAGTTATTTATGGTTGATTTATTAGTTATCTGATTGATCACTGCATGTGGTTCAAGTTCAAGTTCCACACTTTGACCTATCACTAGTTCCTCCAACAATTGGAACTAGTTAAACTGACTTTAACTAAGATAAAATTATTTAATTAATTACAACTCAAAATAAAATCAACAAGGGCTCCTATTTTGTAGGAGCTACTCTACATGACTCAATTTAGACCCTCAACTCAAATTCACTAAACCAACTAAGTCAAACTAACTTAGTTAACTCATACAAGTTGTCATGTGAAGTGGAATTACACTTTTATTCTAATTTAATTCAAGGGAAAAATAAAGTAGAATCTTTCTTAGTGCCATTTTCAACACTCCCTCTCAACAAGAAAGGGATTATATGATACCTCAATCCTGCCTCTATGGAACTCGCATTAGGGTAATTTTGAGGTCTAAAATGGGCCTCCTAAGGAAAATGTACAATCAAAATTCACTTTATGAGAACCAATCACATTTTAGGGGATGACACCATCCCTAATGGTTGAGGTGGCATTGATTGAGTTAAATGTACTTACTTGTCACATTCTCAATGGTGGATAAAAAATCACGGTTAACCATGGTAGTGATCTAAGTACTAAAGTCATAAAGTAGAGTACTCAAATTAAATGTTATTTCACACTTTTTGAATAAAATATTATTATTGTCATTTCATATTTTTTGAAAGAAACAATATAAAAATATTTTTGAATTAAAATATAAATGTTAATTAATAGTATATTCTATAATTAAGAATTTATGAATTTATATTTATATTTTATTTTAAATTATTTAAGTACAAAGGACAAATTCATTAGTTGTGCAATGATAATGACTTTTTCTTGAAAATATCATTCTTATTTATAGTCACATCAACACAATTTATTTATTAGTTTTATTTTGGTACAAATTTTGAATTGAATTTAATCATGTTTACATGGATTTTGGTGCAAAAAGTGAATTGCAAATTCATAAATATTATTTTATTGGTTTAGCTATTATTTTATTATTTCCTTAGGAGGCCCATTTTAGACCTCAAAATTCCCTTAATGAACCTGCCTCTTGACAGTGCCTTCGTTAAGATGTCTGCATCCTGTTCTTATGTAGGAATTTAATCTAGCATCATGATATGCCTCTGCACACAATCTCTGAGATGGTGGTACCATATTTCGATATTCTTGGACCTATAATGAAAAACTGGATTGACCGGGAGTTTTATGCAACTCTGGTTGTCACAGTAAATCATTGTAGAATCCATTTGTTTACCAAACAACCCAACAAGCATCTTCCTCATCCAAATAGACTCATAAGCTACTTGACTAGAGTACGTTTCTTTTGTTGAATTGAGTGCAGTTGATCTCTACCTCCTATTGTACCAAGAAATTGTCGCTGACCTAATACTGAAGATTCCACCTAATGTGCTATTTCTGTCAAATGGAATCCCTACCTAATATGCATCGGTGAAGCCTTGCAAATTCACTCCCTTTGTCTGATTTTACCAAAGACCAAAATGAGTGGTGCCTCTGAAGTATCTCAACAAATGTTTGGTTGCCTTCCAATAAAGCTTGGTTGGCTTAACCATTGCTTGATGTTGGAACAAGGTCCCTTGCAAGCTGCGAAACTGGTCCACTTTGTATAGTTTTTTATTATATTTAGTCTAACACAGGGGTTTTTGGGTGGGTCAAAGCCCCTAACGCATTTTAAATGGGTCAAGGGTAAACCAAGAGTCCACAAACCATGGTTTGCGGACCATTGGATGCGTAGGCTAAAATAGTATAAGTAGTTGAACCTTTTTGAGTTGTAAGGGAGATTAAGAATGATAAGAGATTAATGCTAAGTGCAAATTGATATATTTGGTTAGGGTTGTTGGGGAAGGACTCCTGCTACTGTGTGCGTGGAGATTCCCTGTCTTGATGTGTGCGAACCCTACTGCTGTGTGCGCAAGTTGGGATTTGGGTATTGTAAGTGAATCTGAAGGATTAATGAATGCGGAAGTACTATTGGATATCTGAATCTGTTTGAATGACTCTATGATGCTTGGCTGATTAATATATGTTGATGTGTTATTGATTCATGTTGCGAATATACTTGCGTTACTTGTTTATGCTACGATTTGGGACTCTTCTATTACATTTTCTATAAGAAGATCTAGAATAGCTATGTTATCTTTATATAAGTTCATGATTTGTTGATTACTGTGAGTATCATTGCGATTAAGCACATGGATGTGAAGGGAATCTGTAGATCTAAGCTCTGTAATATCAGATCAGGTTGCTATAAGACTGAACACAGCTCGACTTGACCTGCTTACCCTCTCCCAGGGTGCGGAAACCTGGTCCCAACACCCACCCATACTACTTCGGGTGAGACTTTGGCCTACGCAAGCAAGTCACTATCAAAAGGGTCAGTAGTATAGGGGTTTGTTGGCAAACCTTGAACCTCCAAACCTGGGTTAGGACCCCTTCGAGCCAACAAATATTTTCGTTACCAAGACCTGGAGGATTTTGAGAGAGGGATCGGGTAATTCCAAGGCCATACTTGAAGCCTAAGAAAAAGGAAATTGATGACTGGTTTGAACAGCAAGTTCAGGAATTTGTCTTAAAAGAAAGCCGCAGTGAAAGGTTAACCACCGAAGAGTGGAAGAATAAGTATATTTTTACAGAGATTTGTGATATCTTATTTGTAACGATTGCGATCGAGCTCCAGGAGTAGCTCGCAAGGTTGGTAGAGTTTCAGAAGTGTTGGAAGGACGAGCACATCATAGAGTTGACCCCCAAACTAATCCAAGAGTTAGAAAATACTGATAACACCATCACTCACATAGTGGACCACTGGGTAGATAGTGTGTTAGGAGGATTTGTGACAGAATTTTCCATCGATCAGTTTGTATCCTACTCTAAAGCAAAGCGAAGATGCTTCACAGGGTTCCGAGGTAAGTTTCTGAAGACCTTACTTGTTGATCAAGATATTATTATGCGAAAAGAGTATTCTATGTAGCCATACTGAGTGAATGACCCCTGATTTGGACGGGAGCAAAACACGAAGTCACAAATACTATAGGACCAACCTAGAAGGAGATAGATCTGTTTATAGTCCAATAAGGGAAGTAGCTTCGCAGAGTCCTCTAGCCATATCACTTTCGAACCGGCATAAGGGTAAGAATTCACCTACACCTTTGCCGCCACCACCAGAAGACGACATGGCCACGCATATGAAGTTACCCACCTTTAAGGGTGTAGGAGATGAAGACATGGATCAGTTCTGGTTTGTCATAGAATCGGTATGGACTGTGCAGAATGTAGCTAGTGATGCAGTGAGGCGGGCACAGTTATACCTTGCCTTTGAAGGAAAAGCATTGGAATGGTACATGGGATACATCAGACAACATGCGAATGCAAAAATTGAGGAGGTTAAGAACGCTTTGAAGCAGAAATTTAAGAAGCCTAAGTCCTACTCGCAAATAGTGGTTGATCTCAAATATTTCAAGCAAGGGCCAGTCTTTGTGGGAGGTCGATCAACGACTAAAGAAAGTGATTAGAGAAGGAGGATTTCAATACGATGACAGACAGCATACATAATGGTTCATCGCCACGTTACTGCCTCACCTACGCACACCTATGGGTCACCAAACTTTTGACTCGCAGAAGAAAGCCTTGGAAGCTGCGATGAAGTTAGAAGCAACGCTTCGAGATGAGACCCAGCTGGGCATCCACCAGATCCAAGGGCATCTAGAAGTAATGCACGTGGAGATCCAGAACTTGTGACAAGAGTGAGGAGCAGAAGCTAGTTCTGAAAGGTGGTGCATACGATGCAGGGTGAATGGTTACACCAAAGATAACTTCCCTCTACTAACAGACTATATGCAGGTAGGAGGACCTAGTCCGCTGCGCCCAGGATCAAGCATGGGACTTAGTCCGTTACATCCAGGCTCCAGCGGACCTATGCTGTGGTGTGAGGATTGTCGTGTGGATGGCCTGCATGATACAAACCATTGCCCCTGCCTAGGTGCGTACGTCCCAGAAGTAAAACAACAGTGGTACAAGTTTTTCCGGTCAGTAGGACATGATGAGCGGAACTGTTGAACATATGATCTAATGATAGATCGAGGAAACTTATATAGGGTACAAATGAATCTTGCGTCACCAAGGTCTCCGGCAGGCATAGGTGGATCCCCGACTAAGGGCAGAGGAGGCAGTCGAGGAGGAAGTTCACGACAGGGACGAGGTCAGGTAATCTATTATAACTGTGGAGAAGTTGGAAAATTTGCAAGGGAGCCCAAACCCCACTAGGCAATCCTGTTGGTATTGCAGATAGCTGGATCATGCAATCGAAGACTCTCCCATATTGATAGAAAAAATGCAGGAAAAGCAGCCGACACCTACGCAGAATGTGCAGAGAGTTAAGGCTGAGCTGCGAAACAAAGATCCGAGTGTGAATGTGGTGGCACGCAGTGGGATGGCCACCAGGGGACCTAAGGATGAGGCTACGATGGAACCTCTAATCCGACAAGCTGTTAGTAAACAAGAAGGTTTGGACTTAAGAAAGGGGAGAGAAACATTTATCACAGCTTGTAAGGACTTTTCTGAGGTAGAGGCAGCTACTACTTGGCCACCTACAAAACTCAAGGCAGATGAGGAGGTCAAGCCCTTTTTGCAGGCATGTGCGAAGCTAATGCGTAACCCAAAGGCTGTGGAGAATCTTCAGGCATTAATAGATAGCTACGCGGTGGGACCCAATCTACCTCCAGAGGTCAAGGATGTGCACAAACTATACAGGTATAAGAAATTCACCGGAAGAGAAATGTGGTTGTCTGCGCAGATTAGTGACTACGAGATGAGTCAGGTTATTTTGGACCTGGGGTCAGATGCGAATGTGTTACCTAAACAAACTTGGCAACAAATGGGAGAACCTAAGTTAGAATGGTCCACTATCTAGTTGCGCATGGAAAATCAGCAGAAAATCATCCCACTAGGAAGGTTGTCTAAAATTATGGTGGATATTGCAAGAGTAAAGGCCTGAGCCAACTTTGAAGTAATTGAAATTGTAGAAGATGCGGACCCCTACCCTGCGCTCTTAGGGCTGGAATGGGCCATAGATATGGGCGGTATCATCAACCTCAAAAAGAGAAGCATGGTGTTTGATAATAACGGTACAAGGGTGATAGTACCATTAGATCCTGTGGAAGGTGAACGATACACAGAGCCAGCACGCGATGAAGAGGAGGTGGATCACACTTATAAGTTGACTATGCGGGATGAAGATTGTATCAACCCCACGGTGGAAGCAGTACTCTGTTGGGAAAAGGACAGTGAATGCTTCTCTTACTCTGATGGGGAGAAGGAGAATTGGATTTCCATTGCATTTCCTCAGAGGTAAGAGACCTACCCTACTTTGATAGTTCTGGTAGCATTAAGGAATTTTTGCGAACATTCGAAGCCGAGGTTCCAAGAGAATGAAGTATATGGGCCCTTAATCTAATGATACGTGCAACACCTGCAAGATGGTGGGAGACACATAAAGGGGCGTTCCAAGACTGGGAGGACTATCGGGACATGATGCTCCTCCAATTTGAGCTGTCGGTAAAGGTGCGGGTCAAAATATTCCTTGGCCCAGGGGACCTGCATAAACACTTGCTAGCCTAGATCAAAGCATGGGGTGACTGAGCTATGGAAGAATGGGTTCGCTTGTTCATTCATGTGTTAGGTCCAATCTTTACTACATGGTACCTGGATGCAGAGCTACATCAACACACCTGCCACTGGGAAACTCTGAGGGACGAATTCCTAGGGACATTTGGAGTCATATGGGGGTCAGAAGTGCTTGACAGAGCTCTGCAGGGTATAGATACATTTGTGTTCAAGGAACCTAGCCCACTGAAGAATTCGGGGTGCTGACATGGGAATCATAGATGCAGGATATTGTCAGCTATCGCAACTTGGCAAGGGAAGAAAGTGAAGAAGACCCGCAGTCTGTCTCTATTCTGGAGTCGCAAGGAGAGCGCCCCATTGTAGGACCCCCGCTGCAAGAGGTGGATGTCACTAAGCCCCTCAGGTTGCATGAAGTCAATATTGGGACGGAAGAACACCCTAAGTTGGCTAAGGTTGGGGACTATTGGGATGAAAATACAGTAAGCAAAGTGGCTTAGTTACTCACCGACTACCAGGATTTATTCCCAATGAATTTTTCGGAACTAAAGGGGATCATGGGGGACTTAGGGGTCATGCATATCACTCTCAAACTGGATGCTCGGCCCATAAAACTATGACCTTATATTTTGAACCCCAAATACAAGCAGAAATTCAGGGAAGAACTTGATAAAATATCACTACAGGCATCATCGAACTTGTCAAACAGTCAGACTAGGTTAGCCCAACGGTGGTTCAGGAGAAAAAGGCTAAAGGGGAGATTTGGATCTGCATGGACCTGCACAAGTTAAACGACGCCTGTGTTCATGACCCATTTCCTACACCATTCTCAGACGAAATTTTGGATAGCATGGGGGGACAGGAAGCATACTCCTTTACTGACGGATTCTCAGGGTACCATCAGATTAGAATCGCTCCTGAGGACCGTAGCAAAACCACGTTTTCCACAGAGTGGGGCTCTTTCTAGTATATTTTCATGTCGTTTGGTCTCAAGAATGCCCCTGCTATTTTCTCATGGGTAGTGGTTGTGGTGTTCAAAGAATTCATCCACAAGTTCCTAGAAGTATATTTTGATGATTGGACCGTCTTCGGCCTGGTGAAGGCGCACGTATCAAACTTGCGCATGATGTTGGATGCCTGCCAAAAGCACCAGATCTCCTTAAATATTAAGAAGTGTATCTTTTGTGTACCCTTTGGTATCCTGCTCGGCCATATAGTTCGTCGCCAAGGGCTAATGGTGGATCCTGCCAAAATTGCAATAATCATCAACTTGCTAGTACCGACTACGGAGAAATAGTTGCGCTCGATCCTTGGCCACACAGGCTACTACTAAAAATTCATTCATGGTTATGCGCTGATACGGCGCCTATGGAAAAATTTGTCAAAAAGGATGTTTTGTTGTTTTGGGATGATGAGTGTCAAAAGAGCTTTGAGTTACTTAAAGAAAAGATGGTCTCGACACCTATTCTCATCTTTCCAGATTGGGAGAAGATCTTTCATGTTCATGTCGATGAATCGAGAATTTCTCTCGGGGCTATCCTTACGCAGCCAGGAGAAGGAGACATTGATCATCTAGTTGCCTTTGCAAGTTGGAAAATATCTGGCGTTGAACGTAATTACTCCACTACAGAGTGAGAGGGGTTGGCCATGGTGTATGTTTTGCAAAAATATCGGCACTACTTGTTAGGAGGAAACTTCAAAATGTTTACAGACCATTCAACCTTGAAGTACCTGGTAAATAAGCCTCTTTTGGGGGGGAAAATCTGCCGATGGTTACTGTTATTTCAGGAGTATGACTTTGAAATCATCATTAAGCTGGGAAAGCTGAATGTTGGGCCAGATCAGTTATCACGAATAGAGAGTGGCGAGGAGTTGACCAACCTAGAAGATGGATTGCCTAATGCACAGTTGTTTGCTATTAAGGTAGTAGATTCCCACTTCACTGATATCATTCTGTTATTGACTGCTGGGATGGCACCCCCGGACTATTCAGTGCAAAAAAAGAAGGAGCTAGTTGCCCGAGCAGCAGATTTTACTATCATTGTGGGCCAGTTATATAAGATGGGAGTAGATGAAGTATTGTGGAGATAGGTTTTGGAGCATGAAAGGCATGCTATATTGGTAGAAGCTCATGATGGAGTAGCAAGAGGTCATTATGCAGGGAAAACAATTGTGCAAAAGGTCTTGAGGGCTGGGCTATGGTGGCCTACCTTGCATCACGATGCCCAAGATCATTATAAAACCTGCGATACGTGCCAACGAACAGGGAGACTATCCCGCAGGGATGAAATGCCCCTTCAACTGCAAATGGCTCTACAAGCATTTGATAAATGGGCCATTGATTTCATAGGGCCTATCAACCCACTAGGAAAGAATATGGGTGCATGCTACATTATTACTGTCACTGATTACGTAACTTGGTGGGCCGAAGCACAAGTAGTAAAATATTGCACTGCAGATACCACTGCGCATTTCATCTTTGAACAAATCCTGACTAGATTTGGGTGTTCGAAGATCCTCATGAGCGACAGAGGTACACTCTTTGTTAATGAAACAATCCAAGCTTTGACCATGGAGTTCTGAATCCATCATGCAAAAATCACACCGTATCATCCACAGGAAAATGGTGTGGTTAAAGCCTTTAACAAAATCTTGGAGCAAGCACTGACAAAGGTCTACAATGCTGATTGCAGTGATTGGGACGTATGCATATTGTCCGTTCTTTGGGATTATCGAACCACCTGCAAGAAGCTAACTGGGAAAACTCCTTTTAGGATGGTCTATGGAAAGGAGGCCGTTATGCCATTGGAGTACATTATTCCTAGTCTGTGTATCACAGCAGCTACGAACATGGCAGACCCCGACATCATGGAGGAGTGATTAGCATAGCTTATAGCTTTGAAGGAAGATCGGTTCCTGGATAACTTCCATCAGCAGGTGCAGAAGGCCCGTGATAAAGCCTAACATGATCGGTATATTCGCCAAAAGACCTTCGTGAAGGATGACTTGGTCCTCTTATACGATAGCCATTTTGCAAAACATCCAGGGAAGTTCCGGCAGCACTTGCTTGGCCCCTATACTGTTAAGGAGATCACGGATGGCAGAGTTGTTCGGCTGGCCACCCTACGTGGCGATATGCTGCCAGGATATGTCAATGGTAGTCGGCTCAAACCATATCGGATCAAATGACTACATGGTCGGAGTAGCTGTGCAGGTGCAGATGATGAACCTACCATCGCAGTGACTCGGGACGAGTCACAAGATTGTGTTGGGGGACTGTTGGAACAGGGTCCCTTGCAAACTGCGAAACTGGTCCATTTTGTACAATTTTTTATTATATTTAGTCTAACGCAGAGGTTTTGGGGTGGGTCAAAGCCCCTAAATCATCGTAAATGGGTCAAGGGTAAACCAAGAGTCCACAAACCACAGTTTGCGGACCATTGGATACGTAGGCTAAAATAGTATAAGTAGTTGAACCTTTTTGAGTTGTAAGGGAGATTAAGAATGATAAGAGATTGATGCTAAGTGCAGATTGATAGATCTGGTTAGGGTTGCTGGGGAAGGACTCCTGCTGTTGTGTGCACAGAGATTCCCTGTCCTGCTGTGTGTGGACCCTGCTGCTGTGTGCGCAAGTTGGGATTTGGGTATTGTAAGTGGATTTGAAGGATTAATGAATGTAGAAGTACTGTTGGATATCTGAATCTATTTGAATGATTCTGTGATGATTGGCTAATTAATATATGATGATGTCTTATTGATTCACGTTGAGAATATACTTGTGTTATTTTTTTATGCTGCGATATGGGACTGTTCTGTTACATTTTCTACAAGAAGATCTGGAATAGCTGTGTTATCTTTATATAAGTTCATGATCTGTTGATTACTGTGAGTATCATTGTGAAGTGAATCTGTAGATCTAGGCTTTGTAATATCAAATCGAGTTGCTATAAGACTGAACGCAACTCGGCTTGACTTGATTACCCTCTCCCAAGGTGCAGAAACCTGGTTCCAGCACCCACCCATACTACTTCGACTGAGGCTTTGGCCTGCGCAAGCAGGTCACTGCCGAAAGGGCCAGTAGTATAAGGGTTTGTTGGCAAACCTTGAACCTCTGAACCTAGGTCAAGACCTCTCGAGCCAACTCCAACTTGACTAAGTTGGTTAACCACATAACATATGTCTAGTCATGTGTTCACCAAGTACATAAGTGAACCCAAAAGCTTCCTTTAAATGGTAGCTTCTACCACTTCGCCTAAAATATCATCTTCCTTCCTCCAATTCCCTCCTAGAGGAGTCTCCATGGGTTTTCTTCTCTCCATGTGAAGCTTCTTCAGTATCTTGTTGACATAATTTCCTTAAGAGACAATAGTTCCCCATATCTTTTCCAAATTTCCAAACCAAGAAAATAATGCAAGAGCCCTGCCGTGCTTGGTCGTGGAGGCTATCGAGAAAGGTTTGGCTTGGCCGTGGAGGCTATCGACAAAGGTCCACACACATATGAGTGAACTCTTTCAAGGATCACTTGCGCTCAACTGTCCTTATCATGAAAGGTGGCTTTGGTGTACTTCCCCAATGTACACCCTTTTCATGTATCATGTTGCTCAAGTCACCCCTTGGAAAGTCCTATAGAAATATGATGCATGATCTTCAAAGCTCCATGGTGTAGATGGCCTAATATTATATTCCATAACTTACCAATTTATCGGCTCCGCACCTTCTCTACTTTCTTGTTCAAGGCAACACAATCCTCTACATCCAATTTGTAGAGGTTCTTTCCCCGAACTAAAATATTCATCACTTATCCTGTGGATATGTGAATAAGGAACAAATTTCCTTTTCTAAACACCACATCATAGCCATAGTCTTCCAACATAGCAACTGAAACTAAATTATTCTTCAAACCAGGAACATACATGATATATTTTAATGTGAGAGGAGAACCAGAATCCCTCTAAAAGGTAATAGTACCAATGTCGGTTGCACTATACCTTCCACTGTCTCTCATCTTGATGTACATCTGGAGCTACTTCTCCTCCAGGTAGTTGAATAAATCTCTGTTTCCGGTCATATGGAATGAGGCTCCACTATCTAGGTACCACACACAACTCATCACTGATGACACCATGCATGCGATGAGGGTGAAATCCAACTCGAATTTTGAAGAAATTTCTTCACCTACTGCTCCTCCTAAGGGATTCTTATTGGCCTTCTTGTGTGGACACTTCATGTCATAATGTCCCAACTCGTGATAGTGAAAACATCTAATCTTCGATAAGTCCTTCTTCTTTCCTACCTGGCCAAAATATGATTTGAAATGGGATGAATTCCCTTTCCATTTATTTTCCTTTCCATCCAAGGCACATTTCTCCTCATCATCATGCTTGGATGAGGATCCATATCTGGTGTTCTGCTGAATCTCTTCTTGCACCAATTTGGACAACAAAATCTCCCACTCTGGTAGCTTCTCCCTCCCATTTTCTGAATCTTGGTAGTTATTCCAGCTCTTTGGAAGGACTAGAAGTGTTAGGCTCACTAGATCATCTTCAAAAACTGTAACACCAACACTTCCAAGCTTATCTTGACATTGGGTGAACTTGGTCAAGTACTTTGGTATTATTTTTCCCTTCTACATCTTGATTTTACTGAGCTTGTCCTTTAATGCCAACTTCCTGTGGTCATTGTTGTTCTGAAACAAATATGTTAAGGCCTTCCACATTGCATATGGAGTTTCTTTTCCATGGAGGTTTGAGAAGATATGATCTCTAACTCCTTCCAGTAGAATCCTTTTCTCCTTTGCTACAAACTTCTTCCACTCTGCTAGATCTTGTGCATCAGATGGAGCTAGTTTCAAGATGTTCTAGTCAATGAAATCATTCAATCCATTTTCCTCCAAGACTACTTCCATCTGGTCTCTCTAGGCAATGTAATTCGAGCTACCATCGAAGCAATACTTGAGCCTCAGATCATAAAACACCATCCTGATTCTGCTGCTAGCTATGAAGAATAAATCTGCAAAAAACATTCCTCTTGCAAGTAAAAATATATTCTTCTCTTTTATAGTGATTTCAACTCTGATACCATGTAGAAAATCCATGTAGATTCAAAGTGCTAATTGTAATATGCTAAAACAATAAGCTTGAATGTACTCTATCAATTGCGAAAACCAATAATTTCAATCACACATTACACAATGATTTCTTGGGGAAAGTCGCAGCTAAAAACCCTACTATATATACATTTAATTAGTCAGAAAATATGAGAAGATTACAATTCTTTTCTTCAACCAGAAAAACCTCTGCATTATCTATATCTGTCTCACTGCTTCCTATACAAGCATAGGCCAATACTTAACCAATTTTCTGCATGTTAGGATTCGTATTTCCTTGCACTGTTTCCTTGGGTAATCATCCCCTATTAATTAGGGAAATTCCAATCCAAAAATACACAATTCATCTAAGGCCTTCCTCTAACTACATGCACCACCTATACAATTTGGATGATTATACAACTGATAGTACACTACCCTTGAACTCCAATCTCAATTGGGTATTTCTCTGATCTAACATGCATGAGTTAATTATGGATAATTTATCAGTTATCTCATTGATCATTGCATTTGGTTCAAGTTCAAGTTCTATACTTTGACCTCTCACTAGTTCCTCCAATAGTTGGAACTAGTTAAACTGACTTTAACTCAAATAAACTGAGTTAATTAATTACCACTCAAAATTAACTCAACCAAGGCTCCTATTTTGTAGGAGCCACTCTACATGACTCAATTTAGACCCTCAACTCGAATTAAATGAAACAACTAAGTCAAACTAACTTATTTAACTCATTCATGTTTTCATGTGATGCGAAATGACAATTTTATTCTAATTTAATTCTAGGGAAAATTAAATTAGAATCTTTCTTGGTGCCATTTTCAACAAAAACCAAAAGAAAAATAATTCACAATTAATCACTAACATTAACATTGAAGGAGGAGAAAATATTCAAAGCCAACACACCAACTACATGGAATGAAATAGTTCATAGACATATAACCAATTTGTAATCATTACAAGTGCCATTAACATGTATGGGAATCAATGCATGAACTGAAGCTTCTCATTAATATTGTCACCCATTCAAGCACATGTACAAAATATCATCAAAATAGTGAGATGAGAGCAAAGTATAACATCTTCATTCCATAACATTCGCCTCAAAATCCCTCCAACTATAAGCTACCAAGAGCGAAGGCTTTCAACTCCTCAAGCGCAAAGTAGCAATCCTATACTAGCCTAGTGTAAGTGCTAAAAGTCCACTTTTGCTTGAGGTATGAGGTCACATTTATAAAGGTAGGGGTGACCTTTCAACTTCCTCATGGATCTTGGACTTCCCTCATGACCTTTCAACTTCTGTTTAATTTTTCATCTCCCTTTGGACCTTTCGATTTCCTCATGGCCTTTTTCATGACTTTAATATTTATCATTTATGACAAATATTTACAAAATGAAATGATAAAGTGTAATGAGCTTTGACATAATTCCATATGGGAAAGTCATTGGTCTTCAAAACTTTGTTGATTTCCTTGTAAAATTGTATGGTCACCCTAGTGCTAGTTAGATCATTCACTAGTTTCTATGATGGAAGTCATGCGTCTATGCAACAATAGACTAGCAATACTCCCGCAACTCTAGTCTTGAAAACATACAATAAAAAACCACAATCATAAGATTATGAAACTTTAAACATTATAGGATAAAATTTAGTGCCAATTATTATCCTTTGTTCAATAAATGAAATTATTAATATAGTTAACTTTGATATATTGAAAAGGTCTACATCCCTTAAATGAGAGTTTGTTGTTGATTTTACATCCTCATCCCTTCATGCATCATAGTTCAAGGATTTCCACACAACCTTACTAATCCTCCATTAAGTCCTATTATGGCTCATGTTATAACCTCTTGTCACACCATTCCTCATGGTTTCATTATGTTTCCCACATAACTTGGTTAACTAACTATTGCTTGAGTTTTCTCATATTTTCCACCATATATTTTCCAACTGGACCATTTGAAAGGTCCATGCTAGCATTATTATGCCCTTCTCATATTGGCATAAATTTTCTCTATTATTTAGCTTCCTCTTTGTGCATAAATTGGGCGTAACTATATAGCAATCATTATGTCATAAATAATATTTATAACATTCATATATTTATAACATTCATTACCATTCAACAATGAATGATTACTTATATTTTAGTACACAATATTTCTCAATAGTGAGACATAGTCCTTCACGTTTCCCATTCTAGTGCATGTATTGGGCAAGGTATCACACCATCCCTCCATTGCCTCCTCGTTTCCATGTGTATAATTTCCTTTGCGCATCTTTTGTCTAGACTTTCAATGCCTCTAACAACCAAACATATGCCTTGGCACACCATTGAATTTATTTGAACCATGTTAAATGCATAGCAATATCATAGGATTTATAAACATGACATAAGTGATATTTGCATCTTTATATATTGTATCCAAATGAAGAGGAGTTCCAAAAGTATATACAATCCAACTTCAATGCATGACACCTTCAATATTTTCTTTTTGAGGTTTTAATTGTCAGGTGGTCGTAATTTTCAATCACTCATCGTAAGGATGGTATCCATTCAAGGGCATTATTTAATATATCACTTTACAACCTTTCGTTTCCCTAGAAAATGAATTGATACCTTTCTTGTTGTGTGTTGTGTTATCACCCTAGTAATTTCTCAAGATTGTGGGCTTTTGGTTTTTAGTTTAAGAAAACTAGGGGTAACCACAAACCTACTTTGGAAATTTAGGATCTAGCCTTCCTAAATTTTAGAGAGGGCTCTCTCTTTATGATTTAACTTTGTTTTTGTTTAATGTTTTAGACTAGTTATGATAGAATAATTGGTTTTGGTTTTGAATTGGTTTGGTGGGAAAAAATCACTTAAAGGTAAACTAGGGAGGAATCTACTTTACCATTGGGCTAATGGAGTCTAAGTCTAGATAGCAGTACTAGAAGGAAAGGCCAAAAGGATGCAAATGTATTTAGGGCAAGATAGATAACCCTCAGAGCTTTGGATAAAAGGTTTTTAATGAAATGGTGAAGTTGGGACAAAGGGCAATGAAGGATCCTTTGATCCGGACAATAGAGGAAGGAGGCAGAAGTCAAACAGGAGTAGGAGTAGTTAAGAATTCCTAACACCGAAAATCAGTTGAAAACATTTAAATGGTAACATAGTTAAGACAGGGAGCCATAAGCCAGTCCTGAAGTAATATTCCAAGTTACTCATTAAGAAAGAACAAATTACACATAATGAAATGAATGGAACTTCATAAAATAAACAATGACAAGATAGATGCACTTTACTCTTTAACTTATCATGAGAATCCTGAATTATTATGTCCAATTAGCTTTGTCCAGTCTACTACTTTCGAAATCAACACATGTAGGCCTCCAATGTATCAGCAAAAAAACTATAGTAATATTAGCAATTTTATTCCACACTAAACACTTCACAAACTGAAGTATTTATACAATTTTTTATTACAAATATCCTAGAGTGATCTAGGAATAACTATAGGAAATATAAAATATCTTTACACATTAAGAGGGACAGTTGCTTAACAACTTTAGCAAGCTGTCCTCTTATCTACAAAATATAGAACTAACTTATCTAACAAAAATTGTTTGTTGAATAACTGTCCATGCTTACTGGCACATTGAAAAATATCTTTTTGGAAGATGAATTAACTGATACTCTTTCCACTTATACTCTTTAACACTGTACTTCATCCCTGATGTTATTTCACAATGTTTATTTATCATTTTACTGCTGTAAAAAGGGAAATTACAACAGTCAAAATCAGTTGGCTATTTCTTTTCTCTCCGATACACTTTGACTCTGTTCTTTCACCCTGATGTTATTTTAACTTATATTTTAACCTTTAATTGCTGTAAAAAGAGACTTCTCAGTAGTAAAAAATCAAAACCAAATAGTTGTTTGATTGTTTCCTTCTCAGATTGACTGTTTCACCTGCACTTTCTTTCACTGTTTTTCTTCTTTGTTGCTACAAAAAATCTGTAAACACATGCCATTTTTCTTCATTTGGTATTTTTACACCTTTGAGTTTCCTGAAGTTCTCATCAACATCTGTATCCTTAGTAAATTTTGGTCTGAAGACAAATAGATTCTTGATTTCATGTTGAAGGAAAAACAAGTCTTCAATATATTGGAGTATGACCTTTCTTGTGGGAGAGCCCTGTGGCAGTGGCTTGTTGACTTGTTCTTTGGCATAATCTCTTATCCTTTTGTCATATTATTTATGGTCCATCAACTTCTCATTGAAGACATGAATATCTTTAATAACAACTTGTCTTAGCATAGTTTATTTCTTTAAAAACTTAGTTATAGAAATATTCATGGCATCACATTTTTCTTTCAAATTTTTCATCAGAGTTTTCTTTGTTATAACCTTCTTGATTTGCAATATTGTTTATGTTCTATCCTGTATCTTCAATTCTTCTAGCTCTGTTTTGTTCTTACTATTCAAGAAACTAATTAGCTTTAATGCTTGTGCTAGTTTATCTGCTAATTCTTCTGTTTTTTTTTATTTCCACTTGTGCTGCTAGAAGTAGATCTCTCTGTTCATATATGATCTGGATTGATGGCCACTGAAGATGTATAGCCTCAATTATATTGGTCCATAGGTAATTTCTTATGTAAGAAATTTGTGCAGTGAAACTCAAGTCTTTTTGAAGGATTTTGATTTGCTCTTCAAGTCTTTTGGCCCTTTGCTCATAATTTTTAGCATTGATTAATGTTGCTTTGTTAGATACTTCCATATTTTGAATCATTTTCTTCAAACTGTTAATTTCATTATTTTTCAGAGGCATTTCCTCCATTGCTTTGACTATTTGCCCTGCTTCATCTGCATGCTATACCTGTGATGTTGAAGTTTCTGTATTGGAGGTAGTAGATGATTGCACTGACACTGCAGTTGCTAGTGGCACTTTTGGTGCTTACTTTTCTCCCAGTGTAGAAGGAACAACAGCCGTAATAATAGGTATGACTGTAGGAATGGTGGAAGTATCAGTTTCCTTCACAGTTTATTTTTCATTTATAAGTATATCCATTTGAATTTCCATATCTTTGATTTGGGAAGTTAGCTTTATGATCAACTGCATCATATCCTCTCTCTTTTTTTTTTTTTTCTATTCTTGAAGTATTTCTTTACTCTGTGGGTGCTCAATTTGAGAAATTTTTAACTGTTTCCTTAAAGCAACAATATCGTCATTTTTCTTCTTGATCAATACTTCAGCAGCTTGCACATTCGATGGGTCAACTCCTATTTGTAAAATCAAATCTTCTAAGGCCTTGATCCTTAAATCTTTGGCATACAAAGAGCCTTTGTCAAGTTTCATTTGATCTTGCATGTTGATAATGGTATTCTGCAAATTTGTCACACTCATAGCCTTTGTCACTACAGTAGAATATAGCATCTTAGAGTTGTGCCTATGAAATTCAATCTGGTCAAGTTCATGAATACTTTCAACATCTATTTCAAATTCCGTCTTCTTATAATCAACCACTTTTTTTGGAGTTGAAGTGGTGGGCTATAAGAAAGACATCATCATCTTGTTGGTGGCATAATCATATGTTGAGAGTAACCTATTCTAATTACTTGGCTTCTATTTTAAGAATTGAGAGTAAATTTCACTTTTTATCTCTTCATTCCTTTGCTTGATTTGTTTATATCTTTCTTTAATGTCCAAGTCTTTTTCATCTTCTATTTTAGAAGAAGAAGAAGCTTCCATATTAACCTGTTTTTCAATCATCTGGCTGTCTGGTTCTTTAGCTGCTACTTGTTCCCTTTCAATTACTGTTAAAGTTTCTTTAATTATTTCGGTGGCCTCATCATTTCTTACCTCAGGCTCATTAGTATCTTCAACATCAATAACTTTTTATTTCCCTATGGAATCGAATTTGAGCCTTTTGTTGTAGATGAGCTTGAATTTAGTCTCTGTAGTAGTCTTTACTGTGTAGGCTCCCTCATCTATGCTAATTTTGTTTAAATATTCTAGCTGTTTTGATGCTACCATGGCAAGTGTGGTATCCATATTTTGTGTTGGCTCTGCATTGATGACTGTATCTATCAATGTGTTCTCTACCCATTCTATCTGATTTGTAAAATTCTCAATATCAGGCTTGGGTTCACGTATGAAAGGAGTCAGCTTACATTTAACCCTTATATTGCTGAGAATACCTTGAGGGTCATAATTCCAAGGGAAACTTTTCTGAAATTTTAGCTCTAACAATATTTTTTCTATCTCTTTATCAGCTTCTCTGTTATTCACAATGAAAGGACCAATCTTATTTTTCAGTTTGAATTGAGTTTTCTTCTTGGAGGCCAAGAAATTGATGGCATCAACATTCAAAACCTATCTCAAATACTCTAAAGCAAAGACTTTGATAGTCAAAAACTTAGGTAATTAGTATGGAAGTATATTGGTTCCAAAGATTCTTAATTCAGTGTGTTTCTCATACAAGTACCAATCTCCCATTTTGCATTGCTCTGATAGTTGTAATATCTTTTTCATTTCTTCACTTACCCTAGGTTGTTCTGATTTATGTAGTAAATTCATAGCTGGCCTAATGAACAAATATGTAAAATCTGTGTAGTTGTATTCACTTCCTTCATTAGGGGAATTTTGAGGTCTAAAATGGGCCTCCTAAGGAAATAATAAAATAATAGCTAAACCAATAAAATAATATTTATGAATTTGTAATTCACTTTTTGCACCACAAGCCATGTAACCATAGTTAATTTCAATTCAAAAGTTGTACCAAAATAAAATTAATAAAAAAATTGTATTGATGTGACTATAAATAAGAATGATATTTTCAAGAAAAATTCATTATCATTGAACAACTAATGCATTTATCCTTTGTACTTAAATAACTTAAAATAAAATATAAATATAAATTTATAAATTCTTAATTATATTATATGCTATTAATTAAAATTTATATTATTTAAATTGTATAATAACATGTAATTAATATACTATATAAAAGTAATATAATACAATAAATGTATAGGGATATGCATTGTTTCTTTCAAGAAATATGAAATGACAATAATAAATTTTTATTGAAAAAGTGTGAAATGACATTTATTATGAGTACTTTACTTTGACTTTAAAAGTACTTAGAGCACTACCATGGTTAACCATGAGTTTTTTCTACGATTGAGAATGTGACAAGTAGGTACATTTAACCCAAGAAATGCCACCTCAACCATTAGGGATGATGTCATCTCCTAAAATGTGATTGGTTCTCATAAAGTGAAATTTGATTTTATATTTTTCTTAGGAGGCCCATTTTAGACCTCAAAATTCCCCTAATGCTTTTCTCAATAGTGATGTCCAAAAGATAACTGATAGAGGCTGGCCCTCTACATTCATTTTCTGTAATGCTATTGTAAAGTGATCATCTTGTGAGAATAATAACAAGTGGAATAAATATGAAGAATATTTGAATACTCCTTCAGTGGGAAAATTGGTCAACTGATGATGGATAGAATCAGCTATAAACCTGGCAAAGTCAAAAATCATACCAGGAGGTTGACCAGGAGACAAAGTAGACAAAAAACCAAGGATGGATTCATCAGTGAATTCATCAGTGAAATAGCCCAATATGAAGGATAACATCAAAATTACATGTCTTGAACCCTCGGGAAACTTGGAAGTGGAATAGGGAGGATTCAACTTTGGAATGTCCACATGAGCTTGCATGAAGTTATGAAAAATCATGAATCTCTTGGGGAAATCCAATCCCAAATATAACTGAGTTAATGCTTCTATGGATAGGGGGACTGCCCTAGGGTCAAATTGTAGTTGCAACATTTCATTTATAGACTCTGCAGTGATAGAAAAAAGAATCTCCCTATCAGCATTCACAATTTCTCTTTGGCCTGGAACATAGTACTTTTGGCACATTCTTACCAGGTCTTGACCAGGATGTGTTATTGGGACTACATATTTGGGTAAATTTGTATCCCAGAGAGGCATGTCATCTTTATCTAAGAACTTTTCATAACACCAATTGTGAACTTCTAATAAGTTGAATTCTACCATAGGGTCTGTAATTTTATAATCTACATCAATCAAGGGGATGATTTCTTTAGTAGATACTGGTGGCTGAAGGGGATTGACAAACACATTAGTTTTTGTAGTGAGTTCGGCAGTGGATTTTGGGGCTTTCGCTGCTTCAGACTTAGGAGGTTTGGATCCTCCAGGTTTAACAGGCCTAAAGCCTCTAGCTTTAGGTGTCATTTGTTTCTTTGTCATTTTGAGATAACTAAAGCAAGATTACACAGTTTGCAATAGTTAATTTTCCTTAAGCAAAGGGAATTTGAGCAATTCTTGTGCAATTAGGAATCTGGGATCTGTTCAACGGGTTTAAGACTGAAAACACAGGTTTTCTGAATGAATAGGGCTGCAAAAGAGATTTTTTAGATAATTTGTAGGTTTAAAGACCTTTTCAAGCCATGGAATGGATTTTCAAGGGTTTAGAACTGAAGATTTGGCTTTAAAAAAGGCTTTCTGTAAACAACAATTTCTAGGAAAAAATTGCGAGGGTTTGCCTTGATTTTGAGCATTTTAGGGAAAATTTATGTGAATAATTTCTTTAATTCAGATCTATTTTCGTCATAAGGATTTCAATTTTGGATTTGTAGGCTTGAATAGTCAAAGAATACCTTAACTATAGGTATTTCGATAGTTGGATGGGCTTTGAAATGCTTCCATGGTTGAACTTGAGCTTATTTTGAGTTGCGGGAGCCAAGAATGTGTTAATGGTCTTCAAAGGGTTTTCAGCCACAAAGCCAGAACATTTAGGCACAAAATTGACACATAGAGGTTTAAAATCAGGCTCGAGAAGCTTAAAAGGGCTTTAGCGGAGCTTTTTTAACATTCGAGATGCAAATACAATAATAAGACTTATTACAAAGGTTTTAATATTTATACATAAATCTTTAAAAAATGTCATAAATGTTGTCAAATCATCGCGGGAGAGGTTTTAGATTTGAATGAAAAAAAATTGGAAGTTGTTTTCGCGTTGGATTTGGGTTGTAAGCATTTTTTGCAAAATGAACGTGACACAATAAGAATGTGACACGTCACAAGAGTGGTTTTCCGAAAACATCCAATTTCGCGCAGCTTTTGGCTTGGGATCATCATTTTTTTTTACAGGCGCGAAGTGCATCGTCCACCGTTAGATTTCAAGAGGTGGGAGCGAACGATCGGGATGTGTTGGGAAGATGTGGGGAAAAGGTAAGGTGGGACCGGGTGGCTTATGATATGGCGCATTTGATTAATCAATGTAATAAACTTTATATAATATGATTTATAATCAAAGTTACATTACAAAGAGATGATGTATTGTGCAGGTTTATGAAATGTTATATAGTTATAACAAAGGTTTTGTGTATAGACGAGGTATGGTCAAAAATGCATGTGAGGCATGTTATATGACTCTAACCATAGGTTAAGCTATGCATAGCATGAGGCTATTACATATTTTTAGAAATAATGTTTGGGAAAGACCGATGCGAAATGTGTTATAAACCTTTTAGTTTATTCGAAATAAACCTTAGGTTAAAACGGGATAGGTGATATGGTAAAGCTATTCTTTTTTGAAAGTTTATTTATATTTTTATTATATAGTTTTAGACCATGGAGGGGCCAATAACGATATGGAGCAGGTTTATTTACATAATGTTAGTTTTATGCCAAAGGGAATATAATTGGGGTTTTTTATTTAAACATGTGGATAATTGACTTTGGCAAAAAAGCTTATAATAGTGGGTTTTTGGGGATAATTTAGATAAAAAGGGGTTATAATAATAGGATAAGGTTTGTTTATAGGGATTCAATAAATAAATTAGAAGTTAATATGACCAAGGACAATGAAAAACACCAAAATATAATTGCATGACTAAGTAAAGTGATAATGTAAAAGCAAAGCTTTATCATTTATAATTTGACCACTTTGACCTGGAATATAATATTTTTGGAGGATTTTTATGTTTTTATGAATGAAGGAGATTAATCAAAAGAGGATTTTATTTTTCATTAAGTAAAAATGTCTTTAATTATGAAATTTAAGTGTAATTGATGAATGTAGGGTAAATGATGGTAATTAGGGATTAATATAGGAATTCAACACTTTTAACTTAACAGTCATTGAGCCTTGGGTCCGGTCCCAATAGAAGTCAGAGAAATGCTCTGAGCCTTTTTGACTGGAAGTTTAGAATGTAGAATATCTATAGGGAAGGGGAAATTAGTGATTTTTTCCTGGTAACAAATATTACAATGATTTTCCCACTTCTTTCTACCTACCCAACTTTAATCTAACATTTTCTCTTCCTTTTTGCAGGTGCATTTGAGCTAGCAACCTTGAAACATTTTATTCTTTTGAAAGCATTAAAAACTATCTAAATCTACCTTATTTCATCCAATGGCTTAGTTTAAACTGATGAGCTCCTCATTATTCTCTACCTATCTACTAATTAGTCAAGATTAAACAGTCTAACTAATCTTTATTCACTATCTGCAACATGTAAATTGAAACATGACAAGTCAAGATTGAACAGTTCAACTCATCATGGATTATGGCATTTATTGACACTCTACCATAATCATCTGAAAGTAAAAAGTAGTGCCATTTAGAGTTGCATACTTTCATATTTTATTTCTTTTTTCTTTGGGGTATATTATTTTTTCTAAGTCCTTTGATTTTTCTTTTAGGACTTTTACCCTCTTTTTGATTTTCTATTTTTGATTTTTATTTTTTACAAAATATGGGAAAACAACTTGCAGAAAGCAAGGTATGTACATATTATTACAAGACTATCATAAGTCAATTCTAAATTATGAATCCTATACTTATAGGACCCTAACAGTGGCTTCACATGGGGATGACATTTCCTGGTGAAATGTCAAGAACTCTAAGATCAGTAGCCTTCCATTTTGACCATGATGATCCTGTAACTGTCTTCTGATTTCTGCAAAAACTCATACTTATGACATTTTACTCTTCAAAGCTTAGGGCCTTCACTCCAAGCTTCAACTTTGGAAATAAAATATCCAATCCAATCTACAAACTGCAATGGATATTTACAATGATGTAAAAGGAAACTAAGACTAACTATTAGGTAACTCAGAAGAATAGTAGTGTTTGAGCATTCTACCATTCACTGGTCCTTCTGGAATGTTTGTTCCATCCAAATTTCTGATGAAAAATGCATTGTTACCTCTGCACCCATAAATGACATAAGGCCCTTTCCATAGAAAGTCAAACTTTCCATGCTTCCCTTTTTCTTCTCTCCTGTAATCCCATTTTAACACTTTATATCCTATGGAAAAGTCATCTTCTTTAGTTCTTTTATCAAATATTTTCTTGATTTTCTCTTGAATGACTTGAGATTTTTCATATACTTCTTCCCTTGTTTGTTGCAGATGAATAGTTCGATTTATCCTTCTTTCTATATCATTGATTTCTACTTGTGATTCTTGGATAATTTTAATTACTAGAACACCTAAAGATGATGGGAAAACTGCATCCATCCCATATACAATATGGTAAGGAGATGCTCCAATTGACTTCTTGGTAGTAAGTCTATCTTCCCATAAGGCATAGGCTAACTTTTTATTCCAGGTTTTCTTATTTTCTTCAAGTAGTTTTTTTATGATACTCACAAGGCTTTTATTTGAAGATTCAGCTAGGCCATTACCCTGAGGGTAATAAGCAGTAGAGTGGCCTAGGGTAATATGATATTTGTGACAAAAGGAAATCATTTTCTTATATTTAAATGCTGCTGCATTATCAGTGATTTTTTTCTGTGGGCATCCAAATCTAGATAAAGGGTTGTTTCCATGAAAGAGATAATGACTAAATCAATGGCTTGTCTGGTAGGAATGGCTCCAATCCACTTGGTGAAATAATATGTGGCAATCAATATCCACTTGTTTTGGCCAGAGGATGGAGGGTGAATTTCTCCAATGAAGTCTAAACCCCATTTTTGAAAAGGTATCTCAGTAGAAATAGGTTTGAGGGGTAAAGGTAACAACTTCTTTTTTCCTTCAAAAATCTGACATTTGTGACATGAAGTAACAAATTTTTTCACATAAGAAAATAAGGTAGGCCAGTAAAAACCATCTCTAAGAATCTTATCTGTTGTACTTTTCTAGTATAAATGCCCTCCACAATCACCTGCATGAAATTCTCCAATAATTTTGTCAGCTTTTGATTTTAGTAAACAGTTCAGTAATATCCCACTTTGTTCTTTCCAATAAAGCACATTATCTAGAATACAATATCTCATTGCTTTAAGTTTGATGAATCTAGCTTTAGTTATAGTTAATTCAGGAGGAGATTGTAAATTTGTAAGTACAAAGATAATATCTGAGTACCATGGTGAGTCTAGAAAGGCTTCATTGATCAATGGAGTCGCCATCACTTCCTGATCATCAATCTGGGCAATAAAATTTATATCCAAAGAATTACAATCGGATTCAGCCATCAATCTAACTAAACCTTGTCCTTTTATGAGCTTAGTTGGTTTAATCTCTATGTCATATTCAAGGATAGTGGCAATCCACTTTCCTCTTCTTCCATCTGGCCCATCCTGTGTTAAAATATCTTTGACTACAGAATTAGAGACATAGGCAATAATGTGGGAGTAAAGAATGTACATTTTGAAATATTTTATGGCTTTAATCAAGGCTAAAGCTTGTTTTTCCATTATGTTATATCTCAAAGGTGCATCTCTAAGGGTTTTACTAAAAAATTCTATAGACTGTTCAAAACCTTGGTCATTTTTCTGCAATAGAACTGCAGCTATGGTATGTTCTGAGGCAAATGAAAAGATTATAAAATCTTTCTTGAAGTCTAAACTGATTAGGACTAGAGTTTTTGTTAAAGCAAGTTTAATGGATTTAAATGATTATTTTGCTTCAACTGTCCATTTTAAAACAGAGCCCTTTTTTAACATGTTATTCAGTTCTTTGATGATTTTTGCTGGATTAGAAATAAATCTTCTCAAAAAGTTAAATTTACCTAAAAATGCTTGTAACTCTTTGATGTTCCTAGGTGGGTGAATTTTTAGTATGGTTTCTATCCTTGTTGGATCTATCCTAATACCTTCCTTTGAAATTATGTGTCCAAGTAATTTTCCTTCCTCTAGTCCAAAAAAAGTTTTCTTAGGATTTAATGATATACCAAATTTTCTACACTTAATGAAAACTTGTCTCAGATGATCCAAATGTTCATTATTTGTTTTAGAAAAAATGGTAATATCATCTAAATATATAACAAAGAATTCATGTATTTCCTTAGAAAAGGCTATTTCCATAGCCCTCTGAAAGGTAACTCCAGCATTCATCAAGCCAAAAGGCATTTTCACATACATGAAAGCGCCCCAAGGAGTGGCAAAAGTTATTTTGGGTTGGTCTTCCTTTTGGACAAGTATCTGGTTATATCCCGAGAAACCATCCAATAAAGAAATTCTGGAAGAACCAACTACCCTTTGTAAAATATGGTCCATTTTGGGTAAAGGGTAATTATCCTTCAAAGACACTTTATTAAGATTTCTGAAATCTTCACATAATTTGATTTCACCAGTTTTCTTTCTTGTAGGTACTAAGTTAGAAAATCAATCAGAATATTTGATTGGTGCAATGATTTGGGCATCATACATGCGTTTAACTTCTTTTTCAATCAAAGGAAATAAGACAAGATTAATCCTTCTCAAATTTTTTTTTAAATGGTTTCTGATCATCTTTTTTAGGAATCTTGTGTTGAATTATGTTTGTGTCATATGATTTTAAATCTTCATAATTCTATGCAAAAACATCTTGGTATTCCTTTAAAAGTTTAATGTATTTTTCTTTTTCTTGAGGGGGTAACGATTTTGACAATTTGATCATTTTTGGTTTTGTTTGTGTTCCAATGTTACATTCTTCAATGTCAGACTTGACTGGTTCCATTTTAGGCTTTTTGGGCACATCATTGGAATCAAACAAGTCCTCCAAAGGAGTTAAACCCTTAGGTAAGAAATTATCTTTTAAATATAACATCTCAATTTCATCTTCAATTATTTCCTCTATATCTACCTTCTCTAAGTTATCTATGTCAAATTGAGTAAATACGGTGGGTTTGGTAAGTTTATGTACATCTATGTTATTTATTTCAAAATTAACATCTGAATCTAAACTACCATCTGTGTCTATCTTACAATTTTGAAATTAATCGTCATTATTCAAAAAATGGTAAATATGTTCATCTTCAAAGAAAATCTGCCAGTATTTGACATTGTCTGGGACAATGGGTCTATATTTAACTTCAACAGTATATCTATGTGTTGGTTGAAAAGGAAAATTACATGTGCTAGCAAAATTTGCTAGGAAATGTGCTTGCAAATTTTGATTTCTAAGAATAATAGCAAACTTACATTCTAGTAAATCATCAACCAAATCAGTTGTTGCATCTCTATATTTGGCTAATCTAGGATTATGAACAGAATATTCCGCATTTATTTATTTAATGACTAATTCCGAATCTCCCATAATTAAAATTCTCTTACCTCCTAAATTTCTGATGATTTGGAGGCCTAAGATATGTGCCTCATACTTTGCCATGTTGTTTGTGCATTTGAAGTTGAGTCTAAAGGCATGTCCTTCCGAATGAATGGTATCAATGTTTGTGATCCACACTCCAGCTCCTACTCCTGACTTGTTCACTGAGCCATCAAAGTCTAAGTGCCAAAGGGCTTCATGAAAAATATTATCATTGTTTGGTTTAGGCTTTATGTCAATTAATTCAATTTGGATTTCATTATTATCAGAGTTACATAAAATGAAAGAATCAAGATCAATTGGTGTTGAGTAAATTGGGTAATTTATTGATCTCATAGCACTGCTAACCATGTATTTCATTAAAGTTTCTCTATAAAGTTTCTTAGGTTGTCCAAACACTGATATGGTGGCATAGCTCATGTCTAATTGTAGAGATCCCTGCAACTTAGCTCCCCATGAGCGAGAAAGAAGCATACCATATTTTGGTGGGATATCAGCTACTGCAATATCCATAACCATAATTTTACCAGGACACTGAACCAAATTAACACATAAGTCTTTTATCAATCCTATGCACTTAACCTTGCTTGAATCAAAAGAGAATAAATCTTTATAAGGCCTTGTTATTTCTAAAATCAGAGTTTCCATGATAGCTTTTGGCATTAAATTGTGGGAAGCTCCTGAATCTAACATTGTGTTTTGTAAAATCTGATCGTGAATAGTAAGAATAATATAGAAGGGAGGAACTGATCCATTTGAATACTTACCATTTACATCAGGGCCAAAAATTAATTCAGGTTGATCATCATTTAAATAATAGAATCTTCACCATCATTCATATTTGAAGTTTCAATAATTGTTTATTTATATAAGTAATTTTTTTCCTATTCGATAAAGGAATTGGTATTTTTAACTTAGCTATTTCAGTTTGAATATTAAATGATGGTTGAGACTTACTAATCTGAATTAGTTCATCTTTTGTGACAGTTATCTGAGTGGGTTTTTCATGAATTTCAACAGATGTTCTTTTATCTTGAGTTGTTCTTTTGTTTTATGTCTGAGTTTCTTGAATTTTGTTGTCTTTAGTTCTCTTTTCAGGGACAAATTCAAGGGCAGCAGAAGTTTTTTCAAATCTTGAACTTTCAGCAGAAGCTTTAGTATTAACAGTTTTGGGATTTGCTGATTTACAATCAGCAAGATTCTTCTTTGGATCAGGAATTGCTGATTTTATTGAATTAGGGGCTTTGGTAGTGTTGGCCTTTTGGGAATTATTGGAGGATTGGGCCACTTTTTCAGTGATGTCAACAATTTTTAGACTTGGCAATTTTTTGGGACTGGGCGGATTGGAATTTTGCTTGTTTTCCCTTGGGAGAATTTGGAAAATATTTGTTTTTGGTGCTTCTACATTATTTTTAGTTTGGTTTTGAGAAGTTTTTTTTGTGGAATTTTCATTATTTTTTATATTTCTAAGGTTATACTGACTGTGAATTTCATTAATAGCAAAGTCATAACCTTGTTTGAAATCAAAGGATTCGCTAGATTCTACTTTGAGTTGTTGAAGCTCAAAAAGTTCTTGATCCTCCTTAGTGAGGAAAATAATGTTTTCTTCATCTATCCCCATTATTAAATTGATGTTATCCTCGTCTCCATCATTATTATGAGAACTCTTAACATAGTTCTTTTGAAATGGGGGCCTAATGTTTTGATCTGGAGCATCTTCTTTAGCTTTTCCAGGGTTATTGTTTTTTCTGAAGTTGGGATTTCTGATTTGTGGTTGGTTATCCCATTATGGTTTTATCTCAATATTTTCTAATCTATCAACCACCCTTTCTAAATTTTTAGCAAGGAAATCTATTTTAGCATCTGAATTTGATGTTTCTTCTTTGATTGTGACTCTCCTTTCATTCCTAAGTCTAGCTTTTCTAGCTAGAATATTCATTTCTACACTAACAACATCTAATTGCATTTATTCTAATCTTTCAGCATCTCTTTCTCTTAGTTGATAGGCCATATATGGATCAAATCCATCAGGGAATTTAAGAAGTACAGAATATGGTGTAGGTTTAAGATCTGCAAAAATAGAATTATATACATTGTTATATCTAGTGCAGTAATCCTGAATAGACTCATTAGGAGATATTTTTAAAGCATCAAACTTAGATAAAACTTGCAGGGGGTTCTTTTTCTTTTCCCATTTATTTAAGAATGCTCTATGAAATGCAGCTAAATTTTTAAACCATTTCTTAACCTTTCCTGTTAAACTTTGAGAAAATAACCTCATCTGAACATCTGATTCATCTATTTCATATATTTCACAATAATCCGTCATTCTTGTGACATGTCATTGAGCAGTATATTGTGACAGTCCATCAAATAGTGGTATATTTTTTTGGTAATCTTGGGGCATATCATGGAGGTTTTGGGGTAAGAAAAGGGGAGCATACCTAGCAGCCATGGCTTGAATTTTTGCTGAACTAGGAGGTATAATAGTAATGATAGGAGTTGTGTTAGATATGGTAGCTGATGTGCTGAAAGCTGTACTTGAAGAGCTTGGAAAAGAGGCTGGTATATATATGGAACTATTTGGAAATAAGGATGTAGTGCTTATAAAACTAGTGGATGCAGTGGATTGAGTGAATGAGGGGAATAATATCCTAGGCTACAAAGGCAACTTAGGACTAAATTTTTCTGTGGATGAACTTATAGTGGAATCTGAAAATGAGGTGACAACATACAGAGTTGAATTTGCAGCTGGAATTATTGTTGTGTGCAATTGAGAAACTGGAGGCTTAATGTGAGATAATAAATGGGCTAATTTAATAGGTTCATCAATGTATTTAATCAGTGTAACATTAATCCTTTCTACTTGACTTTGAGATTACAATTTATCTGATTTTATTTTTGTTGAAATAATATTTTGTTTTGCATTCAAGAAAGAAGTAAAAATAGGATCTATTACAGTATCTTTTAAATCAGTTTCAGATTTATTTTTAAACAATGATTGTTCAAACTTGAAGTCAAAATCAATGTCAGTTAAACTCACTAATTCATTGGGTAAAGAATTAGATTTTCTTAATGGTATTTCAGATTCTAAATTCACAAATTTTTTTTTCTTTTTGTTTTTTCCAATCTGTTCTAGGTTATCTACTATAACTGCAGGCTTAGGATTTGGGTTAGACTTGGTATAGTAGGTTTTCCTGGAAGCCAGGATGATTGTTTATGAATACCCACAACCCTTTAAAAATAATCTTTAAGTAAAATGATAAATGAAATATCTTCCCTTAAGACTAAATTTAAAATTGGAGATTGGTTAGTTCCCCAGTATGGTCGCCAGTATGTTATCACCCTAGTAATTTCTCAAGATTGTGGGCTTTTGGTTTTTAGTTTAAGAAAACTAGGGGTAACCACAAACCTAGTTTGGAAATTTAGGATCTAGAGTTCCTAAATTTCAGAGAGGGCTCTCTCTTTATGATTTAACTTTGTTTTTGTTTAATGTTTTAGGCTAGTTATGATAGAATAATTGGTTTTGGTTTTGAATTGGTTTGGTAGGAAAAAATCACTTAAAGGTAAACTAGGGAGGAATCTGCTTGACCATGGGGATAATGGAGTCTAAGTCTAGATAACAGTACTAGAATGCAAGGCCAAAAGGATGAAAATGTATTCAAGGCAAGATAGATAACCCTCAGAGCTTTGGATAAAAGGTTTTTGATGAAATGGTGAAGTCGGGACAAAGGGAAATGAAGGATCCTTTGATCCGGACAATAGAGGAAGGAGGCAGAAGTCAAACGGGAGTAGGAGCAGTTAAGAATTCCTAACACTGAAAATCAGTTGAAAACATTTAAATGGTAACTTAGTTAAGAAAGGGAGCCATAAGCTAGTCCTAAAGTAATATTCCTAGTTACTCATTAAGAAAGAACAAACACATGATGAAATGAATGAAACTTCAAAAAATAAACTGACAAGATAGATGCAATTTACTCTTTAACTTATCACGAGAATCCTGAATTATGATGTCCAAGTAGCTTCGTCCAGTCTGCTACTTTCGAAATCAACACATGTAGGCCTCCAATGTATCAACAAAAAATATATAGTGATCTTAGCAATTTTATTCGACACTAAACACTTCACAAACTGAAGTATTTATACAAATTTTTATTACAAATATCCTAGAGAGATCTAGGAATAACTCTAGGAAATATAAAATATCTTTACACATTAAGACGGACAGTTGCTTAACAACTTTAGCAAGCTATCATTAGGGTAATTTTGAGGTCTAAAATGGGCCTCCTAAGAAAAATGTACAACAAAAATAAACTTTATAAGAACCAATAGGATTTAAGATGATGATGTAAACCATGGGGGATGATTCACCATTTTTTAAGTAAAAGGGTAAAAATATTAAAAATTAATTAAATAATAAAACTAATTTTTCAACTCATATTTTCAACTTATCTACCAAAGTTTTTACTCAAATTTTGAGTGGGAGTACTTGTTGGATGAAAAATTTAATTCCTCATCCAATGAGTACCCATGTTGCATACTTTTGATGGACCCTGCTACATGAAAAATGAAAAATAAATAAAAAAAACGTGATTGCAATAACGTTTTTAATGTATTTCTCATTTTTTGTGTAGCAGAACCCATTGAAAGTATGCAACATGGGTACTCCTTGGATGAGGAATTAAATTTTGCATCCAATGAGTACTCCCGCTCGAAATTTGAGTAAAAACTTTGGGAGATAAACTAAAAATAAGAGTTGAAAAAATAGTTTTTTCTTTTTTCCCTCTAAAATTTGATGATGTAATCAAATTTTTTTTATTATTTCCACTATTATTTTATAATTTCCTTAGGAGGCCCATTTTAGACCTCAAAATTCCCCTAATGCCTCTTATCTAGAAAATATAGAACTAACTTATGTAACAAAAACTGTTTGTTGAATAATTTTCCATGCTTGCTGGCACATTGAAAAATATCTTTTTGGAAGATGACTTAACTGATGCTCTTTCCACTTATACTCTTTAACACTGTACTTCATCCCTGATGTTCTTTCACGATGTTTATTTATCATTTTAATTCTATCAAAAGGGAAATTACAGCAGTCAAAATCAGCTAGTTGTTGCTTTTCTCTCTAATACACTTTGACTTTGTTATTTCACCCTGATGTTATTTTAATTGATATTTTAATCATTAATTACTGTAAAAAGAGACTTCTTAGCAGTAAAAAATCAAAATCAAATAACTGTTTTATTGTTTCCTTCTTAGATTGATTGTTTCACCTGCACTTTCTTTCATTGTTTTGCTTCTTTGCTGCTACAACAAATCTGTAAACACCTGCCATTGTTATTCATTTGGTATTTTTACACTTTTGAGTTTCCTGAAGTTCTCATCAGCATCTGTATACTAAGTAAAATTTGGTTTGAAGAAAAACAGATGCTTGATTTCATGTTGAAGGGAAAATAAGTCTTCAATATATTGGAGTATGACCTTTCCTGTTGGAGAGCCCTGTGGCAGTGGCTTTTTGACCTGTTCTTTGGCATAATCTCCTATCTTTTTGTCATATTCTTTTTGGTCCATCAACTTCTCATTGAAGACATGATTATCTAGAATACCAGCTTGTCTTAGCATAGTGTATTTTGCTAAAAACTTGGTTATAGAAATATTCATGGCATCACATTTTTCTTTCAAATTGTTAATCAGAGTTTTCTTTGTTGGAACCTTCTTGATTTGCAATATTGTTTATGTTCTATCCTGTATCTTCAATTCTTCTAGCTCTGTTCTGTTCTTACTGTTCAAGAAAGTAATTAGCTTTAATGCTTGTGCTGGTTTATCTACTAATTCTTCTGTTGTTTTTTGGATTTCCACTTGTGCTGCTAGAAGTAGATCTCTCTGTTCATATATGATCAGGATTGATGGCCACTAAAGATGTATAGCCTCAATTATATTGGTCCATAGGTAATTTCTTATGTAAGAAATTTGTGCAGTGAAACTCAAGTCTTTTTGAAGGATTTTGATTTGCTCTTCAAGCCTTTTGGCCCTTTGCTCATAATTTTTAGCAATGATTAATGTTGCTTTGTTATATACTTCCATATTTTGAATCATTTTCTTCAAACTATTAATTTCATTATTTTTCAGAGACATTTCCTCCATTGCTTTGACTATCTTCCTTGCTTCATCTGCATGTTGTACCTGTGATGTTGAAGATTCTATATTGGAGGTAGTAGCTAATTGCACTGACACTGCAGTTGCCAGTGGCACTTTTGGTGCTAAATTTTCTCCCAGTGTAGAAGGAACAACAACAGTAATAATAGGTATGACTGTAGGAATGGTGGAAGTATCAGTTTCCTTCACAATTTGTTTTTCTTTTATAAGTATATCCATTTAACTTTCCATATCTTTGACTTGGGAAGTTAGCTTTATGATCAACTGCATCATATCCCTTTTTCTTTCTGTTCTTGAAGTATTTCCTTACTCTGTGGGTGCTCACTTTGAGGCATTTTTAACTGTTTCCTTAAAGCAGCAATATCATCATTTTTCTTCTTGATCAATGTTTCAACAACTTGCACATTTGATGGGTCAACTCCTATTTTTAAAATCACATCTTCTAAGGCCTTGATCCTTAAATCTTTGGCATACAAAGAGCCTTTGTCAAGTTTCATTTGATCTTGCATGTTAATAATGGTATTCTAAAAATTTGTCACACTCATAGCCTTTGTCACTACAGTAGAATATAGCATCTCAGAGTTATGCCTGTGAAATTCAATCTGGTCAAGTTCATGAATACTTTCAGCATCTATTTAAAATTTTGTCTTCTTATAATCAGCCACTGTTTTTTGGAGTTGAAGTGGTGTGTTGTAAGAAAGACATCATCATCTTGTTGGTGGCATAATCATATGCTGAGAGTAACCTATTCTGATTACCTGGCTTCTATTTTAAGAATTGAGAGTAAATTTCACTTTTTATCTCTTCATTCTTTTTCCTGATCTGTTTATATCTTTCTTTAATGTCCAAGTCTTTTTCATCTGCTATTTTAGAAGAAGAAGAAGCTTCCATATTAACTTGTTTTTCAATCATCTGGCTGTCTGGTTCTTTAGCTACTACTTGTTCCCTTTCAATTTCTGTTAAAGTCTCTTTAAATATTTCAGTGGCCTCATCATTGCTTACCTCAGGCTCATTAGTATCTTCAACATCAATAAATTTTTCTTTCCCTATGGAACCGAATTTGAGCCTTTTGTTGTAGATGAGCTTGAATTTAGTCTCTGTAGTAGTCTCTGTTTTGTAGGCTCCCTCATCTCTGCTTATTTTTTTTAAATATTCTGGCTATTTTGATGCTACCATGGCAAGTGTGCTATCCATGTTTTGTGTTGGATCTACATTGATGACTGTATCTATCAATGTGTTCTCTACCCATTCTATCTAATTTGCAAATTTCTCAATATTAGGCTTGGGTTCATGTATGAAAGGAGGCAGCTTACATTTAACCCTTATACTGCTGATAAGACCTTGAGGGTCATAATTCCAAGGAAAAATTTTCTGAAATTTTAGCTCTAACAATATTTTGTCTATCTCTTTATCAACTTCTCTATTATTCACAATGAAAGGACCAATCTGATCTTTCAGTTTGAATTGAGTTTTCTTCTTGGAGGCCAAGAAATTGATGGCATCAGCATTCAAAACCTGTCTCAAATACTCTAAAGCAAAGACTCTGATAGTAAAAAAATTAGGTAATTTGTATGGAAGCAGATTGGTTCCAAAGATTCTCAATTCGGTGTGTTTCTCATACAAGTACCAATCTCCCATTTTTCATTGCTCTGATAGTTGTAATATCCTTTTCATTTCTTCACTTACCCTAGGTTGTTCTGATTTATGTAGAAAATTCATAGCTGGCCTAATGAACAAATCTGTAAGATCTGTGTAGTTGTATTCACTTCCTTCTTTTCTCAATAGTGATGTCCAAAAGACAACTGATAGAGGCTGGCCCTCTACATTCATTTTTTGTAATGTTATTGTAAAGTGATCAGCTTGTGAGAATAAGCACAAGTGAAATAAATATGAAGAATATCTGAATACCCCTTCAGTGGGCAACTTGGTCAACTGATGATGGATAGAATCAGCTGTAAACCTGGCAAAGTCAAAAATCATAGCAGGAGGTTGACCAGGAGACAAAGTAGACAAAAAACCAAGGATGGATTCATTAGTGAAATAGCCCGATATGAAGGATAACATCGAAATTACATGTCTTGAACCCTCGGGAAACTTGGAAGTGGAATAGGGAGGATTCAGCTTTGGAATGTCCACATGAGCTGGCATGAAGTTTTGAAAAATCATGAATCTCTTGGGGAAATCCAATCCCAAATATAAATGAGTTAATGCTTCTATGGATAGGGGGACTGCCCTAGGGTCAAACTGTAGTTGCAACATTTCATTTATAGACTTTGCAGTGATAGAAAAAAGAATCTCCCTATCAGCATTCACAATTGCTCTTTGGTCTGGAACATAGTACTTTTGGCGCATTCTTACCAGGTCTTGACCAGGATGTGTTACTGGGACTACATATTTGGGTATATTTGTATCCCAGAGAGGCATGTCATCTTTATCTAGGAACTTTTCATAACACCAGTTGTGAACTTCTAATAAGTTGAATTCTACCACAAGGTCTACAATTTTATAATCTACATCAGTCAAGGGGATGATTTCTTCAGTAGATATTGGTTGCTGAAGGGGATTGACAGACACAGTAGTTTTTGCAGTGAGTGCAGGGGTGGATTTTGGGGCTTTTGTTGCTTCAGACTTAGGAGGTTTGGATCCTCTGGGTTTAATAGGCCTAGAGCCTCCAGCTTTAGGTGTCATTTGTTTCTTTGTCATTTTGAGATAACTAAAGCAAGATTGCACAGTTTGCAATAGTTAATTTTTCTTAAACAGGGGGAATTTGAGCAATTCTTGTGCAATTAGGAATCTGGGATCTGTTCAATAGGTTTAAGACTGAAAACACAGGTTTTCTGAAGGAATAGGGCTGCAAAAGAGATTTTTTAGACAATATTTAGGTTTAAAGACCTTTTCAAGCCGTGGAATGGATTTTCAGGGGTTTAGAACTGAGGATTTGGCTTAAAAAAAGGCTTTCTGTAAACAACAATTTCTAGGAAAAAATTGCGAGGGTTTGCCCTGATTTTGAGCGTTTTAGGGCAAATTTATGTGAATAATTTCTTTAATTCAGATTTATTTTAGTCATAAGGATTTCAATTTTGGATTTGCAGGCTTGAATAGTCGAAGAATACCTTAACTGCAGGTATTTCGACAGTTGGACGGGCTTTGAAATGCTTCCGTCATTGAACTTGAGCTTATTTTGAGTTGCTGGAGCCGAGAAGGTGTTAATGGTCTTCAAAGGGTTTTCAGCCGCGAAGTCAAAACTTTCAGGCACAAAATCGACACACAGAGGTTTAAAATCAAGCTCGGGAAGCTTAAAAGGGCTTTAGCGGAGCTTTTTTAACAGTCGGGATGCAAATACAATAATAAGACTTATTACAAAGGTTTTAATATTTATACATAAATCTTTAACAAATGTCATAAATGTTGGTCAAATCATCGGCAGGAGAGGTTTTAGATTTGAATGCAAAAAAACCGGAAGTTGTTTTCGCGTTGGATTTGGGCTGTAAGAAGTTTTTGGCAAAATGAACGCAACGCAATAAGAACGCGACACGTCATAGGAGTGGTTTTCTGAAAACATCCAATTTCGCGTAGCTTTTGGCTTGGGATCATCGTTTGTTTTGTGGGCGCGAAGTGCATCGTCCACCGTTAGATTTCGAGAGGTGGGAGCGAATGATCGGGATGTGTTGGGAAGATGTGGGGAAAAGGTAAGGTGGGATCGGGCGGCTTATGTTATGGCGCATTTGATTAATCAATGTAATAAACTTTATATAATATGATTTATAATCAAAGTTCCATTACAAAGAGCTGATGTATTGTGCGGGTTTATGAAATGTTATATAGTTATAACAAAGGTTTTGTGTATAGACGGGGTATGGTCAAAAATGTGCGTGAGGGGGGTTATATGACTCTAACCATAGGTTAATCTATGCATAGCATGAGGCTATTGCATATTTTTAGAAATAATGTTTGGTAAAGACCGATGCGAAATGTGTTATAAACCTTTTAGTTTATTCGAAATAAACCTTGGGTTAAAACAGGATAGGTGATATGGTAAAGCTATTCTTTTTTGAAAGTTTATTTATATTTTTATCATATAGTTTTAGACCATGGAGAGGTCCAATAACCATATGGGGCGGGTTTATTTACATAATGTTAGTTTTATGCCAAAGGGAATATAATTAGGTTTTTTTATTTAAACATGTTGATAATTAACTTTGGCAAAAAAGCTTATAATAGTGGGTTTTTGGGGATGATTTAGATAAAAAGGGGTTATAATAATAGGATAAGGTTTTTTGATAGGAATTTAATAAATAAATTAGAAGTTAATATGACCAAAGACAATGAAAAACACCAAAATATAATTATATGACTAAGTAAAGTGATAATGTAAAAGCAAAGCTTTATCATTTATAATTTGACCACTTTAACCTAGAATATAATATTTTTGGAGGGTTTTTTATGTTTTTATGAATGAAGGAGATTAATCAACAGGGAATTTTATTTTTCATTAAGTAAAAGGTCTTTACTTATGAAATTGAAGTGTAAATGGATGAATGTAGGGTAAATGATTGATACTGATTACTATAAGAATCTGCACATTTTTAACTTAAAATTCATTGAGCCTTGGGTCCCATTCAAAAAAGAAGTCGAGAAATAAGCTGTTTCCTTGAATGGAAAGTTCTGTGTGTAATAACTATAGCGAAGAAGAAATTAGTAATTATTGCCTAGTAACAAATAGTACAATGATTTTCCCACTTTTCACTTACCCAACTTAATCTAAAATTTTATTCCTTTCTCAGGTGCATTTGAACTAGCAACCTTGAAAATTTATTCTTTTGAAAGCATAAAAACTATCCAAATATACCTTATATCATCCAGAAGGGCTCGATTAACCGATGAAATCCTATTTATTCTCACTCCATCTACTATCATCAGATTAAATCACTGGACACCTTTATTCACTATCTACAATACAAATTGGAAATGACAAGTCAAGATTGAAGAGTTCAACTTATCATGGATTATGAAATTTATCATTACCTCTCACATTATCATCCGAAAGTAAAAATTAGTG
This sequence comes from Pinus albicaulis, assembly GCA_034641835.2. Taxonomy (NCBI): domain Eukaryota; kingdom Viridiplantae; phylum Streptophyta; class Pinopsida; order Pinales; family Pinaceae; genus Pinus; species Pinus albicaulis. The sequence goes on from CM076582.1 coordinate 990,825,182, forward strand.
GTATTTGGATTGTACACTTTCGTTTTATTTCTTTTTCCTTTGGGGTATATTATTGTTTCTAAGTCTTTTTGTGATTTTTTCTTTTAGACTTTTACCTCGCTTTTGATTTTACTTGATTTTTTTTAATATTTTACAAAATATGGAAAACAATCTCGAAAAAATCAAAGTATGTACATATTTTACAAGACTATCATAATAATTCCAAATTATGAATCCTATACTTATAGGACCCTAGCAAAGGATTAATATCTTTATTGCTCACACCAAAGTCATTTTCAGTTGACACTTTTGGTGGTTGTTAAAGTCCCATCAATAATTTCGTTTTGGTGACACTTATAGTGATGCTTATCGACCCTCACCAATGTTATTTTTGGTGACGGCCGAAAATGTTCATCATCATTGATAATTCCACTATTTTTTGATGACGCTATGTTCATGTTACTATATTTTTTGTCAAAAGATAATGATTTAAGACCATTGTTGTGGAGTATTTTTCATTATTATTCCATGGCCATATAGTGTTAGAGACAATCAATTTGTTAATAATTAATTAATGTGTATCATTTCCCTTGAGTAATGAGAATATAGTTTTCGTATGAGTCAATACATGATTCATCTCATTAGGTTAATTATCTAAAATTACCTTTATATAAAGTTCCACTAGTGTAGAAATATATTATTTAATACATAATCAAGCTGTTTGTAAATTTGATTAATGAGAGAGATCTAGTACTCAAAACTCTTTGGCACATATTCACATGCTTTGGCACACACTAACATTCCTTGTCACCTCACATGTCTTAGAACATTTATACCTAGAACATATTCCCATGACTAGACATACAATCACATACGGCAAGTCCTATCATAACATAACACTCTCCACTATGTGTTACCATCCCTTGTAGTCCCTATCACGCCCCGGAACACTTTGGCATGCATTACCATGCATGGTACTTAACACATGACATTGAAACTTGCATAAAATAAACTTTTATTATTAGTGTGCCTAGTATGTCTCTTTCAAAAAAAAAAGATAAAGTATTGACTTGTTGGTCCAGATTATGTGTTCATTTCTTCAATTTTAGCTTGGTTATTCTTTTTGTTGCCTCGATATCTTTGAAACATGTTGGCATACCCTAGCACCTCGCACATCATAGCATGCCTTAGCACTATTTGGCACATGTTAACACACACAATAACCTCTAGCACACCATGGAATACATATACCCTGATATTCACTATCATGCATTAATAGTGCTTACCATCTTCTGTCATCTTCCTTTGGAATTTATCTAGAACTGGTTGATATCTCCAGACACCTCGATTCATTCACTTCCATGAATTGACCCAATCCCTCTCATGTGGGTGCTAGTACTCCTTAACACTTCTTAACATGAATTGACACTCTATCACACCTTTAGGCACTCTTTCACATGACCTTCCACTTCATAACATGTGTATCACCCCAACACATAATGGTAAAGAACGTGTTGGTGCTTGAGAGTATTAGCATGTCTAGCATTGATTAAAGATGCTGGTATTCTTTCGCATGGTTTAATATGAAATTCTATTTCAGATCAATTATTGGAAAGTACGGGGAAGAATGGGGAGACATTTCCGCACTTAGAATGCGTTAATGCAATAACACCCGCACTTGGCACTCATTGTCACCTAGTGTTCATGTGCCTAGCATGAACCTCAGGAAAAGGTAAATTGATGACTTATTGTCCATATGATATGTTCATTTCTGTTTTAAGTTTTTCTGTTTGTTAATTAGTCCAGGAAAATATTGTCACAAATTTTCATCTTTGCATGCCTTACTACTCTGACACATATTAACATATTTGACATGCCTTCAAAGGATCTGCACATGTTAGCATTCCAAGATGCCTTGCCACTTAAGTCCTCACAACTAGCCTTATAATTTTTTCACTAATTTGGGAACTCCAATCAAGTCCTTATCTATTACATTTCATGTGACATTGGCCTCCTTTTAGCCACAAAAATTGACTACCAGACCTACCACAAGTAGATTTCAGGCCAATTTCACCTAAGAACTACTTATGACTTCTATCCAGCTACTCATGTCCATGTTGAACTTGTCCCACTTAATAAATTACAAAGAAAGGATCACATCTATCCATGTCCATAAAATAACTAATAAACATAGCTTATAGGAAATATTTGCCATAAGACAAATGCAGTCTTATAAAATGAATAGATAATTAACTAAGAGTTTGCAAGAACCACAAGATACAAGACACACAAGATAGAATTTGGCACAAGTAAAGTTCTCAAACTTATAATAACAAATAATATGAAATTGTAAAATATAGTTGAAAACATGATCATTCTACCAATGTGTGCCACATGTCATATAAAATAATGTATAAAGGAAAATAGTGTTGTGCCCAACAAAATGTCTCCCTTTGTCTAAATATTCTTCGTTGAGCCCCCATCATAATCATATGCTTGCCTCTGCAAATCATATTTTGAACTTCTAACATACTTTGTCCTTGGCACACTTGAATTCACTTACACTGCCACACACTCTTATTTGTCTACTCTACGCATTTTGACCTAGTTTTTCAGATCTTCTAGATTCATTTAACACTCCTCAACATGCATTTACATTTTTTGGCATGTGTTAGCACACCTTTAATTCCTTTGCATTCTTAACCCTAACACTTCACAACTACCCTTACTTAATTTGCAACTGGAACCCAACCAAATCCTCACATGACTACAAGAGTCAATTCAAGTAATGATTACTTAACTAGATTCATGTTGTTGAATTTTGTGAGTTTGGAGGAACGTCGTTTATTGATATGGTTTTCTTTTTTTTTTTTCAAAAAAGGCTTTGTGGAAAAAGAACCCAAGTGAAGGGGTTTTGACCTGATGGTAGTTTAAAATATTAAATAAAATTAGAAGGAAAATAATATCAAGGTTCATGATAGTCTTTTAATTTATAGTTTTAATGTATCTAGTTTGGAAAACATATTTAACAAGGAGCTAGTATGAAGGAAAGAAATATAAAGGACAAGGATCCGACGATGAAGGAAGCCGTGAGAGGATGTGAGGTCCTAAAGTTGGTCGAGTTAGAGTGTTGAGGAAGGGTTGCTAAAGGGAGGCCAGTGATCATCCGTCAAGAGCAAGATCATGAAGGTCACATGAATGTCGTTATTACCTTAGTGGTTCTGGAGTTGTAGCAGATGTCATAATATTGGTTCTTGAAGATCGACTCAAGAGATGCAACTCATGAGAATTTGGGCATGATTTCTGTGTTTTTCTGTGAAGGCCATGACTGTTCTTAAATACTAGAGAGGTTGAGACCCTAGAAGCTGTGGTTGTAGGCTGCTAAAAGATCCCAGAGAAGACCAAAACAACTGAGGAGGGTTTGTTATACTGAAGGAATAAGTAACCACACGTGTGTACATTGACCATGGTGTCCGAGTTGAGAGGATCATAGGGATCTAAATTCAGAGAAATGGATTTTAATACAAAAGATGGCCTGCAAGCAAGGGATCCATATGAGCTGGTCAGTCCCTTATGAGTAGTAGTTTTTTTTTCACAGGTGGATAGGGTTCGTTTAAAGAAATATAATGGGCAGAACACCTGTTAGGGAGGTTTCCTAGCATGTCTAATCTATGTTATGCCCTGAAGAATTAAGGAAAATATGGATAGAATACAGGGGTTTGTGACCCTTGTGAGAGAGGTTTGAGAGTCATAATATATACTACATATTTTGAAGATGGTTTATAAGGCTGTGTGAGAGATAAAATCCAAAGGAAGTTTAGAACCTGAAAGGACATATGGAAGAAATGTACAGTAGCAGAGGAATGTCAAGGTATGAAGAGGATTTTGATTTTTGTGACTATCCAGATTTTTGGATAGATTCAAGGTGCTGTATGCAAGAAATTAGCTGAAGTCAATTGTTAGTGATGATTTGTAGACCATAGTCTAAGGATCTAAATTTTTAAAAAGGAGTGATAGAGAGTAATCCAAATTTTCTGGTGATCTGAATGTTAATATCTAGCACAAGAATAGGTTAGATTTTATAGTGATCTTAAATCTGCCTTTGAAGTTGGAGATTTTAAGAGCCCTAGATGAGGGAATGCCTGCACTAGATTAGAAAACGAATCCACCGTGGTTGGGAAATTGATGGTAACTGTAAGCAGCATAGTTCAAGTGTTGTTGGATGAATGGAAAGAGGAGCCTGCACTCTTGTACTTGCGAAGGAAACAACATTGGTAGTGGTAGCGCATGGCCTAGGATGCAATTTGAAGGTTATTACGACAAGGAGTTGAAGCACATCCCTAGTTCAGCCATATCAGAGTATTGAGTTAGTGAAGAATGGAAACGTCCATAAACTAGACATGTCACCTCGAGTAGTAAAAGGCAGAAAAATGTGGGAAACCAAAGAGTTATTAAAACGGAGGGAATGAATTCAATCAAAACCCTAAGTGTTTTAGGAACTTAAAGTAAAAAGGGGCAGATTTAGGAAAATTGAGCCGATTTCATTAACCTAAAAGAGTTGAGTTCAATATAGAGGAAAATTCAGGAGTTACAATGGATGCACAGAACTACTTAGATGTCTAGAAGAAGGGATCAGTGTTATGTGTGACACTATACAAAAATGGGTGAAGTGTTGTCTTGTTTGAGGTAGATTTGTTATCAAAAGACTAAGGTTGGATCAAGTCACAGTTATATTCCTCAGATTGCAGAATTCCCTGGTGAAGTGCCATGATCCTCGTAATAGCTCTATCAGATTTATTATAGTTTGTATCAACAAAGAATGGCTCTCGTGTTAAAATTTTCATGCACTAGCTCATTCTGTGAATGTGTAGCATTTCTAAAAGTAGATGATAGCACTAGAGTGTGTTTTCATCAAAGATTCTAAGAATAATGATTTTCATGTTGTGGAACAAATTATTATCACTGTTTCAATCTTAAGAATCACCAGTAACCTATCTTAGCTTCCAAGGTCCAATATCAAATCACCCCACTTAAAAAGCATAAAGATACTCATCAAAGATCTAAAATGTAATATAAAATCAAGGAACAAGACGATATTGTTGACATGTCATAGCACTAATATGTCTTAAATGCCTTTAATGTCACTAAGGTGGCGTTAGTTTCCCTTGCATTCTTTGGCATGCTTTACACTCCTGCAACACTTATCACTTCCTAAAATCGCTTATAGTTTAGCGCATCCCATGGCAATCGATGAATATATAACCTTGCTCAATTTCTCCAATGCACCTAGAACTCATTGAAAATCCTCGTCAGTATTAATTTTATTCATTCATTTCATGCATTTGATCTAGTTCTTCCTACCGATTCCTCGACACCAGACCTTCAGTAGCACACATCATTAATAACATAACAATTTGAAGCAGACTTTTAAGATAATCGTTTCTAAAACTATATCTATACTATATTAATTTAGCATACTTTGTAGTCTCTCCTTAAAATATAACTCTAGAGCTCATTGACACTCCCAAATACAAAATCTTATTCATTCATTTCCATGCATTTACCTAGTTCTCCCTGCTTGATTTTCCATAACATTCCTTAACACTTTCGCACGTGTTGGTACACCCTCAGCACTCAGGTGACAACTTGCACATAAACATGTATTCTAGCATGCCTTAACAATACCTAGTATACTGTGAGTCACTCCCTTCGTGAGTTGAATCTAGAACTCATCGACACTTCCAATCACAAACTCTTATCTGTTCATTTTGTTAGTATGAATCTTAAATCAAGAAGTGTACGAAAAAGGCTCACTTTAGCCACACATAAAAATAGCTCTAATAGCAAATATAATTACAATATATTTATATCTAGAATTATTCACTCAAGATAAATGCCGCAAAATCTATATCTATGCATTAAAAGACATTAAGCAATAAATAAATAGGAGTTGCTCCATGCATCCAATGTAGACAAGACAAGAATATGTTTAAATAATTTCAGATGATGTAGCACTGTAGGAGAACATAGAAGGATGTTTCCTACCTTCAATGGGATGGGTTCTGTGTCCTCAACACTTTAGATATAAATCCCTCTCTCGATGGTGTGGAAAACCTTAAACACAAAATGGAACTGCAAGTACGTACAAGAAAAATATAGAAAAATATGACAATGATGTTGGATCAAAGTCGACCAAAAGTGTAGATCCAAAGTGACTCCTAGGGCAACAAAAGGTAGTGAATGAATGGAAAAAACCCTTCTATTTATAGCAAAATATTGAGTTAGTCTAGATATTGGTGCATAGTTAAAATATTATTAACCAAATCAAGATCCAACTTTATGAAATATTTTATTATATTTGTTGGAAGGAAAAGAATTTGACTTGGGTCAAATCCTTTATTTGTAAATAATAAATAAATAAATGATTTATTTATTATTTTAAGAATGTATTGGAGTAATAATCAAAATAAATAATGATTTATTTAATTATTTATGAATGATTTAGTCAAATTTAACAAGGAATATTATTTAAATAAGGCCTAAATAAGTAGTTCCTAGAAAATAATAAGATAAATAGTGATTTATCTAATTAATTTTCCTCTTGAGTTAAATATGACTGGAATATGACCAAACTTTTTTTGTCTGAAATTATTCCGAGGAAAATAAAAAAAATGTAGTTTACTTAATATTTCATGGGTTTCATGACCATAAACAACTTAATAAAGGTGGTTTACTAAGTTATTTTTCATATGGAAAGAAATTTTACTTTAGGTAAAATTGGTCTTACATGGTGTACTTAGGTCCACTGAATATAATAGTTAGATGACCAAAGTGTACTATGAAAATTTCCTGGAGGTTCATATTAGAAGCCAATCATATGACCGAAGTACGTTGTAAGAACTAATCTAGACAACAAAGGGAAGATAGAGAGTGAGAAACATACAAGAGCAAAGCACTAGAGGAATATACTTGAGTAGTCGAGACTTACAAGTTCGACAAGTCTCTTGAAGCGCTGAGTACCTATGTTATAGGTATCTTAGGGGAGGGATACCTATGCTCACAGACAAAGTACAAAGAATGATAACTAGTAAACAAGGGACTAAAATATATAGTACATTTCACAACATGAGCGAGATAAAACATGATAATGAATCCTTACATACATACTACAGGCCTGATAACAACAGACATATACAATAATATATGGTACATGAGATATAAGTACAACCAAACTTCCCGTAAATAGGAAAGGGCTCAAAATCTACCTGATACATGCAACCGAAAGTATGCCAGAGCAAATGACAATGGTATCATCAAATCTATGGAGGTATCAAAGGCTATAATGAAGAGGGTCTGTCTGTGCATGCTACACTACTGCAGCTACCCTCAAGGAAGTCTAAAACACTTCACACATACCCAAGAATCAATGGCCCAATCTCCGTCGCATGATCAACCATCAAGTATATGGATCTCGGACATACAAGGAGCCGTATCGAGAAAATCAAGTCAAATGGCAAATAAGGAGTCTTTCGATCCAGGCAATCAACAAGAGTGGAAGCTGAATCAAGGTACACCATCCTCTGAATTGCCTTTCTAGAATGAATGATATGATATTAACAAAAGGATGTCCGCTTATAGGTGAGGCATTAAGGACCATAACTAAGGCACGAGAGAAAATAGTAGAGCAACTAACAGATCACACTGTGGATGATGATGAAATGGGGGTAGCACCGAGTAGCAAATGGACGACTTTCGTTAGAGCATAAAGGGCATGGATGACCAAGTGTAATCGAAACAATTACATCAAAGAAGATAGGGGATAGTAGGACTCAGCCATAATTTGTGACACAAGAGAGGAACCAAGCAATGAAGGATGGAGGACTATAGCAAAAGTTACAAAGGGTCTTGGGATAGACTACATGGATGCAATGATGAGTCAAAGGAGTTTTTAAAACAAGCAAAAAGGACACATGCTTCACATAGAAAAGGTCCAACAAAATAGAAACATGAGCAAGATGGTTACTCAGACGAAAATCAACACGAACATGGACAAGTATGGGGGCAAATTGGTGCCCCAAGTATGAGTGCATGACCACTTCGTCTCATATCTACGAGCATGACATTTCCATGAATTTTGACGTAGTAAATTTCGTGTTACCCTAGCTCTCCTAATTAACAATTTACATGCATGCATTGGCACATCTTGGCTGCATGTCTTCCTATAATCGTAGCATTCCTAAGCACTTCCACTAATGCCTGTCACTCCCTACTATACACTCTTATTCATCATTTCCATGCATTATCACATAATGATCTCTTCCGCTTTTGTCTAGCACCCCATAACACTCCTCGCACACATTGGCACACCTTCGAACTTGGAACATCTTCGCATGATTTCCTAGCACTCCATAATACCTTGGCACTACATATCATACCTTTTCACTCCTCCCTATCACACTGAACTTGCTAAGACTCCCTTATCGCACACTTTTATTCATTCATTTCCATTCAATTGAAAATACCCTCCCTTTGTTTCCCTCTCGAACTCCCTATCATGCTAAGTAATCTCACACCCTAGGAACTCCAATACATCCTGAATTCTAATATGCCTTGGAAATTTATAAGATGTGTTAGCACTTCGGGACTCCCGAACACTCCTCAGTTGTCATGTCAAGCCGTAGGATAAATTTTACTTTTTTACAACTTGGGAACCTAATCAAGCCATTGAAAAAAAAGTGTCAAGTATATCTAGCCCAAAGTATCGCTTGTTTGAAACTAATTTGTCCATCCCCTATCACAACTATAGATTTCCGTAGTCCTATTATGAAATTCTCTTAACATACTTCATGTATGGGACATCTCAAATTCAACACACTCCTCACATACACTCTAGTTTTAGAATCTACACTTCGTGATCCATATAAAATTGTAAAATCTATTTTGTATTAATCATGTGCAATGGAACATCGCTTAATGCGTTTCAAACCAACTCAAGGTAGGTTCATCATCAAGACTAGGTGATCGTATATGCCATAAGTTTAAATAGATGTAGAGATGGCTAAACTAGTCATTAGAAAAATCCATTAGTTGACTTCTTAAAATTTATAATTTAATATATATTATGTTTTTACTCAATTAATTAATATATATATATATATATATATATATATATATATATATATATATATATATATATATATATATATATATATGTATCTATGTATATGTATATATATATATATCTTATTTAGATGATTAAATTATTTAATTATTAATTTTATTTATTTATTAAAGCATGAGGTCCAAATAAAATAACCAATGACTAAAATAAATAAAAATTAAAAATAAATAAATAATAAATAATAAAATAAATAAATAAATAAATAATAAAAATAGAATATAAATTAATAATAATAATAATAATATTAAATAAATAAATAAAGGAAAATAAGGTGGCAAAATAAAAGGCACCAAGAACATAAGGTAGCTATCCAACACCGCCAATGTTCCAAGTATCATATAAATTACTAGAGACTTTCACCGGTTCAACAATGTTCCCATATAGTTGTGCCCAAATTCCATAATTGTGTCAACTAAATTTATAAGATATATCCCGAAAATCATAACCTGACCCACTATCCTACATTTAGTTTGCAATTAAAGCTCGAACTAACTAATTAAACAAATCTGAATTTAAGAGCATACACAACTCTCATGACAGACTTCTAGGCAACATGCTACATCTCAAACCATTAGCTTTAATATGCTGGTAAAACGAGGGATTTTTTTATATTAGAAAACTCGTATTATAAATAGAGGTGAAAATTAAAATGCTACTGTTACAACACCTAAGGACAACCAAACATAGTTTAACATACTACGAAGTGTAAGAAACAAAATTATTTCCATGCAGTACATATACTCTATTGTTCACCATATAAAAAATACACCCATAAGACCATACTAGAAAAATCTAAGATGTAATCAAACATTTCAATCCATACTTTTCTAACATAAAAATGAATAATAACATAAAAATTATTTGAATGCAAAACATATTGGAAACGATTCAAATTTCGTAGAATGGAGGAATTCAAAGGTTGAGTCGTGGAAACCAAAGATAATGCAACCCTACACAAGGAATACAAATATCACAAGTAAGATTGGAATTAGACAATGACGATAACAACTCCTCTTAACCACCGAAACTAAACCTAATTAACATCCTAATTTCTTTTTTTTATCCCTTTCTAATGCTTCATAGAAATGAAATTGAAATTAATATTTTTTCTATTTATGAAAAACTATACATTAAGCTCCATTTAAATTTGATATCGTGGGTTGTATTTAAAAATAGATAAATTGAGTTGAAATTAAGCATAACCATATTGAACTCATCCGCACATGTTTTGGCAATAAAGAATTGAATTTGGTGATAGTGTGGGTTTTCTTTAAAATAGATAAATTCAATCGACATTAAGCATAACCATTTCGAAACCTGTGGAGAACATGATTTAGTAATAAAGAATTGAATTTGGCCATAGAATAATATTAAATTGTTTTTATCAATTAAAAACTTCGCTCTATACACAAGGAAATAAGTAACTAAGCAATAAAAAAGGTATCTCAATAATGAAATTCCACCCTACGTATCTTAATGAATAAATCATTTCAAATAATATAATTTTCCTTAAATAACATTAATGAATTAGTTGCCACTCTATTTTTCTTACATTAGAATAAAAATAAATTTTTAAAAATGACCATTTTCAAATAAATTTCCATAAAATGTGGTGATATAATAATAAAAATTATACACTCTAAATAGTTGGGTCCCTTCCATAGAATGAGAGACAAAGGTCGAGGACATTAAAAAATAAAACACTAAATTCTACCTTTTTCCACTGTATATATAAAGGGTTCTCCTTATTCGCATCTACATTTTCCTTGGGGTACGTAAAAGAAGGAGAAAATCCTATATGAAATAAAGTAGGAGTGAATTCAATTGTTCACCATTATTTACTAAAATTATTCAAATAGTCCATTCATCCTCTCCATCCGTTTTTCCTACTTAAGACTCCACTTCAAGTCAACATTTTCACTACACAATTTCGGGTTGATCACTCCGACCAATACAATTACTATACATCAATCTAGTATATAATTAATTGTGCAAAAGGCTCAGAATTCCCACTACGCATGGATAGCTCAAATTCTCTCCAAGGAATAGATATTTTAAGATCGGATCAGTTAACTAGATGATTGCTAAGTTAGACTAAAGTCCCACTCGTAACCGGGTCTTCCACGTGTTCCTCCGAAATTGAGAACTATTTTAACTGAAATCGGCTTAATTGATATAACATACCTTAATAGCTACAAATTAGCAATCACACATGCTTAACCGAAATCCAACTCCTCTAACTCAAATTTACTAAGCTAAATTACCGACAAGATCCATGTCACCTCTGGGCTTAACTCCTCCAAGTTGTCTATTGATGTGGAAATTTGATTTTTGTCAATTTTACAAAGGCAAAGTCAAATTGAGATTTTCTTTATGTGATGCACGATAAGAATTTTCCTACTTATATAATGTTTTCCCTCAACCAAGTATGGTAACGAATGTGGTTTTTTCTGTTTCGATCACTTCCTTTGGACAACAATCTTTGCACCCTATATGCTGTGACAAAACTTATCATCTTGATACTTTCGCTATTTGTGGCGGAGCCATATCACTATACTTTCCTGTGTCTAATACACATTCTCATGTCGTCTTTGAAAATAAGAGAAAAGTTGTCAAAAATCTCCTTAACTATCACACTTTCTCTTCGTCTGCTCGTGGTCCCGTAGCTAATGTTCATGACTTCGCGTACCAACGCACTTTTTCTCGTGTTATGGGTGTGGACCGTAAAATATCAAGGGTGCAAGTAAAATCAAAAAGCTCATTTTGATTAAATTCTAGAGGCCTCTAGAAAGAATTGTGTGTGGTAGAAATCACTCTTTGAGATTCATGTATCCTCATTTTAAGGAGTAAATCTCTGATGTGAGGAGCTTATCCTCATGACAATTCTATCCCTTCATAGTTGAATGTAAAACTCATCCTTTGCACTATGCAAGATCATCAGCCTGAGTTAAAGCTTTAAAATTATTTAGGTTAAGTGCCGTTGGGAATCGACTCATTTTTAACCGAGATTTTAGAGGAGAGACTACATACTTCTATCCGTCTCAAATTTTAAGAGTGAAAAGCTTGTGAGAGTAGAGAATATTCGCCTCAAACCTCAGAAGGCCTGCTCAACATCAAGGCTAAGGTTGTAAGGTTTTCTTCTTTCAAAGTTAATACAAATGAATTCATTTTTCTCTAAGTCAAGCCGTTAATCGACTATTTATTTCATGGATTCCTCTGACAATTATGATAGTATTGATTGAGAATATTTACTATACAAAAGGCTATTTAATGCTTTTTGTGATCATAGTCTATAAAGATAATCCCTTCAAGTGATCGAGGGACAACTATCAACAAGCATTGGATATACAAGAAGACTTAACACCTTTATAGTATTCTTTTGTAAATCGTAGGTGTCTAGAGAAAGATAGGTTTATTTTAAGTGTTTAGTTACTAGATTTTTGGTACTAGGAGATTTATCTTGTCCACAAGATTGATTTATCCAAATAAGAAAATCAAGACTCACAAGGTATGATCTTGCTTTTTGGGTTTCCTTTATCTTGACTTGAGAAAATGATTTTCTAGTTTTTGGATCGATGGATACTTGCCTGGGTAGCTTAGCTTTACTTTTATTTCTTAAAAGATTTGAAATATTTTAAGCTTTTCTTGAACTTTTAGGGACCGTACTTTCTTCTCTTGCACAAGCAGGGTAGTTTCTCATTTTGTACTTGACCGCACTCAGCATTTCTAGCTCAGCACTGTTAAATTTTTTGAAAAATCCATATTTAACTTTCCATTTTATGTTTAATTTTATTTAGGTTTTCTAGTATCTACCTAGATTTATATTGTTCTGCTAAGTTCTCAGGAGTGAGTTCCAATACCGCATTTTTGTTTTGGGTGAGTTTTATGTTTTCTATACTTGGATCAAGCTACTGGGCTCGGTAGTTGACTCAGCTATTGGGAGTTTGAAATACATCAAATCAAGTCAGGTATTTTTTTCTTTCATGAGTCTTACTTGCTGTGAAATCCATCCTTTTTTGAGAAATACATCTAGTTGTTCTTTGCAAAATCTTAACAAAATTTGTTATGTCTCCTAATTTTATTTACAAAAGGAAACATATCCGGATGTTTTTCGATTTTTTCTATTCATAAATGAACTCTAGTTTAATAAAAACTACAAAACATTCTGGGTACTAAAGCTTTTATTCAATTAGATTTTAAAAAGGTTTGTACATCTCAAAATTAGTTTTTGTAGTTTTGAGTGCTTTTAGAATTTAGGTGATCTCTTTTGAAGGAAAGTTGTTTTTTGTAGTTTCGAAGTCTGAGAGTGAAAGGGATTTATTATGAGCATTGATTATTTATCTCGCTTGAGTTCTTATTGAAAGACAAGATATTTTCCATTTATTCTTCATGTTCAGCAGTTGAATTTGCTCTTTAAAAAAGAATTGCATTCTCGAACTCTTTCTTTAGCTAGAATTTCAATAAAGAACAAGCGATCTGATTATCATTTTTAGGTGCATTTTTAGTGTTTTTGGAAGTCGATTCTTCACACCATCAAAGTTTCATTTGATACCTATTGACTTAAAGAACAACCCATAAAAAAAACACTTAATTAAAATTGATCTAGTAATCTTTTTTATTTCTAGGGCTCTTATCACCAATATAGCTTAGGCTAGTATCTTGGAGTAGGGAGTAATTAACTTCCAAGATGGTAAAAAAAAACAAGTAGATAAAGACAAGGTAGGAAGAATCCATCTGTAATTGGTACAACTGGGAAGCTTCCTCTTAAAGGAGTTAATCACAAGATCAGTGCTCGAACCTTTCGAGACAATCAATTCTCGCGTTTGCTTTGGGAAATATAGAAGATTCGCGCACATTACAAATGGTAAAACTTGATGAATAAATTGTCGAGGAGCTTGGGGTCACTACGATAAACCTTGTATCACCATGTCGAGGAGCCTTCAAGGGGATTGAGCTTTGTTTACTCACTTTCGTGCGTGGAATCGGACGTAGATCGGTTCTGCATTGTATTGTTACTTTTGGTAACCTTAGTGTCCATAAACTTAAGATTATTTTAAGGTGATGGTGAAGGAAAAAGATCTTAAACCTAGAGTAGATGTACAACCTACTTGACTCTGTGGTTCTCTTCACATGAGATGGTTTTGTGAAGAAACTTCAGCTACCGTTTACTACAAGCTTACTGCAATCTATTCCAATCTCCATTGCATTAAATTTCTACAAAGTTATTCAATACCAACTAGTGTTTTTAGTATGGGAAGTTACTTTTTGTGTGTGGTGTGAACTCTTATATTCTTAGGCGTGTGATTCAATTGTTTGTTTATTTAGAGATAAATTTTTAGGTTTTTTATTGAAATTTTCTTTGTTTATGCGGTGATTGATTAATATTTAATTATGGCGTAATTACCGAGACAATCTTTGAGACTTTAGGGAAGCCCCCCAATTTACACCAAGTCAAGCCAAGGGTTGTGTGCTCGCATCATCTAGTAGGGGTAGAATTAGATCACGTAAATTGGAAGTTCATCTATAGTTGTTCATCTTCGATTGTCAACTACCTGCATTTAACATATTCAAGAACTGACATTTCGCTCTAAATTTATCGGGAGTATTTCTCCTTCCAGTTGAATTCACCAAGAACTTTGAAAATTATGAAATCGACAATGAACCTTCAGTATTTTTGAAACATCCTCTGTGATTTATTACTCCAACTTCTAGTGATCCTAGTTCATCTAGGGTAAGAAATATTATTATTGAAGATCTTCCATCTCACTTCATTTTCGTTGAAGAACTCGTTTGTATCCGCATTAAGTGAGATGTTCTTCGAACTCTACGCTCTTAAATCTTAGTGAGCATGAATCCGTTTTCTACAAACTCTATTACGAGTGACGCTTCTGTACTTATCTTTGACAAATTTTTTAGAAAATATGGGTCTTGATTTTTGTGCCACCTTGAATTCCATTTCATCCTACACCAAGAGGTTATTTGATGTCCTTCATTCGTCATGTCGAGAGTCATCAATGTTTTCCCAAACAATCTTAAGCATTTACATGGTGTTCCTTCTATTCCTTTTAATGTTCTCTCTAGTAATTTTCTCAACAACAAATACCGTCCGACAACAAGTATTATCATCCTGGTTCTAATGGAATTAAAACTCCAAACGTTGAACAATGTGAGAAAATTCTTATGATGTCTCCGTAATATTCAATCCTCAACCTCAAGGTAGTCACATCACCAAATAACTGGAAATCAGCTTACTAACCTGGGAAACCTCAAGGTAGTCATACACTGGGGCAACCTCAAGGTACTACTACTAACGGGGCAATATCGCAGAATTTTTCCTAGGACAACTATGGAAAATATTATTTTTGAGAATGTCTGGTACATTAAGACACAGTGGTATTAAAACCTCGATTGAGCATACCCAAAGGTCAACCCCAAACTCAAGATGTTCTCAAATTCCTCGACAATCCTGACCGGGAGATGCACCTCGTGGTTATCAACCTCAAGGTCAATACTCAACTCGGAGGTTTCCATCCACCTTCTAATCAACTATTGTACAAGAAGCTGAAATTGATTCTCTTAATTATCAACCCTACGCTCAACCAGGCTATGGGTTCCTGAGATTCAACTTTCTACGGACAATACCCCGAATGAACATGGTGTGGATCCTTCCCAAATTCAATAGACTATGCATACTAATGCGCTTGTCTACTCAACCTGGAAAGCCTTTGTTTTCCGTCCAGCCCAAGAACTATCCGCAACTTATCGCTCAAATCCCTTTGTACCCGGTTCTTTCAAGAAGGTGGGCCGGTAATAATCTTTAGACTCCACAACCGCGATAACTACTTACAACATCCGCTCAACCTATAACACTCGCTTACTGCAGTATCTCAGAGTTCGTTTCTTCTATCCTCAAGACTGCGTTAACTCTCAAGTTTATACTGTAAATTAGCGACTCTGCAGTGCTGACTAAACTGTATACCTACCGACAAGCCAATACAAGAACAATTGCCGCTGTGTCAACCGCGAATTCATATCAACTGTATTCTCGATAATATCAATTCTAATGATTAATAAAACCAATTTATCAAGATCAACGACACTCATATACTTATCAATAACCTTAAACAACCACAATTTGTCCGGCGACCAAATACTTGGGAGGTTATACCATTCCTAATGCAAAATCATCTCGCTATCCCGGGTATCCTCCCTCCCCGGAACTCCGCCTTTATGAAAATTTCTACGCACTTAACTGCCGCTTACCATTTATTGCAACGATTTATATGACTGGCTTCAATGCCGTGTATGAATGATCCAATTTGCCTATCATCCGTATTGGCGCCAATGCCGCATAACTTTCCCAAGGATATATCGGAATTAAGGGTAACAGAGAGGATCCACCAAACGCATTATGACTTCATCACCTCCGGTGTGCGTCTAATTCAATAACTGATGATCTAATTCGCTTACATCTTTCAAAGAACTCCTTACTGGGTCTTCTACCCGATGGTAAATTGAGTTACCACGAGGCTCTGACAATTTCACTAATTATCAACATTTAACTCATTGCTTGTCGATAATTAAAATGGTACAAAACTACTCGACTTCGTTAAAACAATCCACGCCCACATATATTTCGATCATGGTATCTATGAATATTACGTAGAAGGCGTTTAGTGAAAGTTATCTCGATCAAATTTTGCGTAATGGTTTGTTAAATCACATTTCAAAATAACTAAAGATGTAGCTAAGGAAGGAATTGTTACCGAGGAGAAAGTCATTGCTCAAGCTCGCATCTGACCTCGCCAAGTACAATGTGAGTTAGGCAATTTACATGAAAAAATCCCCGATCTTCAAACATACTAGAAATAACTACAAATTTTCCAAAAAGGGGATCCGATGCCGATAAGAGCGGATCGTACAAGCGACAATAAAAGCAGAGAAATCTTCGAAGAATTCTTCTCCGGCAATAACTTTACTTCCGATTCCCGAAAGGAGAGTCTTCAACAAATTACGACATTCATGTCGTGTGAGAGACATTTTAAGGACTAGGATCTAAATCCTAGCATAAAAAGAAGGGGAAGAATAAAATAAAAATAATTCAAATATAAAATTGATAAAAGGAATCTAATTAGCAAAAACGCAAGCCTTTCTATCCTCGTTTCATTTGCGACAAGGATCATTTTACTAAATAATGCCCACATTGAGAAAAGGTTTCAAAATTCGTTAAAGGTTCTTAACAACCCACCGGCTCAAGGATCCTTTTCCTACTCAAGATAGTAAGATGATTGGTTCTACCTTGAATGTCTTTTAGAAGAACTTATTCTGACGATGTCTCATGTCGATTGTGATGCGATCACAAGATTATGGTAGTAAGAACTTGCTATAAAGTAAGAATTCCCTAGTTCAAACACATCAACTACACTTCCTATTTCGATCTATTTAAGGGACAGAAACCTAATCCAAACTTAGTAATCAAACTTCCGCTAAAGGTTTACTTCATAAATCGCCTTCAATCCAGATGTGAGAGCTACCTAATTACAACATTGTTGAGGACTTAGCTTTATTTCCTCTTCAAGAATGTCACTTTGGAAGTGCTGCAATCATGCCCAAGCATAACGTAAATTAATTTTGTCTCATGGTAGGAGTTGTCGATATTCAGACTCAAACCTAATAATATTCAATTTAGAGAATACTACACCATGCCTAATTCTATCAAATGGCTTTCTAAATCTAGATAGTAAAAAAATGTGACCGATATTTAATGTAATTTGAGAAGGCTTCTACATGTATTATGTCAATCCAATGTTGGAAATCGCTCGTTCTCCCTACACTCAATCGGCCTCCGATAATTCTAAAGGCTTTGATGGCCGAGGGTTCCATTCTTTTGTATTTTGTAGGATTTATCTATAGGGGTCTAATGTAAAACCATAAATCTAAAGGGAAGTGGTTGACGCCCCTCTAGATTACAACCTTCTCCTAGGTCGTAGTTGGTCTTATGCTATGATTTTTGGTTGGTTTCACTAGCTCTTTTAGCTTATCAATTTTCCACATCAAGGAAAGATCATTACAATACCGCTTAGCTTATTTCCTCCGAATCTGTTCTTACGTAAAACAATCCAAGACGCCGGTAAAATGGCTATCCCTTACAGATATTGGTGTAGGTTTGATTAAAGATTCTGGTTTACTAGGAACTTTTTCCTTTCCTCCTCCTAACGTATCACTTTCATTGCAACTATTCATATGATTTCATCAATATCATTATGTTTCGATGATCCTGGGTTGTACCTTCCGATCTCCGAGTTAGATTCATTTGATGGCGCGATGCCTTCGATTCCCTTTAAAATTGACACTGTGTCAGTATTGTTTCTTTCCAATCCTTCTTCAACCGTAATTGATCCAATGAATGAGATCCATGAGGAATCACTTTCTATATCTAGCTCAACCACAACGAAATTTCCGATCCTCGCTCATACTGATGAGCAGATTCGTGGAACTTTGTTCCGTTGAAAATTTACCATGGGAAGATCTACATCACCGATTTTCATTTGTATCTGAAAGGTAAGATCATTTGGCAATGATTATTTCTATTTTGATCATAAATATGTCAAAGAACTACGTAACTTAATGTGAAAATCCTTAATTGAAAGTAAAATTTGGAAAATATCTCTCAACTATCAATTTGATATTCTAGTTAAGCCAGGAATAATTGAAAACATTCATATAGGTGTTTGATGTATGATCATTGCACCCAAACTTATAAAGCCCTATTTCAAGAATTCCATGACGTATTTGCCTAGTCATATGAGGAAATGTCGTGGATCGACTACATTTTTTGTACATGAAATCAAGAATTAATTGATGCAAAACCTGGCTCAATAACGCTTACGCGATACACTGCGGAAAATATGCTGCTATCAAAGCCATAGTATTATAGAAATTTATTACTTCATGTGTGTCTTCGATTTATCCAATTCCTTTAACCGATTAATAAATATTGTTCAAGTAATAAAAACAAGAAATCCATAAGAGAATGTAATACTATAGGGATATTAATCGAGCTTGTCTTGCCACTATCCAACCCTATATCGATCAAATAATCGATGACAGTTTGAGGAAATTCTTTCCTTTATGGATGGTTTTTCCAGCAGAATCAAATAAACATACTCCCTACCGATAAGCCTAAAAAATTCCATTTTCCGTGGGGAACATTTTCTTATCGCAAACTACCCTTGGAATTGAAGAACACCGGGGAAACTTTTCAAAGGGCGGTACTATGCATTTCATGACATTAAGCACACAGTGCCCTATCTCAATGATTTACCCACCCATTCATCCCGTAGGGCCGACCATCTCACTCATTTATGAGCTATCTTTATGAGATGTAGGCATTATCAAATTGGCCGAATCCACAAAAATTTATTTTTCAGAATTAGGTCGCTTACCGATTTATTGTTTCAAAAGTAGGCATTCACATTGATCCATCAAAGTTCGAAGCTATTTTCAATCTACCTCCTCCTTCGACCGCGCTAACCTGTTTGTTAAAATTTTATGTTGGTTCATTCCTAACTACGCCGAACTAACAAATGGTTTTACCAGTTGCTAAAAGAAAACATTCCATTCTTTGGGATGAGATCACTAATCGAACTTTTGATGCACCTAAACATGCGTCGACCCATGCACCGTTATCGCATCCCTCCTGTAATTATTCATGACTATTTTTTGTCCTCACGCTCTCTCATTCCACCATTGGGATGGTTTTAGTTCAAAGGAAGAGGAAGTCACCGTTGAACATGTGATTTATTATCTTGAAGAATATGTATCCGACCGGGATCAAATACACACATGTGGAGAAATTGGCCATGGAAGCCTGCTCAGTTGTCCAAAGATTTCTCACACTACATCTTATTACGCAAAACTACGTGAAGTTTCGATCAGAATCCTATGATAAAGATTCATCAAACAACTTAAAGGAAGATTCCAATGATGTTATCCCGTAGGAATTCACTTGGAATTTGAAAAATCGTAGAAAATAAATCTTTGGTTTTTGCTGAACTGATGTGTGATTTCTACCGATACTTGAATCATGGTGGAGTTGTTCTGAATAGACGACCATCGTTTATCGTACTTGATCTCGTATGGGGATATTTTGTTTTTTTTTCTAAGTGAGACTAATTCTATTAAGGGTAACAGGTTAAGATCGCTCATTTAATGTGAAATCTGCATACTGTTGATAAGCATGCCGTTCATAAAAGTCTGATCGCCCATGCTGGGAAATCAATCCTATTAACATCATAGTCCGGGCCGCCCATGATAGGGAAACTACTGAATTTATATGTCCCATAGAGAGAGAAATATATAAATCGAAAATTTATCAACATTCCTACCACGAAACTAAAAACAAAAAGCTCCAACGTTGATTGAGCAAGAAAAACCCTCGGAAAAAAATGTGACCGTGCAGTCACTCGCCCTCACCCTTCATGCTTCGGGGAGATACGGGCCTCAAAATCCCGCAACCATATTCATAGTCATTTTCACGTTTTCAGCCTTCAGTCCGGTCCCGCATCATTATTCACCTAGCTTGAGATGGGAGAGTGGAGATCCAGGAGGAGCCCCGCTCTCCCGCGTTGAGCAAGGGGCGCGAGGAGACGAGGTAGAGTTGTGGCTATAGAGGGCCCGATGAGGAATTTCAAGGAAGGAGATAGTAATGAAGGCGGAGGAAGGAATTTACCGTAGGTAATAGCAAAACGGGTTCGCATGCTAAGAGGTTTGTCTTATAGTGGACCCCGAATGCACTCTTCCAGAGGGTTAGAATTAAGAAGGACTCGAAGGACTGCTGTGGCTAGGATCTTAATGCGCCCGACCCCGCCCGCCTCCCGCACAAACAGAGGAGGGTCGTCTCGCCACCAGCGTAAGAGGAACCCGACCCAGGAGGTCGAGGAGTAGATTTGCAGAGGCCTAACCCGCCGATTCCACGCTGCAGATCGGTCCGACGGCCGGAGACAAGGGATGGAGAAAGAGTAGGGTGAAGGTGGCGCGAGAAAGGTGAGACACGTAAGAAACAGAGGCCCCGAGGAGTGGGGACGAAGACCAAGGGGATCCAATTCGAAGTCACTCGCTGAAAGGAATGAATGAACCTTCGAAGGGTTTGCTGTGAGATGCTGCATAGAAATACACTGGGCGAAGGTGCTAATTGAGAAGTGAAATCTGTGTGAGCGCTTCCAAGCAGCGTAGAGATACAATGACACCCGCTTTAGTTTTAATGCCGGAGTCAAGAAAGCCAGGAGGGCATTCACCATGGAGGGGAGTCGGGAGCTCTACGTCATACTATCGTGCCGTATTCCATAGTGAGAACAGAGATCGAAGAACCGCCATATACAGAGGCACGGAGAGCAGCCGACGGATGGATGCCCCCGAGGCATATTAATAACGAATTAAGGTCGATACGTGAGGCCATGTCCCATCACGCGACTACATCCGCATCCGGAGGTATGGGGGATATTATTATATCTCCAAACCTAATTTTTCTACCAAACCTTTCACAATCTCAAAGAATGTAGTAAATACGTTTCAAATCCCAACAATACAATATATTATTAAGGATACACTCTATCATCGTGACCGTGATTCTATTTTTCCTACAGCCTGCCTTTTACTCATGAAGAAGCCGAGAAGGTTCTAAATTACCGCCATCTAGACTATGGTAGTCATATGTCTAGGTATGCCACAACCCAAAATATATTACATACTGCTATTTTGGCTATCGTTATTCAAATATCGTGATCTACGCGGTCCAAATGCCACAATTGTCAGTCTTTGATCATAAAA
Organism: Pinus albicaulis; assembly: GCA_034641835.2. Taxonomy (NCBI): domain Eukaryota; kingdom Viridiplantae; phylum Streptophyta; class Pinopsida; order Pinales; family Pinaceae; genus Pinus; species Pinus albicaulis. The sequence goes on from CM076582.1 coordinate 990,847,170, forward strand.
TGCATGCACCACCCGTTCCTCTTCATCTTATAATTGTTGTCATACCCTTTCGCAAAGTGGGGTGTTGACTTTATTACATGTAACTCCTCATCTAGGCCGGGGGACATGCATATATTATCTTAGTGGTGGTAGATTATTTTACTAAGGGGCCGAGATGGCGTCTACATTTTCATGACGCAAGACTACTTCGCTAACTTTCATATTCAATCATATAATTGCTAGATTCAATGTTCCTTAAGCCATACTTACAGACATGGAAGTCATTTTCAAAATATCATGATGATTGAAATCCGACTGATGTAACTTGGCTCGCACTACGCATAGTTCTACTTCCTATTACCTCGCAAAGCACGACGGCTTGAAGTTATCAATAAATTTTTAGTCACTATGATCAAAAAAATTATCATTCATATCGAATTGGCATTCCAAGTTACTTGAATGGGCATATACCGTACTCGCAAAACATCAATCATTTTACTCCCTTTCAACTAGTTTATCAGTTTGGAAGTTGTGTTGTTTATCAATGCAAATTCTATCATTGAAATTAGCCATAGAATTACTCCTAGCTATCCTAAGAGGAGAAGCGTTTTTATACTTGGCTCAACTAGATGAGAATCGACGAAATGCCGCATTAGCAAATGAAGCTCATGTCAAACAAATAAAGGCTCAAGATAATAGAAATGTTACACTCTAGAATTTTTCAAGGAGGTAGCTTTATATGCCGCATTGCCAATGATAAGCTAGGGGCTGGAAAATTTGTGCCCATGTGGCATGTTCATTTCATTATTAAGTGAAATCTCGGAAAAAGGGGCCTATGAGCTGATAGATTTGACAGAACTTCTTTAGATAAACCGAAATGGGATTTATTTGAAGAGATATTATATGAATTTGGTGTGGAGATTTTTTGATTAGATTGAATCTTCTTTACTCATTGGTGTGTCTTAGATTATAAAAGTGTGCCTAGTTTAGAGTGTGTTCTTAATACGATCTCGCTATTTGTGTTTTACTCTTGATATTGTAGATGTCGATGTCTCTTCAAACCTACATTGGTTTTGTTGATGGTGCTTGTCGTAGTGATTACGTAACAGTTTTCAGCCTTGGGTTATCTATTCACCCTTCCGATGAGTTAGTATCCATGCATGGGGTAAGCCTGGGTCAAACAACGAATAACATCGCAGAATTTAGTGTAGTGATTGAGTTATTATCTCAATCCACATTGTTTGAATTCGAGTTTGATTGTTAGGTTGGACTTAAAGTCTTGTATTACAACTTAATAGGGTTTAAGTTAGAAACTAAAGGTTATTACGAAGTATTTTTAAGAGGTTTGTCTTTGGAACATGAATTTGATTACATCAAATATTAACATATTCCAAGATATTTAAATACATTAGTATGCAAGCCAAGTTTGGGTATGATAAATAGACATTTATAATAATCAAAATATAAATTAAACAACATTCAATAAACATGTACACAAATAAATGGTAATAATGATATATCATAGTATAGAATTTTATTTTAAAATATGAATATCTTCGATCATAAGTTGAAAAACACCTTATGACTTGAAAATGATAATACAAAAGATCAAAATGATATCAAGCCACAAAACGATCATCCTATCCCTAATGATGATCATGATAAGAGACCACCGCCCGTGTCACCCTACATAGGAACCTCCTAAAAAGGTCCTACACCAATCACATATCTCTATAATCTGATTGGAATATCATCTATGTTGGTCTTCCGAAGTCTAGAGTCGTGCTCTGTGTGATGCTCCAAATCGACACATCAAGGATTGGCCTCCAAGGTGTTGTGGTGGTAGCTAGATGCCTCCTCTCATAAGGCCGGAGATGGCTGTTGCCGTGGTCCCACATCTCATTTAAACTTTCGATCATTGGGGTTTTGGGACGATAAAAATACAAAAAATTGTTCAGTAAAATTGTTGAAAATGATTTTTACCTCGATTCATCCCACTGCTCTACCGGGAGAGACACCTCTGTCGCCGTGGAAATCTATCTCTACAGAGTGAAAGTAGTCTATAACAAAAATTTGGCATTCTAATCCAATGAAAATATGTAGAAGAAATCAATAACCTGCTACTGAAGAAGACAGACGGCCATCAGGCAACCCAACGAACTATCCTAGGTTCTCTGAGGTCTACCAACATCAATGGGAATTTTATGCGGAGCTAACATGGGGATCCTATCTAGAGAAAAGGAGACTACAATGGATCCATATCCAAAGTTGTTTAGTTTTCCATTCTTTTGTTCTCGTTAGTTGGCCTTTACTTCGCTTCTAACACATCTTCGCACTAGTTGAAAATCGTGCTCGAAACAGTCTACAACAATGCGCATCCGGGGAACCAAGAGTTTTTCATGCACAGATCGCGGGCCCTACACAAGCCTGGTGACAGAAATGCAATAAATTTAAGCTTGGGATGGATGATAGATTTTATTTACCCGTTTGAATGGCCCGGCCTCGATTATTATAACTCTACTAAAGACTAGCGATGACTAGCCACTCCGGCCTAGTCCCAAACAAACAAATTTGTTCACCCCTTGGAAAACCAGCCAAAAATAGATATCCTCCAACTCAATTTCGACGGATTACAAAGACGGTCCTTTATATTCCATCTATTTACTGCCCACTACAGAGGTTCAATTTTATGCCCTCATGCTCAATGGCCTAGAATTTGTATAACCAAATGCTCACTGCGATTGTAAGAAAATTGGCATTGCGGCATCATCTATGTCTTCATGCTCACGTTCTCTCCAACCAGATATCTAAGATTCTACAATGCATAAAATACATATTAGAACAATCTGCTTTAAAAATTTTAAGAATCGAGAAATTTAAGTTGGAAATTTCATTTGCATGGGGTTCACACTCAAGCATACACAAGCATGGAGGTGCATGATGGGTGTTGGATCAGTGACTCCAAGACTTTTTTTCTATGTAGAAAGTATGGCCTGGGTCCGGCAGGCTCATGTTGCACCTGCGACTTCCGCAGCGATCTTTTCAACCTATTTTTCCTTTAAAAATGAAATCTAAAGCCTAAAACAAAATGTAAAATGGATGAAATGTGATAGATTCAGATGACTGGTTTACTGCTGATTTTTCAGACGGATTTTCCAATCTTCGCTAGAAATTTTTTTACCCAAAAGCTTCACTTTTCACTCTCAACTCAAATGGTAAAATGAAGTTAGAAAAGCCTTTATAAGTTTTTTCAAATAAATAAATTTTAATTTGTTATTTTTCACTTCTAAAGGTACTTTAAAGAATTTTTATTTATCTTAAATGTAAGTGTAATGTTTCGATTTTTTGTGCAGGTAAATTGGATTTTTCAAGAAAATTGATCATTTTTCAACAAAGTTATTACTTCTTATCATTTTTTCTACCTTTCAAAACTTACGAAAAAGCAAAATCTGAGTCTCCTATTAAGTTTCTTTTGCTCTCGAAAATTCAAAAGATTGCCGAGCACTTGATTATTCGAACTCGTTAGAATAAATGAATGATCGTCCTTTCAAGATAAGTTTACCCCTTTACTTATTCAGCCAGACTATTGAAAGTTATACATTGACTAAATATGGTCAATAGAGTTCTTCCACATTATTTTAGTCCTTTTTGGGCTCAAGAGACTAAATTTATGAAAAAAGTACCCCCATGATGTCTTCTTAAGTTTTTCTTTCCTAATTCCCTAAAATTGAAAAAACACTGAAGTTTCTCCTATACTATTCCGTTAAAATTGAATGTAAGAAAGGACTTCGTTCTGGCCAAAACAGTAAAACCACTCCTTCAGGTTCGACCAAACTAAGTTGGACTTATCTCAAGGATGAGCTTATAAACAGGAAAATGTTATCCTCCTAACCTCATTAAAAATTAGAGAAATTTCATTTTAAATGGTGGGGGAAAGAGAGAAAAATGAACCTTGTTGCATTACTATTCAAAAGTCATTAACCACTTAACACCTATGACTTCTTTGTTCACGTGGGTTGGGAAATCCTTTTCCTAACAGCTAATCAAACCATTTGAAAGTCTTCAAATGGCTTCGGGTATTAGCTTGGGTCAATTGTCACTGCCATATGTGTGTCATTATGTCTAAGAGGATAGCTTGGAACAAATTAATTCATCTAAAAAATATTCATTGCCCATTTCACCATCCCTCAGTCTAGTCCTTGCCAATATATTTCTTCAAACTTCGATCTATGATTTCGTTGTGGGCTTGGCTACACCATCACTTCCTATCGACGCAACTCATTATCTAGGAAGTTGATCTAGAAATCACAAAATTTCAGAAATCTAAGCATGCCAATGGTAGGTTTCTCGCTGATGATATTGCATCATCGACCTTCGATCAAATAACATTCCGTGACATGTTCGACTTAGCTCATTCATTCACATCTCATGGATTGTATTGGTAATTTTTGAGGGCCATTGAAATTATCGTGGTTACTCAATTTGCTAACAACTTAAATCATTGGCTAGTAATCAAGGGTTTCTACCATGTTCGACTTCAACACATTCATTCACATGGATAGAATCGTACTAGTTCGAAAAGTGCACCAAGACCATGGATCAGCCATCCAGCCGCGAGGAATTTTGTTATTCATTTGTACAAGTTGACTACGACAAACAGATGGTTGCATCCATACTGTCTACACATGTCTATACTATTGATGTATTGAAAATTATTCGTATTAGAATAGTTTAAATCAATTTCTAGTTAATTTTGATCTAAGTATGGGAATGCCTACCTCAACGATGATATGTCTACATATATATATTTTGCATTGAATGCTTTACAAGTTCTGGATTGGGGTGTCCACGCATGATCCTTGAAACTATAAAGTACCGCACTCTTCATATACTTAATACTTCAACTTCATCTAATAGATTCTGCACTTTAGGGGGAATTTGTTGCACCTAAAATATCATCTTGACATTCCCGTTTATTTGTATTAGCTACCTATGAGCCAATTATCACTCATACTTACCTTTCTAGTTAACACATCCGTTCCACATTTCAAGCCTTGAAAATAAGGAGAGAAAATTCCTCAAAAATCTCCTTAACTCGTTATCGCACATTTTCGTCTCGTTCGCGGTCCCACACCTAATGTTCATGACTTACAGACCAACGCAATTTTTCTATGTTATGGGTGTGGACCGCCGTAAAATATTAAAAAGGCACAAGTAAAACTATGTCTCATTTTCGCAACTTCTGTGAAGCCTTTAAAGAATCTGTAGGCGTAACCACTCTTTGAGGTTCATGTATCCCTTACCTTAAGGAGCTAACCCTTGATGTGAGGAGTTTGATTCCCCGAGGAGGATTTTATCCCTCCCTTCATAGTTGGAACTAAAACCTCCTCTTTGCACTATGAGGCATTGCAGCCTCAAAGGATAAAGCTTAAAATTATTCGAGGTTAAGTGATGTTAGGATTCGATTCATTTAACTCAGATTTTGTGAGGAGAGATCACATACCTCTATCTCGTCTCAAATTTTAAAGTGCAAGGCTTGTAAGAGTAGGGGAGGATTCTCAATTTGGACCCTGTGAAGGCTCGTTCAACAAGGTTTCTGGTAGTTTTCCTTCTTCCAAAGTTAATACAAATGTGAATTCATTTTTCTCAATAAAGCCGTTAATTAACCGTTTATTTTATGCATTCTGATCACCATGATAGGCATGATTTATAATATTTACTATACAGGTGCTATTTAATGTTTATTTGTTGTGACTCACATGTGTCTATAAAGATAACTCCTTCAAGCGATTGAGGGACAACTACTTCGAACAAGCATTGGATCTACTCGTAAGACCTTTAACACCTTTTAAGGTATTCTTTTGTAAATCGCATATGTCTAGAGAAAGATAGGTTTATTTGGTTGTTTGTTTCTTAGATTACTTTTTGGTACTAGAGATCTAACTTGTCCTGGCGATTAATTTATCCAAATAACACTATAAGAAGATCATTAAACAAAATCCACTCATAAGCTCTTCTTCTAGCATATTTTGGTTCATTTTGGGTTGCCAAAGACCATATGTCTTGATAGGGATGAGGTCTTGAACATTTCTCGTTTAACCTCTAGTCCATGGTAGTCATTGAGCTGACAAAATTCACTACCTTCCATCTATATTGTTAAATAAAAAAGTATTCGATATGATTATTGTAGATGTCATTAGAGTATACAATTGTGAGCACCCACATATGCATGTTGAAAAAGCCTGAGCATATTTTCAATAGAAATTGATGATAATCCTTTTCATATTTCTATTTCTACAATCCTTTTCAGTGTGCTTGAGGTCCCAAACAATTGACACAAATTGATGTAGCTATATTCATGGAATAACACAGAATATACCTCGCAACTTGGAACAAGGTAAGCAATGAAACTAATTTTGAGGAATTTATCAAGAAATTCAACAAATTATTCATGATGTTTTATAGAAAAGTTGCAACCAAGTACAACTAGATACATAATCCATTCATATCCATATGTTTCAAGTTGGTTACGAGTTATGGTTGGACATGTGGCAAGAGAAATTGACAAACTCCTAGAAGAAACTCATACCATTTGATATTTGTGCCCAAGCCATCACCAGGCTATGGGTGAGAATTCTTCCAAGGATAGTCATAAGATGATTTATATTACTCAAAATGTATATGTTAGAAAGATTTGAGCCATGGGGTGCATGTCTAGAAAGAGTTCCTTTAAGAGAATGAAAAATATGATCAGCAGGATTACTTAAATAAATAATTGTGATATGTACCTCAATGACACGTAACTACATAAGATATTTTAAAAGTGACAATTTTAGGTTTTTTTATATCAAGGTATGTGAATCATTATGTTTTTTTCAAAGAATTTATATATGACTAAATTTTTAAATATTACATCATTCTAATATTATTTCTCTTACATGCTCCTAGGCTATAATTCAAAGCATCATAGGTACTAAAAATTCATGAAACTATTATTTTTTTCCTCTAAATAACTAAACTCCCAAGTGTGATACTCATAATATTCATAAGCTAAGTATGAGGTGGACTGAACCTCGTTGGTCAACTATTACCGATGTCAACCCCAAGCAACACCAGGGGCTACCCATATTGCATGGGATTTGACCTAAAAGTCACTATATTCTAGGTCAAGAATTGATTATGGCTTTCTCTGTCACAGATGTTTCCGTTATATATACTCACCACGTAATTCTTCAATGCTTTGAGATATTCATGTTCGTTTGTAACCCTAGTTAGTGGGGCTAAAACACCATGGGCTAGTGTTTAGGCCGTTGTTACGCAATTAATGTTTTAAGCTCCCAAAATCCTCCTATGTTCACTTGTTGAATCCCCTCTCAACCTCAGATTCATATAAATTCTGATCCTCATATCTTCCTTATAAGGGATTTCGCTATCCGAAACATGTCATCGTGGAATTATCCCTCTAACTATTTTTCTATGAAGGTTCAAAAGCTGAAATTTTTATGAGGTGAATTTAAATCCCGAGGAAGCTCTCGTGAACATGTCTAGTCAAGGTGCGCAATATTTTCGAGATAGATATGTGGTGTCAAAGGTTTTGCTATCTCCCCGAAATTCATCGCAAATAAGTGACCTGGTAAAATTGTCATAACTCTCTCTCTAAGTATCGCCTTGGCATTCCGTAAGATGTGGTAGATATTGCACGGATTTTTAGTTTTCACTCTATCAATTTTAGAGCGAATGAAGAAACAAGTGACATGTGGCACACCGTACAAGCTATCTCTACTAAAACATTCCATAATGAGGGCATTGTGGTAAATTGGGTGCATAATCTCCTTTGAATAATTCAAATTAGTTAGAACTATGGCATTGCAAAGAGGAATTAGAGGACTACTATAGAGAATTAAAAATCATGATGGTGGATCCAAATAATGGATGATACAACATTCAATATCGAGTTGCCAAAAGGCAAGAAAAAGCTGACTATGTGTCATTGGTTGGCTGCAAAGGACTGTGACATTCTAGGGCAAAGAAAGGTTACAAGATGGTAGCATGACAAGAGCAGAACCAAGGTACATAACAAGAAGTAAGAAGTTCAATACATAATGTCTTCAAGGGAAGCACCGCATATAGTCATCAGAAGGTATCATTCTACTAAGTCATTGTAAATACATTATCAGAAAATTGCATTTCAGTGTCTATCTCACAAGAGTTGAAGAGGCAAAGGTTTTAAAGTCTAGGATCACCATTAGGTGGTTGTTTCATAGTTTGGGTTGTATAATGTATCTTCTTCTTCTACATCATTCTATATCATTGTAAAATGGACCATTTTCCTTGGTGGTTTTGTATTAAATTTTATTTTATTTTTCATAGGGTGGTAGGGTGGGTGCTAGAGTGAGTCAGAGGTCATCAAGGCCGTGGCATCCATTTAAGCACTATTGAAGACCTTGAGATTGAGCGTCCATCCAAGGTGGACTGGGAAGAATGCTTTTCTAGATTCTAGTAAGTTGGAGCTTTATTTTCAATTGGATTTGAGTATTAAAGAATTATTAGAAAAGAATTAGGTGGTTTTTGTCCCAGAGGTGTTTCCACCTTAAAAACTGTGCATTTGTGTTCCTTTCATTTGCTACTATCATTGTACGGCATTAATCGATAATAATTGAAGATTAACTAATTCTCTAACTAAAAGGAATGAATGACTAGACTCTCTCAAGAGCCTAACAATTGGTATCATATTGTTCCTTCAATAGCAGCTTAACAAATTAGAAGGAGGTCATGGCGCATACCAATAATGGTGTACATTGTTCAATGAAAATAATTATGCACTCAGCAAGAATGGATGAGACTTTGGGTTTCAAAGGTTATGTGGCATATGGGACAATCGTTCAAAATGGATTTACATCAACCAATGCATGAACAAGGTAAGAATGAATTTGGTAAATGATGTAAAATCAAAGAATATTATTATCAAGTGGGACTTATTGAATCTGTTGGTCATAAGGTGCTAGGTTGTAAAAACGATACAAATTTATGGGAAAGGCTTGAGAATATGGAGATGCAGGACTCAAATGTCAAAGAAGAAAAGCTTCAAATTATAGGAGAAATAATTTGAGCAACTCGAATGAAAGAAGATCAAGAAATCAAGCCGAAGAAAATTTCCAATATGTCGATGAAGTAACCAATACTGAAGGATTGGGAGAGCCGCTTACACGAGAAGACTATATGAAATATTTTGATAACGCTATTAGGGAGATTAAACCTCCAATGATTGCCTTGAATACATAGCAAATATTGACAAACTCAAGAAAATTAATTACATAGAGTTCTCATGATATGAAATGAGACTCGATGAAGAAGAGGGTACGCCATATCTAGAAACTACGCTTGTTACATCTAAGGAAACAAATAAGGACAAACAACCTTCAATTGAAAATACATGCACTTCCAAGTGTGAAGAAAAGGAAGATGATAGAGAAGGTCTTTCAGATGAAGAATATGTTTAATTTACAAGAAAACTAAAAATTTGTAAGGGAAATTTCAAAGGTAAACTGACATATAAAATGTAATGGTGAGGTTTGGAATTTCACAGAAATTTATGAGCAGTAAGTGATGGAAACTTCAAAAGGTAAAGAAAGGATTTAAGAAATTCACGTGCAAGGATCCAAAAGGAACTTTCTCTCTAAAGAAGATAATCATAGAAAATCCAGATGAAGACAATGATACCAAAAAAGAAGACAATGAGAGAATACAGATGGCCAAGCACAATAAAAAAAGAGGTATAAAACAACGAAGAAGAAGGATTGACCATAAAATAATTTTCTAAGGAAGCAATCAAGCTTATAAAATAGCTCAAGGAAGAAAAGATCCGTTCCAATGCGTTTCCTTGAAGAACAAGTTCAAGGTCTCAAAATTGAAGTTGAAGAACACAAATTCATTGAAGAGTCACTTCAAAATAATTTGGAAGAAAGCAACCAAGAAAGGAAAAAGGAATTTGGAAGCCAAATTAGTCTCGTTGTGTAAGGAAGTGAAGAAAGGAAAAAATATTCAAAATTATACCAAAAACTCAAGGGCATTGGAAGAACTCATCAACAATCAATGATCTTACAACGACAAAAGTGGCATCGGTTACAAAGAAGAAGAAGGTGGACCTTCTAGAATAAATATATTAATGAACCTATGAAGATCCTACATGCATGTAGACTTCACTGTCAATATTCGTTGGAAGAACAAAATTTGAAGATAATTCACATGAAAATTTCCATCCAAGTACAAACATATTTTTTATGGCTACTATTGTTCATGTGGAAAATTTGGTCATAAAGTCAGAATGTTGCATGTACCACAGAATTAAATACAATTCCAAGAGATCTATCAAATTCTAAGCCTCAAGGCTCAACAAAACATCAATACATTTGAACATTTTAAGAAATAATATTGAATGTTACAATTTTTGAAACTTTGACACATAGCTAAAGATCATAGACTCAAAAATCCTCCAAAAAATCTTCGGCTACAACGAACAAACATGGAAGAAGAAGAAGATTGATAATTATTCTCTCAACAAGCCTCAAAACAAAAAGATGTGTGTTATGTCAATGTAGGTTGTTTCAACACATATGGCCGGAGATAGAAGGAAATTTGTATCTCTCGGAAGAGAAGGATGGAACCATATATTTTGGAAATGATGATCTTTCAAATGTTATAGATCAAGCATTCTAAGAAAATATGTTATAGCCAACAATTTTCTATTGGTTGAAAACATGAATCACACCGCCGTTGTTGGACAAATATGTGATCAAGGACACACAATACTATTCAATGACACAAAATGTGAAATCAGAAAGGGAGGTATACGAAATTGTGGCTAGAAAGTTGAGCTCCAAAAGACATATATGTTCTCGATGAATGTTGTGAAACCAACTCCAAAAGAGAAGAAAGAGAAATCAACGCCTCATGAAAAGCCACTACCAAAGCGGGGAAACCTTCAAATACATTACATGGAGGAAAAATTTTGGATGATTCAAATTACAAAACCTCCTTTCTATATAGAGTCTATAGCCACAATGTAATCCTAGCCTATCGAATAATAATTTAAGTGCACAATAATAACAATATGGGGTTTACAAGTGTTAAATAATAATAACAGGAGGGTTACACTAAAAACAATAAGGGAATATACAGGGCAATATAGACCTAACATGCCCCTCTCCTTCAAAAAAGTGTTGTACTCAACGGAGTAGCTCGGGTTCTTCTCGTATAAAATTATCATCCTCCATGAATCTCTTTAGTGGGTAAATTCTTCCACTTGATGAGATACTATGAAATCGATCGACTGATACCGCCGAGATCTTTTCCGTGACCGCTTCAGTTCCAATATGATTTTTTTCTTCCCACGTTCTTCCGGGGCAATATTGTTTGAGCTGGATTATTTCACTACAAGAAAAAAGAACATTTGGTGAGGGTCAAAAAATGTCACCATAAGCTCATTGGTGACGGTCAAAAGAGCCTCCGTCACCAAAAATTGAACGTCACCAAAGGTGGCATCACCAAAAGTATAGGTGATGTGGTGACATTCAAGGTTCGTCACCAATAATGATTTATAATGACGGATAGTGACCGTCACGATTTTATATGAGCAATGGTGACGGACCTTAGCCTCCGTCACCAAAAATTTGAACGTCACCAAAGGTGGCGTCACCAAAAGTATAGGTGTTATGGTGACATTCAAGGTCCGTCACGAATAATGATTATAATGACGAATAATGACCATCACCATTTCATTTAAACAACAATGATTTATGGTTATGGACCTTTCATGGCCGTCACTATTAATTCATATATATGGTGGCGGCCATTGACCCTCACCATTTCATATTTTGGTGAGGGTCAAAAAATGTCACCATAAACTCACTGGTGAGGGTCAAAAAATGTCACCATAAGCTCATTAGTGATGGTCAAAAGAGTCTTCATCAACATTCCATATGAATATCAAGGCACGATGGAATCGAACCACCAACCTCCTACTTGTAAAGCAGGTGCTCTTCCATTGAGCTAGCACCCTTTAAAGAACTAGACCTAAAAAAAATAAACCTTGAAAATTTATAAATTCTAAATAATAAAACTTTGTAAAGTCTTGGAAAATATTTTACTAAACAAGCAAAATAACATCAAACAAGCAAGTACCTACCTAATGGTTATAGAAGTTATGAAAATCAGGTGGAGGTGTAAGTGAAGTGTTGGGAAGTACCAAACATACAAGTAGAATACATTTACTCCATTCTATAAGAAATCATAGAACAAGTTTGAGATTGTAATCTATATGAACTAAGTTTAATTGTTCTGTGTAAAATATGCATATGCTCCAATGAATAAACCAAGACGGCTAAATGTATATTTGTGCTATGAAGATTTGTATCCTACACCAATATGGAATAGGTAGTGTTAGCCAACTGCAAAGTAATGTACATGTCAAAGACAAATTCAAAAAGAGGAATTTTTTTCTATGACTTTTGGGGCACAATTGCTATACTCCCTATCTTTGAATGTCCCTTATGTAAATATATTATTATCTTTAAAGCTCTACCATATTATAGGACCAAAAGAATACTTCTCTATTTAATGCAGAGCTTCTCTTCCATAGGTAGAGAAGATGCAAATAGTCTAGGAAACCAAAAAAAAACAAGTTGAGCTGCTTAGGTGATAAATGATCTAGTTTCCATAGCCAAACTCTTTCAACATTTGACTTTATATCATAGTAGTGAATGTGATAACCAACAACAAATTGAATTGATGACCATATGTGAACGTAAAAGATAGACATGGAAAAGATATATATCCTAGTTCTCTGACTCTAGTACAATATGTTCTTGGCTATGGGGATAGTACAAAATTTGCATGGATGGTTCCAGTGGGTTTGAACTTGTGTCAACTTTTCCAAGACCACACACAAGAAGAAGAAAGAGAGAAAAGAGTTGAAAAGAAAAACACATACACACACAGAGTCAAAGACAAGTTGAATGGGGTTTGGTTGGTTGGTAAAACAGGGGTGTTGTTATTCCCCAACCAAGGTTCAAATTCCCCTAAACATGTTTGTCTCCAATGAGCTATTTCACCTGGGTAGTTGCAAGTCCTAGACAAATTTTTCTAAATAGATATTCTCAATTTCCTTAGTAGATTCGTCCCTAGTGGGCCTTCTCAATTTGGTAGCTGCAAGTCTTGGGAAAATTTTTATGAATAGATAGTCTTAATCGCCCTAGTAGGATGTCCCATGGGAAGGTTCTAGTTACTTTTATCAGATTATCATCCGACTTCCAAATCTTATACCAGAAATTCCACCAACTATAGGAAAAACAGAAGAGGAATATTTAGTTAAAATGCATCAATTGAATATTGAGATACAAAATCAAGTCAATCTATGCTTGGATGGGTGGTGAAACAAGGGTGTTTTTGTTCCTTAGCCAGAGTCCCATTGGTACGTGCAAGTCTTGGGAAAATTTAGCTGAGTAGATGTTCTTGACTTCCCCTAGTGGGCTAGCTCACCTGGTTAGGTGCAAGTATTTGGAAAATTTAATTGAGTATATATTCTTAATTGCTCCTAATGGACTATCTCACCTGGTCAGGTGAAAGTCCCTCGGAAAATTTGGTTGAATAGATACTCTTACTTAATCGATCCTTAGTGGGCTTTCTCACCTAGGTAGGTGCGAGTCTTAAGGTAAATTTGGCTCAATAGATACTCTTAATTGTCCCTGGTGCACTGTCTCACTTGGGTAAGTGATAGTCTGGGGAAAATTTGGTTGAATATATACTCTTAATCATCCCCTAGGGGACTATGGGACATCTCACTTGTGGGGGTGCTAGAGTTGGGAAAATTTGGCTGAATAGATACTCTCAATCAAATTTTTGTCATAAAATATTTGAAAATGTAAAACGAGAATTAAGTGGTGTTCCGCTACATAAGCTAATAGGCCATCCTCTATCTTTTTTAGTAGTTAGAATTGGTATTTTTGGTAATAATAGTCATGGGATTATGGTGCACAACAGTAGTGAGTCAGACTCCATACTCTGCTTTCATTAGCATTTATAATTAGTGTAGTTGTGATGGGTTCATACAATGTGTCCATGTGACTACCAATGAAGAATCCCAAAGCACAAGATGCAACAGATGAATGATTAAAATACAAAGGTGAGAAATACCTGCTAGTTTAGAGTAAACCATGAGAAGAAGAATGGTTATACTTGCAGCTACTTATGGATTCTATGATGGTGTCCTCTACATTGATTAACTTCCTGAAGCACTTGAAGGAGGAATAATCCCTGTGACTTATGGGAATCAGACTCTTTTTAGGACATACTGAGACTAACAAGTAGGCCAACATCTATATTGTTTTTGTATTCAATAACACAGGATTGCACCTGGTCACTTCCTTCTTCACATACCCATTGCTAACATAAACTTGCTTTAAACCAGAATCGTTTCTAACACGAACCTGCTTCAAGCCAAACATTATTTATTAATAAAAAAATTAACAGAAAACTTCAGCACATCACATAGCCATCACATTATAATGAAAGGGAACAAAGATATTAGATATATGAACAGATCGAAGGAAACATGGAATACGCTACCTTCAGTCTCTTCAAATTTTCTACCATGTTTGACAACAGAGATAGGAATGTCTTACAGGTTTCAAATGTCCAATAAATGCTTAGCCTCACCACCTTCATATATTTTCCCACAAAAAGTAGCATTCCTAAAATAAACACCCTCTTTTTCCACAGCCTTACAATCAGGACAATGATCTTATGGGTATACAATATATTTCCATTTGATATAAGCATCAAGATACCTAACCTATAAATGTGTTCAACAAGTTATAAATGAAATAATTTCAGATCTTAAATTCCTTAAGCATTTTCATGTATATTTCAAATTCTTTAGAGAAACTAAATACAAAAGAAATACAGACAAACCTGAAGTGTAAGCAGTGACACAGTCCTAAAACTTTTAGCAGCTTCCCTCCAAGTATAGTGTCTACTTCTTCTAGGGATATCACAACCTTATACATAAAAATTCCAGGTATTCTCCTTAATGCTTCTGGAATGAAACAAATTGTGGTAACATTAGAGTGAAATAAGATGAGATAATATTATTAATGTCAATTAGAATGTATTAATCAATGTACAAAAAATCACACACCTCGTCATCCAGCTTGCTTTGTTATTGCACGCAGTAACTAAAGTACTTGGGTGGAGAACCTTCCACCTTTACACCAATAAACAATCTTCAAAGCTCTAGCATCCTTTGGAGTATCCATCACTATGGAGCATTGTTTTTTTGAGGTTTCTTTCCATTACCTCTTAGTTTTGCAGCTGAGATAACAGAACTTGTGCCTTTATGACTAGCAGAAAATTGAAGGTACCAATCATCTACATGTTTAGTCCAAGTTGTTGCTAGTGCAATGAGCCGAATGTTCTTCTCAAGCTGCAAAACAAAAGTCAAACACCCAACATGTTCATACTGTTCCTTTACATTGACAATTACAGGATACACAATTCCACATTCAAGCAAAATGCTATGAAATAATACATAATATGCAAGATTGCTGACAAAAGAAGCACATGTTTTCCCAAATAAAAATACTGTAAGAAAATTTGACTTATTGAGAAGATATCAGCCCAAGAAATTATTTTGTTTTTAGGACACTTTCTGCACTAAGAGTGAAAATTCTTATCTGTTCTAAAAATGGTGCACAAAATTAGTCTAAGAGGTTAGCTCAACCATTTATTGCCAAAGTTGTTGGCCATTATACTAGTTTAGTGCTAGTAGGTGTCTAGTTCAAATCCACCAAGGTGAGTTGCACTAGTCTACACCAACAGGTTTACTAGAGATGTCATCTATGAATATGGGGAAGAATCATTTGGACTTCCCCAAGAGGTGTTCCTTAGAAAAGAATTGGTGTATGGACTCATCTTAGAGAATGCAAATTTTCTTCAAAAATCTCTGTTAAGGACTGGAAACATCAAGCATGTTTGTTTACTTTTCTTCGTTGAAGATTTGATTTAAAGCTTGCTTTGCTCCTCCTTCAATGGTTCTGTTACATTTTGGGAGAGGTAAATACCAAGTAGTACTTTATCTTTCTATATCTTATCTACTATGAGCATAGTTTTAAAAATCAGAACTAACTGCCTATCTAACCATGATTCCAACCAAAACTAGATCAAACTACGACAGAACCGGGTTTAATAAATTAGAATTGGAAAAAATACATAAAATAATTAATTTTTAATGACAAAAAAAAATTAAGACTATAAACCATGATTCCAAACCATTAGAGACAAAATATAGAAAGTCTTCTCATCTATATACCATGTAAGGGTGCATATATCAAAATGGCACCAAGTGAAATACATATCAATGATATCATCGACAAAATACATAACCAATAAGGCTCTAAATGGTTTATAGAGTCCAAAAAAAATGTTGCAATGAGGCTTTTAATGGCCTCCAAAGTCCAAAAACAATGCTACAACTCGAGCTACTGGGCCTGTAGTGGTCCCAAACTATATAAGCACAAAACAAGCAAGATAAGTAGTTGTAGAGTGCTGAAACAGACAATGAAGAAACATTGTCCTTCATTTCATCGAAGGAGATAAAGACCTGTTGGAAAAAATTGAGCCTCTTTTGACAGCTAATCTACTTCTTGATTCAATTCTCCAAAAAAAAGAATAAAATAAATGACTTTGAACAACTGGAATATCTCCTTCAAATGATCATCTGCAGGCCCAATATCAATATCTTGAAGTTGTCTGTTGCTTTGTATCCAATTGGTAACCACTAACACTCAATACCTCCAATCTTAGTGCAACCCTTTATATGGGACTCAAACTCTGTTTAAAACCCTGGCCTGCCCATTATACCGGACTATACATTAAATGCCCACATTCTCCATTTTACTCTCCAAGACAACTAACTAATTTTTTAGATTCAAGACCAAACCAACTTTAATCACTTAATTTGTACACTTAGGACAAAAAGCTCATTAGTAATTTGGTTTGTCTAATTAGACAAAGTCACATTTGATCATGGGCTAAAAGTTGATGCAACAATATAAAGGTAGTAAGGTATACTTTAGCTGAATTTTTCTTTCTGTTAAAAGTGAACTTCTGCAGTTCTTAATTGAAGATTTTCTCCATTGGGTTTTCTCACTTTTAATTTTTACCCCACAGCATAAGCTAGGTAGAGGACACTGAGACAAAGTCTAGCAGTTCATGGCAATTACGGGAACAAGGTAACTTGATTGATTGTGGTTTTTATGTTCTCTCTTTGGAATGTGGATTTCATTTCCTTCCATGTGGATGCGTTGTTTAAAAGTTAATGTTAATGTTGTACAAGTTAATGTTTATAACATCATTATGTGTTATGAGAATCTGTTGCTTGTTAATTATAAGTTGTTATGCATGAATACATTCATAAGGACGGTTTGTTTTGATGGATGGGTATCTTAGTCAGTAGATCACCAACTGGAAATTGTTAGAGTCTTGAATGACACAAGTATCACCTTGCAAGAATTCCTTTGAGAGGGTGTTGAGAATGATTTTCTCTGTGGCTATTATTTTAGAGTGATGACAATGAAATTCCTCAACAATGTGAACTTGACTCAAATGAAAAGGAAAACACATAAAACAAAATTCAAGAGAAGAGAGCACAAAGGGTGAAACCATATTTATCAAGCACAATTTTACATTTAGTTGTATAAGTAATTAATAAAACGGAGGTAGAAGAAAATGGCCAGCAATGATGCCTCTACTCGTAATGCTAACGTAGTTTGACAAAGGATGAAATCATTTTATCAAGAAGAATTTTATATTTATATGTATTGGTGATTAATAGAATGGAGGTTGAAGCAAAATGCCAGCAAAGATGCCTCCACTTGTAATGCTAACTCAGTTTGACAAAAAGGGAGGTCTCTTGTACTAATCAAGGCCTTGGTGAGATGAAGGTTGGGAAAATTGTCCCAACTCGCTACAATGATGACTTTATAAACATGACTTCCTAATCATGGCCTTTCAACATAACTTTATGACCCCTTATACTACTTAAGAAGCAAGCTATGCTTTTTGAACAAATAACTCCTTTGACTATATGTGCTTTCATAACAGTGCTAATAAGAGAAACAACACTAAGCAATAAAATAGACTAAAGGACAAAATAGGACTTCACTTCAAAATTGAAGTTCATTCTTTTTCTCTCCATTGTTCTTGAGCATCCTGCTCAAGAAAAAACTTATATCAAATGCTGGCCTTAGTTTTGGAGCTACATTTGTAGATTCATTGTTATCTAGAGTTGATCGTATGATACCATTGTGGAGTTGATTGGCACTGCAGAGGATGTTGGTGCTACTTGTCATTGGGTGTATGCTCTTCGCATTTCCATGGGCCAATTCAGAGTGGGTTCTTATAATATTTAGGTAGACATGTAGAAATTTTTGCTAGCTGGCAGCTCACCGCAGTTTCAATGTTTTTGCATAAATTTGATTCCCACAGTCCCAAACTAGTAAGTCTGATGTAAAACTTTTGAATGAAATTTATTTGAAACACATTTGAGTTACCTCTACCATTTAGTTTCAGCTGATATGTGCAATAAATGCAAGCACACACTCAGAAAAAATACACAATACTTTTGGTCTAATGACCCTGGAAAAAAATTTCACACTTGCAAAGGGAAGGTGGCACATTACTTAGTCATCTTACTAAATTTGGAACATATCCTTGTAGGGTAAATTTGTGGAGTCACTTCTTACTATTCTTGAAGGTGAATACTTATTTATTCCATGGATTTTTGGCATTTTCAAACCCATATTTCACCCTTTTCTCCCTGGATTTGTTTTGTTTGAGGTTACCCGCTTACTATTTTGGGATTTGACTACTTCATTTTACAAATTCAACCATGGAGTTGGTTGCTTGGGATTTACTCATGTGAGGCTGGTGGAAGATTAATTAATTCATTGTTGTTAACTCTTTCCTTGGACAAGTCTTGAGGAATTGTAACTACCTCAAAGATTATGTATTTATTTATTTAGGTAGTTGCATTTAGCACATTGGAGAAAGAGTCCATGACAAATCTTTCTACTTTGAAAAAGTTTGAGGCTTTACCAAGCCTTTCTTGAGGAGCACTCCATCTAGTTGATATAGTCTTTTGGGGATGCAGTTGGACCCAAATGCTATGGAACAGATGGTTTTAAGCTTCTAATATAGAAGACCTAAAAATGAAAGCATTCCAAGAAAATCTATATTTTAGAGATTTTTATGTTCCCAAATGTGTTATAATTTGAAAGAAAGGTTGAGAAGGTTCAATCAAGCCAGGAGCCTAAAAGAACTATCCCACAAGACCACTACTTACACAATTTGGGAGAACAGAAAGAATTTTTTATTTGATGAAACAATCCCACTTTATGTGGGCCAAAACATTGCAAGCAGTATTAAGCATTGCACCTTGCCAAATAAATGCATTCAAGGTCTTAACCTTTCATTTCCAAAGGAGTTCCTTTCAGAAATAGCCTCTCTCAGGCTATCAATGCTTTTGAAGACAAATTATGGATAGCCCAATCAATAAATTAGTAATGAGTTTCAGATTACATTCAATGTGTGGTGGTTCAAAACTGCTACTATGTAGGTCCTCACCAGCTTGAATCCTTCAATGACCCTTTTTCAGCCACAGCTAACATGGGCCATTATTAATTTAAACAAGTTAAAACTGTATAACTTGTCATAAAAGCATCAGTGTAACAAAATAATCCCAGCGTCCATATAAATCCAGACATGAAGGGTAAAAGGTAGGCAAAAAATCAGGAACGGAACTTAAATCTGAGCTTCTTGGAATACTCCCATCATCATCCCAGTTTCCTATCTGTATTATGGGCAATTAATGTTGAAAGAAAAATCAGAGTTTGAGGCCGACTTGAATCATGTTTTCATCTTGTTTTAAGTTACCAGATAGGTACCAGCCACTAGGTGGAGTTTAAGTGCATATACTCCCTCATATATTATTGACAAGCCTAACTTGTTTGCCATCTATGCAACCTTGGATAAATGCTCAAGATTGAAAAAAATACCCCAAGGATTATTGGGATTGACAAGAACGATTACTACTGTGTTCATCTTAGCTACTGTTTCAAGGTGTTCTAAATTAACTTCCCAATATCTTTCTGTAATTAAAATTATATTTCCTAGCTTCAATGACATTGTATGCCAGCAATGCTTCATAAAGTGGATACCTTGGTATTGGCAACAAAATGTTTGCATCTTTACAGCCCTAGACTACAATAGCTACATCCATGGCTTTTATACAACCACAGGTTAAGTGGACATCATCTACAGCTAGCTGGTATGGAATGTCAGGGGAGAGATACCTTTCCAATGCCACTTGTCCTCACTCTAGACCCATTTTGTAATAGTCTGTTATAGACAATATTTTAATTTCTTGCACGTATTTCATGGGGATCCACTCTTTGTGGATATTGCTAATTTTTCTTGAGCAACTCTTCCCTATGAAGTGTGTGACAGTTAGCATAGTGGTTTGTTACATTAGAAAAGGGTCCATTCTGGGCACTTTTCTTAGTAGTAGAGGACATCCTGGACATGAAAGGGTCCATTCTGGGCACTTTTCTTGGAAACAGAGGACATTATGGAAATGAAGCTATTTTTCAAGATATTCACTTTGTTATATTCATGAGTATGGAACATAAAGAAGTATCAAGACCTTGAGTATGGACCACCTACTTCTCTTTAAGGGTATCCATTAGTTTTAATGTTAGAATAAATGATAATTGGGAGCAAAGTATCATAGAACCAATACTGCTCTGAGAGTATGACTGGACCGATAAGGAGCAAAAACACTTTAATTGCAACATGGTGTGATTCGTATCTTTGGCTAAGAATAAACTGCATATGCTTTTGAAGTCCACTGGAGCAACTTCAACCCTTACACTAGTCCAACTCATTTGTACCAAATACGAATAACTGAACACTGAAGGATAATATAATCTGAGAGCAAAGGAAACCAACAATATAAATTCTGGAGCAATCTAGGCATTTGCACAAAAAAGATATACCTACCAGGCTGCCACATCTCCAATGGCAAAGGAACTTCTACTCAAATCATTTATTTTGGTAATTATCTTTAGTGATGCCCCTGTACATGGAGAACCTAAATTCAGTAGATTAGGAAAGCTATAATAATTCAAAGAAGTTGGGCATGATTTTTGTAAGGATAAACCATAGATACCAGGCTTCTGAAGTCTTGAGAACTACAAGTAGAACCACAGAGTAGTTATGTTAGTATTAAGTTATAAAACCGTTGTCCTAAAAAGAAGGATGTCCCTCAATCTGGGGTCCTCTTTGGCATTGGAGAATGTGCCAATGTGTGATTTGCTGCCATGGGTTCTCATCTCCTTAGAACTCCTAAAAAATGCACATGTTAACCATGCCGAAGGGCTCCACACACTAATTGTCTTCATAGTGGAGCACTCTAAATAAGGCTAACAAAATCCATCAAACTTGTAATAGATACACAACTCAAAGTGGGAGTACTGCTAAAAGATACTCGTGTAGATACGTGCAAGGTAGATCAAGGGTTGTTGAGACAACTCCATTTTTTGGTAGGGAGTCCATGGCTTGTCTACAAGCACAGGTTAAGTGGACATCATCTACAGCTAGCTGGTAAGGAAGGTCAGGAGAGAGATACCTTGCCTATGCCACTTGTCCACATTGTAGACTGATTATGTAATAGTTTGCTATAGATGTTAAACAAGGTTGTCATTGATGTCAATATGGCATTAATGGGATGGAAAATATTCTTGTGATGCATAATATGATGATGTCCTTGCTCATGGTGACAAGTCCCTCTTGTTTGATAAGGATGTCATTAATGAATATGACAAGCTATTAATGATGCCATTATGATGTCAAGCCACTAAGAAGTAGTCTTGTCCTAGATTCTTGAACTAACCATGAACTAGAAATGATGATGACGTTATTACTCTTGATGAAGAAGCCTAGAACTCAGATGATGTCCTTACCCTTGATATTGAAGGACTATACATGAATTACCACACTTGATAACGTCATAGGTGATGGCACTTGATGAAGGTCTTAATGACATGGACAATAATTGGAGACATGACCTGAAGGACTTGGAAATCTCCTAATGGCAAATTAATAAATGCTGCACTATGGTCAGTGACATATCACTGCACTATTATTGGATGGCATGGATATCCTACATGATCCTATGATGATGAAGAAGCCAAAAAATGGAGAAGCCATACTATCCAAAACATTCCTCATGTTGTCCAAAAAAATTTATGCATAAAATTTAAGGACAGTCACAAAGAAAAATAATTTTTGCCACCTTAGAGGCATCTTTTCTCAATGGGACCTAGACCATATTAACTAGTATTTTTCCTCTTTCCAATCAGCTCTTACTTGGCCCGAAACTCCAAATATTTTGGGAGATATAGATTTTACAAGTTAAGGGTATTTATCTGGTCCTTGAGCCAACCTGAGCTAAGGCCTCTCATGTCGGCCTCAATTCCAAAGGACGTGTCCCTTCATTCCAGTGTCGAATTCATATAAATGCAAGCACCGTCTATCATTTATCTCACCAAATTTCGGTCAAGGGACAACACAACGAGGACAAGAATCTTTTGGTTTGGGTTAAGGACAAGATTATTTTTCAATTGAAGCAGGCTACTGTAGGACACCTCCGCAGGCAGCAACATAACTTCTTTTCAACTGTAACAAGCCTAGGATAATTGTTAAAAAGGCACAAGACTATGTGAACTAGCTCGAACTTGGTGTTGAAGGCAGTGAAGTGTCAGATTAGCTCGTGTCTTCGGCTCGGACTTGTGATAACTTGTGAACAATAAGCTCTGATTAGCTATCTTGATACCTTGACCTGTGTGTTAAAATACCAGAAATTGCAGCTTGGAGGATCAGACCATAGTCCTGTAGCTGCTTCTTACAAGAGCTCAGACCTGTGTTAGTCACTTGTGAAGGATAAGCTCAAGACTGGTGGGCAGTGTGTTATATCATATTTGTAAGACCTTGGACTTGAAAAGGGACAGTCTTTTGTAGCATTGTAAAGGCTAGAAATAGAGATATACACCTTAGAAACAACACAACTCATATCTCTTGGAATCTTAACAAGCTCAAACTTACTACTGTGACTGTGCTAAGTGTGATAGTGAAGGCTCTTCATGTCCTAGCATAAAAAACAATCTCAGACTCGATAAATTGATGGAAGACTTGAGATAATTCACCTGTTAGATATACTTGTGATACAACTGTATATCGTTGACCCAGCTTTACATCAAGGTTTGAAGGCTCAAGTCCACTTTAGGCTCGGACATCAAAACAGGGACCACATGCTTGGATTTCAGTCCTATGAAGAATAATGAATGAGCATTAATGAATAGTGAACTTGAAAGGGTGTACAAGTGAAGAAGATCTTGACAGTGGGCATATTAGAGCAGATTGTTGACCAAATATTGAAGTATTTGGAGCACCATGTGAAGACACTCTTGAATCACCTTGTGAACACTTTCTTGGAGAGTTCTTGAAGAAGCCTTTCAAGAGGCTTAGAGCAGGTGTAGAACTTGGGATGCCAATTGAAGACACCTTGAAGGTCGTGGAGATAATGTTGAAGACCATGACGCATTGGTCATCATGAAGTAACCTTGGAGATCTTTGTTTTGGGTACCATGAAGAACAATGGAGACACCTTCTTAGGAGGAACTCTTCCCTCAGAAGTGTGTGACAGTTAGCATAGAGGTTTGCTACATTAGAAAAGGGTCCATTCTGGGCACTTTTCTTAGTAGTAGAGGACATCCTGGACGTGAAAGGGTCCATTCTAGGCACTTTTCTTGGCAGCAGAGGACATCCTGGAAATGAAGATATTTGTCAAGATATTCCCTTTGTTATATTTATGAGTATGGAACATAAAGAAGTATCAAGACCTTTAGTATGGAGCACCTACTTCTCTTTAAGGGTATTCATCAGTTTTCATGTTAGATGAAATGATACTTGGGAGCACTTTGGCAAAGGATCATAGAACCAATACTGCTCTGAGAGTATGACTGGATTTTTAAGGAGAAAAAACACTTGAATTGCAACATGGTGTGACTCGTGTCTTTGGATAAGAATCAAGTGCAAATGCTTTTGAAAGCCACTGGAGCAACTTCAACCCTTACACTAGTCCAGCTCATTTGTACCAAATAAGAATAACTGAACACTGAAGGATAATATAATCTGAGAGCGAAGGAAACCAACAATATAAATTCTGGAGCAAACTGGGCATTTGCACACAAAGATATACCTGCGAGATTGCCACATATCCAATGGAAAAAGAACTTCTACTCAAACCATTGCTTTTGGTAGTTATCTCTAGTGATGCCCCTGTACATGGAGAATCTAAATTCAGTAGATTAGGAATGCTATAATAATTCACAGAAGTTGGGAATGATTTTTGTAAGGATAAAACACAAAAAAGGGGGTTCTCATCTCCTTAGAACTCCTAAAATATGCACATGTGGACCATGCCAAAGGGCTTCGCACACTACTTGTCTTCATAGTGGAGCACTCGAAATAAGGCTAACAAACTCCATCAAACTTGTAATAGATACACAACTCAAAGTGGGAGTACTGCTAAAAGATACTCATGTAGATATGTGCAAGGTAGATCAAGAGTTTTTAAGACAACTGCATTTTTTGGTAGGGAGTCCATGGCTTGTCTACAACCACAAGTTAAGTGGACATCATCTACAGCTAGCTGGTAAGGAAGGTCAGGAGAGAGATACACAACTCGTGTAGATATGTGCAAAAAAGATCAAGGGTTGTTAGACAAATCCATTTTTTGGTGGGGAGTTTCCTCAAAGTATGAGCTTATCTTCCAAACTCTATAAACCCCACAAAGATTTTAGAAAACCTACATTAATAATGCACTCTTTTTTCACCTTAAAATCTGTCATTGATTGTGTCATATTGCCTGCAATAACTTGCATAGTAAGAGATTTCATCCTAGGGTTTGTGTGATGGATGAGTTAAGGGGTCCTTAGATCTCTCAATCTGGAATGTTTTCTTGATTTTTTTATTTTAAACAAACCTTATTCCAGGGAAGGCATTCTCCAAGATGGAAAAAGAATTTAGTTTTATAGATCTAAAAGCATACCTTTCAGCTATTGTTTTGATGATCAAGACAATCTATAGGATCTTCCCACAAATTGATCTGCAAATTGTAGCCACATCATCATATCCCTATAGTCTCCTGCATTTTGAATTTTAATGTTGTCTCAGTAAATTTCTATTGTTATATGTCTCCCAATCGTGCTACAGGTCTAATCTTCATAGCAAATGCATTGTTTTTCTGCTACAAAATCTAGCCTATAAAGAGTTGAGTGTCCCAAAGTAATACAGTTACTATTCATGCTTTCTATGCTGCCAAATAGCCACAATGACTAGAGTCCTCCCTAGTGGAAATTGTTGAAAAGTGTAACAAGGTCGGTCGTCATATTGACTATGTAATTATGTATTTTATGTAAAGAAGACAAAGGTAATAAAATGTATTTTTTACTTGCTCCATGGGTTTCATGAGCAAGATTTTATTATAAGTTAAATAGAATTATTCTTGGTGTCTATCTACGGCTTTGTCTTCTAGATAAAAATGTAATTAAGTGTCATTTATATATGAAGGATCTAGTCAAAGAGATGCTCCAAGACCTTGCAAAAGAATTTGTAAAAGGATGGCTTGAAACTGACTCAACTCAATGCTGGAGATGGATGATAAAAGTCAGCTTATATGCAGCTACACGTCGGCCTAAAAATCAGCTGAGATGTCGGCCTTCTAGCTGACTGTAGGGTTGGCCTAAAAGACTTGACAAGTGCACTATATATATACACACATCTGCGGTTTATTTGAGTAAGATTTTTGGTGAATCTCAGAAATAGAAATGTGGGCTTTTCAGAGATACAGTGTGGACTACATATGTGACTAAGTGCGGATTTTCTTAGTAATATAGTGCGGATATATCTGAGCTGGAATGCAAACCTTTGACAGCATCTAATGGAGATTTAAGTTTGAAAAGGAGGCATATATACTTGATGACCAGAAATATAATAAAGAGTTGCGGTCTCTAGAACAGAAATGCCACCATTGACTGAAGCAGAAGTGCAGATAACCTGAAGCAAATTGCGGATAACTTCAGGAGTGATATATATGCAGATTTAAGGAGATATAAAATGCGGATTTACTGAAGTTAAAAAAACAGATTTCTGAAGCTGAAGTTTGCGGATTCCTCTGTTTAAAAGTGCAGTATATAAGTGTCGTTTTCTCTGAAATGGAACAGTGTTAAGTTCAGCAGATCACCATGATGTATGTAGATTACCATGATGTGGATGAATGTATGTATGTTGCTATCAAGTCTGGAATAAGAGATTCGGGAAATCTCACTAATATGCACCTAATGTCTATGAAAAAATCAGGTCTGCAGTATGAAGGTCTGAAGTGGATGTGAAAATTAAGGGTCACTGCTGGATAAGAAAAGGGAGGAAGGATGATTTACCTTCCCTCTCACAGTTAATAAAAGAAAGGACAGTACATACTGGTGCAAGAAAGAAAGATCAGCATGGAATATCGACAAAGAAGAAGTAACAAGGTATTGGAAGCATCCATAGGTCAAGGGTCTAAGTCTGGGTCATGGTACTTGTCATTTGAAGATCTATAAGAAGAATTTCTCATGGGTTTTCCTCACCAAGAGGGAAAGGTTTTTCCCTGGCTCTAGGAGCCTAATTTGTGTGTCTCGTGTATTTTGATAATTGACTTGATGAAATATTAAATAAGCTAAAGAAGAGAAGACATAAATAACTTAAGTAAGCTCACAAGTAATTATCAAGAAGAGATTTTGAAGTAATCTCTAGCCCTCCAAATTCTCAACATGGTTTCAGAGCTAAGGTGCTGAACACAAGGATGGCTTGACAAAGAGACACTCGAGGAAGAAAAAATCAAAGTTTGGGTGAAAAGTCAGATCAAGGAAATCCTCAAACCATCTCAAGAAGACTTTCAAATAATCCACACAGCAAGGAGGATCCAAGATCACCTACTTTGAAATCAGTTTAAGAGGGAGTTCCTGCCATCATCTTCAACAAGAAAGCTGATAGAAGAAGAAAAGCATCTACTCAAGTAAGTATCTTTATGACTTCATATGAATCCATAAAAATGTCTTCTTTGCAAAGAAAGCAACAAACTGGTTAGGGTTTCAAACTTTCCTACATAGAAGACAAGGACAATGAAGTCATGCCAAATACATGAAAGGAGATATAAGAGCCCAAAGGATTTTTACATAATCCATAAAAGAATCTCTCATCTCTAATGTATCAAATCTAGAATCATCAAAAGGAATATATGAGAAATTGGTGGAGCTATTCTATGTGAGTACTGCAAGAGAAGCAATCTCTTTGAGATCAACTACAGGAACTGGGAGAAGTAATGTCTGACACTGAGATGACTACATTGGTGCTGAATGCTCTACTAGAAGAATAGGGAAACTTCACTTCAAGCTTATTCTGGAAGAAAGAAGCCGCACCATTCCACAATTTAGGGTCTCTATGTAAAATAGAGGAAATAAGACTGAAAGCCAAAGCTGATACAGAATCAAGTGAAGGGCATCAAGCCTTTGCAGCCATGTCCGGGAAGAAAGGAAGATTCAGTAAGTTTGGTCCTCAGAGTAGAAGAAGAAATATGGACAAAGCACGATGCTTTGGATGTGATAAACTTGGGCATTATAATAGAAATTGTCCTTAATCTGAAAACGACAAGAGAAATAGGGAAGAATCCCATGTCTCTGAAATGAGGGAAGAACCTGATGCAAAGTAATATAAGAAAGAAGAAGCAAGGGATATCCACTATGATTGAGATCATCTTCTCCTTTAAGTGATTTATGTTGGTTGTAAGATAGGAAGCAGTGGAGCATCATGATCGAAGCATGGTAGGAGCTCCTGGTGAAACAGCTCCAGGAAATCCTCTCTAATAACATTACTAATGGAAGGTAGTCATCAAGATCAAGGGTCATCATGGAAACAAAATTCAGATGACATATTGATGGATCAAGTAAAGGGAATGAATCTCTTCATTCTAGAAAACCTGCTACAAGATGACTCAAGAAAAAAAAAAGGTATGAGGTATGTACATATTTATATGCTGACACTGGATACTGTGAATTCATGTCATATGGTTGCAGGTAATGGACTTCTGTATCTAGAAGTATGATCTACGAAGGAGTATCTCTCGATGCACTGACAAATGAAATCAACATATATATATCCTCATGGAATATGAGGTGGTTGTACATGAACGAGGAACTGGAAAATTTGTAAGTTCTTGGGAATGAAGAATGTGCAGAAAGGAAGAGATCATGAAATGCAACCATGTCTAAAGGCAGTTATCATCCGGAAGCCAAGAAGATGTGACTAGGAGATCTCCTAGGAAGATATGTAGACTCTAACAGAAGTCTGGTAAAGAAGAAGACCCTTGACAAAACATATCATTAGGAGATGTGTCAATATGAATAAAGGATGTTGATGCTGACAGGAACATGTCATGGTGAAAGGTGATCACTGAGGTAACTTTGGTTTTAAAAGTTCATATGTCTATGTTTATCGGGATGAATTTGTGTAGGGCTGCTAATCATGATAAAGGATGTATGATCCTTGGAGATGATTCGAAGGAAAGCAACATGAAATAACGATGGACCAAATGATAAATACTGATGAATCACTTTCTGATAGTGGGCATGACTCTTGACTAAAAGTGATGGATGATCTATGCCCTATGAAGCCAAAAGTTGAAGATTCCTCAATATCGAAATCCATGACATCGAGGGGAGGAATTCTTCATGAGTAGTTGGATTGTTGTTGCAGGACCCTGGTTGATAGGGAGCCTGGTGGTAAGTTTCTTGCTTGGAAGAAACTTGAAGTATGTCCTTTCTATGTTAAGAGGGAGTGACGTATGTAATTCTCTATTACATGTGTCATGCACTATACCAGGACTAACAACCGTAAGTCTTAGTGAATGCCATGTGAAGAGAATGGATATACACATCATTTTGGTCTTCACCTGGAAGACAGAATAGAGGATTGGGTAATCATCTGGCATTCAATACTCTTTGAGAATGAGGTCGGAAATTCAATATAAGAGTAGTCAAGGACCGATATTCTTTGAGGGCTGGCTACCCAAGAGAAGAATAATCCAAGAAGTTGATACTCTGGGAACACCTAGGTGGGGTATGTACCTAGGAGAGACAATGACTTTGGTGTCTATAAGTCATGTGTCTCGCCAACATTGTAGCCCATTGTCTCATTGAGAGATGGGGTTGTTAGTCAAGGCCTTACACTAGGAAAATGTTGGTTGATATGATGCTATATATATGCGATTGCCAATCCGATTCTTCTTATGAGATTCTTCAGCTTGAAAGTGACCATGTACCTGTATGAATATTGACTATGTAATTATGTATTTTATGTAAAGAAGAAGACAAAGGTAATAAAATTTATTTGACTATGTAATTATGTATTTTATGTAAAGAAGAAGACAAAGGTAATAAAATTTATTTTGTACTTGCTTCATGGGTTTCATGAGCAAGATTTTATTATAAGTTAAATAGACTTCTTCTTGATGTTTATCTAAGGCTTTGTCTTCTAGATAAAAATGTAATTAAGTATCATTTATATATGAAGGATCTAGTCGAAATAGATGCTCCAAGGCCTTGCAAAAGAATTCGCAAAAGGATGGCTTGAAACTGACTCAACTCAACGCTGGAGATGGATGATAAAAGTCAGCTTATATGCAGCTACACGTCGACCTAATTATCAGCTGAGAAGTCGGCCTTCTAGCTGACTGTATGGTCGGCCTAAAAGACTTGACAAGTGCACTATTTATATATATATACACACACACCTCTGCGGTTTATTTGAGTAAGATTTTTGGTGAATCTTAGAAATAGAAATGCGGCCTTTTCAAAGATACAATGCAGACTACATATGTGACTAAGTGCAGATTTTCTTAGTAATACAGTGCGGATATATGTGAGCTGGAATGCGAACCTTTGACAGCATCTAATTGAGACTTGAGTTTGAAAAGGAGGCATATGTACTTGATAACCAGAAATATAATAAAGAGTTGCAGTCTCTAGAACAGAAATGCCACCATTGACTAAAGCAGAAGTGCGGCTAACCTGAAGCAAATTGCGGATAACTTCAGGAGTGATATATATGCAGATTTAAGAAGATATAAAATGTGGATTTCTTGAAGTTATAAAAATGGATTTCTGAAGCTGAAGTTTGCGGATTCCTCTGTTTAAAAGTGTTGTATATAAGTGTCATTTTCTCTGAAATGGAACAGTGTTAAGTTCAACAGATCACCATGATGTGTGTGGATTACCATGATGCGGATGAATGTATGTATGTTTTTGTCAAGTATGGAATAAGATATTCGGGCAATATCACTAATATGCACCTACTGTCTATGACAGAATCAGGTCTGCAGTATGACGGTCTTACGTGGATGTGAAAATTAAGGGTCACTGCAGGATAAGAAAAGAGAGGAAGGTAAATCTCTATAGTTAATAAAAGAAAGGACAATACAGACTGGTGCAAGAAAGAAAGATCAGCATGGAAGATCGATAAAGAATAAGTAACAAGGTCTTGGCAGCATCCATAGGTCAAGGGTCTAAGTCTGGGTCATGGTACTTGTCATTTGAAGATCTATAAAAAGAATTTCTCATGGGTTTTCCTCTGGAAGAGGGAGATATTTTTCCCTGGTTCTAGGAGCATAATTTGTGTGTCTCGTGTATTTTGATAATTGACTTGATGAAATATTAAATAAGCTAAAGAAGAGAAGACATAAATAACTCAAGTAAGCTCATAAGTAATTATCAAGAAGAGAATTTGAATTAATCTCCAGCCCTCCAAATTCTCAACAGAAAAAAGTATGCAATAGCTGGCACTACAGAAACAAGAGATATGGATTTGATAAGGGCTAACTTTCTACCACATGTGCTTACAGGAATGAGGGTTTACCCATTGTGCCTCCTATGCAGATTCCATGGAAAATATTTGACAGTGTCATTACAAACTCAGTCATACCATAATGCTTCTAGAGCTAAGGCCTATTGATGCTTCCTCATTGCTCTATAATAGGATAAGGATGAGCATATTAGCCACATATCATTAGATGCCACTGATGTGCAGATGATGCAGCCACCTTTCAAAAGTCTGGATCCATCACACAAATATTGCATTTTCAGACTTGTTTCTAGCAATAGGGTATCATTCACACCTCTATTGCTATATTTTGGCATGAAGTCAATTACAGTACCAACCTACAGAGGTGTAAGTAAAGCATTAAAGAATTATGAATATGATGCAATGGAAGGATATACAAACGCCAATTAGCAAATGTATATTCCCAGGCTTCAACCATCATTTTGATCTGTGCACCCATGTTGTAATGGGTATCCAAAAAATCTGTCGATTTGTGCTACATGATTGCTTCTATATCCAAAACCCTTATCTAGGGTCCACAAACAAAAATAGTATTTTCTTACTCTGTGCTAACATCACTGACAAGATAGATATGCTCATGCACATTGTCTTAGTCCAACCTAGGATCTCGGAACAACATCCTTTTAGAATGGATTAAAAAAATAATTTGCATGTATATATATTACTATATTTAGAAACATTTTGGAGAATGCATGCTTCTAATTGCTGATTTTGTCATCCTAATAGTTACACCAATATCCTTTTTGCTTCCTTGATCTAAGATTAGATGAACTACTCGAAAGAATATGCTGAAAATGCAAATGCATTTTGAGGGGTAACAGGTTGCTTGTAAGGGCTAAGGCTTAATGTCCTTTGCTTTCAATTTCATTTTGTTTCTTTGGGTGTTAGCACTAGAACTGGGAAATGCATCTCTTATGGAGCTTTGGCAATCGGTTGAGCAGTGAGTATCCAACTAGGTAAGCAAGTGGCTCTTGGCCAGTGAAAGGCCCACCACAAGTACCTCTACGCCAAGTAGATCCCTGCAGAGCATGCAATTGGTGACACCTGAATGCATTCACCAATTTTTGATAGCTTTCATAGGCAGGCATCGGCCTATGTAGAGCATCTAGCTCGTTGGGCTTCACTATTTTTGAGAAAGAGTGAACAGATCACACAGTATTTGTTTGTTTCACTCATTGCAGAATATCTACAATTTTTTTTAAGTAATTTCTACTTGTGAATCATACATTTTCTACTTATTTTCAAGAATTAAGGGTTTCCAAGAATCTAAAAATAAAGAATAAATAAATGGAACAAGAACTCACTGATGGTGGCATCGCTGTCCGGGCTCTTCAGCATCTTTTCTATTCCCTTGAGGCCGAGCGAGGTGCGGAGATTCTCGCAACGCCCTGGTGGTCGCAATGTTGGCCTTTTGAGCATATAAGCCTCGTATTCGGGTATTCTGCTACTGCTCCTTTATTTTGATAAATGGTCTCTCGGACTCATCAGATGCCAATTTCATCCCCGCGAATAGTAACAATATCAAGCACAAAGATTAATTTCTAAACATACAAGAGTTGGATGCAAAAATACAGAGGATTTTGAACATGGAACGTACCTTGGCGCTGTCGAAAAACCGGTGGTGGGGTTCGATATCGGGTCTGCTGCTGGTAAAACCATAAGTCGCAACTCTCTTCAATCCCATTTTGGTGCCCTCCTTATGAAAAGCCAGCAGATACAAAAAATGGGGTTCGGAGGGAATTTTGCTTCTTGAAAAACAATAATTACAATATTTTTTATTTTCACTTACATAGTAAGATCTTTTTTGTATTTGAGGAACTCACATAGTGCATGATTTTGGTTGTGGTGGAAAGGGTGGGATTATTTATTATAATAATAATGATTTAATTTATTTTGTATTTTCACTCACATATTTTTGTTGTATTTGAGGAACTAACAAACTAGTGTATGATTTTGGTTGTGATGGAAAGGGTAGGATTATTTATTATAATAATAATGATTTAATTTTAAGATTATTAATTTTATGTAATGTTTTTGTTGTTAAAGTTTACTGTTGTATTTTTTGAATTTGAATGTAAGAGTGTTTTTAACTTGGTTGTGTTGAAAACATTTAAGTGTATAGAGGAAATATGCGTTTTTAACTTGGTTACATTGAAAAAAATTAATTTTTCTTGTATATTAGGTGGGTGTACACAAAAAAGAGTATATAGTAAGTGGATTTGATAGTTAAAACACAAAGTATTAGTTTCTTGAAAGTTGCATGACAAATTTGAAAGGACTAGCATATGTACCATTTTCTAGGTTAAATATATTCAAATTGTTGTGTGAATGGGGTTGTAAGACCATGTGTTTTTATCTTGAGAAATTGAAGTCATCTCGAAGTCACTTGCATAGTTTAGGTTGTCATAAGCAAAGTAGGTGTTTTGCCTTAAGTTGTGAACATTTCATTTTAAGCAATGTGATAATGTGGTTTCAGCGAGGCATTAAAAGATGAAACGAGCATGCACATTTTGGATGCTAGTGTTAAGTTTTGTTTGAGGCATGTGTGCATGTCTAAGAAGACACTAACAAGGGTTGAAGAGGTGGAATTGTTAGAGAGGTTGGGGGGTTGTAGTCTCACTTATAGGTACAAACAAGCAAGTTAAGCACCGTGAGAAGTTATGAAGCAAACCTAAGATATTTCAAGAGTTGCATGAAGGAAATTGGTAATGGTATTAAGTGAACATTCCTTGATCAAAGTTGATACCCTCACCTTAGCACTACCACTTTTCAAGATGAAGAAGAAATGTGAAATATATGTGTGACCCACTAAAGAAGTTGGCAAGGTTTTTGCAACATATACAAGTGGTTTTTTCGTGTTGCAAAAAGATGTGTTCGAACTTGGAAGGTGACCATTGGATTAGATTTTTCATGGAGTGTTAGTGAGGTGCAAGGATTTGATAAGGAGTGAATTACACAAATCTAAAAAATAGGCCATATTGGGTTAGGATATTAGTGTTTTGGGACATCCAAAGTTGAAGGTGCATTTTATGGTGGTGTAGTCTAAAAGCATGCCACATCTACGGGTATCTTGGACTTTTGGTGTGCATTATCGGTGTTGGTGCATTATTTTTTATGATCACTAGCTAGAATGTGTTCCATTGAGGGAAAACTCACACAAGTTTAAGATGGCTTAGCCATTTGGCATTGTAAGGTGTAGTATGCCCTACCTTTAAGGAGACAATTAAAACCATCTTAGAGTGTGATGGGTTGTACCATGGACTTAGGTCCACTTGCATGGGTTGAGGTGTAAAGGTACCCCATGAGTTGAGGAAAATGATTGCAATGCTTACCTATATAAAGTTTTTATGATATAAGATTAATGATTTTTGTTGGAGAATGGAAAAGGAAGATAAGAAAGGAGAGCCATTAAGGTTTGTTGTAAATCAATCAAAAGGAAGGAAAAATGTCTCCTATTAGCAAGATCTTTCAAGTTGTCTCTTCAATATGACTAAATTTTAGTTGGAGCTAGGGAGTTGGCCTCAAAAGCATTGATTAGGTACTCTAGAAATCCAACACCCAACATATCCAATATCCAAGCTGGTCCATTGGATAGATTGATGTTAGGCACTGGTTGCAAAGGCTAAGGTGCAAATCCCCTTCTTAATGTGGGTTTCAAATCTAAAATTTGAGAATGGTGAAAACAAGGTCATAATCTTGAAAGGGGGTCATTCATTTTACCAATGCTTAAGCCATGGTGTGATTCTTTCTATTTGGGTTTTTCCTTGAACATTGAGATCTATATTTAGGTCTAGTTATCAGTCTACCATTTCAATTATGCATTGAGAAGGTATTAAGGGCTATAGGGGATAAGATGGTTATTTTCCAATAGGTGTTGTCGTAATATTTCAACAATGATTTTTTCCTATGAGGATGCCCTTGAAGGGAGGGTATGTAAAGAAAGTAGAGAAAAAAGGTGTGCTAACACATGCCAAATAGTGTCAATGCATACCAAGGAATGTTGGGGAGAGTCAGGGCATTACAAGGGAGAACTATTTCAAAGTGCGTGGAAATGAACGAATAAGAGTGTCTACTAGGGAGTGTTAGTGAGTTCCAGG
The DNA here is from genome assembly GCA_034641835.2 of Pinus albicaulis. Lineage (NCBI taxonomy): Eukaryota > Viridiplantae > Streptophyta > Pinopsida > Pinales > Pinaceae > Pinus > Pinus albicaulis. The sequence goes on from CM076582.1 coordinate 990,882,353, forward strand.
TGTACCATGGACGAAGTGTGTTAGGAGAATTTCATAATAGGACTTGCAGGAGGCAAGCCTATGATTGTGATAAGGGGATAGACAAAGCAGTTTCAAATAAAGGGATACTTTGGGCTAGACACAACACTATTTTTTCAATGACTTGGTTGGGTTCCCAAGTCGCAAAAAACGTAAGGCTATCTATGAGGGCATGAGAACTAGAGAGTTCCAAGGTGTGCAACGAATCCCAGAAAGTGTTAACACATGCTAGAAAGTTCACAATCTTCATCTTTCATGAGTAGTTGCTTCTTCATTTCTTCCGTCATCCTTGTTGCTTCGTGTGCTTCGATTTTAAGGGAGATGTTATTTGATTTCATTATGAATATTTCTTCATTATCCTTTGCTAGACTGCTCTCCATTTCTTCTTTTATTCTTGTAGCTTCACATGTTTCAGCCTTGAGAAGATTGATAACTGATTTTAGTTTGAAGATTTCTTCATCCTTTTCTTCTAGTTGGCATATCATTATGTTTCTCTCCTTTTCTGCTTCATCAACTTGTCCTTCTATGAATGCCAAAGTTTCCATCACCTTCTCAGTTCCTTGCGCTTGTTTCCTTGCTTCTTCTAGTTGAGATCTAAGAAAGGATACCTCTTCCTTGTATTGACCAACCTCTGCTTCAAATTTTTTCAAGGTGGCTTGACAGTTTCTTCCCTTTTCTTTGCCTTATCCAATTGATTTGTCATGGATATGACTTCTTCATGATGCTTTCTTTTGTTTTTAGGAAATTCCTCCTTGAGTTTGGCGAGCTCTTCATCTTTTTCTTGAGCTTGAATCTTGACAAGGTCAACTTCCTTCCCTGTCTTATTTTGGTCACCAACTTGCGCTTTCTTCTTAAGTTCCTCATTTCCCTTTTTCAACTTGTTAATCTCTTCCATCAAAGCCATAAGTTTATTCGGGAGATCTTCTTCAAAGTCTTCTTTGTTCTTTTCATCTTCTAGGTATTCTTTAGCCTTGTTGGCATCTCTCTTATCTTCAGCTTCCTTGATGGATTATGGACTTATTTCTTATTTTCCATCATATTCTTGAATAGAGATCATTGTCAACGCTTTTTTTGAGTGAAGATCATGAAGTTTGTCCCATATGACTTTTGTTGACGAAATTTTTTCAAAATTGGCCTTCACAAAATTTGGAAACCCATTGAAAATTGCCTTCATTGCTCTTGTATTGTACTCCTTGGATTTTTCATCCATCATGTCATCAGTAATCAGTGATTTCCAAAATTCAATTCATTGTGTCTTCAAGAAATTCCTCATTCTTGCCTCCCATATATCAAAATTTCAATTGAAAAATGGAGCTTTGTTGACCTGGTTTACAACTGAATTCTTAACTAAGGAAGGGACATTTTCACATGCTTTGGAGCCTTTATTCCTTGGCTTTGCCATTTGTGTTCTAATGATCAACCTTCAAGGTGTTAGGATTTGAATGAAGGTACTTCCTATGATTCCAATTGTTGGAAATACAAAGAGGGGGCTGAATCAATATTTCTTTTCAATTGTTACTTTTACCAGTTTAGATCTCTTATAATTAGAACAAAAAATGAACAATAAGAATAAATATTTTTATTAATCTCCTCTTTACAATAAATCCAATACAATAGTATAGAGCTCCAACCCTAGATGAAGACACCAATCTTCAATCCTTCCTGGCACCAACCTGTACTATGCCAAGCACCAACTTGGTCTTCACTGGGCTCCGACCTCTAGGGCTCCAACCCTATCTTCCCAAAGCACTAACCTTGTCACTTTGAGGCTCCAACCCTATCTCTAGTACAGGCTCCAACCTTTAGGGCTCCAACCCTATCTCTAGTACACGCTCCAACCTGGTCTCTTGAGGACTCCTATCCTTTAGGGCTCCAACCCTATCTTCCAAGGCACCAACCTTGTCTCTAGAAGGCTCCAACCTCTTAGTCTCCTACCCTTAGCTTCATTTTGTCAAGATGTGTTTGGTTATTCTTCATGGCTCCCAATGTCTTCTTCAACGAGCCCAATCATACTTAGTCTCCACATCACATCATCAATGACAACCTTTTCTTTTTAGAAGGCGTCACCACTGCTCTCCATCGTACCAAAACAAAGATCTCCAAGGTTACTTCACGATGACATCATCGATGTATCATGATCTCCAGGGGTACCTTCAAGATGTATTCAATTGGGAGCCCAAGTTATTCACCTGGTCTAAACTTCTTCAAGAACTTCTCAAGGGAGTCTTCACTTTAATTTTCCAACAAGTTATTTCTTCACAAGTTCTTCAATAGGTGCTTCAAGATGTCTTCAATAATATATCAAGACAACTCCAAATATGCTTCAAGATGCATATCAATTCTACCAAAAAGTCTGCACCAAACTATGCCCAATACTATGCCCAATATACTGCTCTCAATCTCAAAATATTCTTCAAGATGTGATGTTAATGTTGCTTCAATAATATTTCTAAAGATGCTCCAAAGTGTCACAAAGGCAGCTCAACACAAGTTGTATAAAATTCTATCATTGTCCTTTGGCAATGCCCACAAATCCAATCCAATTGGTTAAGTCACAAGACTGTCCACAACAAAGGTAAGCTACAGGTCTAAGGTATCTTAGGCAGTTGTCCTCGAGGTTTCCAAATTGTGATGTATGTCCAAGACTGGCACAGAATCGAGATTTTAATGAGCTTCCCCAACAATTTTGTAACCACATGTGACTGTAATTTTTATTCCTCCACTAGTTGCTACAGGACCGAGACTAAAGTCAAATGTTGGTCTAAGAGATAATCTACGGGTCCGAGTTACTTCCAAAAATTAGATTGTTCTTTGTCACTAGTGGTTTTCCTTCCTGAAGAGACTTGTCACAGGTTATTGTTTTCAATTCCTGCACACCCACAAACAAATTTTAACAAGTTCCAAGTTTACTGGAGGTCCAAGCTTCCATAGATGATACCTATCCACATATTTTAGTATGGTCCAAACCATAGAAAGTTTGAGTTAAATTCTTCAGACATCCACCAGAAACTCCTTTTCTCTTTCGTTGTTCTAATTTGGATCTGCAATTATATTAGATGAATTCTTGACTAAATTAGTGTCTAGAAACTTGTGTTCAAGACCCAAAAACCATAACAAAATATTGCCCAAACAATCTTCTTTTATGTCATCTCGGCCTCCTTGTTGTTCTGTAGTTTTTATCTCTGAATTTATGTTATTTTCACCAAATTGGATGACTAAAATGAGAAGATATGACATGTATCTATATTGGTTTTGCGTGAGGAGACACGTCACTAAGGCTAGCCAACATTGGGAGCTAGGACAGGTCGGCTTAAAAAAAAAACTTATTGCACAACTTCAAAAATAAATATCTTTCTAACCACGGGGAGTTTTGGGGCATATGAGGGCTCGATGGAAAGAGGAAGGAGTCCTCTTTAAGATGGCGAAGGAGCCATTTTGAAATTATGTCTTCAAGAGTCAAAAAATAATTTTCTTTATGACTATTTGGACTTTTTAGTACATAAGGTTATTAGGATAGCAAGAGGTCACTAATGTCTTCTCCATTGTCATGTATCCAACAATTTCATTATATGTCATCAAGTATGGTTAGGTCATTCATGTCATATCTCCCATCATTTTCCATGCCATAATTATGTATGTCCTTATGTGTGATAGTGTAGCATCAATCATGTTACCAACCATGTCATAATGCAACATCCATTAATTTCCATCCAGAGAGCCCATCATGAGATTTATATTTCATCAATGTAAGGTCATTCATGTATAGTCCTCCATAAGTCATCAAGGCTTGTATATTAGATACATAATTGGCACTTAAAGGCTAGATCACTATGAGCATCAATCATAGGCACATGATTGACATGGCATCTTTAGAATTCCTTATTAAGGGTAAGGACATCATCCGGGATCTAGGGCATCTTCATGATTAGTTCAAGGAATCATCATTAGGGTATTGTGATCAATGGAAATTTAGGCAACATCACACATCAAAATAATTTTCCATCACAAACAATGTGATATTGACATCAATGACAACCTTGATTAACACACCTAACAACCCTCCAACTGTACTTGGATTGCCATCAATTTTCCCAACCACAGTAAATTATTTTACTGATCTAGTGCCCACAACACTGCCCTCATCTAGGGCTCTTCAAATATGCCACCTAATAGTGATTTGAGTCCTCTCAAAATCATTATTCTTGTGTACTAATTTCTTTGTTGTCCAATCTATGAACAAATTTGAACTACTCATCTTATCATGCTTCTAACAATTTGTAGATGACTGAACTAGGGTCACAAATCATCCACTAACAGTCCATTGATTAACTGTTTATGGGTTGCTTTAGATCTTTGTCCAAAACTCTATGGATAGTCCAAAAAAATCAACTCCTCTTCATGTCAATCCATTCCTCATATGGCACATTTCTTCTGCTCCATATTCTACTCAGGTTCCACCTTCCTTTGGATTTTCTATCTCCGTACATACTGTGCAAACCATCTTCCAAATTCGTGGTATATATTGCAGAGATAAACCTCTCTCTGAGGGTCACAACCTCTCTTCTTCTATGCATATTTTTTGCAGTCTTAATGGCATACCTTGTGGATTGAACATGCCAGGAAACCTCCCTAAATAGGGAATTATACTTCTATTCTAATTGCTTTAGAACAAACCATATCCACCCATAAAAAAAATGAGAACTCTTTCCTGCATAAGAGACTCAGCCTATCTCATATGGATCCATATATTTTGGTCATTTCTTTGACTGAATCTTAACCCGAACTTTATATCTCTACGACCCTCAAACTACAGTTACCTCAGTCAATATTACACTTGTGACTACTTCTGTTCTAGCCCTAAATTCTAGTGCAGACCCTCCTCCATTTGTGTTGGCATTTATCACAGGCATTGCAACCTAGTAACCACCACAAGGTAGGGTCTCAACCCTCTCTACTATTTCAAAATTTGATGCGGCCTTAATATAGAAACACCACTAAAATCACATGCCCAAATTCTCATGAGTCACCTCCCTTGAGCTTGATTTTCCATAATAGAAACAACAATATGCCACCCTACTTCCTATCTCGAACCCATTAAGGTATGTGACATTCTTGTGAACCCTCGCATGATGATATTACTCTTGGTGGATGATCATGGCCTCCCTTTAGCAACGCTTACTAAGCCCTCTAACTCGACTTACTTTAGGACTACTTCTCTCTTGGCCTCCTTGATCAAATGAGCTCCTTCTCACTTGATGTTCTTGCCTTCATACTAAGGCCTCCTTAAATATATTTTCCTAGCTAGGCCTCTTAAGAATGCTCTAGAACTTACGAACTTTATCTACTTAGACCTTAGGAAATATTATTTTTTCTTTTTAATTTTCTTTTATATTTTAAACCCCATCTCGGGTCCAAAGCCCCTTCTCTTGGTTTATTTTCCCACAAAGCCTTTTGTGGCCAAAATCACACAAACCCATCTCACTAGCCTTGTGGAGTACGTCCCAAGATACACACTTCAACAACATAGTCTAGTTGTAGTAATCGTAACTTTGTCAAGCTCCTATAGTCAAGCGAGGACTTGGTTGGGTTCTCAAGTTGAAAATTAAGTAAGGGTAGTTGTGAGGGCATGATAACTAGGAAGGGTTAGGGCATGCCAAGGAATGAAAAGGCATGCTAGCACATGTTGGACAATTCCAATGCATGTTGAGGATTGTTAAGGAGTGTCGAGGCATCATAAGGGAGAACTAGGTCAAAATGCATGGAAATGAAAAAATAAGAGTGTGTGCCAGGGAGTGTCAATGAATTCAAGTATGTCAAGGATGAAGTGTGTTAGAAGAATTTCATAATAGGATTTGCAAGAGGCAAGCCTACGATTGTGATAAGGGGCTCGACAAAGCAGTTTTAAACAAAGGGAGAGTTTGTGTTGGGCACAACACTATTTTTCCTTTATCTATTATTTTGATATGATGTTTTAACCTATTTTAGACAATTTCATATTGTACATTGTTGTGTATAAGTTTTGGGGCACTCGACTTATGACAACTTATATCTTGTGTGTCTTGTATATCTTGTGGTTCTTGCAAACTCTCAGTTAATGCTCTATTGTTTATATGAACTAGACAAACATGTGAAATATTTCCTATGTAGGCTATGTTGCTTATTTGTTTTATGGCCATGGCTAGATATGATCCTTGTCTTGGTAAGTTATTAAGTGTGAAAAGTTCAGCTTAGACATGAGTGGCCTAAGATGAGGTATGGGCAGTTCTTAGGTGAACAAGCAACACAATCTACTTGTAGTAGGTGCAATTGATCAAGTTGTTACGGATGAAGCATACCAATGTCACATGAACTGCAATAGCTAAGGACTTGATTGGGTTCCCAAGTCATGAAAAAATGTAAGGCTAGTTGTGAGGGCATGAGTGCCAAGGCATGCTATGGAATGCTAACATGTGCTAGATAGTTCGAAGGCATGTCAAATATGCTAAGATGTGTCAAGTGCTAAGGCATGCCAAGATGTGCAAGGGTGTGAAAATACATGCCAGGGACTATCAAGGCAACAAAAAGGAGAAACAAGTTAAACTACAAGGAAATGAACACATCATAGGGTTAATAAGTCATCAATTTACATTTTCTAGGAGGGTCATGTTATGCACACCAACACTAGGTGGAAATAAGTGTCAAGTGCCAAGTGTTAGTGCATTCTAAGTGCCAAATAATCCTCTGTTACTTCTCTTCTACTTTCCAATAATTTATCTCAAATAACTTTAACATTAAACAATGCCAAAGCATACCAAGGCATCTTAATGAATGTTAGACACGTTGATGATCATGGCCTCTTTAGGACTACATCTCTCTTCGCCCCCTTGATCAAATGAGCTCCTTCTCACTTGATGTTCTTTCCTTCATCCTAAGGACTCCTTAAATAGTTTTCCATAGACCTCTTAGGAACCCTCTAGAACTTACGGTTTTATCCACTTAGACCTTAGGAAATATTAATTTTTATTTTTAATTTTCTTTTAGATTTTAAACCCCATCTTGGGTCCAAAATCCCTTTGTTTGGAATCTTTGTCCACAAAGCCTTTTGTGACCAAACTCACACAAACCCATCTCACTAGGCTTGTGGAGTACCTCCCAAGCTACACAATTCAACAACATAGTCTAGTTGTAATAATTGTAACTTGGTCAAGCTTTTGTAGTCAAGCGAGGGCTTGGTTGGGTTCCCAAGTTGCAAATTAAGTAAGGGTAGTTGTGAGGGCATGATAGCTAGGGAGGTTCAAGGCATGCAAAAGAAATAAAAGGCATGTTAACACATGTTGGACAATGTCAATGCATGCTGAACTAGAGTGTCGGGGCATATCAAGGGATAACTGGGTCAAAATGCATGGAGAGGAACGAATAAGAGTGTGTGCCAAGGAGTGTCACCGAATTCAAGTGTTCTAATGACGAAGTGTCTTAAGAGAAGTTTAGAATAGGATTTACAGGAGGCAAGCCTACGGTTGTCTACGAAGTAGTTTTAGACAAAGGGAGATCACTTTGTGCTAGGCACAACATTGTTTCACCTTTAGCTATTTTTTTTTATGAGAAGTGGCACACTTTGGCTACATGATCATGTTTTAAAATATTCTAGATAATTGCATATTGTACATTGTTGTGTATAAGTTTTGGGGCACTCGGCTTGTGTCAGCTTATATCTTGTGTGCCTTGTGCATCTTGTGGTTCTTGCAAACTCTTAGTCAATGTTCTACCGTTTATATGAACTGAACATACATTTGAAATATTGCCTATGTAAGCTATCTTTCTTAGTTGTTTTATGGCCATGGCTAGATCATGTGATCCTTATATTGGTAACTAGTTAAGTGTGACAAGTTGAACTTGGACATGAGTGGCATAAGATGAGTTATAGGCGGTTCTTAGGTGAACAAGGCATAATCTACTTGTAGTAGGTGCAATTGGTCAAGTTGTTGCGGTTGAAGCAAGCCAATGTTGTCACATGAACTGCAATGGCCAAGGACTTGATTGGGTTCCCAAGTTGTGAAAAAATGTAAAGGCTAGTTGTGAGGACATGAGTGCCAAGGTGTGCTAGGGAATGCTAAGATGTGCCAGATAGTGTGAAGGCATGTCAAACATGCTAAGATATGCCAAGTGATAAGGCATGCCAAGACGTGCAAGGGTGTGGCAATCCGTGCCAGGGACTATCAAGGGGACAAAAGGGAGAAACAAGTTAAACTACAAGGAAATGAACACATAAGAGGGTTAATAAGTCATCAATTTACCTTTTCCTAGAGGGGCATGCTATGCACACCAACACAAGGCGCCAATAAGTGCCAAGTGAAAATTCTTAGTGCATTATAAGTGCCATGTCTTCCTTTGTTGCTTCTCATATACTTTCCAACAGTTGATCTCAAAAAAATTTAATATTAAACCATGCCAAATCATACCAAGGCATCTCAACGTATTCCATACATGCTAAGACTTTCCAAGCGCCAATATGTGTAAGGAGTGTTATGCATGCTATGAAGTGGAAGGGCATGTTGAAAAGTGTTAAGGTGTGCTAGAGAGTGCTAATGCATGTTGAGGAGTGTTAACGAGTACTAGGAAAAAAAATTAAGGGACCACTAGGTCAAATTCATGGAAGTTAATGAATATGAGGAACGTGTGCTAAGGACTAGTGTTAATGAGTGCTAGTTTTCATACCAAGGAGGGAGTGACAAGGTATGCTAAGCATTGACAAGGCATGTCAATAAGTTCCAAAGTGTGCTAGCGAGTTCTAGGGTGTGCTAATTATATGTGCCAAATAGTGCCAAGATATGCCAATACATGCCAGGTGCTAAGGATGTGTAGGGTGCCAGGGTATGTTAATATGTGCCAAGAAGTGTCAAGGCAACAAAAGGATGAACCAAGCTAAAATGCAAGGAAATTAACACATAAGAGGGTTAATAAGTCAAGACTTTATCTTTTTCAAAAGGGGCATGCTAGGCACACTAATAATAGGTCCCAATACATTCCAAGTGGCATTGTGTGCCAAGTGTTAATGTATATCAACGTATATTGCAACCAAGGTGTTACAGGGCATGCTAGGGACTACATGCATGCCAACACATGCTATGAGAGTTCTAAGTTCTGCTAGCACATGCCACCATGTGCTTGGGTGTTAGTGTCATGACAATATGTTCTAGGTACAAAGACGTTCCAAGACATGCCAGGTGCTAAGAAATGTTACTGTGTGCCAAAGCATTAATTTAAGGTGTGCCCAAATTAATGAGGAGTGTTAGGTATTTCTCATTAATAGAATTGACATAGTTTGATTAACTATTAAATAATATATTTCCTACACACACTAGTGGAACTTTATCTAAAGGGAATTTTCTAGATAATAAACTTAATATATATGAATCATACGTTGACTCATAGGAAAACTCTATTTGACTAGCCATTGCTTGAGGGAAATGATACGCACTAATTAATTCTTAAAAAATTGACTGACTCTAACCATTATGGCGTTGGGCATATTATAAAAAAAAGACTCCACAATAATGGTCTTAAATCGTTATCTTTTGACAAAAAATATATTAACACGCACATAGCGTCATCAAAAACTCATTGGAATGATAAATGATGACGAACATTTTTTGACCGTCACCAAAAGTAACAAAAAGAGCATTGGTGAGGGTCATTAAAAGTTCGTCACTAGAAGTGTCACCAAAGAGAGAATTAGTGATGGGCCTTTAAAGACCCTCACTAAAAGTGTCATTGAAAATGGCTTTGGTGACGAACCTTAAAGGACCATCACTATATACACTTACAGCGACGCTTTTTTAAGGACCGTCACCATATGTGACATTGGTGACGGACCTTAAAGGTCCGTCACAAGCATGACCCTCACCGATGTCCTTTTTTCTTGTAGTGTCATGATGAGAACAAAATAAATGTTAATCGTGATTTCATAAACTCTAATGTTGGCCAAGAACCACCATATTCCAAAAATGGATATGAGGAAGTTTGATGGAAAGGATCCTATAACATGGATACTAAAAATGGAGCAATATTTTGATCTCCATAATGTGAAAAACACACAAAAGGTACACATTGAAACTTTACATGTAGAACAAAATACATTTGTATGGTATCGATGGCTTTTCTCCCGTAAAATTTTTTTCACTTGGTCAATTTTTATGGAGGAAATGATTGCACATTATGAAAATACAAAAAGCAACACCTTCTTTAGCCAATTGAAAAATCTCAAACAAAAGGGTTTAGTGGGGAAGCACATTGAGGACTTCCAAAAATTAAATATAAGGGTAATTGATATTCCAGAAGAACACAGGATTGATCTCTTCATAGGCACTTTAAAGGATAGCATCCAACATGAAGTTCGTGTTTTGGAACCTGATTCATTAGAGAAGGCATTTAGGTTGGCAAGAAAATTTAAATGTAAAATTATGGCGACAAGGAAGCCTACCACTCAATTCTATAATGAAGGAAGTGTTTCTACGCCTAGATTTCCACAACCTACAAGGTTGACACCACAAAAATTGGAAGAAAAAAGAGCCAAAGGGCTTTGCTACAGGTGTGATAGAAAATACACTAAAGGTCATAAGTGTGCTAAAAAGAAATTATTTTACGTAGATTGTGAAGAAGAAGAAGAAAATGAACAAGAAGAGGATATACACCAGGAACCAGCCCTAGAAGAGGAAGAAATGAATATGACCATATCGTGTAATGCACTGGCAGGAATTACCACTTCTCAAACTCTCAAGATAGAAGGACATATCAAGAAGAAAAAGGTAATAGTGTTGATTGATTCAGGTAGCACCCATAATTTTATTCATTGTAAGGTATCCAAGGAATTAAATTGTTTCCTATACCCAGCACCAAAATGTCAAGTGATGGTTGCAAATGGAGGAACTATAAATTGCTCTGGAAAATGCCATAATATCAAGCTAACCATGGGGGAATATGTATTGACTAGTCCAATGCTTTCCATTCCTATGGGAGGTGTCGATGTTGTACTAGGAGTACAATGGTTACAATCTTTGGGGACGGTAGCTTTTAATTTTCAAGAACTTTTCTTGAAATTTTTTTCAGAAGGAAAGGAAGTCGAATTACGGGGTATTGAAGGGAAGCCGGGAAGGATAATAAGCTCTAATGTCATGACAAAGATTCTAAAGAAAGAACAACGAGGCGTAATTGCACAATTATGCTCACTAGAAGTTCCAACATCAAAATCATCTATTTCTGCATATCTCCAACAAGTCTTGGACAATCATTCCAAGGTGTTTGAAACTCCCAAAGGACTCCCACCTATTTGTGATCATGATCATGCTATTCATTTGATTCCAGGAAGTGTTCCTCCAAACATCAGGCCTTATAGATATCCTTACTTCCAAAAGAGCGAAATTGAACGTATGATCGCAGAAATGTTAGAGGCGGGTATAATTCAACCCAGTCAAAGTTCTTTCTCTGCTCCTGTAGTATTGGTACACAAGAAGGATGGATCATGGCGAATGTGTCCGCATTATAGGGAGCTCAATAAGCTCACCATTAAAGACAAATTTCCCATTCCTGTGATTGATGAATTATTGGATGAATTACATGGAGCAATTTATTTTACCAAGTTGGATCTTCGTTCAGGATATCATCAAATTAGAATGAAGACTAAAAATATTCCAAAAATAGCATTTCGAACTCATGAGGGTCATTATGAATTTTTGGTCATGCCTTTTGGCCTTACCAATGCACCTTCTACATTTCAAGGGTTCATGAATTCCATTTTCAAACCCTTCCTTAGAAAATTTGTGCTCGTATTTTTTGATGATATACTAATCTATAGCAGGTCTTGGAAGGATCATGTTGAACATGTTGACAGGGTGCTCAAACTATTGCATGAGAAACAATTATATGCAAAAACATCCAAATGTTTCTTTGGAGTACAAGAGGTGGAATATCTGGGTCATATTGTATCTCACGAGGGTGTTAAAGTAGACCCTAACAAAATTAAAGCCATTAAGGAATGGAAAGTCCCCACAACGATAAAGAAGTTGCGAGGATTTCTCGGGTTAACAGGGTATTATCGCAAGTTTGTTAAGAATTATGGGAGAATAGCAGCACCTCTAACAACATTATTGAAGAAAGATGCATTTTCATGGACTCCTGAAGCAACTAAGGCCTTTGAACATCTAAAAGAGGCAATGTGCCTAGCACCGGTCTTAGCTACGCCAGACTTCACAAAAACCTTTATTGTGGAATGTGATGCCTCAGGAAATGGAATTGGTGCCGTTTTAATGCAGGAAGGAAGACCCATTGCTTTTGAAAGTCATCCAATCAAAGGAAAGTATTTACAGAAACCTATTTATGAGAAGGAAATGTTAGCAATACCGCATGCACTAAAGAAATGGAGAACTTACCTAATGGGAAGACACTTCAAGGTAAAAACTGATCATGATAGTCTTAAACACTTTTTGGAACAAATACTATCTTCAGAAGAGCAGCAAAAATGGGTCACAAAGATGTTGGGTTATGACTTTGAAATAATCTACAAAAAAATGAAAGCTTAATGTTGTTGCAGATGCACTCTCAAGAAAGAATAAAGAGGTGGAAGCATTGCTTTGTGCCATTTCTATTATCCAACCAGATTGGATAACCGAAGCAAGAGATGAATGGAAGAAGGACAAAGATGTATGGACACTCATTCAAAAGTTGTAGTAAGATCCTAGTACATCTGATACATTTAGTAATGATTCCTTATGGTATAAATATTGCTTATATCTTTGTAATAATTCCCAACTAAAACAAAAGATTCTTCTGGAATTGCACACTTCTCCTTTAGGAGGACACTAGGGATTTTTAAAAACTTACCACAGGGTGAAGAAATAATTTTTTTGGGATGGCCTTAAATCTGATATTCAAAAGTTTGTGACGGAATGTTTGGTTTTCCAGTAGAATAAAGTTGAGAAAATTAAGACCCCGCGACTTCTACAACCTTTATCCATTCCAAGTCAACGTTGGGAGGATATTTCAATGGATTTTATCACAGGTTTACCTAAGTCCAAAGGAAAGAGTGTCATCATGGTGGTAGTTGATAGACTTTCCAATTATGCACACTTTTGTGCATTATCTCATCCATTTAAAGCAAGTACATTTGCTACTACATTTATGGACAGAATTCAAAAGCTACATGGAATCCCAAGGGTTATTGTGAGCAATAGAGATCCCATTTTTGCTGGAAATTTTTGGACGAAGTTATTTTATTGTTTGGGTACTCAATTAGCTCATAACTCATCTTATCATCCTCAATCTGATGGTCAAACTGAGATAGTAAATAAATGTTTGGAAGGATATCTTTGTTGTTTTGTATCTAATAAACAAACACAATGGGTCAAGTGGTTACCTCTCGCTGAATGGTGGTATAACACTTCCTTCCATACTGCAGCAAAAATGACCCCATTTATGGCACTTTATGGATATCATCCACCATCCATCACATCATATTTAAGGGAAAATTCTAAGGTTCAAGCAGTGGAAGATCACATCGAGCATCAACAAGAAGTTCTCGAACTCTTAAAGGATAACCTGAATTTGGCACAAAATCAAATGAAACAACAGGCAGATCAATATCGTAGCAAGGGAAGTTTTGATGTAGGAGATTGGGTATTTTTACGGCTACAACCATACAAACAAATGCCCCTCAAGCAAGCTAAGAAGGATAATAAATTATCACCAAAGTACTATGGTCCTTACAAGGTGTTGCAAAATATTGGTACTATGGAATACAAATTGGAGCTTCGTACTTCTTCGCGAGTACATCCAGTTTTCCATGTTTCATGCTTAAAGAAGGTTATAGGTGAAAATCTTCCAGTTCAAACAATATTGCCAGAACTTGATGAGGAAGGAAAAATCATATTGGAACCTGAAGCGGTCATGGAAATAAGAACTCGACAGCTACAGAATCGATCAATTCAGAGTATCTCATCAAGTGGAAGAACTTACCCACTGAAGATTCTACATGGGAGGATGAGAATTTTATACAGAATCACTCGGAGCTACTAAAGCATTGAGGACAACAATTTTTTGAAGGAGAGGGGCATGTTAGGTCCCTATATCACTAGTATAGTCCCTTATTGTTGTTAGTGTCACCCACTTATTGTTATTATTGTACCCTTGTAACCCCCATTTTTTTATTATTATGCCCTTAAATTATTATTGTTAGGTCGGCTAAGATTACATTGTGGCCCAATAGGATTACATTATGGCCCCATCGACTCCTATATATAGAAAGGAGGTTTTGTAAATTGTATCATCCAAGAATTGTTCATTTATGTAATGTATTGGAGGTTTCCCCCTCGAAGTGGCTTGTTTCTAAGGCATTGATATCTCTTTTCTTCTATTTTTGAAGCTGGTTACACAATAGTGAAGCAACAAAGGACTCTGACTGTGACTGTGGTTTAGTGTACATACCTCACAGTGACTCGGATTCTTGAGCAGTGGGCATTCAACCTATCTTGGATTGGCTTAGACATCTATGCTTGGAATTTGATGAACTCTTTTCTTTAGTCTTGAAAATACAATTGAAGAAGTAATATGTGGCTTATCAATTCAGCACAGTGAAGAGCTAATTGAACATGTGAACAATTGAATTGTGAAGAACCCTATTGAAGACATACAAGTAAGTATATCACTTATTATTTGTGTCAACATTAATTGAAGACAGTGAAGGGTTTTGAAGCATCAATCAAGGAGCTCCTGGTGGAGATATCTTGTTTAAGCAAGGGTTATTGAAGACAACATTGAAGAATTCTTAGAACAGACATGGTGTAGCATAGTGAAGAATCTTGAAAGACACCTTGGATTACCTTGAAGATATCTCGAAGATTGTGGAGATCAGGTGTCCTTGAAGAATTTTAGAGCAGGTGCAGAACTAGGGCTGCTCATCGAAGACATATTGAAGATTTGTGGAGATCATTGGAGACTGTGATATCATCATGAGGTAACTTGTAGAAATTGTTTGGTTACGATGAAGAGAAATGGTGACACCTTCTAAGAAGAGAAGGTTTTCATTGATGATGTGACATGGAGACTAAGTGTGATAGGGCTCGTTGAAGAAGACTTTGGGAGACGTGAAGAATAACCAAAAATACTTTGACGAAATGAAGTTGAGGGTTGGAGCCCAAGAGGGTGGAGCCTCATAGAGACAAAGTCGGTGTCTTGGAAGATAGGGTTGGAGCCCTAGATGATTGGAGTCCTCAAGAAACCAGGTTGGAGTCTGTACCAGAGATAAGGTTGGAGCCCCAGAGGTTGGTGCCTCAAATTGACAAGTTTGGAGCCTTGGAAAGACCAAGTCGATGCTTGGCACAATACAGGTTGGAGCCTGGAAGATTGGAGTCTTCATCTACGGTTGGAGCCATATATCATTATTTTACTTTACTTATTGTAAAGAAGAAATTAATAAATTTATTTATTCCATCACTGTTCATTTTCTTTTCTAAATATAAGTGATCTAACTGGTAAAATTAACAATTGAAAAGATATACTGATTCACCCCCCTCTCAGTATTTCCAACAATTGGTATCAAAGCCAGTACCTTCACTCAAAGCCTAATAGCTTGAAGGTTGATCATTAGAACACAAATGGTAAAGACAAGGAAGAAAGTCTCCAATCCTCCTAAATATGTGTCTTCCTCAACCATCGAAATTGAGGTCAATCAATTTGAAAAGGCTCCATTGTTCAATGGAAATTTTGATATATGGGAGGCAAGAATGAAGAATTTTTGAAGACTCAAGGAATTAAAGTTTGGAAATCAATGACTACTAATGACACAATGGACGAAGAATCCAAGGAGTATAATACAAAAGCAATTAAGACAATTTTGAATGGATTACCAAATTCTGTGAAGGCCAATTTTGAAAAATGTTCGTCAGCAAAAGTCATATCGGACAAACTTCATGATCTTCACTCAAAAGGAGTATTAACAATGATCTCTAGTAAATAAGATGATGGAAAACAAGAAAGAAGTCCAGAATCCATCAAGGAAGCTGAAGATAAGAGAGATGACAACATGGCTAAAGAATACCTAGAAGATGAAGAGAACAAAGAAGACTTTGAAGAAGATATCCTGAATAAACTTATGGCTTCCATGGAAGAGATTAACGGTTTGAAAAAGGAAGATGAGGAAATTAAGAAGAAAGCGCAAGATGGTAACCGAGACAAAACAAGGAAGGAAGTTGACTTTGTTAAGCTTCAAGTACAAGAAAGAGATGAGGAGCTCGCCAAAATTAAAGAGGAATTTCATCAAAAAAAAAGAAAGAAACATGAAGAAGTCATATCTATGACAAATCAATTGGATAAGGCAAATAAAAGGAAATAAAATTTTTCAAGCCATCTTGAACAAAGACTTAAGAGCTTGAAAATTCTAGAAGTAGAGATTGGTCAATACAAGGAAGAGGTCTCTTCTCTTATATCTCAACTAGAAGAATCAAGGAAACAAGCACAAGGAGCCGAGAAGGTGATGGAAAATTTGGCATTCATAGAAGGACAAGTTAATGAAGCAGAAAAGGAGAGAAACACCATGATATGCGAACTAGAAGAAAAGGATGAAGAAATCTTGAAACTAAAATTAGACATCAATTTTCTTAAGGCCAAACCATGTGAAGCTACAAGAATAAAAGAAGAAATGGAGAGCAGTCTAGCAAAGGAGAATGAAGAATTCTTCATAATGAAATCAAGCATCATCTCCCTTAAAATCAAATCACATGAAGCAACAAGGATGATGGAAGAAATGAAAAAGAAACTAGTTATGAAATATGAATATTGTGAAAAGTTGAAAGAAAAAATTGTCTTTCTTAAAAAGGAAGTTGACTTGCTGAATAAGAATGTGAAAATCTCTCAAACCCTAGATGACATCCTAAGTCATCAAAGGTCTCCCCTTGATAAATCAGGTCTTGGCTATGCATGTGAATCCTCAAGCAAGAATGATAATGCTTCAAACAACAAAGATGTGAGGAACCTAGGAAGAAATGTTGATGCTCCCAGTTCCAGGAAAGGCAAGGAGAAGAATCAAGACAACAACGAAAGAAATTCTACTCCAAGGAGACTTACAAATGGTGTCAAGAATACAAAAGGCAATGAATATCATCAAAGAATCCCAAGAAAAAAATACTTTAGAAGTACATCAAGGAAAACTCGATCTCCGAGGTACCAAAGCATATTTCTTGGTTATTTCTATTCTTGTACAAACTTTGGGCACATGGAAAAAGACTATAGGGCATATCACAAAGAAAAAAATAATGGTACCCTTCAATGTCCTAGAAGCAATTTTTTAAGAAGAAGTCATGATTTCTTATTCATGAACAAGATAGATTGTTTCAATTTCCATAATATTGGACATATGCCACATGATTGTTACTTGACTTGGGTCCCTACACAAGCTAAAACCATGACAACCATGCCAAAGGAAAAAGTTACACAAGTATGGAGAAGGAAACAAGTTGAATCCATAAGTATCTTAAAAATTCCAGCCAACAACACATGTTGTTGATTTTATCTTTGGCAAAAATGATATTACAAGGGTTGATGATTAATTTCTGCCAAGAAGAAGACTATGCACACTATTAGGGGGAGCTTGTGATTCTTGACCATTCTTGTAGAGACTATCGTGAATGAGGCATATGAAAACCTTGATGAGTCGCACTTGAACGATCATCCTTTGATAGATCATCTCTTGGGATCAACTTCATTGAAGAACATGATCCCTTATTCATCTGATGAACTGGTTTTTTTTTTTTTTTCTTCCACTTGTTTACAAGGCAACAAGTTTTCTTGAGCTAGAAGGGTTTATGCACGCAAGGGACTTGGTTCATCACATGAAGAAATGAAAACATTTCTATCATAAACCATTTTCAAAAGAAAGAGAACTAGGATAGGGGGAGCAACATATCAATCATGAATAACTATCATTGATGAAGAAAATACGATGGGAGTTGCATATCAAGAAGCAGCTTGATAGGGGAAGTTCTTGGGCACCCCATTTTCCATTGATGTCAAAGGGGGAGAAATTTTTGGAAGGACAAGAATATTTTCATCAATGACAAAGGGGGAGATTGTTGGTAAAATTTGTCATTGATGTCAATATGACATTGTTAAAGATTCCCTTACCCTAATTGTTTTGAAACCCTCAACCTAACTCTTATCCTTATAATACCCTAGTTACCTATGATGAAAATACTGTAATCCTAAAATTCTCCCTTACCTAGATTACATCATGTCCCTAATTAGAAACACTAACATTATTCATTATTGAACCCTATAATTATGATGTCCTTGTTTTATTAAAGAAAACCCTATACCCTAAGTTATTGCATGAATTTCAAATCATATTATTCTAGTGGGACCCAATTAACTCTAGCTAAAAAAACTTAAACCTTAATCCTAAAATCTAATTTACCAAACACCTATGAAAACATCATATACCTGTTCACTTACCATTATCATATACATGAAATGATGGCAAATAAACATGACATACATGACCATACATGGCAGACAATGTATAATTGTAGCATGTACTGGAAAATGGGATACAATGGTAGACAAGGTCTTTTGCATGGCAGACAAGATGAGATATAACACTCACATGGCAGACAAATATAATGTATGTGCATCACATGGCAGACCAAAATTGACATGTTCTCGATATAACATTCACATGGCAGACAAATATAATGTATGTTCATCACATGGCAGACCAAAATTTGACATGTTCTTTGAAGTTGTCCTAAACTATGTTCGACATATAAAAAATAAAATATTTGATGCCTAAGCCAAATACTACATAACAAAAAGCGATGCATATTGGATGGGCATATTATCGAAACTGAATAGATTTTTAACACTACACATTACATATTATGCAGGATATGTTACAACTCCATTTAAAAAAGCTATATCGACTCCTGGTAATTTATTATTAAAATAAAAATAGATGTTTTTTTTCGGATGGACAAACCACTATAAATACATGGGCAGATTCCATCATTTTATAATCAGAATTCAATCTTTATATCTGAATTTGATGTGATCACTTTTCATAAGGTAAGACAAAATATGAGGCTCAGCTCACATCTCGTGAACAAGGAAGATAGGACACAAAATTGAATAAAATAAGCAAGGGTTAGGACAACACCTTTAGGACAGCGTTAAAATTATTATGAACTAATTTTGCTCAGAGAGAAGTATACCCTTTTTGTATTTCTTGACCTTGGACTGCAGCTACAGTGGCTCAGTGCTTCGATTGGTGATGTGACTACACTCGGCAATGGTAAAAAATCCAGTTCAGATTGGGTTATATGAAACTGTGGCTTTGACTGTAATCATTTGCTGCAAAATATGATCAGTACCTCCTGCTATAACTCAGACTATATATATATGAACAATAGCTTGGACAAAGGTGTTGATAATATCTTGGACTAAGGTGCAGATAGTGGCTTGGAAAAAGGTGCAGCAGTGTTGATTGGTGTAGCAACAAAGGACTGTAGTGTCCCATCATCTCGACTATGATTGTGGTTCAGTGTACATATCTCACAGTGACTCGGATTATTTAGCAATGGGTAGTCAACCTATCTTGGAGTGGCTTAGACATCTATGCTTGGACTTTGATGAAATCTATTGCTCAACTCTTGAAGATACAATTGAAGCAGTAATTTGTGGCTTATCAATTCAGCACAGTTAAGAGCTAATTGAACATGTGAACAAATGAATTGTGAAGAACCCTATTGAAGACATACAAGTAATTATATCACTTATTATTTGTGTCAAAATTAATTGAAGACAATGAAGGGTTTTTAAGCATCAATCAAGGAGCCCGTGGTGGAGATATCTTGTTTAGGCAAGGGTTATTGAAGACAACATTGAAGAATTCTTGGAACAGACATGGTGCAGCATAGTGAAGAATCTTGAAAGACACCTTGGAGTACCTTGAAGATATCTTGAATGTTGTGGAGATCAGGTGCCCTTGAAGAGGTTTAGAGTAGGTGCAGAACTAGGGCTTCTCATCGAAGACATATTGAAGATTTGTGGAGATCATTAGAGACTGTGATATCATCATGAGGTAACTTGGATAAATTTTTTGGGTATGATGAAGAACAGTGGTGACACCTTCTAAGAAGAAAAGGTTGTCATTGATGATGTGACATGGAGACTAAGTGTGATAGGGCTCGTTGAGGAAGACTTTGGGAGATGTGAAGAATAACCAAACATACTTTGATGAAGTGAAGTTGAAGGTTGGAGCCTCATAGAGACAAGGTCGGTGCCTTGGAAGATAGGGTTGGAGCCCTAGAGGATTAGAGTCCTCAAGAAAATAGGTTGGAGCACGTGCCATAGATAGGGTTGGAGCCCTAGAGGTTGGTGCCTCAAATTGACAAGTTTGGAGCCTTGGAAAGACCAAGTCGATGCTTGGCACAATACAGGTTGGAGCCTTGAAGATTAGAGTCTTCATCTAGGGTTGGATCCCTATATCATTATTGTACTTTACTTATTGTAAAGAAAAAAATAATAAAAGTGTTTATTCCATAACTGTTCATTTTTTGTTCTAAATATAAGTGATCTAACTGGTAAAATTAACAATTGAAAAGAAATACTGATTCACCCCCCTCTTAGTATTTCCAACAGTCACTTGGTGTGTGCAGGACGCATAAAGTTGATAGAAGTTCAACCAAAGAAAAAATGAAAATTAAGAAATGGAAAAGGTCAAAAGGCGATCATGAACGAATCATTGAAGATGGCATTTCGTTGGAATTTTTTTTATTGAAGTGTTGAACAATTTCTTCTCTTCGGATTCATCTTTTAGAACTTCCAAAACTAAACTAAAAATTGAATTGCCTTTTTATGTTATATGTAAAAGTGTTTGCACATTTACATTGTTTTTGTACATGCACACGAGTAATTTATACACGTGTACACATACACATGTCTAGATTAGCTGGTCTTAAACGATTTCATACATTCTCTGGTACAATTTGTCATAATGTCATGATTGCAAAATGTACATATTTGTGTATCTATCAGAGTTATTATAACGTAAGTTGCACAATTTTTTTTTAGATGTGTCTATTAAGTAAATTATAATATTCATTCCTGAATGAAAAATGTGTGGTACGTGTTTTGTAATTTCCAATTTACTATCAACTGAAAGTAGCTTTTCTATGTACATGAATGAAAAGTGTTGTGTATTGGATATATGTTTTAATGCAATTTTAAAATTTTGTGATTGTTTGACACATCTAAAAACACCTAGAATTTTATGATTGTTTTTAGATATATACATCGGTATGTATTGTACTTCAATCATTTTTACATATATTCAAACATGTACTTCAAAAAATTTTATGTACATATATTCATGTGAATATTTTTTTTTTGTAACTTGGGCTAAACTATATTAAAAGCATGAAAAATTGTATAGAGGCAATGGAAAGAGATGGCAACCAGTGCTTAGCCTATCCCTACCTTGGTAGTGTTCAAAATAAACCAAGTTTGGGGTTACCTCAAAGGAGGAAACCAACCCCTTAAGAGTGTCATCCAGTCTTGTAATACAAAATATCTAGTGGCCCATTTAAAAAAAAAAAGAGTTGAATTATATCCTAAGGTGAAAAAAAAATAGAAATTAACCTTGCTACTAAAAAATCTAGAGTTCATTCATCTTCATCTGTCTCTTGGTCCTCTTCCTTTATCAGGCACTCGTATTCTCTAGAAATGGCTTACTCCTCAGTTGTGGGCATTCTAGAAGGCTTCAGAGTGGTCGCATGGACGATGGGAGTGACTGGGTACTCCGCATCATAATCTCTAGCCTAGACACCATCTGAGTCCATAACCCAAACGCCTATATCCTCCATCATGGGCTCATAAATTGGAAGCGGGTTGGTTTTCCTGGGTAAAGTCTGCGCATATTGTGAAATAGTTGATTTCCTACAGCCTCTTCTACACTTAGGCGTCTCTGGAGGAAAAACAGTCTCCCCATGAATGTTATCAAATGGTTGAGGAGTCAACACCACATGTCTATCAGATGCAGAGCCCTCAGTGGATTCCAGTCACTAGTCATGGCCACGGTGAGAGTGGCTTGAGAACGTACCCCTGTAGGTACCCCTGATGGGATTTTGACGCTGGCGTAGGGCCATGGTATGGCTTTTGACCTGTACATTTTATGATTGTTTTTAGATATATACATCAATATGTATTGTACTTCAATCATTTTCCATATATTCAAGCATGTACTTCAATCATTTTTATGTACATATATTCATGTGAACTTAAATATGTATTTAACCATCTATTATTGTTTTAAATGACATGTATGATCATGCAAAATGTACTTAAATATCACCTAAATAATAGATGTACATCCTAAAATTATATAACATTCATACACAAGTTCAAATGCATAACATGTACCAATGTATGTGTTAAATGTAATTTGAAATTTCCATCTAGATTCATTTTATATCTAACAAATAAAATGACAAGTTGAGTTTTAAGAACAAAACATTATATCACAACATGTGAGCACATGCAAAATGTAGTTCAACTATCCAAAACATACACATGTATGTGTAAATTTTAATTTGAAATTTCCATATAGATTTATTTTATATTTAACAAATATAATGACAACTTGAGTTTTAAAAACAAAACATTATATCACAACATGTGATCACATGCCAAATGTAGTTCAACTATCCAAAATATACACATGTATACATGGTTTGCAATTCGAAATTTCCATATAGAGATTCATTTTATATTTAACATTTATAAAATGACAACTTGAGTTTTAAAAACAAAAAATTATATCATAAAATGTGATCACATGCCAAATGTAGTTCAACTATCCAAAATATATACCTTATGAAAATGTAATTTGAAATTTCCATCTAACGATTCATTTTATATTTAACAAATAAAATGACAGCTTGAGTTTTAAAAACAAAACATTATATCACAACACGTGATCACATGCCAAATGTAGTTGAACTATCCAAAATATACACATGTGTTTTGTAATTTGAAATTTCCATCTAGATTTGAATTTTATATTTAACAAATAAAATGACAACTTGAGTTTTAAAAACAAAACATTATATCACAACATGTGATCACATGCCAAATGTAGTTCAACTATCCAAAATATACACATGTATGTGTTTTGTAATTTTAAATTTCCATCTAAATTCATTTTATATTTAACCAATAAAATGACAACTTGGGTTTAAAAAAAAAAACAACTTGAGTTTTAAAAACAAAACATTATATACCACAACATGTGATCACATGCCAAATTTAACTATCCAAAATTTAAAATCATTCTTGATAAAAGTAAATGTAGTTTCAAACTATATCCAAAGAGTAAAATATGTCTAAAATTTATGTCACATGAACAATAAATTAAATATATATAATTCAATGTATAGTGTTACAAATATCAAGTTATATAGAAAAGTAAATATGACTGCATAGATAAGACTATATATAGAAAAGTAAATTTAAGACTAGATCTAGCAAATAAATGTTGCACACATGTGCATCATCAATCAAATACAGAAGGATCCAGTGTCTTTGCCAGCAGCATCCTGAGCCTTGTGCTATCCTTTGAAGAATTGGGAACCTGTACACAATGTGTACAAACATTAAAATTTAATGTTTTAAAACTGAATGAGAATGTAGAACTTTATGTAAAAAAACAAAATGAAAAAAAAAATCATACAATACCTCATGTAGTTCCCTCTCCATTATCTTTTGTTGCTCATTCATTAAAACATCCTCCACAATAAACTATACAATAGATATATATATATATATATATATATATATATATATATAATGAAAATGCATATAAACTAATTTTCAATAATATTAAAAAAAAAATTAGAAAACTTGTTCAAATAGTATGGATGTTCCTATCTCCATCATACACTCCATCTCTAGAGTCCTTGGAGAACGGAAATTATCTCCAAAAACCTAAAATTCAAAAGTTTTAAAACTATAAAATAACTCAAGATCTAGATCTCATTTTATAATAAAACTTTTGAAATTCAATTTATAACTTAAACACATAAGTGGAAAATTAAATACTTGTGATGGTGGATTTGGCACATCTCCTCAGGGTGGCTCCGAAATAAAATCATCTCCAGAAACCTACAATTCAAAAAATTTAAAACTATAATATAATTCAAGATCTAGATCTCATTTTTTAATGGAGCTTTTGAAAGTTGGAATATATAACTTAAAAACATATTTAAGTGACAAATTGTTCATACTTGTGATGGTTGATTTGTCACATCTCCTAACAGGGAAGAAGAAGGTACCTCCATCGCAAAAACATTGAATAGAATCAAAAGCTATTAACAGTCAATTATATACATGTACATGTGTACACAATTATTTATTTTAAAAATATGTTATAATGTTCCGATATATATAATAATAGATTAAAATAATTGTACATCAACATCATGTTCACTTAAAAAACACTAACATGTGCCAACTTATCATCTTGATGGTTAGAACCATCTTTATTGTGTGATTAATGATGATAACCATCTTAATTGTGTGAACCTGAAGCTTCGACCGCGATAGTAACATCTTCATTCATCAAGCGTGAGAACTGCAAATGGTGTTCAGATATATGATACATTTTTGTTAGATTAACATATAAAAATAAATGTAAGTATATGTATTTATTAAAAATTGTACATGTGTTAAAATAATCACCCTAACCATTAACACATACCGATCCCATGCCCTCTTCCTCATGAATAATTAGGTCCTACCAACCATTGCGAAAATTCTTTGCATATGTTATGAGCTCTTCAACACTCATGTTGTCTATCTCATCATCTGTATGATACACAAAATTAAAAGGTTCATTCTTTCATACTCTTTATCGATTTAGACAAATATCAATTCCAACAAATCCACTCTTAACATTGTTTATGATGACATCCCTTGCTTCTCGACTAATTTGAGAAGTGGCATCCATCTTACCGCAAATTTTCCACATGAAGTGGTCAAATTACTAATGGTGGCTTGGGGTGAGGCAACTCAGCATCACACTTAGCGCCCCTACGATCACATAATTGACCTTTCCCATGACCAAAAATTCAAAGGGAAGGTCATTATAATTGGGTTTCATTCCCAAAAAGAATTCTGCATAATTTTTTTTTTCAAAATAAAGGGAAACCTCGTCGTTCTATGGTAGTCTTCCATAAGCAGCAAGGTAACTCCTATCATACAAATGGCAAGTTATATCAGGGTGCTTGAAATATTGCACCTTTAGCATATTTATTTTCGACACTTATTTGAAATTAAACATAGACTTTGCCATTTCTGTTATAACTATGTGTTTAAAAACCTCCGATGTATAGGGACCCATCACTGTTTCCTCTCTTTTCCTCATCACTTCTACAAAAGTATCATTGGTTGGCCCAAGAGTTTTATATACATCTACAAGTCTGTTTAAAGAGTGAGTAACTATTTCTAAGCTTTCTTGAATCTCAATAGGGAGCTTCAAAGATACAAGATCTTTCTTCAATTATGAATAAATATGTTGACACCTTTGTAATGTGCATTTCTAGATGTTTGTTACCCAAGGTATATCAGAAATGTCAGACGGATAAGTCATGGTTGGTGTACAAACTTCTTCTCGAATAACAAATTCTGGCCTATGTCTTTTTGGAGCAACATTTTCACCCTTTGCATCAGTATATAAAATTTTGTATAAATTAAAAAACATGTGAAAAAATTTGTACAAATTGAATGAAAATAATATTCAAATTGATGGCCACCTCGATATGGTTGACTAGAATCATGTACACCCTAAGACTATTGAGAACAAGAATTACCACCGATTGGTTGAGAACCAACACGACCACCCATTGATTGGCCTCCGGGGGAATGCATATTACCACCCTCATGCAATTGGCCACCACCTATTGATGGGCCACCAGGGGAATGTGTACCACCACCAACCTCATGCGACAAGAGGGAAGCTTCATAAAAAAAATATGAATTTATAATCAATTTAAAAATATATTCATACATATAAATACATGTACATATGATTGATTAAATTGCATGAACCATACCATGATTGCGTGAACCATGGCCATGCTCCATTAAAGGAGTAGATACTCTTTTCCTCCTAACTCCTAAAAAATAAAAAATTAAGTTTATTAAAAACTAATTTAACTCACAAAATTGATAAAAAATTAATTCCATATGTATTCATGTATGTACATGGGGATAAAGTTATATATATATATATATATATATATATATATATATATATATATATATATATATATATATATATATACATTCAATAAAAAAATCAATTCCACATATATAATGTATGTATGGAGATAAGATTATATATTCAAATGTCATTTAAAAACGTGCACATTTAATATAAATACCATGAACATCCCTCGATCCATGATCCCCCTCTCTCGTAGAGGCATGGGATTCTATTGATCTTCGTTTTTAATCCTCCATGATATATATATATATATACACATTGAATATTTACAATTATTTTTAAATTACTGTTTAAAATAAATTCAAAAGATTTCAAAAAATTAATGTAATTTAGTACAAAAAGTATGTAAAACACAACTTTAAAAGCACAAATTGATGTGTGAAACTCAATTTAAACAAAAAAAAATTGTGAAGTCCTCACATTTTAATTTTATAAAACATGAATTTCACCAAGGTGTGCTTACATGGTGGGAGCACACTTGGTATATAATTGAAAAAAACACATGGTCATTAAAAATGATGCATTTATAAGTAAAAAAACACACACATATCAAAGATATGTTACAATGTCCATCAATAAATTTTGAAGGAGAGCGTCTCAACACTAATTCATCTTTGAGAGAGGAATCTTGAATTGGAATTGCCCCGTATAATACTAATTCATCTATTAATTCAACTTTGACAGATGACTCTTGAATTGGCATTACCCCACACAATAGATCACCAGACATCTTATTAACATTTGCACAATGTCTTATACTAAAAAATTTATATTGTTTAACAATATTGTTTGATTTTCCATGTATTTTTTTTAGCCTATCCTTCTTAACTTGGTACACGCCTTTCATCTGGTTGAACACAAGTTCAGAATTGGTGAAAACTACAATTCCATTTGATCCATATTCCATAGCTATTCCCAAGCCTTCTATTAATACAATATAATATGTATCGTTTTTTGTTGTTCTTCCCGATATATTCATTTTCCTTTGGAGGACCTTGTTAGTCGCAATATTGCAAAGCACATACGTAATCACTCTTTCCTGAGATTGGGATAGCAAGAAACATCTATGCATAATTTCCATTTTTCAACCATGTTTAGAGGGTTTTTTGATCCCTGAACAAAAAAAAATTCAATAAAATATATTAAATTAACATTTATTGCAAATGCATGGGAGAAATGACATGTACATGGTTTTCCTTAAATTTTATGGGTGAAATTACATGTACATGGTTCCCAAAAACACTAGAAAATGCCTTAAAGTTTGTGGGACAAATGGCATGTACATGGTTTCCAAAAACACTAGCATTTTCCTTATTGCAAATGCCTTAAATTTTATTATAGAAATGGCATGTACATGGTTGGGAGAAATGACATGTAAATGGTTCATAGAAATACTAGAATTTTCCTTAAAAATATATTAAATGAACATTTATTCAAATTAACTTAAATTTTATTACAAATGCATGGGAGAAATGGCATGCACATGGTTTCCAAAAACACTAGCATTTTCCTCATTTCAAATGCCTTAAATTTTATTGCAATTGCATGGAAGAAATGGCATGTACATGGTTTATAAAAACAATAGCATTTTCCTTATTGCAAATGCCTTAAATTTTATTGCAAATGCATGGGAGAAATGACATATACATGGTTCCCAAAAACAATAGCAAATGCCAACTTTATGGGATAAATGACATGTACATGGTTTCTAAAAACACTAGCATTTTTATTAAAAATATATTAAATGAAAATTAATTTCAAATGACTTAAATTTTATTGCAAATGCATGATATAAATGGCATGTACATGGTTTGCCTTAAAACACTATAATTTTTATTAAAAATATATTAAATTAAAGTTTATGGGAGAATGACATGTACATGGTTTACCTTAATGTTTATGGGAGAAATGACATGTACATGGTTTGCCTCAAATTTTGGCTTAAGTTTAAAAAATATATTAAATTAAAGTTTATGGGAGAATTAAATGTACATGGTTTGCCTTAAAGTTTATGGGAGAAATGACATGTACATGGTTTGCCTTAAAGTTTGCCTTAAGTTTATGGGAGACATGACATGTGCATGGTTTGCCTTAAAGTTTGCTTTAATGTTTATGGGAGAATTTACATATAAATGACAAGTACATATTTCCCAAAACACTAACAAATGCCTTAAAGTTTATGGATAAATTACATATAAATGACATGTACATAGTTCCCAAAACACTAGAAAATGTTTTAAAGTTTATGGAGAAATTACATACAAATGACATGTTCATGGTTCCCAAAACACTAGAAAATGCCTTAAAGTTTATGGGAGAAATGACATGTACATGATTTGCCTAGTTTTCCTTGAGTTTATGGGAGAAATGACATGTACATGGTTTGCCTTAGATTTTTCCTTAAAGTTTTCCTTAAAGTTTATGGGAGAAATGACATCTAGAAATGACATGCCTTAAAGTTTGCCTTGCCTAGAGTTTAAGGGATAAATGACATGTACATGGTTTTCCTTAAGTTTTTCCTTATATTTTAT
The DNA here is from genome assembly GCA_034641835.2 of Pinus albicaulis. Lineage (NCBI taxonomy): Eukaryota > Viridiplantae > Streptophyta > Pinopsida > Pinales > Pinaceae > Pinus > Pinus albicaulis. The sequence continues at coordinate 990,911,201 of CM076582.1, forward strand.
GGGAGAAATGACATATGTATGGGAGAAATGACATGTATTAAATTTTTCCTTGAGTTAATGGGAGAAATTACACATGTACAGGGTTTGCCTTAAAGTTCATGGGAGAAATAAAATAGAAATGAAATGTACATGGTTCCCAAAACACTAGAAAATACCTTAAAGTTTATGGGAGAAATGACATGTACATGGTTATCCTTAAAGTTTCCCTTGAGTTTATGGAAGAAATTGTAGAAATTTAATACAAAATATGTGTTTCCTGGATTCTCCTAATCTAACAATAATATGCTACTGTTAAATACAGAATCGCTTCTACAAAATCTTTGCAAAATTTGAAACATAATCACCAATCACGATATCATGAAGAAATATCAATCACACATAACACAAATAATTTACCGGGGGAAATCATATAGCTAAAAACCCCACTATCTTCTATTATGTATTATATCATGGATCATGAAACAATTACATACAAAGCTCCAATCCAAGAGCTCTCAGTATAATAGCTAACTGTCTCACATTGTCATACAAAAATTGGAAAGTTCCTTAGCCAATTTACTGTCTCCAAATAGCCTGCCTCCACTGCACAATCCCAACTGATAGCAATCCCTGAATGAATGGAATCCTGCTTGCCTTGACTACACAACCCTCAAGGGCACATTCAATGTGTGTGTGGTTGCATGTGTGCAACCGATAATGTCACAACTGGTAGTCAACCATCCCTTTCACCTACATCTAAATTGGATCTAACATGCATGTAATTAATAGTAGTAAATATTCAGTTGCATGTGAGGCCAATAGTTGTGAATTAATTAATAATTAATTCACATGATCTCTCACTAGTATATATTCAGTTACAACTAACACAACTGAGTTTAACTCACTTAACTGAGTTAAAATACTTTACAACTTTCATAACTACACTTCCAACTTCGAATCAATCAGTTACAACTAAGTCCACTTGCATGTCCCACCAACCAACCACTCAGCTCGAAATTCCTATAGCGAACTGATTTTCCACCTTAGTTAACTATTTCCAAGTTCTCATTGAGAATATATTATTGTTTATTATCCAACAAATATTAAGGGATAATAATAGTCGACATGCATCTATAAATAGACATGTAATCTATAAATAGAACTTGCCCATACATCTATAAATAGACCTCATCTATAAATAGAACTTTTCTCATGCATCTATAAATAGACATCCACCTAAAAATAGCCTAAGGCTCCATCATAGTGTAGGTGCATAATTTTGACTAGGATCTTCTTGTTGAATCTCAACACTCCCTCTCAACAAGAAAGGGATTATCCTTCACCCTGATCCTGTCTCTATGGTATTCGAATTTTCTCCTTGTGAGCGCCATCATGATCTTTCATAGGAATGTACTGAAGCAACATGATCTTCCTGTTAGCGCTCAAATCTACCTTAGGCTGAAATAAGGTAAAAATCAAGGATACATCAAACCACGCTCAGCCTCGTAGCTAGCCCTACAAGGACAGGAGAGGTCTCTCTCCGGGTCTATCTCGGCAAAAGGTCTTCAAAGGGGCTGAGATGACTTATAACGAATACTGATTTTAGGCTAGTAAAGAGATAGGAAAGTTTGATTTTGATTTTTTGGGTTTTTGTTGAAAAAATGGGAAAAAAAATTTTGGGTCCGGGGATAAGGCCAGATCTTTGCAGAATTCGAGTTGGGGCAAGATAGGCAGTAGTCTTAATGCTTTTGATCGGGTATATGGATGGATCAGAACGAAAAGGAGCTGAATAGGGAAAGGGAGAACATGGATCCTCTCAAAACAGGTGAAAACATGTAAAACTAAACAAATTTAAAGGTAGAGCACTGAAAACAATGGATTCAACCTCATTTACTCATTCATTTAGTTTCAGAAGCATAAGAAGGGAATGGAATACATCAAACATTAAAGAACTTACAATAAATTGAGAGAAAAAACCATCAAGAACTGAAAGCCACAAGAATCCCAACAGGTGCTGCAAAACCTCTGATCTTTCCTTAGCCAAAATATGAAAAATATGTACAATAGTGTGCCAAAGTCTTCCCAAGAGTCCAACCTGTCCAACCTCTGAAAATGATTAAGAAATTACATCATATAGACCATCCTAACCCCTTTCCATGCCTCTAGGGGTCGAATTCCTCCTTCTAGGAGCAGTTTCAACTAATTCTAAACAAGGAGCTAGAATATAGGCAGCCAAACAACTTGCCTCTAAAAGGGAGGAAACTGATTCTTACACTTGATTTTTACTTTTTTAGGAGTGAATCATCTAGAATAGGTAAAATTGAGTCCAAGTTACATGCCAACCATAAATTTACATCAAGATAACTCAAAAATTTCATCCACAAGCAAAACTGGTCCAACTGGCCGAAATTCTGAGCTGGAAGGTGAAAAATTGACCAAAAATCTATATGAGTAACGCGCCTGAGCTATATGAGTAGCGCAACTTTCAGCCTACTTTTGGGGCACTTCCTGGCATCAAAATCAAGCTCATGATAGCTTGTTGGAAAGCCCTGGATGTCTGCTATCCAGATCAAGTGGAATTTCCCAATTTGGAGCTCATTTTCCCCTCCAAAACTTCATTCTCCCACAAGTACTTCCTGCTGCTGAAAAAGGTGGCGGAATGGTGATTTTCATGGTGTTTTGGCCCCTTAGATCATCCAGAATTTGGTGAAATGCTTTGGTATTACTGGAGCATGCATAAATTTCCATGAAAAATCCAAAAATATAAATTTTTCCTCCAGCAAGTGTCCCAATCATAATCGAGCGCGTCGATGCGCTACTCGTATGGCTGAAAAATATGTTTTGAGGCATAAAAAATCACAATTGACAAAATTTTCTCCAAATTTGCTCAAATTCGGAGCGAAGACCCTCCATCAAGTATCATGCCCAGCCAACAAAGCCTCGGCCAAAATCTGAAGTGGATCAGGCCTCTTTCGCCGTTTCAGTATCCTCCTGGTGCATGCAGTTTCAGTAGTGAAAACACTGTCTCTGTTGTGATGTGTCGGTCTCTGTCATGGTGTCACAATGTGTATGAAAAGTATGCTGATATGGTTATGATGAAAACAAGATTTTGGTGTATGCTCCAATGTCAGATGTGTCACATATATGTCAAGGTGCTATAGGAAATATCACAATGGGAAAAGGACTGTCACAAGGAGTTTGAATGGAAAATAGCCACTCCTTGACTACATGGGGATTTGACAAGTGAATAGGAATGAGTGTAGTGTAGTGTAGGTCAATAGAAATAGCCCTTGCAATGTTTGACAATGTCAATGGAGGATGTGGACAAGTGAAAATGGGACTATCTCATAACATGAATGATGAATAGTGTGAAAATGACAATGGCAATAACAATGAGAGCAATGATGTAATGGCAAAGAGAGAGCGTGAGGCTGAGGTAAATGATGAGCAGAGACACCACTGACAGTAGATGCATGAGCATATATATCAACCACACTAGTTTTCAAACCCCCACACAATCACTCATATTTGTTTCAAAACCCCAAGAAGTGAATTTGGAAATAAACATAGGGTTTACATTTCTCCACATTAAACATTTGTTTCTCCACTTTCAAAACACCATAATCATGTCCAAAATTCACTGAGAAAACGTAAAGAACCTACTTGCAAGCAGTTGGAGGCAATTTGGCATGAATCTTGATGAAGGAGCGAAAATTTCTGGCTCTGAAATTATATGAGTAGCGCGTCACCCAACGAGTAGCGCCAGTGTAATTTTACACTGAAAAATTTCGCTATACGAGTAGCGCGCCACCCAACGAGTAGCGCGTCGATCCAACACACAATTTGGCTTCAAAACTCATTTTTTTCACTTCCTTGATGTGTCTTGGCCTTTTCTAATGTTCAAACATGGAAAAAACCAAGCAAATTTGATATTGAAGAGAAATGGCAAAAAAAAATTGTGTTCTGGCCCAATGAGTAGCGCGCACTTTTATATGAGTAGCGTGCTACATAGTGCATTTGTCAGCAGGCTTTTGGAGGTCTTCCCGGTGTCCAAATTGAGAGTGTGATAGCTCGTTGGAAAGATATTGGAGTCTAATTTTCAAAAAAAGTGAAATGTTTCAGTTTGGAGTTCATTTACCCTAAAAAAAATCAAATCTCCCAACACTACTTCCTGCAGGTGCATCAATTCTCCTGAGGCAACGGTATTCTTGACATTTCACCAAAACCATTATACCTGTGTAAAACGTGAAGGAGGTTTTTCTTCCTTGGCATGTTTTGTACAAAAACCTCTTTCAGTTTTCCAAAATTCATCCTTTATTTCTCTGAAACATCATTTGAGTGAAACTTATCCCGATGTGTGAAACAAGGGATTTTGTCGAAATGAAGCGAAATGAAGGGGATAAGGGGCTTCTAAATTCTTGGAGAAATTTTGGGAAGTATGGAGGGATGTTAGGAAGCAGGGGAAAGTGGAATTGCAGAGATTGAGTGAGGGGAAGGGGTCCAAAAGGGCAAAACACATGCCTAGCCTAGAAAATTGCCAAGTTGTGGCAAGAAACTAGGGTTTGTGCAAAAATGAGGAATTTGGGGGATCTCAGTGATGGGAAGTGTTTAATAAGGTATATTAAGGATAGGGGAAGGTGTGTGAACATCAGGATACAAGTATTTTCGATGATTTGACCATCCAAGAGAAATTACCTCCAAAACCCTAGGAGAGGGAAATGGACCTTACCAAGGCACAACTGAAGCATGAACAAGCTGTAAAATGACCCAATGGAACTTGACATGATGATGAAAACCCTCTGAATAATGGTACACTCAGCTGAATGGTGACATGGACCGACATTTGGACAACTTTGAAAAGAGTGAAAACAAACCCTAGACCTAATGCCTAGTGACCAAATTTTGCTTGAAGACTCATTGAAATGACAAAATTTGACCTTGACACTTTAAGATCACTTTGTAAGAGCATGCTTGATCACTGGAGGAAATCTACAAAGGCTGACACTAACATTGGCTCCAATGGGGATGGTAGCTCCTTGGAGGTACCAAGAACGACAGATCTTTGGGAGAGCAGACCAGTGCCTTATCCATTGGGCAATGGAATCAAAAACTCAAACTGAAATGCACGACTGAAAATTGATGACTTGACGACACAAATTGACTCTCACTCAACTAAGAACAACTGACTCGATACTTAAACACAACCGACAAACTGGAAATATGCTCAATATGAAGCTTATTCAATACAACCTACTCTAACAGTTTCATTCATCACCTGATCAAGTGAAATGAAACAACCAATGAAACCATGTAAGCATCCTGGCTGCTATTTGATTTCTTCCCACATGCTTACTGATGCGCAGGAAAAGGAAAGAATCGAAAGGCAACTCCCATGGAAATTTGAACTCAAGCTGACTGCTGATAAACTTGCAAAGCATGAATTGACTAGAGGACTTCAAGAATACTGCAAAAGGATCTTCATACACATAGCTACTGATTTCCATTAACACATCACTGCTCTGATCCAAATAATCTCCATACCTTAATCTTAAAAATTTTCTCACCTCTATGCTGTCTTTCTTTGGTGATTGCAGCAAGCTGCCAAAAGGATCCTGAATTTCGTGAATAACCAAACACTGTTGCTGATTACAAACTAAAAAAAAGCCTCCTTTATCAATCTCCTCATATGAAAAATCTGTTGAACAACAAAATGAAATTGACTTTTGAAAAAAATTATTATCAACATTCTTTTCGGGCACATGGTTAGCTAATGGAGCAGAATTTTTATAGCAAACATCATCCAACACACGAGCAATAGGATCATCAAAAACTTGAGAAGACTGCTGCACTGTATCCCTTGAAACTGTATGACATCCTACTGGCTGTTCATCTTTTCCTTGAGATATATTACAAAGATTTTTCCTTATAAACTGAAATGCTTCGAAACAAAAGGGTATAGAATCTTCCTGCATCATCAAATCATGTATTTCATCTTCCACACCTTCATCTGTAATCTGACCTTCAATTTCATTTGGTGGTTGTAAATCTGATGCTACAAGCTGCTCATCTGAAGATTTACTATGCAATTTATCTTTCAAAAGCTGAAATGATTCAAAACAGAAAGGTACGGAGTCACCTTGAATCATTAAATCATGTGTGCCCACTTCCAAGTCTTCAGCTGCAACTTGACAATCAATGACTTTTGAGGGCTGCAAGTCTGAATATGAGAAGTTTTCGTTTCCCTCAAGACGATCCAGATCAAGACTTGTTGACGTTTGATTTCTGATTGCATGGAAGTTATCTCTAATGAACTGAAACGAATCAAAACAAAAAGGCAAAGATCCTTCACTTACATCAAAATTTTCTGCACTTTCCTCATCATTGCCATAGCTGATATGCATCGGTTGATCACTGTGCTCGAGCTACTGAAAGTGAACTTCCTCCTCGCAAAAACTAGCTACTGATTTTTCTGCAAGATTAGCTTCTGTTTGGAGAACATAATCATCATCATACTGATCAAACTGAGGCAATTCATCAGTATAAAACACATCATCAAACATACACATCATATCAACAGCTCTCTCTTCTTCACAATGATCTATAAAACAATCACTATGACAACTGAGATCAGAAACAAAATGTTTTGGGTCAGCCGCTTGTTCTTGAATGTCATTTTCATTTTTTGCAGTCATTTTCCGCACCATCTCTTCTACTGCATTTACGAAAAGATCAAGCTTTTCCTCTGAAAGTGTCAGCTGCTCTGAAACATTCTTATTTTCTTCTTCCCTCAACCTTGCCCTCAAGATCAGCAAATGAGCCTCTACATTCACTGCCTTGTTCTGCATCTCGTGAAGTGTTGCAATATTCTTTTCTCTCAGCTGAAACTCCATTTCTGGATCAAAGGCACCCGGGTAGTGCAAGAGAGAAGATCTAGGAGAAGGTCTTATATCAGCTAGCATCAAATAATAAACTTGGTTAAATCTAGCAGAAAATTGTTGTACTGTCTCTCCTGGCAATCTTTTCAGCTGGTTATACTCCTCTATAATCAACAAAAAGTTATGTCCGATCATCCACCTGTCAAGGAAAACTTTGACAAACTGCTGGAAATCTGTGATGCTCACATCAGGCAGGGCTTTAAACCAACTCTTCACTTGGCCTTGCAAAGAAAGAGCAAAAAGCCTAATACTAACATCTTCATCATCAACTTCAAAAAGATCTAGAAAATTCTCAACATTCTACACATGTTGCTCAGCGTTGACATTGTTACATTCACCGTCAAATCTTGGTAGATATAGGTCATAATTTGCAGGGAAAGCATGAAGAACAGAAGGTAAAACAAGAGGTTTGTACCGATCCGGAATTTTACAAGGTGTAGGGGTATGTACAAGAGCTGCGGGATCAGTTTTGTTTTCTTTAGGCTCATCACTCTGAAGAGAGTCATCATAATATGTGGGAAAAGTAAGGAGACCAGAATCAAAGGGAAACTCAGCATTTACACTTTTTGAATGGGTCGAGTGAAGATTTTGATCACCTTTATCATACAAAAAATTTTGAAAAACTTTCAGGATAGCTTCAAGGACAACAAAGAAATAGTTTACAAGAAAGCAAACTAGATCCTGAATACCATTCCACTTTGGATACCTGAACTTTGTGGAAAATCCTTCCATTTTCTCAGAGAAAGAGTCAGTCCTCTAGTGGAGTCTCTACTTTGAATTGGAGTCACCAGGTGAATGATTTCAGCCTTCTTATGTCTGATCGTTGTCCACCATCAGCCATCAGATCTGAACTTGATACATGTACTGGGGCAATTTATAAGTTAAGTGTTACGATTACAAGCTAGACCGGAGATCGACTGAAGCAGCGTTTATCTACTATGCACTCGCAGAGCAAGAGCAGTTCGAAAGCTACCTGGGATGACTTCAGACTCCATCTGTAGCTATAAATCAAACAACACTAACTAGCAAACCAATTTCTCCCCAGTATGGTCGCCACTATGTTATTTCCTTTTGGTATTTCTCTACAAGCCAATCTATTTGCTGTTGAAATCCTTCAAGCTATTCCAACAGTCTTTCAAACTCTTTGTGCTCATCAAATGCCACCTTTTTGTTCTGGCTAAGTAGTCTCCTTCATTTTCATCTCCATCATGGCAGCAAACCTAGCTTTCATCTTCACATTTTCAACACTATGATTTGTTTGCCTTTATATTTAACAACATGTACCAATGCTCTCCTTGATGGTTCTCCCCCACTGCGCTGGGAAACTTCTTGTGATATTTTATGCCTGATTTCTCTATTTGAAATCTGAAGTTTGTTTTCATAAATGATCCACTGTTGATCTGGAAATGACCTTACTCTGTTTTGTGCTTGTAGAAAAAAATCCTCAGATAATATTGACATGACTTCACCCTTTCAAAATAAACATTAGAAACTAGAGTGTATTATGATAGAAACTAGACAAATTGTGAACCTTCTTCTGACATGTTTCAACTGATGGATAGGCGCATGGAGGACATATTCGAGGGAAATGATGTGTGTAATTTGGAAACTTCCTGTGAAAAGATATTTCTATGGTTTCTCTTAAACTAATTACATTCAAGCTTGAGAAATTTCTGGAATAAAAACATCTTTAAAACTTCCCTCTGACCTGCTCGCCTTAAACCATAGACCTAATGACCAGGTTTAACTCTTTGCTTATCATTGGACAAAAAACAGACTGTAAATGAAGAGAAATGAACTTTAGTGAATTTGACTCTGACAGAGGACTGACAAAACTGAGTCTAACATTGGCTCCAATGGGTATGGCAGCCGCCGCTTCTTGGAGGTGCCAAGAACTGCAGATCTTTGGGAGAGCAGACAGTGCCTCCATCCATTGGACAATGGAGTCCATTATTTTGACAAACAGACTAAAGACTAATGACTCAACTTATTAACTGGAAAATCGACTCAACCTGACTTCAATGCAAACTGAAATGACTGAATTAAAACAAAAGCTTTTTGAAAAAGGGCAGCAGTCCATCAAGCTTTAAAATCATGATGGCAACCACTTGCATATTGATGTGATATGTACAATCATGTGTAGTGTGCCTTCCAATGTAGCCAATCCAGTAGATGGCTACACCCCAAATTTCTGCTCTTACTCTCCTTGAGCAGGCGGAATGATGAACCTGTAGGCAACTCAAAATAACCACTGAAACCAAAGCTTATGATAATGAACCAAGCAATATTTATCCTTTCTAATGCTTGCAGAAGAATGCTAAAGGGGTCTTGAAAATCCTGAAGCACTGGCTTATCTGGAGATCCAGCTGCAAAAATACAAGTATTTACTCCATTCTGATCTGAAAGGACAATTGATTTCTGAGGGATAGAAATGCACAGAGAAGTATCTTGCATCTGAGTGTTAGCTGTAGGTTCCTTGACCATGAGAAATTCTGGCATATATTCCTCAACTTCATGATCTAGGTCATTCTTAAACAAAAAACAATATTCAAGATTATCAAACATGACAGACTTATCATCTTTGTGAAGGAAAAAATTATATGTTTGCTGATCTACAAAACTGATTACAAGACAGTCATCTTTTTCAAAAGAGGAAGAAGTTTCACCAACACTTTCTGGACCATGTGCACACTGCATATCTGGGTTAACTTGAGCTGTAACATGACCTTTCAATAGCTGATCTATATCATCTTCAGATAGAGGAGATAATACCCTTTGTTTTCTTTTGCTCAAATAGTGATTGTATTCATTGATTTCAAGTGAAGGAGTATACAAATTTTCCTCATACTGCTGATCCATTTCATGTAATTCCTGTTCACGGTCAACATGCAAAATGGCTTCATTTTCCACCGCACTAAGATCTTGATCCTGCTGCAAATTTTCATATAGGGCTTCCATGATCTCATCATCCATGAAATTATCATCTTCATAATATTTCTCAAGGCTTTCAATAAAAGTAGAAGCATGTTTGCAACAGTCATGAACTAAATTTAATGATGGATAAGATACTTGATATCTTTCAATGAACAAGGCATGAAAATCCTTTAAACAATAAATACAGGCCATTGGCAAATTTTCATACCAAGATTGGGCTTCACCTTCCAGAGTGGCCAGGAATATCTTCATCAAGCAATCTTCAGGAAAATCCACCTTCAACTTGCGAATATGCATGTGAAATCTAACCAGATGTAAAGCAGCATCCTTCTTACCATCATTGTTAAACGTAGGCAGATTCCTTGACCAATCTACCTTGGGCATCTTATTCGGAAATCCTGGAATGTGATCTCGGCTCATGGGAGCGTATCTTCTTGTGATTCGGTCCATCTTGAAAATCTCACAGCTACTGATCTCCCTGCACTGAAGTCACCATGAAGCATTGATTTCTGGATTTGTTCAGTGAATGAAGTCGCCAAGTGGATGATTTCAGCCTTCAGGTGTCTAATTGCTGTCCACCATCAGCATCAGATCTGAACTTTGTCATCCTGTACCGAGGAAAACTTCCCCAGTATGGTCGCCACTATGTTAGCGCTCAAATCTACCTTAGGCTGAAATAAGGTAAAACTCAAGGCTACATCAAACCACGCTCAGCCTCGTAGCTAGCCCTACGAGGACAGGAGAGGGCTCTCTCCGGGTCTATCTCTGCAAAAGGTCTTCAAAGGGGCTGAGATGACTTATAAAGAATACTGATTTTAGGCTAGTAAAGAGATAGGAAAGTTTGATTTTGATTTTTTGGGTTTTTGTTGAAAAAACGGGAAAAACAATTTTGGGTCCGGGGATAAGGCCAGATCTTTGCAGAATTCGAGTTGGGGCAAGATAGGCAGTAGTCTTGATGCTTTTTATCGGGTATATGGATGGATCAGAATGACAAGGAGCTAAAGAGGGCAAGGGAGAACATGGATCCTCTCCAAACAGGTGAAAACATGTAAAACTAAACAAATTTAAAGGCAGAGCACTGAAAACAATGGATTCAACCTCATTTAATCATTCATTTAGTTTCAGAAGCATAAGAAGGGAATGGCATACATCAAACATTAAATAACTTACAATAAACTGAGAGAAAACACCATCAAGAACTGAAAGCCACAAGAATCCCAACAGGTGCTGCAAAACCTCTGATCTTTCCTTAGCCAAAATATGAAAAATATGTACAATAGTGTGCCAAAGTCTTCCCAAGAGTCCAACCTGTAGAATGTCTCAGAAATTACATCATATAGACCTCCTAACCCCCTCCCACACATCTAGGGTTCGAATTCCTCCTTCTAGGAGCAGTTCCAACTAATTCTAAACAAGGAGCTAGAATATAGGCATCCAAACAACTTGCCTCTAAAAGGGAGGAAACTGATTCTTACATTTGATTTTTACTTTTTTAGGAGTGAATCTTCTAGAATAGGTAAAAGTGAGTCCAAGTTACATGCCAACCATAAAATTACATCAAGATAACTCAAAAATTACATCCACAAGAAAAACTGGTCCAACTGGCCGAAATTCTGAGCTGGAAGGTGAAAAATTGACCAAAAATCTATATGCGTAGCGCGCTTGAGCCATATGCGTAGCGCGTTTTTCAGCCTGATTTTGGAGCACTTCCTGGCATCCAAATTGAGCTCATGATAGCTCTTTGGAAATATTTAGATGTTGGCTATCCAACCCAAGTGGAATTTCTCAATTTGGAGCTCATTTGCCCCTCCAAAACTTCATTCTCCCAGAAGTACTTCCTGCTGGTGCAAAAGGTGGCAGCAAGGTGGTTTTCATGGTGTTTTTGAGCTTTTTGACCATCCAGAATCTGATGAAATGCTTCGGCAATGCCTGAGGATGCATAAATTATCATGACAAATCCAAAAATGCAAATATTTCCTTCAGCAAGTGTCCCAAAAAAAAGTGAGCATATGAGTGCGCGACCCGCTTAACTGAAAAACCTGTTTTTGAGACCAAAAATTTCAAAATGAAAAAAATTTCTCCGAATTTGCTCAAATTCGGAGTGAAGACCCTCCATCATGTATCTTTCCCAGCCAACGAAGCCTCGACCAAAATCCGGAGTGGATCAGGCCTTTTCCGCCGTTTTAGTGCTCTCCTGGTGCATGCAGTTCCTGTGGTGAAAACACTGTCTCGGTTGTATGTGTCGGTCTCTATCATGGTGTCACAATGTGTATGAAAGTATACTGATATGGTTATGATGAAAACAAGAGTTTGGTGTATAATCCAATGTCAGATGTGTCACATATATGTCAAGGTGCTATGGGAAAAGGACTGTCACAAGGAATTTGAATGGAAAATAGCCACTCTTTGACTACATGGGGATTTGACACATGAATAGGAATGAGTGTAGTGTAGGTCAATAGAAATAGCCCTTGCAATGTTTGAAAATGTCAATGGAGGATGTGGACAAGTGAAAATGGGACTATGTCATAACATGAATGATGAATAGTGTGAAAATGACAATGGCAATAACAATGAGAGCAATGATGTAATGGCAATGAGAGAGCGTGAGGCTGAGGTAAATGATGAGTAGAGACACCACTGACAGTAGATGCATGAGAATATATATCAACCACACTAGTTTGCAAACCCCCACACAATCACTCATATTTGTTTCAAAACCCCAAGAAGTGAATTTGGAAATAAACATAGGGTTTACATTTCTCCACATTAAACATTTGTTTCTCCACTTTCAAAACACCATAATCATGTCCAAAATTCACTGAGCAAACGTAAAGAACCTACTTGCAAGCAGTTGGAGGCAATTTGGCATGAATCTGGATGAAGGAGCGAAAATTTCTGGCTCTGAAATTATATGAGTAGCGCGTCACCCAACGAGTAGCGCCAGTGTAATTTTACACTGAAAAATTTTGCTATACGAGTAGCGCGCCACCCAACGAGTAGCGTGTCGATCCAACACACAATTTGGCTTCAAAACTCATTTTTTTCACTTCCTTGATGTTTCTTGGCCTTTTCTGATGTTCAAACATGGAAAAAACCAAGAAAATTTGATATTGAAGAGAAATGACAAAAAAAATTTGTGTTCTGGCCCAATGAGTAGCGCGCACTTTTATATGAGTAGCACGCTACATAGTGCAGTTTTCAGGAGGATTTTGGAGGCCTTCCCGGTGTCCAAATTGAGCATGTGATAGCTCGTTGGAAATCTATTGGAGTCTAATTTCCAACCCAATTGGAATTTTTCAATTTGGAGTTCATTTACCCTATCAGAAATCAAATCTCCCAACACTATTTCCTGCAGGTGCATCAATTCTCCTGAGGCAATGGTATTCTTGACATTTCTCAAAAACCATTATACCTGTGTAAAAAGTGAATGAGGTTTTTCTTCCTTGGCATGTTATGTACAAAAACCTCTTTCACTTTTCCAAAATTCATCCTTTATTGCTTTGAAACATCATTTGAGTGAAACTTATCCCGATGTGTGAAACAAGGGATTTTGAAGAAATGAAGCGAAATGAAGGGGATAAGGGGCTTCTAAATTCTTGGGGAAATTTTGGGAAGTAGGGGGGGATGTTAGGAAGCAGGGGAAAGTGGAATCGCAGAGATTGAGTGAGGGGAAGGGGTCCAAAAGGGCAAAACACAGGCCTAGCCTAGAAAATTGCCAAGTTGTGGCAAGAAACTAGGGTTTGTGCAAAAATGAGGAATTTGGGGGATTTCAGTGATGGGAAGTGTTTAATAAGGTATATTAAGGATAGGGGAAGGTGTGTGAACATCAGGATACAAGTTTTTTCGATGATTTGACCATCCAAGAGAAATTACCTCCAAAACCCTAGGTGAGGGAAATGGACCTTACCAAGGCACAACTGAAGCATGAAAAAGATGTAAAATGACCCAATGGAACCTGAAATGATGATGAAAACCTTCTGAATGATGGTACACTCAGCTGAATGGTGACATGGACCGACATTTGGACAACTTTGAAAAGAGTGAAAACAAACCCTAGACCTAATGCCTAGTGACCAAATTTTGCTTGAAGACTCATTGAAATGACAAAATTTGACCTTGAAACTTTAAGATCACTTTGTAAGAGCATGTTTGATCACTGGAGGAAATCTACAAAGGCTGACACTAACACTTCCTCTGCACACAATCTCTGAGATGATGATACAGATATCTATATGCATATATTGATCATGAAACACAAGATTAATTGAGAGTTTAATGCAACTCTGATTATCACAATGAATCATTATCAAATCTAAATGAGAACCAAACAAACCAACCAATATATTTCTCACCCAGATAGCCTCACATGCATCTTGACTTGCTTCCATGTATTCTGCTTCCACTAAACTGAGTACCATGGATCTCTGCTTCGTGGTGTACCAAGAAACAATTATAGATCCAATGCTAAATATCCCCCCTGATGTGCTCTTCCTTTCTAATGGGCTACCTACCCAATCTGCATCTGTGAAGCCATGCAACTTCACCTCATCCGTATTTCCGTACCATAAACCATACTCAGATGTACCCCTCAGGTATCTCAAGACATGCTTGTCCGCCTTCCAAAAGAGCTTGGTAGGCTTAACCATAGCTTGACTCAGCTGGTTAACCGCATAGCAAATTTCTGGTCTTGTGTTCACTAGATACATTAGTGAACCCACTAATTTTCGATAGAGAGTAGCATCCACTACCTCTCCAGAAGTAGCATTCTCTTTCCTCTAGTTTCCTAGAAGAGGAGTATCCATGGGTTTGCAGCCCTCCATGTGAAACTTACCCAGTATCTCCCTTGCATACTTGCCTTGAGACCAAAAACTTCACCATCTCGCTGCCATATTTCCATTGCAAGGAATTAATGAAGGAGGCCCATATCCTTCATCTCAAACTCCTTTGCAAGGTCCTCATTGCATGAATGTATCAGCTGCTCATCACCAGTCAATATTAAATCATCAACATAAATAACAATGATTAAAATCTTACCCTCCACCACAATTTGGTATAGGTTTGCATCTGCTTCATTTTTGGTGAAGCCCAGTACGGTGAAATGGATGTCTATCTGAGTGTACCAAGCACAGGGTGCTTGCTTCAGCCCATACATCTCTCTTTTGAGTCGGCACTCATGCGATTTGCTGTTGAAGATCTCAAATCCTTTAGGTTGCTCTATGTACACCTCTTCCTCAATGAGACCACTGAGAAGCATAGTATTCACATCCATATGATGAATGCGCCAACCCATCTACACTGAGAGAACAGGATGGTCCTTATGGAAGAATTCCTTGTGACAGGTGAAAAGGTTTCTTCATAATCTATCCCCTTGATCTATGAGAAGCCCCCGACCACAAATATGGCCTCGTGTTTCTAAACACTCCCATTGGAAACTTGCTTTACCTTCTAGATCCATCTCACACTTACCACTAATTTATCAACCGGCCTTGGAACAATTTACCAAGCACTATTTTTGACAATGCTGTCATACTCGTCCACCATTGCATCTACCCATGTGGGTTCCTACACTACTTCCTAAAAGGAATATGGATAATTCATAATACATTTTCTCATGAGAGCCATGTATCCAATAAATCGGTCAATAGACTATCTTTGTCTACGTTGTGAAGTAGGGGCTCCTACATTCTGTGCAGCATCAAGTCTCAGCATATCAGCTTCTGTGATATGCCTTCTGTCAGTTCTGATGGTTGGCTTTGCGTTAGTGGACTCCTCCACTCCATGAACCTCTTCCTGTGGCTAATCCACATCTAGAGACTCATCTTTGGGAACCGACTGTTCCTCCTTCGCATGCAAATCTAGCTCCCTCTCAAGTGACAACCGCATGGCTTTCCCCTCATCAAATTTTACATCCCATCGCACCACATTCATTTGACTGTTTGGCAAATACATATGATAATTATGGGGTTTTTCTATGTACCCCACAAATATCCCAACTTCAACAGTCAACTCCAGCGTCTTCTTGGTGTCTTTGGTCACATGCACATAAACAGATAAGCAAAAAATCCTAAAGTGTGAAACATCCGGTTTCTTACCAATGAAAGATTCTTCAGGTGTACTCATGCCAAGTATTATATGAGGACAACAATTTTTCACATAAACCATAGTGTTGCATGCTTCTTCCCACAAATGCATTGGTAGACCCTGATCATGCAACATCGCTCATGCTGCACCCATGATCGTTCTATTCTTCCTCTCCATGATCCCAATTTGTTGTGGGTTATGAGGCGCTATGAGTTCTCTTTGAGTTCCTTCTTTGCTACAAAATTTCTTTAATTCATTTGAGATGTATTCTCCACCATTATTGCTCCTCAAGCCTTCACTTTCTTCCCCGACTCTTTCTCCACCAATGCCTTAAACTCACAGAACTTTGAGAATGTTTGATCCTTCTTCTCCATGAAGAAGATCCAGCATTTACGCGAAAATTCATCAATAAAAATAACATAGTACTTATGTTTTTCTGTTGAAGAAACTGAGAATGGTCCACACACGTCTGTGTGAACTCTTTCAAGAATCCTCGAAGCACAATTCTCCTTTTCATGAAAGGTGGACTTTACATATTTCCCCATGGTGCAACCCTAGCACTGATCTAACTGAGAAAGTGTTCCCATTGGAAGTCTAGTAGATATTTGCTGCATGAATTTCAAGGCTCCATGATGAAGATGGCCCAATTGCCTATGCCATAATTTTCCCTCATCCTGGCTCACCACATTTTGCACCTTGCACATCATGGTAGCGCAACCATATACCTCCAACTTGCAGAGAATCTTAACTTGAATCCCTATCCTCTTCGCTTGACCCGTCATTTTATGTCGCAAGAAATATTTTCCATCGTTGAAAACAACATCATAGCCTTTGTCCTCCAAAATTTGAACTGAGACCAAATTTTCTTCAAACCTAGAGCATGCATAATATCTTTCAATTGAAATGGTTTACCTGAATCCCTCTGAAAGGTAATGGTACCAATGTCAGTCACACAATATTTTCCATCGTCGCCCATCTCTATATGCATTTGGATATCTTTCTCCTCCAAGTCACTGAAAGGTTCCTTATCTCCTGTCATGTGAAAGGAAGTGCCACTATCCAAATACCACACTAATCCCAATGCACTTGACACCATGAATGCGATTAAAGAGAATTCAAGCTCAAATTTTAAGGCAAGGGCCTCACCAACTACAACTCCAGTAGCCTTCTTATTCTTCTTCTTTTGTGGATAGTTAGTAGCAAGATGCCCATGTTCGTGACAGTGAAAACACTTCACCTTGGACATATCCAGCTTCTTGCCTTTAGACTCAGATTTAGAATGGAATTTCTTCCCCTTCCCCTTCTTTGCTTGGCAACCAAAGCACAATCATCTTCATCATCATGCTTTGATGAAGATCCATCTCTGGTGTTCCGCCTGAACTCCTCCTGCACCAAATCCGACCATAGTCATTCCCAATCCGGCAATTTTTCTCGTCCGTTGACAGAGTCTTCATAACTGTGCCAACTCTTAGGAAGTCCCAAGAGAGCCAAGATCACCAAATCATCATCAGCAACAGTTATTCCCACACTCCCCAGTTCATCCCGACATTGGAAAAACTTCATGACATACTTTGGAATGTTGTTGCCCTTTTCCCTCTTCATCTCCCTAAGTTTATCTTTGAGCGCCAATTTCCTATCGTCTTTTTTGCTTTGGAAAAGATCCATCAAAGCCTTCCACATAGAATATGTTGTATCTTTCCCATGGAGTCTTGAGACAATGTGGTCTTATACTCCCTAAAACATAATCCTCCTCGGCTTTGCCACTTTCTTTTGCCATGCATCAAGATTGGCAGCATCTGACGAAGCAGGCTTAGGAACATCATTGTCAATGAATTCCTTCAAGCCATTATCTTCGAGAAACACCTCCATCCTATCCTTCCAAGCAATTGAGTTTGAGATTCCCTTGAGTGCATGCTCTAACCTCAAGCCATTGAAAGCCATTTCGATCTTGAATTAGATCTAGAACGAGGAAAGTCTTTCTGCAAATTCGAAGTCTTTCCACCAACAAACTCAACTCCTACTTCAAATTTGCAATTTCCTGTGCTTTGATACCATGTATAAATTTAATACAAAATATTTATTTCCTTGATTCTCCTAATCTAACAATGATATGCTACTATTAAATACAGAATCACTTCTACAAAATCTTTGTGTAATTTGAAACAAAATCACCAATCACAATATCATGAAGAAAGATCAATCAAACATAACACAAATAATTTACCTGAGGAAAGCATATAGCTAAAAACCCCACTATCTTCTATTATGTATTATATCATGGATCATGAAACAATTATATACAAAGCTCCAATTCAAGAGCTCTCAGGACAATAGCTAACTGTCTCACACTGTCATACGAAAATTGGCAAGTTCCTTAGCCAATTTACTTTCTCTAGACATCCTGCCTCCACTACACAATTCTAGCTGATAGAAATCACTGAATTAATGTAATATTTCTTTCCTTGACTATGCAATCCTCATGGGAACATCCAATGTGTGTGTGGTTGCATGTGTGCAACCGATAATGCCACAAATGATAGTCAACTATCCCTTTCACCTACATCTCAACTGGGTCCCCACTGGATCTGACATGCATGTAGTTAATAGTAGTAAATCTTCAGTTGCATGTGAGGCCACTGATTGTGAATTAATTCACTTGATCTCTCACTAGTGTATCTTCAGTTACGACTTGCACAACTAAGTTCAACTCACTTAACTGAGCTAAACTACTTTACAACATTCATAACTACACTTCCAACTCTGTTACAACTTCAAATCACTCAGTTACAACTAAGTCTACTTTCATGTCCCACCAACCAACCACTCAACTTGAAATTCCTATAGCTAACTTATTTTCCACTTCAGATAACTATTTCCAAGTGCTCATTGAGAATAGATTATTGTCTATTGTCCAACTAATATTAAGGGATAATAATAGTCGACATGCATCTATAAATAGACATGCAATCTATAAATAGAACTTTCATATACATCTATAAATAGAGTTTTCTCATGCATCTATAAATAGACATCCACCTAAAAATAGCCTGAGGCTCCATCCTAGTGTAGGTGCATAATTTTCACTAGGAACTTCTTATTGAATCTCAACAGAAATGACATGTACATGGTTATCCTTAAAGTTTTCCTTAGATTTTATGGGATAAATTACATATAAATGACATGTACATTATTCAAAAAACACTAACAATATGGGAGAAATGACATAGAAATTAAATTTACATGGTTCCCAAAATACTAGCAAATGCCTTCAAGTTTACGGGAGAAATGACATGTACATGGTTATTCTTAAAGTTTTCCTTGAGTTTATGGAAGAAATGACATGTACATGGTTATCCTTAAAGCTTACCTTAAATTTAGGGGAGAAGTGACATAGAAATGACATGTACATGGTTCCAAAAACACTAGCAAATGCCTTAAATTTTATGGGAGAAATGACATGTACATGGTTCCAAAAACACTAGCAAATTCCTTAAATTTTATGGGAGAAATGAAATCTACATGGTTATCCTTAAATTTTTCCTTGATTTTATTGGAGAAATGACATGTACATGGTTATCCTTAAAGTTTGCCTTAAATTTGATGGGAGAAATGATATAGAAATGAAATGTACATGGTTCCCAAAACACTAGCAAATGCCTTAAACATTATGTGAGAAATGACATGTACATGGTTTCCCTTAAAGTTTGCCTTGAGTTTATGGGTCAAATGACATATACATGGTTATCCTTAAATTTTTCCTTAAATTTTATGGGAGAAATGACATGTACATGGTTCCAAAAACACTAGCAAATACCTTAAATTTTATGGGAGAAATTACATGTACATCGTTATCCTTGAACTTTTCCTGAACTTTTATGGGAGAAATGACATACAAATGACATGTACATGGTTCCAAAAACACTAGAAAATGCCTTAAAGTAAACTTTTCCTTAAATTTTATGGGAGAAATGACATAAAATTACATGTACATGGTTCCAAAAGCACTAGAAAAAGCCTTAAATTTTATGGGAGAAATGACATGTGCATGGTTATCCTTAAATTTTTCCTTGATTTTATGGGAGAAATGGGAGAAATGACATGTAGATGGTTATCCTTAAAGTTTTCCTTAAAGTTTATGGGAGAAATGACATGTACATGGTTTCCAAAAACACTAGCATTTTCCTTTAAAATATATTAAATTAAAGTTTATGGGAGAAATGACATGTACATGGTTTGCCTTAATGTTTGCCTTAAGTTACAACCATGGAGTGATGTTTTCATCTGAGGATGAACATTAGCCAAGAAAACCAAGTATGTGCATAAGTTTAAATTGGTATGTTTATTTATGAAGTTAATTGAAATAAATATGCAGCTAGAAATGAAAATATAATGATAGGTTCTACAATATGGATGTAGACTAATTTTTAATATATGCATGTATGCATGTATGTCTAGTGGAGTTGTTGCGTGCATGTGAAAGTTATGTGAAGACAATTATCTTGCACACATAAATGAAAATATAATGATAGGTTCTATAAGATGGACATAGACTAATGTTTAATATATGCATGTATGCATGTATGTTTGGTGGAGCTGTTGTGTGCATGTGAATGTTGTGTGAAGACAATTATCCTGCACACTAGTATTATTCATGATAGTTTCTACAAGATGGATGTAGACTAACGTTTAATATATGCATGTATGCATTTATGTCGGGTAGAGTTGTTGTGTGCATGTGAAAGCTATGTGAAGACAATTATCTTGCACACTAGTATTATTCATGATAGGTTCTACAAGATGGATGTAGACTAATGTTTAATATATGCATGTATGCATGTATGTCTGGTGGAGTTGTTGTGTGGATAAGTACATTACCACAAGCGATAATATTAAGTTCTTGGAGAAGAAATTAATGTGTGGCTCAAATTCAATTGGTAATTTTAGCATGAAATTAATGTGTAGCTAAAATTTACTTGGTTTTCGTTATAAATCATAAATTAATTGTCAACATCTCATAAGTTGAGATCTAACATTGAAATTGTTAACTTCACATTGGGACATAGTAATTTAGCCAACAACAGCATATCATCATATGATTGATCTTTATCCTCATGACAAGTTCAGACTATATGCATGGAAATTTGAATGTTGAGAATATGTGATTTTTTTGACACACAATACACATCAACAACAAAGGAAGATCACAAGTTAGGTGGACATACAAGCCGATATGTTTCAGGATGGTCTAAATGTTGATCACATGGACTCTTTGTTACTTGAACATTTTTTTCGGGGAGTGATTCAAGTTCAAGTCAAGATCAGGTAATCACTCTAAATATATATCTCAATAAATATCATATCAATATTAATCTCAATGCATTTCCAAGTCTGCTAAAAATAAAAAGGTCGAAGAAAATTTTACATAATCTAAGTACTTCATAAAATTTTGAAAATGTTTAATCTATTTCTAAAACAATATTTCACAATATTAACCAAAAATAACATAATTACATTATACCTTATCTAAATTGTTAACTAGTTTATTATGATAAAAATTAATTTGAACCTCGTGACTATTAGATGAGGGTGATGATGTTGAGATTTAGAGGATTAGTATTTCTCATGTTTGGGGTGTTGGCTTTGGTGTTGCCTCAATGTTGTGGCTATGGCAGCTCAACTTCAAAAACTGTAGATCAGATTGATAATAATACTGGAAATCCAAGGAAGCCTCATTGAGATGTGTTGAGTAATAGTTTATGGAATTCAATGATGATTAAAGGGCCTGCAACTCTCGCAATGCCTTCTGCTCCCTCAAAATGAAGAATTGAATATAGGTAAGTATCATAGGTTACGTTATTCTAATAATCTAATATAGGTAAACATTACTTAGTGTAAAAGAGATAAGGAATCAAAGTCCATTGAATATGAGGTTATAATGACTCTATAACTTATATAAAGTGGTTTAACAAGTAGCAAGAATTATGACAACTTCTATGATCAGACTAGCTATAAGCACCATAATCTAATATAGGTAAACATTACTTAGTGTAAAATAGACAGGAAATCAAAGCCCATTGAATATGAGGTTACAGTGCCTCTATAGCTTATATAAAGAGGTTGAACAAGTAAAAAATAGTCATGATAGCTTCTATGATCAGAATAGTTGTAAACACAATAATCTAATATAAGTAAACATCACTTAGTGTCAAATAGGTAGGGGATCAAAGCCCATTAAATATGAGGTTACAATGACTCTATAGCTTATATAAATAGGTTGAAAAAGTAACAACAGTTATGACAGCTTCTATGATCAAACTAGATGTAAACACAATAATCTAATATAGGTAAACATTACTTTGTTTAAAACAAGCAGGGAATCAAAGCCCATTGAATATGATGTTACAATGACTCTATAGCTTATATAAAGAGGTTGAACAAGTAACAACATTTATGACAACTTCTATGATCAGACTAGCTGTAAACATAATAATCTAATATAGGTAAACATTACTTAGTGTAAAATAGACAAGGAATCGAAACAAAAAGGGAATCAAAGCCCATTGAATATGAGGTTACAATGACTCTATAGCTTATATAAAGAGGTTGAACAAGTAACTACAATTATGATAGCTTCTATGATTAGACTAGTTGTAAACACAATAATCTAATATAGGTAAACATTACTTAGTGTAAAACAAACAGGGAATCAAAGCCCATTGAATATGAAGTTATAATGACTCTATAGCTTATATATAAAGAGGTTGAATAAGTAAAAACATTTATGACAACTTCTATGATCAGACTAGATATAAGCATGTAATCAGAGTAATGAATAGTTTCAAATTCATTGAACCATGGATTCTTTATTTTGTTTGGAAAAAAAATGTCATAGAATTTTGTGTCTCTCCCTATAATTTCTTCGTGCTAGCATATGTAAAGACGTTTTTAGACTATATGCAACTCTTTTTTCAAATTCATTGAACCATTGATTCTTTATTGTGTATGGAATGTTGATAAAATTCATTAAACCATGGAGATTCTTAATTGTATATGGAATATAGATAATTTAATGAAAGGTCAAAGTCATAATATGTTGTTACTAATTCAAATTCATTGAACCATGGATTCTTTATTGTGTGTGGAATGTTGGTATAAGTAAGCTTATATAGCTAATGGTCAATATGTGATTAGTGTGAACCTTGTACTCAATGATATAGCTTATATAGCTTAGATAGCTAATTAAGCTTATAATAGTGATATGGGATATGCTTACTAAGCTAACTAGTAGTGATTGCATATATATATATATTAATCACAGCAAATTATGCAGGGAATTCTCAATGTAGGAGGATGAAAATAGTAGGTTTTTTCTTCTACCTGGATTAATTGAATTCCCATTAGTAATTGTGAACCTTACATTATTAGATCTCACCATCTGGAAAATGAGATAATGAATTTAAGTCCTAATTATTTATCTCACAATTAAGATTACTTATCTTAGTTTAAAACACATATAAATTTTCTTAAGGACTAATAGGTTGATCTAGACAAGGAATTTTGCATATATGTTATTGTTTTGAAGCTTGGTTCTATATATTTTGTTTTTTAATATATATTTTGTTCCACTAGAGAATTTGTGGGGGCTTCATAAAAGAAAACCTTATCTTGAATGATTTTTTTACTCTCTAGTTAGAGAAAAAGACAAGCTCTTTCATATTGGAATGAATAGCACTATAGGTACATCTAAAAAATCCCCAATGGCCCAAAAGAAATATAAAAACAAGCATACAAAGAAGAAATATCATCACAAAAACAACAAGAATAATGGTTTTAGTACTTTTTCACCATTAGGAAGAGAGTAGGATGATATGATCTAATTCCTTCTTCCTTCTCCTACTGTGTCACCTTTGTAAATACTTCAATCCTATCCCAAGTTGTTTTTAAGGGGGGATGTTAGGATATTTAGATAGTAAGGAGTTAGTTAATTTCAACTTACTCTAATGTGTCTATTAGGTAAAAGTGTGTTTTTTAGTTTATTTCTTTAGTATGCAGTAGTTTCATTGTAATCTAATGGTTGATACCCTCCTTAATACTAATGGCTATTGATTTGTGGCTTAACACCCAACTATTCCATGGTCTCTATTTAGAGGGTATGGCAGGTCATGACTGATTATTGGTCATGATAACTCTCTGCTATAAAATATTTTCTTTTGCATTAACAAATTCCCTCCAGTGGCCACGTTATTTGGGGTCTTGGATTGTTTCCCTCTCAGAGGGTTTTAATCACGTAAAAAAAATTACATTTTGATCTTTGATATGTTCGTGTGAGTGGTTACTTAAGGTGTTTATATTGTTTGAAATATCGTGTTTAACTTAACAAATTGAATGCATACCCACAACCAAGCAAGAATAAATGGTTCTTTAATCTAATGGAGTCGCCATTTTTTTGGTTGTAAACTATAACAATTATGTAAAATCTCTCTAATCTAAGGGTAGTGACTTAGATATAAATAAACGTGAAGCTAAAAACATGAAAAATCTGTTCCAGAGAATATTTGTGATACTTTAAACCCTAATCTATCCATATAAAAAGAACTTAAATGAAAAAACTACAAACATAAATATTAGTATACTTATTTAGAGAATATAAATAATAACTACATTTCTAATGGAAGGCATACATAACGTCACCTATGGAGAAAACTTTGATGAATAAGTGGTTCCATAATATCCACCTTGGGAGGGTCCTTTTCTTCCATGGTTCATATTGATCCCCTCCTTGGTTTCAAGTAGCATGAAGATCCAATAAATATTATAAAGAGGAAGGAATCTTTAAGACCTTTTGGAATAATTTTGGTAGCATGTACCTATTCTATGTGGATGGATGATAGAGAGAGACCTCAAGTATTTATTTATAAGAAAGTAGTGGTTAAACCACCTTGAAGTGGTAATAAAATCTATGGTTAATTGAGCAAGTCAAGGCTAATAATAAAAATTAAGGCCTTAAAATGTCAATTTATAAGTGCTACTTTCCTTTTATAGAATATTATGGCTATAAATAATAAAAATTATGTTTTTTATGAGCCAATGTAGGTTTTGGGAGTACTTTCTACGTTAGCCACAACTTATTAGGGGTAAACAATATATTATCCCTAATGCTTCCAAATCCAATTTTGCTTCAAATGTTTCCATAGGTCTAATGAAGTTGGAAAATGATGTGATTTTGGTGGAAAATATGTAATTTGATGGTTTATTTTGGCGAACTTGTGTAAATGTCACAAATACATAATTTGTAGGCGGTAAAAACGAACTACATTCATATTTATCTAGATTTTTTTGACCTATGGGTACCTTTACAAATGGAGTGTCCCTTTATAAAATCGAAATATACATTTAAGAAAGGAGTTTAAGAAGTAATGATTGAAGTTTGAGAAAACCATGAAATAAACCGCATGGTAATGATATAATACCCTAGATGGCATGAAAGAATAGGAAATTTGAGCTAACAACAATTATGAAGCCCTCTGAGGAACATAAAAAAATAATTTTTAAACTTGTACTTATCAACCTAAGCCTTGAAGGGAACTGAGTACTATGATTTTGTTTAAATCATTAGATGACTTGAGAAATCACTTAAAAAAAAAAAAATTAAGACTAGCTATGTATTTCCTAGAAAGAAGGGTGATTAACTAGATGTTGATAATAATCAAGCTATGGTTGACTACTAATTGTCAAAAAAAACCTATGACTCCCCGTGTAATCTTCAAGATTTAGATAATTTTGAGGAAATAAATGAGAGATGGGATGGAATTCATGCATTATTTAGCATTGAACTTGTGCATGACTTGTTTTATCCTTATTTCTACGATTTTGACCTATCTCTTAGCCTTCACTATCTTCTTATAAATAGAGGCCATATAAATGAGAATGTAATATAGTAAGTATTTGATCAAGCATCATCATGGTAGTGGAAAGAAATCACATAGTTATTTTTTCATCTTGTGCTATTGGGTATTTGGAATTAACACAAAAGAAATAATAATTGTAGGTGAGAATCCATCTTATTCTTGCCACAATATGGAGATATTTACTTTCTTTTTCCAACCAAGAAAATATGGAAAGGGATGAACTCAATGAACATGGAGATGAAATTATAGCAAAGACTCAAGGTATCTTCATTTGTTGTATCTCTTTCAATTTATAATATAGATCTATGTTCCCCACCCCACTCCCTTGGAAAAAAAGAAGGTACTTATTGAAAAGCCCATGTTTGGCACCTTTTTGCACCCTTTTGGACACTCACAACTTACACTTCTTACCTATATTTACCTACACTATCCCTAAATTTTGTGTACAAAAGTAAATTTGGAAAATGGGTGTTAATTAACTAATTTTTGTTATTATTTTTTTACTATTTGGTAACAAAAGGATCATTTTGATACTTACTATGGATTGGTAGTTGTTACATTTTTATCACATCATAGGGATCCCATAGCATAGTCATGGTTGGGATATGTAGGAAAGTTGTAGTTTTTAACCCTATACAGAAATTATCTATGAACGAATCTTTAAAACAGAAAATAAACAATAGCTAGAGCATACAACATAAAATAGATAAACACAAAGATTTTCCCCTGGATCCCAAATCGAGACGACCAGCTTGATTTTTCATTATGTTCCTTTTAGTGTTACAACACATATATATACATGCCGAAGCATACATAAACCCCAATCCATTAACCCTGAATTAGAACATAACCATAGTTCCCTTGACCAGATCTACAAAATACCAGGGGCCGAAAACCATCATACCCCAAGACCATGTGCAAACCCATGCACAAAACCATGGGCAGGTCTGCCCATCCGAAAATAAGGACCAAAATTTTTTTCCGGGGCACTGCCCTAGACCCCAACAAGTGGGGCTATCGCCCCCCCGCGCGTGACTAGTTATGGAAAGAATATAACACAAACCCAACATTCTCCCACTTCTTGTTTTCTTTCCACAGGGGGTCACACAAGAGTTGAGTCATTAGCCCAGCTTTGCAACACCCATTGTTTCTCTACACCAAGAGAACTTCTGAGTGCTCACAGACTTTGTCAATGCATCTGCAACATTCTTCAAAGTGTCCACCTTTACCAGAAACACCCTTTTAGCTTCAACCATATATCTCACAGAGTGATATTGAACATCATTTTGCTTTGTCTTTGAATGATAAGAAGGGTTCTTAGCCAAAAAAATTGCACTTTGGCTATCACAGTCTATTCTTATAGCTTGCTGCACCAACCCCATACTTGAACACAATCTCTGCAACCAAACTACTTTCTTGCTTGCATGAGTGGCTACCATGTATTCTGCCTTTGTAGTTGAAAGAGCCACTACAAACTGTCTTTCACTCATCCAACTGACTGCACCTCCAAATAGGCTAAACACATACCCACTTGTAGATCTTCTTTGGTCCAGATCTTCAGCCCAGTCTACATCAACAAAACCACGAATGTCCAACACTCTTTCCAATCCTGGTCTTCCCTGGTAGCACAAGCCATAATCACTAGTGCCACGAAAATATTTGAAAACCTGCTTCACTGCTGTCCAATGCTCCTTCCCTGGCTTTGACATAAACTTGCTCAATACTCCCACTGCATGTGCAATGTATAGTCTAGTAAAGACCACTGCATACATTAGGCTACCCACTCCACTTGCATATGGAACATGACACATATCCTCCTCTTCTTCTTGTGTCTTGGGACACTGTTCAGCAGACAACTTTGTACCTACATGAATCAAAATGTTCACTGGTTTACTATCCTGCATATTGAACCTCTGCAATATAGTCTCGACATACTTCCTTTGGTTTAACCAGAGCTTCCTCTTTGCTAGATCTCTCTTAATTTCCATGCCCAAAATATAGTTTGCAGCACCAAGATCCTTCATGTCGAATTTGGAGAACAGCTAGGTCTTCAAATCTTGGGTAATTTCTTTGCCATTTCCAATCAACAACATATCATCCACATACAAGACCAAATAAATAACATGGTCACCAATTAGTTTAAAATAAACACAGTGATCCTCCTTGCTTCTGGTGAAGCCAAGTCCCCGTATATAGGTATCAAATTTCTGATGCCATATCCTTGGTGACTGTTTTAACTTGTACATAGACTTCTTTAACCTGCATACTAGCTCTTTCTTCCCTTTCACCATAAAGCCTTCAGGTTTTTTCATGTAGATCTCCTCTTCCAGATCCCCGTGAAGAAATGTTGTCTTCACATCCATCTGTTCTACCTCAAAATCAAATGCAGCAGCAACAAATAAAAGTAATCTAATAGAAGTAACTTTAGCAATAGGAGAAAAAATATCACCCAAATCAAATCCTGGCACATGGGAATAACCTTTTGCTACCAACCGAGCTTTGTATTTCTCCACCTTGCCTTCTACATTCATCTTCTTCTTAAACACCCATTTGCTCCCGATGGACTTCCTTCCAGCCGACAACTCCACCAGATTCATGCCTCATCTTTATGCAAGGATGTCCTTTCATCAACCATGGCCTCCTTCTAGAGTTTTCCATCCTCTGAATCTACTGCCTCCCTGATGGTTCTAGGATCATCATCAGTTATAGTTAAAACAAAATTTGAACAGAAAGCAGATGGACTATACCTTTTTGGTTGTCTTCTTTCCCTAACTGATCTTCTAACAGCTGGAGTTTTTGGCTCTTCCTCTTTTGAGTCTTATTCTGTTGTAGAGTCCGATTCATCCTCCTTTAGCTCAAACTCTATCTTCTCAGGTTCCTTTGGTAGGACTTCATGTTTAACAATATATTTCACCTCTATAAACACCACATCTCGATCGTACACAACCTTCCTTGTTTCTGGGTTCCAAAGATTGTAACCCTTTAAACCATCCTTATACCCAATAAAGATGCATCGTTCAGATTTATTATCCAACTTGCTCCTTTTCTCCTTTGGAACATGTACATATGCATCACATCCAAATACCCTTAGATGTTAAAGAGAGGGTTTCTTACCAATCCATAACTCATGTGGAGTCTTATCCTCCAACGCTGATGAAGGTGATCTGTTAACCAAGTAACATGCAATGTCCACTGCCTCTGCCCAGAATTCTTGTCCTAACCTAGTACCACTAAGCATGCTTCTTTCCCTTTCCATCAGTGTTCTGTTCATTATTTCTGCAACTCTGTTTTGCTGAGGTATGTATGGCGTAGTCTTCTATCGTGCTATACCACACTTCTTACAGAACCCTTCAAATTCCTTCTTGTAGAACTCCCCACCATTTTCTGTCCTCAGCACCTTTATCTTCTTCTCCGTCTGGTTTTCCACTAGAGCCTTAAATTCTTTAAATCTGTCAAAGACTTCAGATTTCTTCCTCAAGCAATATATCCATGTATTCCTTGAGAATTCATCTATGAATGAAACATAGTACACAAACTTACCCAGTGATGGAACCGACACAGGTCCAAACACATCACTCTGCACAAGCTCTAATATCTTGTTCTCCCTCTTAGCACCAAAAGGAAAACTCACCCGATTCTGATTCCCATATACACAATGTTCACAGAAATTAAAATCTAGAGAGCTATTAGACATACCTTCTACCATACCATTTCCATGCAGTATCCAAATGCCCTTCTCTCCAATATGTCCAAGCCTTTGATGCCATAGCATGGTCTTTTCTCTAGAGACCACTAGGCTTTCCACTGCACTTTAGGGAACCACAGAACTATTGCACCCATCAATAATACTGCTTCCCTGAAGCTTTTAAAAAGTTCCAATGCAAACTCCCCACATTAATACCAGTGCTCCCCGAACCATCTTACAAGAATCTTTCTCAAACACTTTTTTTACACCTGCATCATCCATCTTTCTTACAGAAATCAGATTTCTAGCCAATGCAGGAATGTGTAGAACACAAGGAAGTGTTCTAATCCTTCCACCTTGCAGCTTCAGCTTGACTTTTCCACATCCAACGATTGTGGCCTTCCTATCATCCCCTAGGAAGACATCATGGCCATCATATTTCTCATACTCACAGAACCACTCCCTATGGGAAGTGAAGTGAAAGGATGCACCCAAGTCAATCAACCATGATTCATTATCTACAAATGTATTAGAAGAAGAATCCAAATACACATCCCCACCTTAATCCGAGGTGGTTTTTGCCTCTGCAGAAGGAGCATCATCAGATCCCTTTCCTTTCTCAGGAGCTTTAGATCTGCAGTCCTTTTTGTAGTGCCCTTCCTTTCTGCATTTCCAGCACACCTTTACAAACTTTCCAAGAGATTTAGATCTCCCTCTAGATTTAGATCTCCCACTCGAAACCTTATTCTTGTTTCTCTTTTGGGACCTTCCTCGTATAGATAAGGCATCTCCATTTTGACCCTCCATATTTCTCTGTCTCATTTCCTATGACAGCAAGGCTGAGACAATGTCATCAAAATTCAAGGTAGTTGTATTGCTACCTATTGCAATAACCAGACTGTCCCATGAATATGATAGAGAACACAACAAATTGATGCACTTATCTTCATCTAATATTTTAATATCAATAGATGATGGCTAACTTACCACAGTATTGAAGACGTTCAAATTCTCTATCACCAAGTCTCCATCCTTCATCCTCAGGTTATACAGCTTTTTCCGTAGGAACAATTTATTCACCAGAGACTTAGATTGGTACAAAGTCCCAAGTTTGTCCCACAAGGTCATCGTCGTAGCTTCCCCAGATACATTCAACAATACTGAATCTGAGACACACAACCGTATTGTGCTCTTTGCCTTCCAATCTAGTTTCTTCCAGTCTTCATCTGACATTGTCGTTGGTTTAGTACCCGGATTTACCGCGATCCACTGATCCTTATCCACCAACAGATCCTCCATCTTGAGCTTCCACAACTCAAAACTCTGACCATTAACTTTCTCCATCTCTATATTCCCGCCACTTGCCATCTTATTTCACCGCAAGAATCAATCCTGCAGATCTCCCACTAAACAGGGTTTACCTCAGGCCCGAGAAAAAAAACCATCAACAGAAAAGGCGTCCCCTTGAAGCTGAAACTGCTCCGATACCAAATGTAAGTTTTAAACAAGAGCGAGAGCATACAAAATAAAACAGATAAAAATAGAGATTTTCCCCTGGATCCCAAATCGGGATGACCAGCTTAATTTTTCATTATGTTCCTTTTAGTGTTACAACACATACATATACATGTCGAAGCATACATAAACCCCAATCCATTAACCCTGGATTAGAACATAACTAGTTCCCTTGACCAGATCTACAAAATACTAGGGGCCAAAAACCATCATGCCCCAAAACCATGTGCAAACCCATGCACAAAACCATGGGCGGGTCCGCCCACCAAAAAATAAGGACCAAAATTTTTTTTTGGGGCATTTCCCCAGACCCTGACAGGGGGGGCTACCCCCCCCACCCCCCCCCCCCCCCCGGTGACCCCCCCCCCGTGACCCCCTCGTATGTTGCTCCTAGCACAACGTACAAGGGGGGCTATCGCCCCCCCTATTACCCCCCCACATGTGACTAGTCATGGAAAGAATATAACACAAACCCAACAAAAGTGACAACATAATCATAGTTGGATTTTTGTGATATTTGAGAGGAAATTATTGTCATCAATTTCATAACAATGGCAACACATTTTTAACTTCCTTGAACCCATACATTGGGAAATGGTATTTAGAAATGAATGAGGTCATGATACATGAGGAAATATCATTAATTAAGGTGTCATTTTATAACCAAGGATTTTCCTAAATATGCTAAAGAAACACATCCAAACAACTATAAATATGAAATGAGCCTAAATTGTAAATAGTCTTAAAACCACATGAGTAAATTTTATTTTTTATTAGAATAGCCTGAGGAGAGAATAATAAATAAGAAGCATTCAATATTTCTCATGGAGATGAGGGGAAAATCTATATTAAATATCCCAGGATAGGTACTACTGTAACTTTGGTAAGGTTTGCAAGCTAGTTCCTAGTTTTGTATTACAAAGGTGTGGTTAATAATATTTTGTTACAAGTAATAACTAATTTCTAAATATTTAATCAAGTTTGATATTGATATAAGTAGTATCATTGGTAGATTGTTAGTAGGAAGAACTCTTCGATTTCTTTGTGGTTTGTTAATTATTTTTTCAACAATTCCATTATAGAAGGTTTTAATTTGAACTGTGATTCTTATATTCTCATTGGATTTCCATTGTTGGATTTATTAATCACTAGCAATTAGAGGGCATATGGTATCAAAGGTTCTTTGTTCCTTTCTAATTGTTTTAAAGAGTGACAAGTGTTTATTTTTATATACAACAATGACCATAGATTCTAGTAGACAAATTTATACAATTATAAACTTAGTATCATATTGAAAATCCATCAAGGTTGCGACATTCCTTTTCTACAAGGGTGATTTATTTTGCAAATATGTTTTTTCTTCAACAAGAATGATTTATTTCTACAAGGGTGATTTATTTCTATAATAGTGATTTACTTTTACGCAAGTGTGATTCTAGTGTTAGAACTTTGAATTTCTGCAAATGTGACTTCTTCTTTAGCTTAGAAACTCTTCCATTTCATCTATTGTAAGGTTCCTTTAGGCATGAGTGATTCATGGTACACTTAGTAATTTATTTTGTCGCAAGATAGGAATAGTTCATTATATATCCTTTCCAACATTAGAAATATATTTGGACTCTTCTTATGTTTGTTATATATAGAGAAACAACTACAAAACCAAGTCATTGTTTCTACATTTTCTTTGCGCATATACATCACCCAATAATTTGCAAAATCTATATGAGGCCTGGATTCACAATTAAATGAACAAAATTTTTAGTTATCTCTCTGGAAAATAAGAATATAAGTAAAGGCCTCATCACTTGTGTTAATCAAGATTACTTTATTTATGATCAATTTTTGATAGGCCTAATAGCCCTCAATTTATTATATTATATCTAGTTTCATACAATTATATTTATATATTATTGGTTTGCGAAAGATTTATTGTTCGCTTTGTGTGCAAGGTGTAGGTGAAGAAGTTGCTAGGAATTTGATCTGAAGAGCTTCTACGGAAATGAATTTATAAGAATAACATTAATAATAAGATCACCTATCACCCCCGTTCTCATCTCTTGGCATACAAATGTGTACGCATTAGATCTAGGTGAAAGCCATGGTATATTGTAGATTGTAACAAGGTTAGTGAGAGGGATTTCTTTTCGTAGGTAAATTCCACTACAATAATAGTTCAATGGTGAAAGTAAAAAAACCAAGAATAATTTTTGAACAACGAAGAAAAAAAATAAAACTAGGAAAAGGAATCTAACCCTTAGATGGAATGAATGGACAGCTGGATAAAGTAATTCAAGATCCATGAAATATAACTAAATGGCTAAGTGGAGGAACTAAAATAATTTAGCCTCCCTATCTCTATTTTGTATAAATAAGAGAAATACAATAGGAAATATATCTTTTTCGAGTTATTGTAAATTCATTTCTAAATTAACTGAGAAGCCAACTAACCATTATTTGGAGATTCATTCTCATGTATGTGTGGTGTGGGACTAATTCCTTTCTTGCTATATTGGAATGACTATGGGATTATTTCACTTTTGCTATAGACTATTTTCATGTAATGGTAATGTCTTCTTCTTGTTATTTTTCAATTGGTTTCTTGTTGTGAATATGGAATGGTTTATTTTCATTAAAATAAGGTTAACTTGATTTTATAACTAGTTATCTCTTTAAACTATTTTAATCATTCTTTCTATTGCAACTATTTTATGTTTTAATGTCTGGAATGATTACTCAGTTCATGTTCAATTTTTTACACTTAAATCCCAACTAAGTGTTTAGAGTAGGATTTCATTATTCCATTAATTTCATAATTTCATTTTAGGGCTTAGTTACTTGAGTCTAAAGCTCATCCATCCATTAGGCACTTTGGCAATATACTAGAGGAGGTTGATATACAAAATAGAGATAAATTTGGGCTAACTCCCTTAGTTTGGTGCATGGAATTTATTTGCATCAACATAACCTAGAGAAGTTCTCATCTGACATGTAGTGACACAAAAAACCACAAGAGCCTGCAACTATACAAAATTAACACACAATACAAAATTGAAATCCACATAATAGGTATGCATATAAAATCTCACAAATAATTCATTAAAGAAATAAGATATTTACAAGAGAACTCTTGGCCTACTCATTAGCCTCTCATTCCTCTCACACTCACTTAGATGCATGCCTCATGGGCTCACCCAGATTTATAGTAGTCGATCTAAACCGAAAGTAGGTTCTAGATCCTAAAATAACTCCCCTAATATCTCTCATGATCCATAAAATCACTCATATAATCCCTTATCCCTAGATAAGATATAACTAGCCCGTAATTCTCTCAATTCTTCCAAAATACTCTTGAACCTTCTCCTATTTACAATAATTAGCATTCTCTCCTAAAACTATAGGAAAATACAATAAATAATTAAATCCTAACTTAACAAACTAACTCCTTTAATAAACATGATACCCTAGGTTATATGCTCCCGCATCATATACAAAGTGTAATATATGTGGTACAATATGGATAAGACCATTTTGTATGTAGATCCAGTTAAGTTAGTGATTGATCATTAGCATGTCTTGAAAACAATCAGAGAGATTTGAAACTTTCTGGACCTTTCCATCTTCTACTACAATTTCATGTTGGGCTCTTTGATATTATTTTTCCCGAAATAATGTGAACAATGGAAGAGCTAAGTCTAGTTTTATTTGAACCATGACATAGTAAATAGCATTTGGGGGAATAAATAACTACCTTTGTTTGACACTAGTTCTGATTTGGTTTACTTGCAAAACCCATTTACAATTGAAACATACAAATTATATTATTTCATCAATGCAATCCTCATTTAATGTGGACATCTAATAACCTATCATAGTGAGACACTCTTTACATAGTTCATACATCACCTGTGACATGGATTTTTTCTACATTTTATAGGCTTGTCAATTGTATAAGCATTATATTATGGGAAAAGAAATGATTGTTTGTGACAATGAACATAGGCCTTTGCAATTTATGTCAATTTTGGGGAATTTGTAGAATGATCACCATAAAATATGGCCCATGTATGTCAATAATTTCACTAAAATATCAAATAAAAAAAAGGCATCAAGCGAGTTATAGACATTAGATTTCCCCTAACATTATGCCAATGATCCTCAATTCCCACCGAAATCAGAATTTAGTGTGCCACTAACATCATGGCAATGTTATTAACTTTAATAATATTTATCAAATGAAATATAAGTGTCATAGTTTTACCTTCTAGATGGAAATTTTTTCCATTTGGATCATTTATATGTTCCTTTAAGCAAGCATGAGAAGGTGGTTTGCGAGCACTGTAGTTTACTAGTAGGGAACCTTTTGGGAGAAGACAATGATAATATTTCAAAAGTATGTATATTGGCTAAATCTTTGACATGATTTTAACAAATATATAAAATCGTCTATTTCATTTGTCATCACCAAACCAACAATTAAGAAGCAGGGGTCCATAAAGGTATGTGATAAAGTGTGGTTGCATTTACATAATAAGCAACATATATGCGTTCACCATCACACATTTGGTGTTGTGTAAATCAAAATGAAACTTGACAATCATATGTTTTTCAATCATGTCATGCAAAAAATAATATATATTCTATTGATGAAAAAAGTGGTGTATCATCAACTACTTAACTTAATTAAAAAATACATAATTCCAAAAAAAAATCTTGACAAAATCACAATGATCAAATCTTTATATACTATCAACATTATAGTCGCACAAATCTCCATAAATTCTCATCAACATTAT
Source organism: Pinus albicaulis (assembly GCA_034641835.2). Taxonomy (NCBI): domain Eukaryota; kingdom Viridiplantae; phylum Streptophyta; class Pinopsida; order Pinales; family Pinaceae; genus Pinus; species Pinus albicaulis. Next base: position 990,947,034 of record CM076582.1, read on the forward strand.
AGTCATATTTCATAACCCAACCAACATCCTCTTATTATTCTTCTTCTTATAAAGATTGTTACAAATATAGATATATATGTAATAGGGCATGGAATATATTCTAAAATTTCTTTTGTTTGGTTAAGAACACATCTTCCTCACATTGATGACCCAAGACCAAGAGACATGTCACTCGCATGAATATTGATGACCCAAAACCAAGAGACATGTCATGAGTGAAATCCTACCCCTTACAAACTAGTGAGTAATTCCATAATAGCTTGATTTTTCTTGAATAACCATAATAAATCAATTTTCAATAATGGACAAAAGCGAATAATAACTATCTCCCACACTACTTTGAAATCTAAATAAAATTAAATAAAATTATAATATAATATAAATTAAATTAAATTAAATTAAATTATAAAATAATATAATAGTCCAGTCAACTTGCACGGTGCTCCACGCTAACTTGTACATCATCATACTATCGATATTCATGGAGGCTAGAAAAATAACTTGCGCATTACTCCAACATAACCTGTACAACAGCATATTATCGATATTCATGGGCATTAGCCAATTACCTCTTGACTAACAATATTGACTTGTGATCAAACATGAGGCCATCACCATTTGGCATGCTTATTCTTATGATGATGTTGACTCGTGAGGGCATAAGACTATTCGCATTGGACTCGTTTATTGTGATAATGATGTTGCATGTGAAAGAATTGATCTCTATTTATTCTTAAATCTTGATATTGATCAATCTGGCAAAGTTTTATTTGTAAATGCTCGTTACATGTATAGATAACGATTTTAATTTTTGATATTTATGTATGTATTATAGTGTTTATGTTTTATTTTAATATCAAAATAATATTTTTTAATTATATATATATATATATATATATATATATATATAAAAGAAAACTATCACAATATAATAAAAAAGATAAAAAGGGATTGATTATTATTTATTTGAATTATATTAAGCAATATATATTATTAAATAAATCCATTTAAACTTATATATATATATATATATATATATATATATTATTAAATAAATTGATTTATAAGTAACTTAATCTCATACTCTATTGTATATAGTAAAATAAAATATAAGTGTGTCAAGTATAGATGTTTGCATTTTAGATTTTGTTTAAAGTTTTAATGATATAAGTCTTTTACAATTTGGTCTTTAGAGTAAGTGTTTGCTCTAATGACTTCTAATTCCAACTTGGGATAGCATTAGACATTTAGATTCTCATAATTTGAAATTAAACATGTAGAAAAATATGATAGAAAATAAGATTTGATTACATCCTTTGGAAGATTGAAACTAGAGAGACACGTCAATAATCAAATCACTAAGTCTAATTTCAAATCAAACTCTATAATTTTTCTTCTTTGAATATGCATAAAACCTTTCTTCTTTGAATATGCATAAAACCTTTTTTTTTTCTCCACGCCTTAAAACAATGTCAGCTAAATAATAATATCCATGGTAAATTGATCCCATTCTTGAATTTCCATATATAATGTCCATTTTAACTCTTCATTTCAATGATGCTAAAAAAATCAGAGGACACCATCATTTGTCGAACCTTTACAATCCCATGCTTGTAATTTTTAATACTTTGTTGAACCTTGGATAATGCACATATAACACATACACATCACCTCTATTGAGGTGTCATTACTTGCTAGGAGAGAAGGGAATTCAAAGCTTAATTTATTTCAAAAACCATAATTTTAACATTCTATTGAGACTTGAAATAAACCCCCATCAAATTCCTTGTAAGGTCACATATACATTCTTCTAAGCTCGCATCAATGTGGTAGAGATTGATAGCGATGAAGAAGAAGCAACTATAAGCTCAAAACATATGCAATGTAGAGTGAGACATTATAATTTCAATTAAACTAAATATCGATGAGTGCATGCATTGAGAATTTGGAAAGCTTAAATGTTATAAATTATCCACTCAATGAATTTCAAGAAGACACTCAATTTCACATCCATTACTAACTTAGTTTGAGAAGATACAAGGGAGGGGAATGAATAATTACAGAAGGAATTAAATTTTTCATGTTGAATCGCCAACTAGTAATACTTTTCTCACCTCTAGCACCTCTTTAGCACCTTGGACCATTGCCACTCTTATATGTTACAATTACTTTTTCATTTTCCTAGAAGGGATGATGATGATCTCCTTAGTAATTTATTTTTATATTAATATTTAGTTTATTTATACTTTTAATTACTAATATGATAATATCCAAATTAATATAACTTAATATCAAATTATAAAAATACTAATTATATTACTCACTTAAATATAATTGTTAATATTAACATTAATGATATAACATAGGTTAATTATTGTCCATAAATAGCTTTGTGACTTTCTATAGACACAAGCACTTTAATAACATATATAATATCAACAACTTAATATTATTATCATTTTTTAAAACTATATATATTAATTGATAATAAAATTGATTATATATATATATATATATATATATATATATATATATATATATTTCAATTGTTATATAATTATGCTAATTAATTATTAATTTTTCCTACAACAATACCATGACAAAAAAAATCAATAATCAACTATCTATTAAAATAAATAATTTAAGACATTTTTAATAGAGATAAACTCATTCTAAATTTAAATTTCATATTAAATTATTAAAGCAATGATAAAGATTTTATCAAAATTCACTCTCACACAGATATTATATGTGTAACGTGTAAATTGTAATGTGTAAATTCGTGAAATAATTTTATTTGGAAATTACTTAATTTAAAAAATAATATAATTAATTATAATAATTAAAATTTAGTAAAACAATTCAAGAAGATAATATAGATTTTAATAAATAATAATGTCATTTTCCACATCATCATAAAATTAAGATAATACTTACTTATGTTCATCTTATAATTAGAATTTTAATTTTTTTTAATAAATATATAAATATATAAAAAAATATTTTATATAAAAAATTATTATTATTATTATTATTTATTAAAATAATTATAATTTTATTTTTAAATTTGGAACAATATTTTTTTTAATTTCATTCCAATTAAACATCCTTACTAATGTATTATTATTTTTTTATATTAATATGTTGTATTACATTTATTAGTCTTTTAATCAAATATAACATATTTTTATAAGGATTAAATGATATGTTAAATTTAATTTTAAATAGGTATATGTGATTAATCATTTTAATTTAAAATTTTATTAAAAATAATTTTATAAAAATATAGGTTTAATTATATAAATTGTTTTAATTGGCTTTATTTATAGTGATGAAGAAGAATGGTTATTTTAGAGTTTTATTTTAAGTAACATGGTTTAGGAGGAATGTTTTATGTGAGTTAGTTTTATTTAAATAATTGTGATTAGTTAATGTGCATTTTTAGAAAATAGCTAAAGAAAAAGAGAAAGAGAAGGGTTGTAGTCAAATGGGTTTGTATAAGGTGATTGAGAGGGATGATTGTTATCACCATAGTCTTATTTGAGAGGATGATTATGTCTAACAAAGCTTCAGTTCAAGTAACTTGGTTTTCTTATCACGATAGAGGATTGAGATTTATCTTGGAGATAGTTATGTCATTTTTACTTTTCAGTTTAATTAAAATCAATATAGATCCATCTTAAATATGGATCTAATATGAGTGGAGAGAGATCTAATATTTTCACGTGCAATTTTTTTAACGAGCAGATATTATTTAAATATTTTGTATAATTATTTTTTTTTTGTTTTTTTAGATTTTTTGAAAATTTTATTTTGACATACATAAGCAAAATTTCAATTTTGATGACTGAAACAAGTTACACACCATGACTATAGAACGAGCATCTTGGCTCAATGAATGTTAAGCTCACAAATGTTATTGAACTCTTATTTTTATTATTATTTTACCATGTTTTTCTTATTACATATTTTTTTAAATGTATATATGTTTAAATAATAACAATAATAATAATTTAGTTAATTTTATGATTTCTTTTAATTTTGGGCCGAGTTTCTTAGTGTTGAGCGGATCTTAGTTTAATGCTGCAATATTTTACAGTGTCTCCATATTTGCCCTCAATGTAATATATTTTATATTATATTAATGAAAATCCTTAGTAGTAGTTAAAACAAAAAGAAAGAGACAAGACCATGTAAAATAAGATATAAAGTAAGAGGCATGCTCATATAACTTGTCTAATTTAATGATCAATTCCCAATAAAAGTGTTATTAATATAAATAATTAATAATAACTATGTAAGAAAAAACAAGATTATTATATTTATAATAATTTATATCTATGAGTCCACTAGGTCTTGGAGATGGTGATGGGTGCACTGTTAAGGCATTCTTTGATGTGAAGTTACAAAGATCGATGGTGATGGGTGTAGTATCACAAGTTCAATTTCTCGCCCCTAGGAATGATGTATTTGGACATGATGATGAAAATGTAGTACTACCTAACTTTAAAAAAAAAATCTATATCTATAAAATATGCATCAGTTAGTAAAATTTAAAGAAATCATTTTTATAAAAATTAACTCTTTTTTCTATCCATCTACCTCGCACAATCTTAAAAATAACATTTCATTGGTGAATAAATCTTTTTCTATCCATCAACCTGACATAATCCTAATAATAACCTCCATTGCTGAATAATAGATAGGCTGGCCGAAATCTTCGGGCTAGAACTTTAATTTGCAATTGAACGAAATCTTGTGATGGAAACTCTTCGACGCGTTTAATGCTTGTAATTGACGAAGTGCTTCTCACCACATTTATTTTATGTTGCAGAGATGACTTTACAATGTTTGTATTTGACGAAACGTTTGGAGGTGCTTATCAGCACATTTCCTTTATGTTGCAGTGATGACTTTTGAAAAATAAAATAACAAATATCTCGAATAAAGAAAAATATATATATTGATGAGATATGTAGGAATAAAATAGCGTGGAGACAAAAAAATGACCCGTTGCGTCTCTTTCAGCGGTTGTTGTTTTCAAGGCCATGCCGCCAAGTTGCCTGCAGTGCAGGTGTAAGAGGAGGAGGCGCAATAGGCCTAGGCCTACATTATCGAGTCACCACTCACATGTCATCTCACGTTACGACAACAAGCTTTTCTTAAACGACTAAATTGCGGTTTCGTGAGCGGGGGATTAACGACGACGAGACTGGATCTCTTGACCTCGGGTCCACGATAGATATCTGTTGTGGATCTTCTCAAAATAGAATATGTGACTTTACGGAAGATACGCATGACACCACGATCTTTTAAATTTCGAAATCTCTACAGCGATTCTTTCGGTGAGCCAATAGGGCAGGCAAGCTTCTTTCCCTATCAACCTCCCACACGTCCCTGCACAAGTAATGATACTTCCCAGTGCCCAGTGCCCCCTCCTACCCCCCCCAACCTGTCGCCGTAATTTTCATCATGCTGTAACACTGCAGTCTCTGTACAGTGGTACACCCCTGAGGTTCTGAATTATTTCAAAATATTTAATGCGAGGGGAAACTTGCTTAGCCAGGCCTGGGGGCTTTGGCAGGTTTTTACAGGCTGTACCCCTTTTGCTCATCGATATCTGTAATTATATAGTTGATAGAATAGACAAGTCTAGATTCTCTGGATGAATCCTCCCACCTCCAATACTAACCCTACAAGATCCCTGCAAGAGCAAACCCACCCTTGTCGTTACGGCAAAAACATCGTAGTCTCATCAGGTCTGTGTCCTTTTTTCACCAGACTGTATTCAAAACCCGTACTGCAGTTCTTTTTCCAATCACGTGTGTACCTCTTCGTTTCGTGAGGCTTTGAGATTCTAAATACCCACGAAGTCAAATTTTGCTGCCCTACCGTGGGTCTATAAATTCGGTGGTTGCCCACTTCAAAGTTCTGTAGAATCCTGAGCACCGACTGCCATGGATGGATGGATGGATGAGCTAGATATTCACATTGCATCCTCTGTGTAAGGAAGGGGCCATTCAATTTGTGAAGCTCTTTGTCCGGTGGAACAGCTGAAGCTGCCAGCATGATCTGGCCAGTGATACTTACTTCAACCACCAGATCCTGTTGGCAGCTTCAGCTTCTCCCTCGTGGGCATGTGATACTTACTTCAACCATCTGGTGCGCCCCATTTTTTTCAATCAGGTATAATTCAATGTTTAAATCTGAGCTTTTGATTCATTGATTTCCTTTTTTTCTATATTTTTCCTGTGTTATGGAATGTTCAGTGGATATCATGATTCATTGATTTAATGATGTCCCTAGATTGAACAACTTAGAATACCAAGAAAATAACAATCTTAACTCATCTTTTCATTTACATTTCCATATCTAGATTTTCATATGCTTCTATTATATATCCATATGCATTACATTTAGTTTTAACATTATAGATATATAATGCTTAGTTTTAATGACGCCCACTAACTGAATAACCTAAAAAAACCTAAAAAATTAAAAGAATAGCAACCCTAACTCATCTTCATGCTCATTTCCATTTCCATGTCAGATCTTCTCCTGATTTATATGTCTGCATCATATAGCCCACATGCATTACATTTAATTTTAATACTATCAATGCATAGCAACACTAACATTCTCACGTATTTTCGTATGCTTTCATCATATATCGCACATACAATTCATTTCCATTTCCATGTCGGATCTTCTCCTGATTTTTATATGCTTGCATCATATATCCCACATGCATTACATTTAGTTTTAATACTATCAATGCATAACAACACTAACATTCTCACATATTTTAGAATGCACACACATTACATTTAACATTTAATGCAACACTGAATAGCCTAACATACTAAGAGAATAACAACCCTAAACTCATTTTCATACTCTTTTCCTTTTCCATTTCCATATCAGATCTTCTCCTGATTTTTATATGCTTGCATCATATATCCCACATACATTACATTTAGTTTTAACACTAGCACTTACTTTCTCATAGATTTTCTCCTGATTTTTATATGCTTCATCATATATCCCACATGCATTACATTTAGTTTTAACACTATAAATGCATAACACTTACATTCTCATATATTTTCGTATGCTTTTATCATATATGGCACATACATTACATTTAACATTTAATGTAACACTGAAGCGTGAAGTACATAATATATGTAGCTTTTATATTTATTATGTCTTACAGAGATCACATTTAATATAACTGTATGATGTGCATGATATATATATATATCTTCTGCATTTAATATAACAGATTTTGCTTTAAGATTCAGAAAGTGTGTTAGCTCATTGGAAGAGGCCATTCAACAGAATCTCAGAATTTGTTATGGGATTAACTCAGTTCGTTCGTCGCTTTTTGTAAGTGTATATTATTCTGAATTATGGCAATAGATTATATAACTTTATATAAATGGCATTCTGTAATTTATAATGAATGTGATGAAGCCTCTAATGTATGTGTGGGTTTATGAAGAGAAAATTTTCTAACAGAGTTAGTTTTATTCATTAAGATTTTAATTTTAAATCTGATTGTTTATCTAATACTTTATATTTTTATATCAAGTTATTGTTAACATTAAACTATTACTAATTATTGCCAATAATAGATCAACCCATTAACAGTTGAACTGTACCTCATAAGCAAATATATATCGTTGTAATAATATAATTAGTTATATGTAGTTTTTTGCATGATTGTAGATTTTGATGATAGTTATACTTGATAAACACTGTAACAACACTCTTGAAGAGACTTATCATAAATATTTGTCATAAAATATTGATGTAACAGTTTTTAATATTTTATTAAGGTGTTGGCAATATTATATTAAACTATTTCTAATTATTACCAATAACATATCAACTCATTGACAGTTCAACTGCACCACACAAGCAAATATATATATTTTTAATAATATAATTAACTATATGCAGTTTTTAACATGATTAACACTCTTTAAGAGAGTTGTCATGAATATTTGTTATACAATATTGATGTAACAGTTTTTTTGGGGTTGAAAGCCTTCAAACATTCTGCTTACATTTATGATAAACTTAGGTTTATATTTCTCTGCATTATTATGCAATATTCTGTAGGAGACTGAATTATTCTTCTTTTGGAACCATAGATCTGTTGGTGAGATTATTAAGATATTTTTACTGGTTGTCAGAAATACCGCCCAGAGTTTAGATTGTTAAGAATTTTTTACTAGTCTAGTAATAGTTAATCATTACTAGATTCGGAAAACGTATGGTATTTGTATACGTGTGTACAATGGATCCAATATGTGTCAAACAGGTTAGAGGTTCCTGGGATGATGGCAGATACGTGGGATTCGGGAATACTGTGCTTTAAATGATGTCTGCCCAGAAACGCAGAGAGTAATGCTTATAATGGACGATTTCTTCATCACGACAGCTCAATTTTGGATTCATTCAAAAATCACGCCAAAGTAGGAAAGTAAGTATCGGGCTGTATTTTTGGGTTTATCTGCCAATGGTTGGGAGATACCTGAAAAAAAAACAGAAGATGCATCTGCGTACACCAGATACTTTAGATGATTATAAAAATTAGATGAAAGATTTGTGTGTTCATGTTACGATGGTACAGAAAGAAAATGTCCAAATACTTTAGATGATTATAAAAATTAGATGAAAGATTCCTGTTTGCGATGGTATATAAAGAAAATGTTAGAGGGGTTTCTTTTTTATTTTATTTTCTCTTGTATTCAGATATTTAATGATATCATGGAATATTTCAAAAATAGGATGGGTATAACTGAAATCTGTTCAATTAGCTATTGTTTATCAGATTTTTGAAATATTTCAAAATTTACATTTAAGTAAATAAGGATAATTAAAGCTTAATGTTTAACATTTCTTGATGATGAATTATAGTTAGTAGTTTGACAATAATACTTTGATGTGATTTTTTTTAAGAATTATGTTAAAAATAAAGCTTAATGTGTTTAAATATTTGTAATTGATTGTTAGATGTTTTATTTTTATTAAAAGATTAATTCTGAAAAATCAATTTGAAAACTTGTAATAGGTTTCTAAACAGTTTCAATATATAATGAATAGAAGTGAAATAGTAGAATTAGCTATTATTTTCGGATTTTAAAATATTTTAAAAATTATAATATTATCATAGAGATAGAAATAAGCTAATAAGAAAATAAAGAAAAAATTAATAAACAAGATTGTTTTGTATAATGAGAAAATTTTAATATAAAAATCAGAAAATTTAATATAAATATATACACAATAAATATCATAAATATTTAATATAAATATTTGTATATTAGATCAAAACCAGATGAAAATTTGTTTTTCTAGCTCAGAATAGATTGAAAAGATGGATATGTTATGAAGATATTTATTTATTCGTTTATAACTTTTGGTTTTTAATATTTTAATGCAAGCCGAAGCTAATGCTGTATATTGAAGCGGTTAAGAATTTATTTTTGAAAAATCGCCACGGGATTTGACAGCCTTCCGTCGAGAAGATTCATATATGTACATTGAGAACTATTTGAATATATATCTTCTTCTGTTAAGTCATAATCAGATGAAAATTTTATAAAACGGGTACGTTAGGTATAGGGTTTTCAATATAGATCTATGTCTATTAGGTAGGCTATAGATCTATGTCTATTAGATCTATGTCTAGTTATAGAAACGGGTACCTTATGTAGGCTTTTCAATATAGATCTTATCAAGTCAACGGGTAGTCTAAAAAGGTCATGTTTTCATTCAGAATTTGGCAATGTTTTTCAGAAAATCTGGCAAAGATTTGCTCAGAATCTTGTTTACAGTTATTAAATTTTAATATTTTGAGTGCCCCAAGGATTTTTGATACTGCTGAATCCATTTCCAGCATCAAAAATGAATTGTAAACACTACAAGCTCATGATTTTTCGAGTTTTAGTTGACCAGATTCCGCCATCCAGACTATTTCACGAAATTGGTAGACCTGGGTAGACAACTTCATCAAGTCAAAATTTATACATAAGTTTTGGAAAAACGGGTACGATAATTTTCTTTTATGCATTAAAGATGAGATGATTTCCAGTATTTTATTTTATTTTAATCGCCCACATTTAAATAAATGTGAACTCTAGGAATGGGTAGAGTGAGAAATACTTCAATATAGTTCTAAGTCTGGTAGGTGAAAAATAGATCAATGTTTACTATGCCAAAAATTTCCATGTTTTATGATTTTTTTATGTGGGTTTTTTTCAATTGATGAGGTAGTAGGAACATTCTGAGCTTCAACTCTTTCACAATAAGCGGTGGAGAATTATGTTGAGTGAACTACTACTCATGTAACTCGGACTCCTTTTTACAATTGGAATGTTTCTCTTCCCATAATTCTATCTTCTAGCTATAATTCTAGCTTTCTCTTGTTTCTAAATAAATTGTCTCTATATCACTATTGTTTTGAATGAGTGAGATAATGTAACTCATGTGGATTCCAAAATCCTCCACTAACCCATTTTCTGAAGACTCCTCTTCTATTTTTAATTCTGCTATTTGGTCCTTCGTAGCCTTGTCAACATCGTTTCCTTCTAAAGATTCATATATTCTTGATAAGTCTCCATTGACCTACTTTTCTTCTTCCATATACTTTAGATCTAAATGAATGGAACTTGAGATAGCCTTCATAACATTTTCCAAATTCATTTCTATCATACTTTGTTGAAGAGCATAGTAACACAAAAATGTAATTACACCAAAGGTGTTCTTTTATTGGATTGATTGGGAAACATTGTTCATCCTAGCCAATCCCTGTGCTCCACCTCTGCTCCAGATTTTCCCTTCTATCCTCTCAAAATTTAACACTTGGCAGTTGCTCCCTTAACTTATACATTCTTGTTTTGCTGCAATTTTGCAGCGCGGAGTTGGACAAGACCGGCGCCTCTTTTTATTTTCCTTCCCACTGGCAACCAGTCATCACGCCGCCGCCTTACGATAACGGAACAACTGAGTATTTTGAGTTCGGTTTGCTGCATGCGAAAGTTAGAATCTCAGGGAGTTATGGAGGCCTCAACTCTATTTTGTCCGTTCAAGAAACACGCTTTTAAAAACAGTACAATGCGTGTTTCTTTGGTCGAAGGTTCAATTATGAGCAAGCCTTCGTTCTCGCGAGCGTGCACGTAGAATTCCCGCTTACTCTGCTTGACGTTTTAAAAATATCTTTACGCTCAAATTAAAATAATTAAACTGCAATATTCGCGCCTCTCGTTCCCAATATTTCAATAATTCCCCCCCATTAAGTCGATGTGATGTAATATTTTGAATGATCTTTAGGCATTAAATGTTAGTTGACCACGCCATCGAAGCAACGTATAGTAGCCTGGAATAGCACGGTCTCCAGCAACGCAGCTTTGCCCAGGCGGATAAGCAAGGGCTTACAAACAGAGGTGTAATGGTGATATTTGTAGAAGTATTAAGCAGTGGTTTAATTCCTTCAGTGTTCTTTTGCTCTTTTAAGGAGCAATTGCTAGTATGTAAATTTATAAATAGTTATTATTATTATTTTTTTTTTATATTGTTTTTATCCATCTAATATAAATTAGTTGGTTTGTGTGGAGTTGAATTTTATGATATAAATTTTATTGAAAATAAAAATTTAATGCTTATGTAGCAAAAAATTTAATGTTTATGTATTTTACAAATTTTTTATATTCATTAAACTAATTTATGTAAAATCTAGTTTTATTGAGTTATTAATTTAAACTTTATTAAAAAATTGAAGTTAAAATCAAACAATCAAATAGCTTAAACATGGACACAGTGGCAGCTAAGGGGGTTGTTTTCAAAGAGTGAAGAGGTTTGCATATCAAGTCATTTGATCCCTCTTGGCTCTTGGTAGATCGAGTTAAGATTGATTTAGGCAATCTTAATTTGCATTTTAAATACAATACATTCCACATGAATACCATGGGTCAATACCATGGGTTGTATTTATAATTTATTATTATTTTATTTATTATTTTTATTTTTTTCTTGTATTTTGACCTAGTTAAAATGTTCAATAGATTATGTCAATATTTTTATTTAATTTACTTTTATTTTTAATTATGTGTAATTTGACATAGTCAAAATGTTAAACATGACATCACAACATTTCTATCATATTTTGTTAAAGAGCATAGTAACAAAAGAAATGTAATATTTAATTATATAAATAGTTATTTTCCTTTTTTTATATTATTTTTTACCAATGTAATATAGATTAATTGGTTTGTGTGGAGTTTAATTTAATGATATAAATTTTATTGAAAATAAAAATTTAATGCTTATGTACCTAAACATTTAATGTTTATGTATTTTACAAAAAAAATAAATCATTGAACTAATTTATGTAAAATCTAGTTTTATTAAGTTATAATTTAAATTTTATTAAAAAAATTGAGGTTAAAATTTGTAATAACGACATTTTAACTTAAAAGTCACCAAAACCTAAATTCAATGTAACTTATTAAAAAGAAAAAAACTAACGTTATAAAAAACATATATAAACTATTTACTTGTAGATCTAATGGCCTAAAACATTTTAATCATTTAAAATTTGATCCAATGGCTCAACCATGGACACAGTGGCAGCTAGGGGAGTTGTTTTCAAATAGTGACACCTTATGGTGTAAATATAGCGAAAAAATTGGAAAATATACATTAAAGTGAGTTAAAAAGAAAAAAAGAAGAAGAAGAAGAAATTGGAAAAATTGGAAACTATCTCAATCACACATTTAAGTTAAATACAAACCTATAAGATAACATTTCACTCTTTAAAATTTCATGGGTTTTTTTAATTATTATTAGTTGAAAAATAAATATCTATTTTAAATCATGAAAACAAAAATATACATTTTTAAGTTTGAAAATAATAATAAACATATAAATTAAATTACTTTTCAAGTTATTAATTTTCCCTCCTTTTTGATAAAACTTTTGTAGGTACATTTTCCACATTTTTATAGATAATTTCTTTTTGGTCATAGAATATCATAATGATTTATAGATAATATTAATAGCATAGACTTATCGCTTGATATTCCATGATATTCCATGATATTACGTTTAAATTTTAATGAGAAAAATGAAGTATAGTGGTTCTTATGAAATATGCATTTCCTTCACAATCAACATCTACAAAAACATTCAAAAGAACTTTTTTCCCTTCTAGTAAGTGAATGTCATAGGAAATCATACAACCTCTTTAGAATTCGTCACAATTCTTGGCAAGTGTTATTGCATAATTAAAAAAGATTCCTAACCATCAACAATATAATTTCATATATACATCTTTAAGTGTACATTAAGCTATGATTTAAGAAAGAATCCACTTATTGAAATATTTTTTCACCATTCTATTTTAAAGTGCTTCAATATACACAACATACTTGGTTAAAGAGACAACTAGGATTGATGTATAAAAACAAACAATGTAATTGAAGAAAAAAGAAGAAGTCGATTAACATCAACAAAATTGATCTTTATGTCTTTTTCTTAGAAGCACTCCAGTTCGGTGCATCAAAAACTTGTTTAAGAACACATCGAGCAAACTTGTTTAAGAACATATCGGGCTTGTTTTACCTTGTGCAAAAGGTCCTCTTATAAAAATAAACTCAATAGATTATGATGGTAATCCGTATTTTAGATTGACCTAAATAATTAAGATAATTCGTATGAAGATTACGAGTATGAATTGGGAAAAGTTAGATATGCTCCTCAAAGAGAAATGAAGGGATCGATAACCTTATTATTTAAAATGTAAGGTATATTCCATAAGAATACTCTTATAAGCTTTGTTTCATAAGAATTCTCAAAATTTTAATACATCTTGTTTGTTTATCTACCAAAAATTTAAATTTATGAAATATTTTATTCTTATGTTTCATAAAATGAATAGATTCAACACCTCATACAAACACGAATTACAAAAGTTACAAAGCCAATAATGTAAGTGGGTCTTATCTTATAAACATTAAACTATATAAAATCAAAATGACTCATATTTTGATAAAAAAAAAAGCAAAATCTCATTAACACTTTACCATGGTACATTCATTTCCTTTACATACATCAAATTAAGAAAATACTCATCCCATCTTTGAAATCTTCTTTTTGTTGTAAGATTAAGAGTATTTAATATTTCAAGTTACAACTTGAGAACTCCGTCATTCTGAATCAATATTGATGATAATCAATACATTGTGTGGTCTAAATAGAGGGGATAGCAAGAATCAATATTGATGATAATCAATACATTGTGTGGTCTAAATAGAGGGGATAGCAAGGGGTAGTTAGAGATTATAATAATGTATAAATGGCTATGTAGTGTGAAAGAAATAATTTTAAGAATTATTTTTACAAGGTTTCATATATTAAATGGTTGCTCATTTAGAAGTGGAATAAATATAGTGAGATGGATTTCTATATATATTGTAATTTTTGAGAGAATTTCTTTTGTATTGATTTCTTTCATAAAGAATAATTAATGGTGTTACCATACTTGTTTTTTTTCCTACATTCTTGTGTTAGCTCTATCGAATGAATTGACTTGCTCTTCAATTTAAGAGTTTCTCTTTTATATTATGTTTTTAAATCTATTGAGCTATACTACAAATGGTATCAAACATTTTTATGGGCCCCTAAAAAAAAAAATTTTTTTCTCTATATTTTTCAAGGGAAAAAAGCGAATGACATATTTCATACCAACTTGTAAAACTTTCTATGTAAAATATAAAGAAATTATTAGCACATATGAGTCCGTCTCCAATAAATACCAATTTAGGAAAAGGATGTCCATATTAAAATATAGCACATATGAGTCCGTCTCCAATAAATACCAATTTAGGAAAAGGATGTCCATATTAAAATATGAGAAGCGTAGTTATTATTGATGTAAAATCAAACATTTTAGGCTATTTCTAGTTATGATACCCAATTTAGGAAAAGGATGTCCATATTAAAATATGATAAGTATAGTTATTATTGGTGTAAAATCAAATATTCTAGTTATGATACCAAATTTAGGAAAAAGATGTCCAAATTAAAATATGAGAAGTGTAGTTATTATTGATGTAAAATAAAATATTTAAGGCTATTTCTAGTTATGATCATTTAGATTGTATATCAAATATCTTTTGAATATTTCCTCCCAAACCCTTATACATTCTTTGCTATGAGAGGTGTGGCATGATAATTATGTTTATCTAGAAGGCTTTCTCACTATCTAATTCAAAGTTATACCATCTCTAATTGTAATAATCATAGATAGGCACATCAATATAGGCTTATGGAGATTTCAAAAATACTACAGGTGTGAAACCTTTAAATTAGGTTTTGTTTATTAGATTTTTGAAATATTTCAAATTTTACCATCTAGATAAGGATAGATAATGTTAAATGATGATACTCTTTTATTTTGATTTATTAGGGATTTAATTTGAAAACCCAATTTAAAAACTAGTGTGATGGATTTTTTAATATTTCATATATTTTAAATGATAAGTCTCTTTTATTCTGATTTGATTAAGGGATTAATTTGAAAACCCAATTTATGAATGATGAGTCTATTTTATTCTAATTTTATTAGGGGATTAATTTGAAAACCCAATTTAACAATCAATGTGATGGATTTTTTCATATTTTAGATTTTTTTATTTATTTCAATATGCTAAATGATAAGGCTCTTTTATTCTAATTTTATTAGGGGATTACTTTGAAAACCCAATTTAAAAACAAATGTGATGGATTTTTTAATTTTTTATTTTATTTTATTTATTTTATTAAAAGATTGATTTTGCAAAATCAAATTGAAAATTTGTAATTAATTTCTATATATTTTATATATATAATGGATATAAGTGAAATAGTTATTACTTTTTGTTTATTTCGATTTTTTTTTCTATTAATATACTTTTAATTATAGATATACTAATTAATATTAAAATATTTTATTCATAACCCACATTGAATATTTTAGTCTATGATGTGTTAAAATATTTTTGAAATATTTTTTTTTATACTTCTAATTACTTTACAAAGCCAATAATGTAAGTGGGTCTTATCTTATAAACATTAAACAATATAAAATCAAGATGATTCCTTACTTTGATAAAAAGGAAAAAAAAAATATCATTAACACTTAACATGGCACATTAATTTTCTTTACCTACATTAAATTAAGGAAATACTCATCCCATCTCTGAAATCTTCTTTTTCTGGTAAGATTAAGAGTATTTAATATTTCAAGCTACAACTTGAGAACTCCATCATTGTGAATCAATGTTGATGATCATCAATACATGTTGTGGTCTAAATAGAGGGGATAACAAGGGGTAGCTAGGGATTATAATAATGCATAACTGGCTCATATTGTGAAAGAAATAATTATAAGAATGATTTTTACAAGATTCCATCTATTAAACGGTTTCTCATTTAGAAGTAGAATCAATACAATGAGATGCATTACTAAATATATCGTAATTTTAGAGAGAATTGCTTTTGGGTTGATTTCTTTCATAAATAATAATTAATGGTGTTACCATACTTGTTTTTTTTTTTCTACATTTTTGTGTTAGCTCTATCGAATGAATTGGCTTGCTCTTCAATTTAAGAGTTTCTCTTTTATATTATGTTTTCAAATATTTTGAGCTACACTACAAATGCTATCAAACATCTTTATGGGGCCCAAAAAAATAATTTTTTTCTCTATATTTTTCAAGGGATAAAAGAGAATGACATCTTTCATACCAACTTGTAAAACTTTCTATGTAAAATATTAAGAAATTGTTTGCAAATATGGGTCCCTCTCCAATAAATACCCTATTTAGGAAAAGGATGTCCAAATTAAAATATGAGAAGTGTAGTTATTATTGATGTAAAATAAAATATTCCAGGCTATTTCTAGTTATGGTCATTTAGATTGTATATCAAATATATTTTGAACATGTCCTTTGAACATGTCCTCCCACACCCTTCTACGTTCTTTACTATCATAGGTGTGGCATGATAATTAAGTTAATCTAGAAGGCTTTCTCACTATCTAATTGAAATTTATACCATCTCTAATTGTAATAATCATATATAGGCACATAAATATAGGTTTTTGAATATTTCAAAAACACTATAGATGTGAAACCTTTAAATTAGGTGTTGTTTATTATATTTTTGAAATATTTCAAATTTTACAATCTATATCAGGATATGTACTGTTAAATGGTGAGGCTTTTTTATTTTGATTTATTACGAAATTAATTTGAAAACCGAATCTGAAAAATATCGTGTTGAGTCTTTGAAAAATTAGGGTCTCTGAATTCTAAACCTTGAATATGAGTCTAAACCTTTGAATTCATCACGATATATGAGTCTCTTTTATTCTAATTTAATTAGGGGATTAATTTCAAAATCCAGTTTATGAATGATGAGTCTCTTTTATTCTAATTGTATTAGGGGATTAATTTGAAAACCCAATTTAACAATGCGTGTGATGGATTTTTTCATATTTTAGATTTTTTTATTTATTTCAATATGTTAAATGATGAGGATCTTTATTCTGATTTTATTAGGAAATTGATTTGAAAACCCAATTTAAAAATGAGTGTGATGGATTTTTGAATATTTTAGATAAGTTGAATAAGTCATTTATTTTTATTTAATAATAATAAATAAATAATTTATTTATTTAGTGAACATAAATAAATCAATCGTGGTGAGACCATGATTGATTTTCATATTAATACAATGTTTGTCAAAATGAGATGTTGGACCATGGTTGACAATGAATGACCATGACTGGTCATGGTTCACTGCGGTTGATGATTGTTAACAACTATGGTTTAGTTTACTATTGAGACAATATTTGTCACAATTCGATGTTGGAAAATGCTTTACCATGATTATAAACCCAAGAGATTTACACTATAAATGAAAAGGGAATAATAAACCCTAATATAATCTTTGTCACAATGAGACCATGATTATTGACTATTCTTGAACATGGTTGACCATTATTGACCATAGTTGACCATGATTGGTATACATATTGAAAAAATATTTGCCACAATGCCACATTGGGCCAAGGTTAACCAAGGTTGTTCATTGTTTATTTACATATTGAGATAATATTTCTGAAAATGTGATGTTGGACCATGATTAACCATGGTTGACCATGGTTGATTTTCATATTAACACAATATTTGTCACAATGAAACATTGGTCCATGGTTGACCATGAATGATTTTCATATTGAGATGATATTTGTCACAATGTACTAAGATCACAAACTTCATAGTACAAAGATCAAATCTAGTACCTACTAGGGCCAAAGATAGACATAGTCACCAACTATGAAAACCTGTCTTGATACATGAGGGGGTTTGACAACTTCCATAACATCTTTCTCTCTCGTGCACTCCATACAAATCTCCAATAATTTCTTCTAAGAAATGCAGGCATGTGAGAGTCGGTCTAATCTTTTTACTATGAAATCAATTCACATGAGTCTTAACAACTTCTTAACTTCCTCTGCAAATATCTTCACCTACGGTGGGTAAAGGACATTAACACACAAGTGGTATTTGACCATGTCTTCATTAGATATGCTATTCAAAAAAATATGAGGGGATCGATAACCTTATTATTTAACATGTAAAGTATATTCCATAAGAATTCTGTTATAAGATTTGTTTCATAAGAATTCTCAAAATTTTAATACCACATCTTGTTTGCTTATCTACCAAAAGTTAAAATTTATGAAAGATTTTATTCTTATGTTTCATAAAATGAATGGATTCAACACCCCATACAAACATGAATTACAAAAGTTACAAAGCCAATAATGTAAGTGGGTCTTATCTTATAAACATTAAGCTCTATAAAATCAATATGATTCCTTATTTTGATAAAAAGGAAAACAAAATCTCATTAACACTTTACCATGATACATTCAATTCCTTTACCTACATTAAATCAAGGAAATACGCATCACATCTTTGAAATATTCTTTGTGTTGTAAGATTAAGAGTATTTAATATTTCAAGCTACAACTTTAGAACTCCATAATTGGGGATCAATGTTGATGATGATCAATACATGTTTTGCTCTAAATAGAGGGGATAACAAGGGTAACTAGGTATTATAACAATGCATAAGTGGCTATGTAGTGTGAAAGAAATAATTATAAAAATGATTGTTACTAGATTCCATCTATTAAAAGGTTCCTCATTTAGAAGTGGAATCAATATAATGAGATGCATTGCTAAATATATGGTAATTTTAGAGAGAATTCCTTTTGGATTGATTTATTTCATAAAGAATAGTTAATAGTGTTACCATGCGTTTTTTCTACATTATTGTGTTAGCTCTATGGAATGACGACTTGCTCTTCAATTTAAGAGTTTCTCTTTTATCTGATGTTTTGAAATTTGTTGAGCTACACTACAAATGGTATCAAACATCTTTATGGGGCCCAAAAAAAGAATTTTTTTCTCTATATTTTCAAGGGAAATAATAGAACGACCACTATGGTTGACAATGAACGACCATGATTGACCATCGTTAACTAGGGTTGATCATGGTTGATGATGGTTGACCATGGTTTATTTTCCTATTGAGACAATATTTGTCACAATTCAGCATTGGAAAATTGTTGACCATGATTATAAACCCAAGGGAACAATAAATCCTAATATAAACAAAGTATTAGGGTTTGACTATGGTTTACCATGGTTGAGCTTCATATAGAGACATATTTATCACAATGCGATGTTGGACCATGGTTGATCATGATTGATTTCATATCGAGACAATCTTTCTCACAATGCGATGTTGGACCATGGTTGACCATGATTGATTTTTGTATGAAGAAAATATTTGTGAGAAAGAGACATTGGACCATAGTTGACCATGGTGATTTTCATACTCAAACATTTTTTGTCACAATGCGATGTTGGGCCATGGTTGGCCATAGTTACCCTTGGTTGTAGCAATGTGACATTGGACAATGAGGCAATCTTTGTCACAATGTGAGTATGGTTGACCATGTTTGATTTTCACATTGGTACAATCTTTCTCACAGTGCGGCGTTAGAACATGGTTGATCATCATTGACCATGGCTGATTTTCACAATCAGATAATATTTTTCACAATGATGCATTGGAACATGGTTTACCATAATGAACCATGGCCAACAATGATTGACCCAACAATGAATCATGGTTAACTTTGGATTTTAATATTTTAATGCAAGCATAAGCCAAGACTTTATATTGAAGTTGTCGAGACACTATTTGAGAAATATTCAATATGTGATATATATGGTCAAAATACGATGAAAATTTATATTTCAAACTTAAAATGAATGGAAAAAATCGATATATTATATGATTTTTTTTTTCAACTTTGGATTTTAATATTTTAATGCAAGGAAAAGCCAAAGCTTTATATTAAAGTTATCAAAACACTATTTTTGAAAATTCCCCACCAAAAATTTGACCGCTTTTTATGGAGAATATTCATATATGTACATTGAGAAATTGAAAAATATTCAAAAAAGATATATTTACTTTCATAAATAAGCTAATGTTAACATTAGTTTTAGTTTCTGAAATATAAATCAAATCTGATTAACCATGATATTATGGCATTTTGCATGATATTATAGCTTCTCTGTCTCGAGAAAAAGCCAAATAAGACCATCAAAAATCTTATTGGTCGTAGAAATAAATGCGTCGATGTGATATGATAGGTTGAACGACCATACATACTTTATGAAACAGGGTGGGTAAACTTCAGCCGAGACCGACTTATACAGATTAATGCCAGGACCCAAAAAAACGATTACTAACAAGTTCTAAAAATATATAGTCTACGTTTGTTAGGTTAAAATACACGAAAATTTTATAAAAACGGATACGTTAGGTTTTTCAATATAGATCTATGTGATGATTTCCTTCATTTTATATTATTCGCTCACATCTAAATCAATGTGAACTCTCGGAACGGGTACAGAAATATTTCAATATCGGTCTACGTATGCTAGGTCAAAATCAAAATCAAATGAGAGAAAAATGTTAGATTTTTCAATATAGGTCAATCCCTAATATGGCAAAAATATTATGAAAATTTTGAAAAACTGGTACCTTATATCCATAGCTGTAAAGGTGAGCTGATGCAGGTATTTTATTTTCATCTAAACTAGTGTAAACTTTGGCACGAGACTAGTACTGCTGTGTGCATATAAAGCATAGCTTATTCTTATCATCTATTCCCAATATAATTCATATTCATATTTCCCATATTTAGATTTTTTTTTTCTTCTTCTATATAGTTTTAAACTTAGTTAATATTGAGAACTTTTCTACTTGAGAGCGTTTCAAGTTTTTCTACTTGAGAGTGTTTCTAAATTGGATAAGGTGTGTGTGTGTTTTTTCTTTTTAAATTAATGTTAGAGTACATCATGTCTAATTATTAAATATTTTATTTTTCATAATTTAAGATATTTAATAATAATAATAATTTAATTTTAAAATTATTATTAAATTAAATATATTAAATTTTAGAATTATAATTAAATAAAATATTAATTTGTGTATAAAATTGCTTGATATTTTAGAAAATTTTATTGTTAAAGTTTAAAGAGATGTACATATTTTAAGTTGAAATTCTTAGGATGAGAGGTGACATTAAGTGTCTTAGAATTAATTTCAATTATATTTTATTTTTCATAATTTAAGATATTTAATGATAATAATAATTTAATTTTAAAATTATTAATTTAAATATATTTAATTTTAGACTTATAATTAAATGAAATATTAATTTGTGTATAAAATTGCATAATATTTTAGAAAACTTTATTGTTAAAGTTTAAAGAGATATACATACTTTAAGTTGAAATTCTTAGGATGAGAGGTGACATTAAGTGTCTTGGAATTAATTTCAATTAGACAATCGTTGATGTCAACTGAGTTAGGATGGAACATACATAGTGGTCAAGTTGAGTAGGGGATAGAGAGATAAAAGGGTTGAGAACATTGGACCAACTTGGTGAACACAAAGCTAAAAGTGCCTCCTACAAGTTGGTGGTTGCAACAAATCCATGAAGTTGATGTTTCGTGGTAAGTTGATCATGTGTCTATAGAAGAGGGAGTTGGTGCTTCCTGTTAGTGGGTGATAGCAAACAATATAAGGGATTTGGTTCTCCCTGTGAGTGGGTGCTCACAAATAATGATGTAAATATAGTAGGAGCTCATATTTTATATCATACAAAACAATAATTGGTGGGTTTCTTTTTGGTTGGGTTTTGTTTGCTTGATGGGGCCTAGACCGAGGTTCATATATGGTTGCACAAACCAACAAAACCCACTATTACTAGCCCTTTCGACAATGATCTACTGTGCAGACCGAAGTCCCACCCGAGGCAATATAGGGCGATGTTAGAACCAAGTTTCTACATTGAGAGGGACAATGGAGTGTGGCTTTAGGGCTTCTCTTCCTTTCAATACTTGACAGGGCTTCACAAAAAAAATCTACTAGTTAGACAACCATAGTTCAACACTTCTGTTGAACTAACTTACAGACTGCGCGATCTTATTTCAGAAAGCATAAAAAAAACATAAATAACCATAAGCTAGACTTTGTGATGCAATTTTAAGTAAAAAAAAGAAGATAATATAAAATGAGAGTAAAGAAAACACATAAACTCAAAACACAGATCTTTCTTCAAAAGTCTTCCATTAATGCTCATATCTTCCCAATCCAATAAGTTCCACCATGCACACTCAGCTGCAGGGGTCTACGCACTCAGTTGCAGAATTTGTAAGGTCTCCGCGCACTCAGCTGCAGGAGACTTTTATCTAATCCAAGCCACAAAACACAAACTCAAAGAAATATTACATCCAAGTGCATCACATATCAAGTATTTCATTAACATATTATCAAGGCTATCCTAGACTTCTTATATAGTCCTTACATTTACAATACCATGGTCAAAAAACCATGGGCGGAGCTTAATGTATACAAAATATTCCCATCCTTTAACAAAATAAGGGGCTTTAACCCACCCCAAAGCCCCTAAGACTCTAAGTTAAATCCTCGTTGTGCGCTCCGCTCCTTGATCTACAAAATCTTTGTAAAAGTATTTCATTTGAGCGGTACTCTATCCAACAGACCCCCAAGATAAAAATGTGACTCATCCCGAGTCACTCTGCTGGTGTGCCCTTGATCATTGATTTGATACCGCTCAAGGAACCCTTCAGAGATGGAACTTCTTTGGCGCACTATTTTTCTTCTTCTCAGACTTCGCTCATCAACGTCTCAGTAGTTGGCCCTATAATCTTGGTTGCAATATCCTTCTGTCTTTGGCGCAGACACTTTGGCTGCCTCTCTATAGTTTGTAAAAGCTAACTGGCTTCGGTTTCCCATGGATACGTTTTGGATGTGATAAGTTGTTCTTTTCTGTGTAACTCATCGATATGTCCCTACAAAAATTTACCTTCTTGGAGACATATATATTGTTTTATCAGTGCTAAAGTCTTTACTGTGAACTTAATCTGGTCCATCTGTTCTAACTTTTCCTAGATTTCCTTCTCAATTGTTTGCACATGGGGATCCTCCTACAATGATGCAAAAAAATCCATAACATCTTCAAAAAATTGAAGGCATTCATGTACTATTGAGTCAATATTATCATGGAAAGCCTTGAACACAGTTGGGCACTACTCCTGGACCTCAGGTAGAGTGGAGGGATACAATTGCATTTGTAGCTTGACTATCCTCATCTGCATTTTGAGTTGCACTATGTCGACTTCGACCTTAGAATCCTTTACTTCCATGGAGAGTTGTGCCACTTTTTCCTATGGGGTGGCTCCAGCCTAAATCTTGAGCTGAGGTAGGTTCTTGCAAGCCTTACAGATGACTTCATCCAACTTTTGTCTTTACATCCTCGCTGCCTCGCACTCTTGTACAAACAATTGTTTTTCCTCGACCATCCTGGGTCTTTCCTGCTTAACATCTTGTATAACCAATAGAGCGTCCTGCTCTCTGATCTTCAATTATTCAGTAACACCATGGTGGAACTTGTGTAATTCCTGCAAAGGCAAGGAAACAAGGTTAAGCCACATGTTCTGGCAATGCACCACTTGCTTCAGGTGCTTTGCAGTATCATAAAATAATGTGCCCACAGGGATTGGCATTGCACAGATATCAGTTGTAATTGCCATTTCCTACATTTTCATGCTTGCACCCACTAGGGACCCGCTTCCTTGAAGCCCGCTTGCTTGTATTGCACTTGTCTGCACCTGAAAATATTTAAGGCCCTTATGGACCTCCTCTAGTACATTCTTATACTGGTCTGCAATATTACCCCATAGATGTTCAATGAGATTATTAACAATATCTCCAATCTCATCGAGGTCCCCCTTAGTGAGGACCATTTCTTTCGGGCCAGCGGACCGACTGACTTCATTTTCTTTGGTGCACCTTTGCTTTGTGTCTATCGTTTGTTAGTAATAAAAGGGGAGGGGGGATTGGATGGATCCATAATTGTATCATCGTCATGAGTATCGTCCCCTCTGGTTTCTAGAACCTCTGTCTTTGGCTCAACCTCCAGTTCTGTCTTTGTATTGGTCGTGAATGCGGCCATCTTTGGTAGCTTCCCAGTGTTCTTATTTCCTATTTGTTTAGTGGTATTTTCGCCACTCGTCCCTACTTGCTCTCTCTCCACGCCTTCAGTGGCTAGAGTAAGCAAATCACTCGGTCAATTTCCTACTATGGTTGCAACATCTTCCTCTATTATCAAGTATGATAACTCGTACCAGAACCCAGTAAGGTCCTTGTTTGCCCGGATATGCACATAGTGGAAATATTCTTTTAAATCTGCGACCTGATGATATTATTTCAAAAGACTCAGTGATAACCAAGGCCTTTGGTTGATCACTGTGTGCATACTCATCTTGAACCTAACCCAAAATATTTCGTTTTCCATTACCCGGGTCGGTTCTTTTGAATGCCACAACAAGGCATAACGCGCAACCTCTGAAAGATCTAGATCCGCATAGGATAACTGTGAATCCTCGGGCTCCTTCCAGGCCATCAATTCTATCAAGAGCAAGAGCCACGCAAATTAGAACTACATTCTCTCCGAGAGCTCCGGAGTATTGATCTAATAACTTGTTGCATAGATATCCTACCCAATTATAGACAACACCCTTGCTACACTCCATAACCAAAGATACTACCAGGGCAGAAGCCTCCTCTGAGCGACACTTCCACATGATTTTTCTGGCCAAAATGTGTGTGGAAAAGCACATAGATCTATTAGTGATGGAGTCAATCAAGTAACCTATGCTTCCCTTCATCAAACCTTAATCTTGCTTCATGTGGTCTACTAGCTGCTTGTCTTGATCCTTGCCCACAAATTCTTCTATGGGGTCTAAGTTGAGGCAAGAAAGCATTGTGATCTTCCTTATCAACGTCGCGTCAATAGGGATCCTATTCCCCAACCACAAGCGGTAATCGTGCACTAGGGCCAACAATTGGCACACATAGATTGTATTGTTGATGCTTCGCCCAAAGTGCAGAACATATAGCATGTTCAACAACCTTGCATTCTGGATACCACCCACCCACTTCATCGGTTCCAATATTTCTACTCTCGTAGCTTCATAATAGGTGGAGTGAAGATATCGGCTCATCTTGAACTGCAGGTATTATTTGCAATCGTTGAAGTCCCAGTCTTCCATCTGCAGCAAGGGCACTTTTCCAAACAAATCCCCCTCAACATGTACTTCTTCCGGTAGCAATGGCGTGCAAATATTGTATTTGACAATGTCCACATCCTTTGTAGGCTTCACAGTTGTCGACTTCCATGGCAAAATGTATGGGGAGAACCTAGAGATGGGTTCTACTTCCTCTACATTAATATTATAAACATGAGGATTAATGTTATAAACCCAGGGTATTAATATTAAAAACCCTAGGAATTATAAACCTAAGGGAACAACCACATTAATAATATTATCATAGTTATTATATAACTATAATAATAATAATTATTATTATTAAAGTAATTTAGAAATAATTATTATAAAAAAAATCATAGTTTAATAATAATAATAATAATAATCAAATGTGACGTCGAACCATGGTTGGCAATGGTTAATGATGGTTGAATGTGATTATTTTTCATATTGATACAATGTTTGTCATAATGTCACGTTAGACCATGGTTGACCATGATTATAAACCTGAGGGATTTAAATTAAACCTTAGGATTAATATTATAAACCCTATGAATAATATTATACCCTACGTATAATATAAACACAAGGGATTAATATTGTAAAGCCAATGTATATAAAGCCTAACATAAATATTTAAAACCCTAAAATAAACATGGCTCGTCATGGTTGATTTTCATATTGACACAATCTTTGCCACAGTGTGACATTTAACCATGGTTGACCATGATTTCTTTTAATATTGAGACAATCTTCGTCACAATGCGACATTGGACCATGATTTCCCACGGTAGGTCGTAGTTGATTTTCATATGAGACAATATTTGTCACAATGCGACGTTGGATCATGGTTGACCATGGTATCCCATGGATGGAAATGGTTGTCACAATGTGACATTGGACTAGGAGACAATCTTTGTCACAATGCGACCATCATTATTGACCATTGGTGAACATGGTTCACCATGATTGACCATAGTTGACCATGATTGATTTCCATATTGGGACAATCTTTGTCACAATGCGACATTGGACCACAGTTGAGCATGCTTGGCCATGGTTGATTTACATATTGAGATAATATTTGTGAAAATGCAACGTTGGACCATGATTAAACATGGTTGACCATGGTTGATTTTCATATTGACACAATCTTTGTCACAATACAACATTAGTCCATGGTTGACCATGAATGACTTTCATATTGAGAGAATATTTTTCACAACGTACAAAGATCACAAACTTCATAGTACAAAGATCAAATCTAGTACCTACTCGGGCTGGAGATAGACACAGACGCCAACTATGAAAACTTGTCTAGATACATCAAGGGTTTGACAACTTCCATGGCATATTTCTCTCCCACAGACTCCATACAAATCTCCAATAATTTCTTTTGAGAAATGCATGCATGCAAGAGTCATTCCAGTCTTTTTACTAGGCAATCAATTCGCACGAGTCTTCGCAAATTCTTCGCTTCCTCTGTAGATATCTTCACTTACGGTGGGCAAAGGAAATCAACACACAGGTGGTATTTGGCAGATTTATTCAAACTCTTCGATTTCTCTCGCCATGGATCACCATATGGCAGAAATGAGATTGCACGGGTATACCCACTCGCAGCTACCCACTCGCAGCCTTTACACAAACCGTAGAAAGTGTCAACCTTCAACAGATTGAACTCTTCGGATCTAGCTCTAAGATGAAGCATATTCTGAGCATATTCATCCTATATTTAATCTTGTCCATCCAATTATATTTATAAAAAAATAAAATAAAATCAACCAACCTACTTCCACCCAAGTTTAAATAGAAAGCCTTCAACTAAATATAAATATGAGAAATATTCAATACATAATATCTATGGTCAAAATCTAATGAAAATTTGTACTTGAGCTTAGAATGAATGGAAAAAATAAACATGTTATATGGATTTTTTTTTCAACTGGAAGCCGAGGCTTTATATTGAGGTTGTCAAGACATTATTTTTGAAAAATCCCCACTAAGAATTTCACCTCTTTTTGTAGATAAGATTCATATATGTATATTGAGAAATATTTGAATAGTATATATTTACCTTTGTAAGTGAACTATTATTAGCATTAGTTTCAGTTTCTGAAATATGAACCAAACACATCTGATTAACCGTGATATTATAGCCTTTTGCATAATATTGGAAAAAGCCAAATAAGACAATCAAAATTCTTATTGGTCGTAGAAATCAATGCGTCTATGTGCGAGGACCCCAAAAAACGAATACTAATACGGATTTAAAATATATATATCTACGTTTGTTAGGTCAAAAGAACAGGAAAAATTTATAGAAACGGACACGTTATATATCTTTTTCAATATAGATCTATGTGTGATGATTTCCATCATTTTCTATTATTCGCTCACATTTAAATCAATGCGAACTCTCGGAACGGGTACACAGAAATATATCAATATCGATGTACGTATGCTAGGTCAAAATCAAATGAGAGAAAAATGGTAGATTTTTCAATATAGATCAATCCCTAATATGGCAAAAATATTATGAAATTTTTGAAAAACTGGTACCTTATATACATAGCTGTAAAGCTGAGCTGATGCATGTATTTTATTTTAATAGGTCACGTCTAAACGAATGTAACACTTTGGCAAGAGACTAGTACTGCTGCGTGCATATGAAGCTTTAAACTTTAATCTCGAGAACTTTTCTATTTGAGAGAGTTTCCGGCTTTTCTACTTGAGAGAGTTTCTACTTTGGTTAAACGTTTTGTTATGTTTTATTTTTATTTTTAATTAATTTTATATTACATTATGTGTGTCTTTTGTGTTCATATTATTTGTAAATATTTTATTTTTTACAATTTAAAAATGAATTTTTATATAAGATATTTAATAATAATAATAATTTAATTTTAAAATTATGGTTAAATTAAATATATTTAATTTTAGAATTATAATTAAATTAAATATTAATTTGTATATAAGATTGCTTAATATTTTAGAAAAAATTATTGTTAAAATCTAAAGAGATGTATATACTTTAAGTTGAAATTGTTACGATGGTAGGTGATATTAAGTGTCTTGGAATTGATGTCAACTAGGCTATCAATGATGTCAATTGAGTTAGGATGGAAGATACATAATGGTCAGCTTGAGTAGGGGATAGAGAGATAAAAGGGTTGAGAACATAGAACCAAGTTGGTGAACATAGAGCTAAAAGTGTCTCCTACAAGTTGGTGCTTGCAAGAAATCCATGAAGTTGTTGTTTCGTGGTAAGCTAATCACGTATCTATTGAAGAGGGATTTGGTGCTTCCTGCTAGTGGGTGCTAGCAAACAATATAAGGGAGTTGTTTCTCGCTGTGAGTGGGTGGTCACAAAGATTGATGTCAATATAGTAGGAGTTCATATTTTATATCATAACAAACAAAAATTGGTTATTTTTTTTTTTGGTTGGGTTTTGTTGGCTTGATGGAGCTTAGACCGAGGTTCAAATATGACTAAGCAAACCAAAAAAACCCACTATTACCAACCCTTTCGGTGATGATCTGTTGCGCAGACCGATGTCTCACCCAAGGAAATATAGGGGGATGCTAGAATGAAGTTTCTACATTCAGAGGGACAATGGAGTGTGTCTTTAGGGCATCTCTTCCTTTCAATACTTGACAGGGTTTTGAAGAACAAATCTACTAGTTAGACAACCACAGTTCAACTCCTCTATTGAACTAACTTGCAGACTACGCGATTTTATTTTTAGCAGGCAAAAAACAACATAAATATCCATAAATTCGACTTCGTGATACAATTATAAGTAAAACATCACAGATAACATAAAATGAAGGTAAAGAAAACACATAAACTTAAAACACAGATTTGTTTTCAAAAGTATTTCATTAATGCTCATATCTTCTCAATACAATCAATTCTATCGTGCACACTCAGCTGCAAGGGTCTGCGCACTTAGCTGACTTCCTAGGGTCTCCACACACTCAACTGCAGACTTCCTAAGCTCTCCGCGCATTTAGCTACATGAGCCTTTTCTCTAACCCAACCCACAAAACAGAGACTCAAAATAATCTTACATCCAAGTGCATCACATATCAAGTATTTCATTGGCTTCTTAACAAGACTATCCTAGACTCCTTATATAGTCCTTACATTTACAATAACATGGTTCCAAAACCATGGGCGGAGCTCAACGTATACAAAATATTCTCATCCTTTTACAAAACAAGGGGTTTTGACCCACTCTAAAGTCCCTAAGACTCTAATTTAACTCCGCGCTGCGCTGCGCTCCTCAATTTGCGGAGTCTTTCTCAAAATATTTCATTCGAGGGGTACTGTGTCCAACATGCCCCCAACACAAAATTGTGACTTGTCCCGAGACACTCTTCCGGTGCACCCTCGATCTTTGCTTCGATACCACTCAAAGCATCCTTCAGAGGTGAAACTGCTTCAGCGCATTGTTATTTTGCTTCTCATACTTTGCTCAGCAACGTCTCAATAGCTTTCCTTGTAATCT
Source organism: Pinus albicaulis (assembly GCA_034641835.2). Taxonomy (NCBI): domain Eukaryota; kingdom Viridiplantae; phylum Streptophyta; class Pinopsida; order Pinales; family Pinaceae; genus Pinus; species Pinus albicaulis. Next base: position 990,977,333 of record CM076582.1, read on the forward strand.
TGATTGCAATATCATTCTGTGTTTGGCGCAACCCCTTCAGCTGCTCCTCTACATCCTCAAAGCTCACTCGCTTCGTCTGGCTGTGATAAATTATTTTTTTCTGTGTTAATTTACCTTCTGAGAAACAGGCATACCACTGTATCTGTGCTTTAATATAAAAATATAATATAAATATCATAAATATTTAATATAAAAATATACACTAAATAAATAACAGAAATATTTAATGTAAATACTTATATATAACTCAGAATAAATTAAAAAGATGGATATGTTATGAAAATATTTATTTATTTGTTTATAACTTTGATTTTTAAGCCGATGCTTTATATTGTAGCTGTTAAGAATTTATTTTTGAAAAATCCCGAGAGGATTTGACAGCCTTTAGTCGAGAAGATTCATATATGTACATTGAGAACTATTTGAATATATATCTACTTCTGTTAAGTGAAAATCAGATGAAAATTTTATAAAACGGGTACGTTATGTATAGGGTTTTCAATATAGATCTATTTGAATATTATCTACTTCTGTTAAGTGAAAATCAGATGAAAATTTTATAAAACGGGTACGTTATGTATAGGGTTTGGAAAAACCGCTACGAGATTTTTCTTCTCCGCATTAAAGGTGAGATGATTTCCAGCATTTTATTTTATGTTAATGACCCACATTTAAATGAATCTGAACTCTGGGAACGGGTACGGTGAGAAATATTTCAATATAGGTCTATGTCTGTTACGTCAAAAATAGATCAATGTCTACTATGGCAAAAATTTCAATTTTTGAAAAAGACTGTTAACTTATATATATAGCTTTAAAGCTTTTTTAGATATAGATATAGATATAGATATAGATATAGATATAGATATAGATATAAAGCTAACTTATATATAGCTTTAAAGGTGAGGTGATGTATGTATTTTATTTTAATAGGTCACATCTATACGTTTGTGAATTTGGGCACGAGACTAGTACTGCTGTGTGCATATACAACATAGTTTATTCTGATCATTTATTCCGAGTACAATTTATATTCAAGGTTTAAATTTTTTTTTATATATAGCTTTAAGTTTAGTCAATCTTGAGAATTTTTTTCACTTTAGATATGGTTAAAACTTTTTCAAATTAATTTTTAGTGTTTTTTAATCAGTTATTACATCATTTCTTTGCATTAAAATAAGTAGTTTTTGTTAATGTGTGAATATTCCATTTTTGATATTTTAAAAGTATTTTTTTTATGTAGAGTATTTAATAGTAATAATATAATTTAATATTATGTTTATCTTAAATATATTTAATTTTAAAATTATAATTAAATTAAATATTATTAGTGTATAAGATTATTAGATTGTTGTTTTTAGACAATTTAATTGGTTAATTACAAAAATGTGAAATTGTTATAAATAAAAAGATCCATATTTTCTTTAATTTTTTTTTAAAGATTTTATTGTTAAAATAATTAAATATACAAACTGTAATCTCTTACTAATTTGAACAAATAACCTTTTACAAATCATTTATTCTCAACTATTCAATAATAATTATATTATATAATATTTTGCATATAATTACTTAAATATAAATAAAATAAAATTTTAAAATAGTAATATATGTTTTATAATATTTTGAATATAATTATTTAAATATAAATAAAATAAAATATTAAATTTTAAAATGGTAATATATATTTTATAATATTTTTCATATAATTATTTAAATTTAAATAAACTAAAGTATTAAATTTTAAAATGGTAATATAAACTTCAAGTTTTAAAATAATATATCAGAATATTTTAAAAATACCAAAAAATTATTTCATCAAAATATTTAAAAATTATATAAAAAGAAATATTTAAAAAATATATAAAAATATGACATCTATACATTAAAAAATATATAAGAATATGATATCTATACATTGAAAATAGTGTGTAAATACATATTATTTTCACATCGCCCTCATTCTTTAAAATTATTTTAAATAAAGATTTAAAGAATTTATTTAAAATGATTTTAAATAAATATTTAAAGAATTTCTTTAAATTTATTTTAAATAAATATTTAAAGAATTTTTGAAATATGTGTTAAGAAGAGAAATTAAAAAATATTTGAATTTTTTTTATACGTATTATGCAACTTTTAGTATTTAACAATTATTTCAATTAAATTTTTAAAATATTTAAGGGAGAATAAAACATTTGAGAAACACATCAAGGACACATTCATAAAGAATTTTTGAAAAATATCCATCTACTCATAAGGATAAGGACAATTTTAGCTGGAAATGATATTTTCATTCACAATATCCCATGTAATCACTTTTTGAGAGCGAGTAAATTAGTATGACGATGAATATAGGAAAAAAAACATTTATTTTAAATCATGAAAACAAAAATATACATTTTCACATTTGAAATTAATACTAAATATATAAACTAAATTACTTTTCACGTTATTATTTTTCCCTTGATAAAGATTTTTTTTCCCTTGATAAAGCTTTTGTAGGTACATTTTCTGACTTGTTATTAATAGAACAATAGTCAATACATAATAGTTGCAATTTAATAAACATAACTAATATTTTTGGAGATTGCCAAAAAAATTTGGTCATAGTATTTCATAATTATTTATAGATAATACTAATAGCATAGATTTATCACTTGATATCCATAATATTATATTAAACCTTAATGAGAAAAAATGACCTATTGTGGTTGTTATGAAATATGCATTTCTTTCTCAATCAACATCCACAAAGCCATTGAAAAGAACTTTAATGCCATAGGAAATTATACATCTTTAAGTGAGCATTGAGCTATAATTTAAGAAAAAATCCACTTATATGGAAATAAGTTTTCACAATATACTTGGTTTGAAATAACTAGGATTGATGTATAAAAACAAACAATGTAATTTCCATCATACATAAATTATAGATTAACATCAACAAAATTGATCTTTATGTCTATTTCTTAGAAGCACTAGTAAATTTGAGTTAAAAAACTTGTTTGAGAAAATATAGGGCTTGTTTTACCATGTGGAAAAGTTCCTCTTTAAGAATAAACTCAATAGATTATGGTGTTCATATGTATATTAGATTGAAATAAATAATTAACACAATTAGTAGGAAAATTAGGAATATGAATTGGGAAAAGTTGACCATGTATTCATTTGATATGCTCCTCAAATTCATTAGATATGCCATAAGAATATTCTTATAAGCTTGGTTTCATAATAATTCTCAATTTTTTAATACCACATCTTGTCCGTTTATCTACCAAAACTTTAAATTTATGAAAGATTCTATTCTTATGTTTCATACACTGCATAAATTCAACACCCCATACAAACATGAATTACACCAGATACAAAGCTAATAATGTAAGCATGTCTTATTTTATAAACATTAAAATATATAAAATCAAAAGATAAAAAGGGAAAAAAAATCTCATTAACACTTTACCAAGGCACATTCATTTCATTTACCTACATCAAATTAAGAAAATACTCATCCCATTTTTGAAATATTCTTTGTTTTGCAAGATTAAAAGAATTTAATATTTCAAGCTACAACTTGAGAACTCCATTGTGAGTCAATGATGATTATCATCAATACATGGTGTGGTCTAAATAAATGGGATAACAGGGGTAGAGAGAGATTATAATAATGCATAAGTGGCTATGTAGTGTGAAAGAAATAACTATAAGAATGCTTTTTAAAAGATTATATTTATTAAAAGGTTTCTTATTTAGAAGTGGAATCAATATAATGGATGCATTTCTAAATATATTGTAATTTTAGAACGATTTTTTTTTGGATTGATTTCTTTCATAAAGAATAATTAATGGTGTTATCATACCTGTTTTTTTTTCTACATTCTTGTGTTAGCTCTATCCAATGAATTGGCTTGCTCTTCAATTTAAAAATTTCTCTTTTATCTTATGTTTTCAAATCTATTGAGCTACACTACAAATAGTATTAAACATTTTTATGGGGCCTGAAAAAGAAGAACTTTTTTCTCTATATTTTTCAAGGGAAAAAAGAGAATGACATATTTCTTATCAACTTGTAAAACTTTCTATATAGAATATAAATAAATTTTTTACACATATGGTTCTCTCTCCAATAAATACCCAAAGTTAGGAAAATGATGTCCAAATTGAAATATGAGAAGTTTAGTTATTATTGATTTAAAATCAAATATTTTAGGCTATTTCTAGTTATGGTCATTTAGGTTGTATATCAAATATCTTTTGAACATTTTCTCCCACACCTTTCTACTTTCTTTGTTGTGAGAGGCGTGGTATGATAATTAAGTTGATCTAGAAGGCTTTCTCATTATCTAATTGAAAGTTATACCCATCTAGAATTGTAATAATCATAGATGGAATTGTAATACCCATGTAGAATTGTTTATTAGATTTTTGAAATATTTGAATTTTACATTCTAGATAAGGATAGACATTGTTAAATGATGATGCTCTTTTATTCTCATTTTATTAGGAAATTGATTTGAAAACCCAATTTAAAAACAAGTGTGATGGATTTCTGAATATTTTAGATATATTGAATGATGAGTCTCTTTTATTTTTCTTTTACTAGGGGATTAATTTGAAAACCTAATTTATGAATGATGAGTCTCTTTTATTCTAATTTTATTAGGGGATTAATTTGAAAACCTAATTTATGAATGATGAGTCTCTTTTATTCTAATTTTACTAGGATATTATTAGGGGATTAATTTGAAAACTCAATTTAATAACCAGTGTGATGGATTTTTTCACATTTTAGATTTTTTGAGTTATTTCAGATATGCTAAATGACGAGGCCCTTTTATTATGATTTATTAGGGGATTAATTTGAAACCCCAATTTAAAAACCAATATGATGGATTTTTTTTATATTTCTGAATTTTTTATTTTATTAAGAGATTGATTTTGAAAAATCAATTTGAAAATTTACAATCAATTTCTAAATATTTTAAATATATAATCGATAAAAGTGAAATAATTAAGTTACATTTTGTTTATTTCGATTTTTTTTGTTATTAATATATTTTTAAGAATAATAATATTATTTCATATTAAAATATTTTATTCATAACCTACATTGAATATAGTATTCTTTACAATATTAAATATTATCCTTTAACATTATCTATATATATATATATATATATATATATATATATATATATAAAGTTGATATGTTGTGTTAAAATATTTTTGAAAAGTATAAGGTTTAAACGTCTTACTCACATATTTTTTTTAATACTTGTAATTAATTTACATTAAATGATATTAGGTCATATGGACAACTAACTAAATTGGCATAATATGTTTTTCTTTTCTTTTTACTATTAAGGATACTCCTTTTCTATTTAAAGAATATTTTATTTTTATTTTTAGAGGAACGAACATACTTACACATCCCCTTCACACTATGTTGTAGAATGAGCCTCTCAGCTGAATACCCTAATTTAGAAAAATGTAACACACAAGATTATTTTCTGCAACTTTACTAGCACAACCACTGTGGTTGATATATGCCCAACAATTATATCAATCACATGCACAATGCCTATAGACCTTAATAGTATATATTTAACATTAATAATAATAATAATATTAAATTAAATTAATTTATTAATATAATTATTAGTTAATTAATAATGAATTAATAATTTACAAATATTATTAATAATTTATTAACAATATTATTAATATTCATTCATTTTTATTTAATAATAATGATTAATTAATTAATTCTGTGAAAAAAAATAAATCAATCATGGTTAGACCATGATTGATTTTCATTTTAATACCATGTTTGTTCGAATGCGACAATATAACACACAAAATTCTACTTTGCAACAAGAAATATTTACTAACACAACCACATTAGTAACTGTGGTTGATATATGCCCAAAAGCTTATATCAATCACATGCATAATGCCTATAGACCTTAATAGTATAGATTTAACATTAATAATAATAATAATAATAATAATAATAATAATAATAATTTTATTTAAATAGTTTATTATTATTATTATTATTATTATTTAATAATATTATTAAATCAAATTAATTTATTATTATTATTATTAGTTAATTAATAATTTACTAATATTAATTTAGCAGAATTCTTTCGGTAATAATCACATGAAATAAAACGAGGTTGACGCGTTTCGAACCAACCAATGTGGTTCATCATCAGGACTATGTGAGAGATCAGATCCAGACATTAAGTATAAATAGATGTAGAGATGGCTCAACTAGCCGTTAGGATAACGGCTAGTTTGACTTTGAAAAAGTAAATATTCCATTATTTATTTATTTATTTAATTTTTATTTATTTATTTATTATTATTATTTTATTTATTTATAAAACCTTTAATATATTATTAATAATTTATTAACACTATTATTAATATAATTAATATTAATATTAATATTAATAATTAATTAATTTATTTTTATTTAATATTACTAATTAATTAAGTTAGTGAAAATAAATAAATCATTTTTATTTAATAATAATGAATAAATAAATAATTAGTTTAGTGAAAATAAATAAATCAATAATGGTCAGACCATAATTGATTTTCATATTAATATAATGTTTGTCCAAATGCAGCGTTGGATAATGGTTGACCATTATTGATTTAATGGTTGATGTTGAATAATGGTTGACCGTGATTATAAACTCAAGAGATAATATTATAAACCCAAGGGAACAAAAAACCCTAATATAAACAAAGTATTAGGGTTTGACCATGGTTTACCATGGTTGAGTTTCATATAGAGATGTCTTTGTCACAATGCGATGTTAGACTTGGTTGATCATGATTGATATTCATATGAGGAAAATTTTTGTGACCATTGTTGACCATGGTTGATTTCATATTGAGACAATCTTTCTCACAATGAGATGTTGGACCACGGTTGACCACGGTTGACCACGGTTGCCCAGGGTTGTCACAATGTGACGTTAGTTGGACGATAAGACACTCTTTGTCACAATGTCATTATGGTTATTTACTATGGTTAGCCATGATTGATTTTCATATTTAGATAACGTTTCTCACAATGTGACATTGGACCATGGTTGATCTTCATAGTGAGACAATCTTTGTCATAATGTTGCATTCGACCATGGTTAACCACAATTAACCATGAATTTCCATGCGTGACCCTCAAATCAACTCTAAGGGATATATCCCCTGAGATAAATATTATAAAACCTAAAATTAATATTATAGACCTCAAGATTGATATTATTCACCTAAGTGATTAATGTTGAAAAATCAAGGAATTATAAATCAAAGGGAATAACATTGAACCCTATCAGTAATATTAAACCATAGGAATATAACCTCTAAGGTTGATAAAACCAACATATTATTATTGTAAACCTAAGGTATTAATAAACCCAAGGGATTAATATTGACAACCCAAGAGATTTATATTATAAACCCTTGTGATTTATATTATAAACGTATGTAATTATTAATATTATAAACCCGAGAAATAAATAAAACCAAGGAATTTATCTTATAAACCCTAGGAATATGAACCATCAAATCAATAGACCGAGATATTGATAATATAAACCCGAGGAAATAATAAAATGAAGGCATTAATACTAAAAACCCAAGAGATTATAAGCCCGAGGTATATAAACCCTAAGATAAATTATATAAATCCTGAAATAAACATGGTTGACCATGGTTTACCATGGTTGATTTTCATATTGAGCTATTTGTCACAATGCAACATTGGACCATGGTTGACCATGATTGAATTTTGTATCAAGAAAATCTTTGTGAGAAAGAGACATTGGACCATAGTTAAACATGGTTGATTTTCATACTCAAACAATTTTTGTCACAATGCGACGTTGGACCATGGTTGACCATATTTACCCTTGTTTGTAACAATGTGATGTTGGAATATGGTTGACCATCATTGACCATGGCTTATTTTCCCAGTGAGACAATTTTTTTCACAATGAGGCGTTGGACCATGCTTGACCATAATTAATCATGGCTGACGATGCTCAACCCTAAGAAAAATATAATAAACCCTAAAATAAACCGTAAGGATATAAACCTTAAGATAAATATCATAAACCCTAAATAAACATTAAACCCTAATTTTTATGTTATAAACCTGAGGATTAATGTTATAAACCCAAGGTAACAAACCACATTAATATTAGAAACCCTAAGAATTATAAACCCAAGGGAACAAACCACATTAAAAATATTATTATATTTATTATATAACTATAATTATTATTATGATTATTAAAATAATTTAGAAATAATTATTATAATAAAAATAAAAATCATGTTTTTAATAATATTAATAATAATAATCAAATGTGACATCGGACCATGGTTCACAATGGTTAATGATAATTGAACATGGTTGGTTTTCATATTGAGACAATTCTTGTCATAATGTCACGTAAGACCATGGTTGAACATGATTATAAACCTAAGGGATTGATATTAAACAATAGGATTAATATTATAAACCCTGCGAATAATATTATACCCTAGGTATAATATAAACCCAAGGGATTAATATTATAAACCCAATGTATATAAAACCTAACATAAATATGTTAAAACCTAAAATAAAAATGTATGGCCATGGTTTATTTTCATATTGTCATAATCTTTGTCAAAATGCGAGGTTTAACCATGGTAGACCATGATTGATTTTAATATTGAGACAATATTTCTCACAATGCGACATTAGACCATGATTGACCACGGGAGGTCGTGGTTGATTTTCATATGAGACAATATTTGTCATAATGCAACGTTGGATCGTGGTTGGTAATGGTTGTAACAATGTGGCATTGGACCAAGAGACAATATTTGTCATAATGCGACCATGATTATTGATCATTGGCAAACATGGTTGACCATGATTGATTATAGTTGACCATGATTGATTTACATATTGAGACAATATTTATCACAATGCGACATTAGACCAAGGTTGACCATGCTTGATTTTCATATTGAGATAATATATGTGAAAAAAAGACATTGGACCATTATTGACCATGGTTGACCATGGTTGATTTTCATATTGACACAATCTTTTCCACAATGCAACATCGGTCCATGGTTGACCATGAATGATTTTCATATTGAGAAAATATTTGTCACAATGTAAAATGATCACAAACTTCATAGTACAAAGATCAAATCTAGTACCTACTGGGGTCGAAGATAGACACAATCGTCGACTATGAAAACCTATCTGAATACATCAAGGGGTTTGACAACTTCCATGGCATCTTTCTCTCTAGTAGACTCCATACAAATCTCCAATAATTTCTTTCAAGAATGCATGCATGCGAGAGTCGGTCCAATATTTTTACTAGGCAATGAATTCACACAAGTCTTAACAACTTCTTAACTTCCTCAGCAAATATCTTCACCTACGTGGGGAAAGGACATCAACACGCAAGTGGTCTTTGGTAGATTTAGTCAAACTCGTCGATTTCTCTCACCATGGATCACCATATGGCAGAAATGAGGTTGCGTGGGTATCCCCACTTCCAGCATTTACATAAAGCACATAAATTGTCAACCTTCCACCATGATCTAACTAGCGGATAATGGAAGCCTCAGTTGTTGAAACACCATCATCTAACCTCCGGACAATGGAACGCATCAGGTTAACCACCTGTAAATGCAACCAACTCTTTCAACTCTTTTAATTTTATCACTTCAATTTTTTTTTTCAATTGAACTCTTCGTGATACCCTATGCCTAAGCCTTCTATCTAGCTCTAAGACGAAGCATATTCTAAGCATATTCACTCTATATTTAATCTTGCTTGTCCAATTATATTTATAAAAAAATAAAATAAAATCAACCAACCTACTTCCACCCAAATTGAAATAAAAAACCTTCAACTAAATATAAATATAAGAAATATTCAATATGTAATATATATGGTCAAAATCAATGCGCTGCAGAAGAGGGACTAATAGAGGTAGAGCGACACGAGTCATCTCTTCCTCTTCCCCCTGCCCCTCGTCTTCCTCTTTCACTCACTTAGGAGGCAGGTATCCAGACACGCGCAGTGGGAGAGGTCGTCTTCCCACTGAGGCTCGTCATCCTCCCTCTGCGCCCGGTTCCACTCCTACTGCCGCCCACTTTCAATTCTAGTGCTCTACCCTCAGTCCACTCATTATAGAAACTGTCTCCATCTCCTTCCATGAAGTCCCGAGAGTGGAGCAATTCCCCTGCCAACCCCCTCCGTCTTCCTGTCATTTTGGGCGCCTGAATCCTCAAAAGCTGCGATGACCTAGCAAGCTTCGCCCTTGCACTCTTCCAGCACGCACAGTGATAGCAGCTCCAAGGAACAGATGCAGGTCGATAGCGGCTCTGATTTCCATCAACAGAAGCTGATGTAGGTTGAAGACCGGGAGGCAGATGCAGCGGTCCCATAGCCAGGCGCCATCGATCCCCAGCTTGTTGAGAACGATGATTACGGGTGTTTGATTGTCGAAGAACCTCCACCTGACACTCCAGATGCACAAACTACCAGGTCTCCCTAGGCCTAGGTTCTACAGTTTTACAGTTTGGTTTTTGTTCTTGTTTGCTCGAAATACTTTGACTCATGGTTCACTTTGTTGGTTTCCTCTTCGAGGCAGCACCACAAACTCCACCTGGGCTGGTTTCCCTTCATGGGCAGCTCTAGTTTTGAATTTTTTGTTATTTTGCTGTCACTGTGGCTAACTCATATGCCCGCTGTGTTGAGGCCATAGCCTCCTTGTACATTATGTCTCATTATCAATAGAATTTAGCCTTATTTACAAAAATATATATATATATGGTCAAAATCTGATGAAATTTTATATTTCGATTTTAGAATGAATAGAAAAAATAAATATGCTATATGGATTTTTGTTTACAACTTTGGCTTTTAATATTTTAATGCAAACAAAATCCAAGGCTTTATATTGAAGTTGCCAAGACAATATTTTTTAAAATCCCCACTAAAAAATTGACCACTTTTTGTCGAGAAAATTCATATATAAATATAGAAAAATATTTGAATAATATATATTTACCTTTGTAAGTGAACTAATATTAACATTAGTTTCCGTTTCTGAAATATGAATCAAACAAATCTGATTAACCATGATATTATAGTCTTTTGCGTAATATTGGAAAAAGGCAAATAAGACAATCAAAAATCTTATTGGTCGTAGAAATCAACGCGTCCATGTGCGAGGACCCAAAAAAACGATTACTAATAGGGATTTAAAATATATGTTTACGTTTGTTATGTAAAAATCACAGGAAATTTTATAAAAACGGATACGTTATAGAGGTTTTTCAATATAGATCTATGTGTGATGATTTCCATCATTTTCTATTATTCGCTCCATTTAAATCAATGTGAACTCTCGGACCGGGTACACAGAAATATATCAATACTGATCCACGTATGCTAGGTCAAAATCAAATAAGAGAATAATGGTATATTTTTCAACATAGATCAATCCCTAATATGGCAAAAATATTATGAAAATTTTGAAAAACTGGTACCTTATATACATAGCTGTAAAGTTGAGCTGATGCATGTATTTTATTTTAATAGGTAATGTCTAAACGAGTGTAAACTTGGGCAAGAGACTAGTACTGCTGCGCATGCATATAAAGCATAGCTTATTCTTGTGATTTATTCCCAGTATAGTTCATATTCATATTTTTCCCATTTTTAGATTTTTTTTTTTTTTGGTTTATATACCTTTAAACTTAATTAATATCCAGAACTTTTCTACTTGAGAGCGTTTCTACTTTGGATAAGCGTTTTGTTATGTTTTATTTTTATTTTTAATTAATTTTAGATTACATCATGTGTCTTTTATGATCATATTATTGGTAAATATTTTATTTTTGGTATTTTAAAAATGATTTTTTGTTTAAGATATTTAATAATAATAATAATTTAATTTTAAAAGTATGGTTAAATTAAATATATTTAATTTTAGAATTATAATTAAATTAAATATTAATTTGTGTATAAGATTGTTTGATATTTTAGAATTTTTTTTTGTTAAAGTCTAAAAAGATGTATATACTTTAAGTTGAAATTGTTATAGGATGGCAGGGGACATCAAGTGTCTAAGAATTGATGTCAACTAGGTTATCATTGATGTCAACTGAGTTAGGATGGAAGATACATAGTGGTCAAGTTGAGTAAGGGATAGAGAGATAAAAGGGTTGAGAACATAGGACCAAGTTGGTGAGCACAAAGCTAAAAGTGGCTCCTACAAGTTAGTGTTTGCAACAAATCCATGAAGTTGATGTTTCATGGTAAGTGGATCATGTGTCTATAGAAGAGGGAGTTGGTGCTTCCTATTAGTGGGTGCTAGCAAACAATATAAAGGATTTGGTTGTCGCTGTGAGTGGGTGCTCACAAATATTGATGTAAATATAGTAGGAGCTCATATTTTATATCATATCAAACAAAAATTGGTGGGTTTTTTTTTTGTTGGGTTTTGTTATCTTGATGCCTCGACCGAGGTTAATATATGGTTGCGCAAACCAACAAAACCCACTATTACCAACCCTTTCGACAATGATCTACTGCGCAGAATGAAGTCTCACCCAAGGAAATATAGGGGGATACCAGAAACAGGTTTCTACATCGAGAGAGGAAATGGAGTGTTTCTTTAGGGCTTCTCTTCCTTTCAATACTTGACAGTGCTTCGTAGAACATATCTACTAGTTAGACAGTCACAGTTCAACACTTCTGTTGAATTAACTTGCAGAATGTGTGATCTTATTTCAGAAAGCATAAAACAACATAAATAACCATAAGCTGGACTTTGCGATGCAATTATAAGTAGAACAACACAGATAAAATAAAATGAAATTAAAGCAAACACATAAATTCAAAATGTGGATCTGTCTTCAAAAGTCTTCCTTTCATGCTCATACCTTCCCAATACAAAAAGTTCCACCCTACACACTCAGCTGCAAGGGTATACGCACTCAACTGCAAAATTCCTAAGGTCTCTGCGCACTCATCTGCAGGAGTCTTTTCTCTAACCCAACCTAGAGAACACAGACTCAAACAATATTACATCCAAGTTCATCACATATCAAGTATTTCATTGACATCTTATCAAGGCTATCCTAGACTACTTATATAGTCCTTACATTTACAATACCATGGGCAGAGCTCAACGTATACAAAATTTTCCCATCCTTTTACAAAATAAGGGGATTTAACCCACCCCAAAGCCCCTAATACTCTAACTTAACTCCGTGTTGTGCACTCCACTCCTCGATCTACAAAGTATCTCTAAAAATATTTCATTTGAGCGGTACTCTGTCCGATAGACCCCCAACACAAAAATGTGACTCGTCCCGAGTCACTATTCCGCTGCGCCCTCGATCATTGCTTTGATACTGCTCAAGAAATCCTTGAGAGGTGGAACTTCTTTGGCACACTATTTTTTTTCTTCTCATACTTCTCTTAGTAATGTCTCAGTAGCTGGCCTTGTAAGCATGGCTGCAATATCCTTTTGTCTTTGGTGCAGACCCTTTGGCTGCTTCTCTTCAGTTTGTGAGAGCTGATTGGCTTCGGTTTCCCATGGATATGTTTTGGATGTGATAAGTTTTTATTTTCTGAGCAGCTCATCGATCTGTCCCTACAAAATTTACCTTCTTGGAGACATGTATACTACTGTATCGGTGCTAAAGTCTTTACTGTGAACTTAATCTACTCCATCTGTTCTGTTGTTATGACATCCCTCACCGAGCTGGGATGTCTAATGATAAGTAGCCTTATACTACAAGATAAAATACAACAAGGACCGTATGGACTGTCTAAGCCCCATTTCCACCTATCGGAACCCTTGAAAAGGCTAAAAATCCACCGTTTTTGCTTTCAAAGCACTCATTTTAACATATCGGGCCTCTAAGTGCCTTTGGGCTTAAGCCCTCAGCTCCCATTTCTCATATGACCCCACTATGTGTCCGACGGCTAAAACTCCTTAAGTCTTCTTCGGCCATCGGACTTCGCTGGTTCCCAAATCCATTCATTTTCTCTTTTGTTTCACCACCAAGGTTCATATTTCCTGAAGAGATCCTGATCGTTGATCTTCGCAAATCCAACGGCCATTGCGCGTCACCTATCCATTGCACATCACACATCACTTCGTTCAAAGTTTTCACTCCTGAACTTTTTTCCACCGATGTGCGAAATCCTGACGCGATCCTGACCGTTGATCTCCTCCCGGATCCAACGACCATCGCTCCATCATGCTATGCCCATACATTGCACATCACACATCACAGTCTCCATGTTCCTTTTACATTTTTCTGCCGATGTGAGAAATTCCAACACAATCCCGACCGTTGATCTCCGCAGATCCAACGACCATCGCTCCATCGCACATCGCTCCTTCTTGTTTCACTCTATATTTTCATCGTTGATGTTCATTCCCCGTCGATACGATCTAGACCATTGATCCTCTTGATCCAACTGTCAGCGCTATCTCGCTATATCGCTGTCCTCTACCTCATTAATCCATTTTTTGTCCCCCGCAATATGATCTGGACCATTGATCCTCTTGATCGGACGGTCATCGCTTCATCGCCACATCGCGGCTCACACCTCCCCTTGCACCATTCAGGCCCTTGTGTGATTCTGCGATGCATTCTGGACCGTTGATCATCTCGATCCAACGGCCAACGCACCTTTGCCTTTCACCCCGCTCACTTTTCCCCAAGTTATCTCCGCCATTGATCGAGCCCAATCCAACGATCACCGCCAGTCTTCCTCTTTACTCGGAAGCACTTTCAGTGCATGGGTTAACACTTTGAGTGCCTCTGCAGTTGACCTATTTGACTACGGAAGATATTAGATCAACAACTGAGGTTTACTGCGGAGGCACAGGCCAAGAATTCGATCCGTAACCCCAAGCGCCCCCGCAGTTGATCTCCAGTGTTGATTCCCATTATGAATCAATGGTCCTCACTCCATTGCTCCTTCGCAAATTTCCCGATCACCCATCAACTATTGCATTCCCCACTATGATCTGGACTATTGATCTCCCTCATCCAATGGCCCACATCACTCGCGCTTTTATAACCCCGCGACTTATCATCCCGCTATGCGAAAAAATTGCTGACGTCATTGCCGGTCCCACCCGACCGCGCAAGTATGTCCATCACGTTCATTTGCAACCGTTGATCTGGATTGGCCAGATCAGATGACTCCCGTTCATTTTCGCATCCATTTCACAGCAGCTTCCAAACGAGCAACACCAACGCAAAATGGGCAGTTTTCGTAGGGACACGCGCCGCCCACTAACCGTACCGCGTTCATCTCTCTTATTACCGCTTACCACCTTCTGCCCATGCAAAAACCACTCCCAGTTTTCCGTGAAACCGCCCATTATATTCTTGTGCCATATTTTGATTTAAACTCTTGGTTTTCGCCTCTGCCATGGTTTTAACTTCCATTGCTGCATTTCCACTTACTTCACATCGCTCCATAACCCCTCGCTGAGCCATCTAAAGAAGTCTACCCCTCATCGCAGGATTTATTTAATTGATTTTCTGTCTGTGCAGGTTTTCATGGCCTTTTAAGTACACAGGCCGTCTCATATCCAATCATAATGGCTCGAGGCCGAGGATTACGATCCTCCACACCCAAGGAAGCGAAGAAAAGCGATAATAAGGGTCAGTTTCAAGTCTTAGTCAATGGAACATGACCATTGGCCATTCTATAAGACCCTCCAACACATAAGGCTAGCTTTTCCACTACTAGTAGTACCACATTCTCCAACGCAGAAGGCCAGTCCTTCCCATGTCTAATGGTATTGCCTTCACCAACAGCAGCAGGGGCTCCACCTCATCAAACACCAATGATCATTCATGACTGGGCTTGTTTGGCCTTTTTACCTTATGTTCTTTTCACTTTATCATTTCGGGTGAAATCCTTATTTCACTCATGTAGTTTTCACTTTCAGTTTAGTAAATTGTTTACATTTTAGTTAGAAACGACTTTAGGCCTATGTTTTAAGATGATGAGAGGCAGTTCTACCTCATCACCATTTCTATTTTTGATTTAGACCTGAAACAACATACAATCACGTGGGGAAGATATTTTCCCAAAATATCTTCTCGCATATAAGAATCAGAGGTTATAAAAACAGGAAGAAAACACTAACAAAAGGTTTCAATTTTCCAAAGGACTCACTAGTTCAAGTGTTCTGTATGTATTTGGTATGAAATTTGATAGGTTATGTTTGAAGATCCTGTTGGGATTCAGTAATAAGAATTTTTTTTGGAATTGGGGATTCCGCTCAGGATGGTTCACAGTTTGTAACTCTCTCTCTCTGTGTCTTTTAATATAAGTGTTCATTTTGTATTTCTCCATACTTCTCGTATCTACATGCTCTGGAATGAAAGTGCTCCCATGTTTAAATTTGAATTTATCATAGCAGATACTCATATTTACTCATCTATAGGGCTTTAAATATAAATCACGCAGGATACTTTGTTTCATTTTATATCTGTTCCACCTTTCTTCCGATATTAACTACAATGGATTCTTATCTTTGAACAAGCCCATATATATGGATTCTTATCTTTGAATAAGGCCAGTATATATGGATTCTTATCCTTGAATAACCCTGGTTATAATTAATATCTTACTCCATCTTCTGCCATGGTCATCACTCACATATAACTTGATTGTTGTGTGTTCATTTTAGAAGTCGGCCCCCTTTACAGCATGCTGTTCTAAAGCTGTCTAATGCATTTTACTTATTGTATTTTGTACTCAGTTTTTGTAGTTTTCCTAGTTGTTGTGTTTAACTTTGGGCTTTTGATTCCACCCTTATTAAAACCATTCATTCGAGTGATAGTAACATGAGAACCTAACTTTGTCAATTGCAATCAGTTGAGTCATACGCTCCTTGAATTTAAGATGTCCTAGGCACTGGTCTTTATACAACTCAAGGCTGTCTCTAGGAGCCACAACATCTTTCTGGCGCCGTTTCCGGGGAAAGAATTTAAAGAAATAAATCCCTGGGCCTCGAAAAATATCATCCACCCCTCATAATAGGTGAGCAGGAAGGGTTGGGAGTTGTAGATCCCTCACCTTGGTGTCTCCACTGTAATTCAAAGATAAATCTATTTTCAGTCCTGGCTTCCTGAAAGCCACACCTAAGGTCATATACATCCAAGTTGAGAACACCTTTAGTGTCTGATCCAGAGAAGATTTTGCACAAGAGAAGTTGGAGAGAAAGACAATCAAATTATACAGATATTCCCAGATTCTCCCTAGAAGGCTCTCCATCCTCCTCTCAAATAGCTCAAGATCAAGGTCCTGAATCTATTGCAAGAACCCTTGATTATACTTCAGATAGCCCCTCCCTGGAAAATATTGAGGTCAAAGATGAGGCTGAATCTATAGATACCACAAGTTTCTTTCTACATCCCACTCTCAAATCAAAAGAAGTTAAAGAAGTCATAGAAGTTTCCACTTCTCATATTTCAGCAGTTCAATCAACCCCTCAAGCCATTGTTCAGTATATCCCCATTGTCATACATACTTGTCTTCCACCACCTCCTATTACACATCATACTCTCCCACCACCTCCAAAACCTCCGATGGTTGTTCCTGGCTTCTTACTGAACTAATATGCCCCCCTAGCATTGCCTCAGATCTTGAATAGCATGCCTCAGGATTACTTAAAGATCATACCTCGTTTCAATGGAGAAAATGATACTGCAGCTTAGAAGCACCTGGAAGTTTTCTACGCCTTTGCAGAAAATTTCAATGTTGAACATTTGGATGTGGTGTTGAGATTGTTTTTCGAGTCTCTAGATGGAGAGGCTAGAAAATGGTTCAAGACCTTGGGGGACCGCTCCATTAATAACTAGGAGGAAATAGAAAATGCCTTCACCAAGAAATGGGGAGAGAATAAGGACCACAGATACTATCTTACAGAATTCAACGCACTAAAAAAGATACATAATGAAGATGTGTCCGAATTCATCAAGAGATTTAATGAATTATATACAAGTCTCCCAGCCGAAATGAAGCCTCACCAGATCGCTACTAAAGTGGTGTTTGTAGTAGCCTTTGAGTCAGAATTCAGATTCTCTTTAAGAGAAAGGAAGTCTGCTACTCTGGATGAAGCCCAAACTGATGCATTGAAAGTGGAAGCTAACTTCGCTTCTACAGGTAAATCAAAAGGGAGGTCAGACCATGATGCTAGATGGAGAGGGAAAGAAGAAGAATCTACCTCAAGTCAAGATAGAGAGGTAGTAGATTAAAAAATAGAGGAGATGAGAAAATGATCAAGAACCTTTCGAGAAAGCTAGTGAAGCTTGAGCTCGAGGCAAAGAACTCATCCTCCAAGCCATTCCAAACTACTCCAAACAAAGGATTTAACCCACAATATATAAAGCCTCCTCTTCAAATATTGCAAAGAGATCGGAAGGAGTAACAGGATCACATACAAACTGCGCTGTATATGGAAGGGCAGATGGATGGCCCTATCGAAGACATCCCCAATGGGCAAGATGATCAATATCTTTCTTACTCAGATGGCGATGAAGTCGATCCTTCTTTGCAAGAAGGTGAAGGAGTGGAGCTTTCCTTGCAAAAAGAAGAACAAAAAACAAGTGTTGTTGAAGATCCATAGATCGATGATTACTGTAAACAATTTGTAGACTTCATGCAAGCATAGTTTCATAGAAAATTTGATCTCAGGTCCTCTAGAATGAGAACCCGCACACAAGAACAAGAAGAAGAGATGCCTCAGAAAGAGACAGTTGTTCAGAAATTCGGAGATAAAGGTAAGAGACCTATAACTGAACCTTTACATTCTAAGGACTCCATTCCTTCCTCCTCTAAGTTGGCCTCTAATCCAAATGTAAATGTTAAACCTATTCCAAGGGAATAAAAACCTCCAACCATGATAAATGAACTAAAGGAAAATACCGTAGAGAATTCTCCCCCTGCTTGTAGTCTTCAAAAAGAACTGGAAAAGGTTAAAATCCCAGTCCCCCTAACTGAACTCTTGAAACAACCATTCTACCAGTCTTAGGTGTCTTCTTTCATGCTGCCTCAGGGAGCTGCTCCAAACCCAGATAGTTTAAACCTCTAAGAAGAAAGACCTATGGTCATGTTCGGTCCTCATGTTGAGGAGTTAGATGCTTCAACTCCTCCTTTCTATGTCTCTTTAGTAATTCATGATTTGCTGTTGCACAACTGTATGCTGGATTCTGGAGCATCTCATAACCTCCTGTACCTATCAGTGATGGAACAATTGGGGCTGCAGATAACTCACCCATATAAATATCTCTACTCTTTTGATTCTAAAAGAGTCAAATGTTTGGGGATGATCAAGGATCTGGTAGTAAATCTAGCCCAAATCCTAGCTAAGAGCGTGGTAATGGACATAGTAGTGGCTGAAATCCCAGCTCGGTTTGGGATGCTGTTATCTATATCATGGGGTACAAAAATTGGAGGATCTATAAAGCTGGACCTAACCTATGCCACCATCCCTATGTTTGGAGACCAAGAAAGGAGATTATACCGGGAAACAAGGTTTGTGAAGATGGTCACTAAAGCTGATAATTCAGTAAATTCACCAGTGTACAACAAAGAAGGTGAGTTTTTTTGTCTAGTGCTTGAAGAAGACCAAGATTATTTGCAGGAGCCATCTTTCTATCAAGGAAAGACTGAGCAGTCTTCAAGTAATGAAGAAGGTGGGGTTTGTACCTTGCACTTTGATGGAGCCAACTTAAAGGAAGGAAATGGAGCTAGGATTATCCTTATCTCCCCTATTGGACAACTGGTCCCATTATCTTTCAAATTGGAGTATGAAGCCACGAACAATGTGGCTGAATACGAAACCTTGCTTCTAGGTATACAAACAGCAAAAAACATGAATATTCAGAGCTTGAAGGTTTTGGGAGATTCAGAACTGGTGGTGAGACAAGTAAGAAATTAGTGTCTAGCTAAGCACCCACGACTGTGGGCTTACAGAAATGAGTTATGGGACTTGGTAGATAATTTCTTCTTAGCATTCAATATTCAATTCATGCCAAGAGACCAAAATAGAATGGCAGACTCTCTTGCAGTAACTGCAAGCACTTTTTGACCACCTCAGAACCCCCTCCTGAGGTATGAAATAAAGGTTCGCTAGCGTCCTTCCATCCCTGACAATGTAAAACACTAGCAGGTGTTTGAAGACGAAGAGAAAGTGAAAATATTCATGAAGACTGTTGGGGAATTCTCCAATATGGACATAGATGTTGGCGAGGAGGAGACTAAGGACCTTCCTCAGAATAAATGGCAGGATACTGTAGCTGGGCATAAGGTGTTGCAGCTCAAAGGGAATGTAATACCCAAAGGACTGGTCCCTCTGGAGAGACTATTTGATAAGAATGATGTCCCAATACAGCCAAGTAAGGTTGTTAAAGAAAATCAAGTAGATGACCTGAACCTCGGCACGGAGGCTGATCCCAAGCTTCTGAAATTGTCTAATAAGGTACCCAAAGAATACAAAGAGCAATATCGAAAGCTATTTCAAACATATAAAGACGCCTTTGCCTACTCCTATCAAGATTTGAAGACCTTTGATATTATCATTATCCAACACAAGATTCCATTAGAAGGAGATGATAAGCCACACAAACAGAAATTAAGACAGATTAATCCTCTACTCCTTCCTTCCATAGAAAAGTAAATCAAGAAACTGTTGAAGGCTAATATTATTATGCCATTAAGATATTGTAAAGGGATGGCCAACTTGGTCCGAGTCCAAAAGAAGAACGGGGAAATAAGATTGTGTGTTGAATTTTAGAACTTGAACAGAGCATCACTGAAAGACAATTATCCGTTGCCCAATATGGACCATATATTGCAAAAGGTGGTAGGATCTTCATGAAAGTCTATGATGGATGGCTTTTCTAGTTATAATCATGTAGCAGTGCTTCTGGAGGACCAAAAGAAAACTGCATTCACTACTCCTTGGGGAACGTTTATGTATGCTCGAATGCCATTTGGATTGATCAATGCGGGAGCTACATTCCAAAGGGCCATAGACATTTCTTTTTTGGGAGAACAAGAAAAATTCATGGTGGTGTACCTGGACGACATCACAGTCTTCTCAAAGGACAATGCTGAACATATAGAGCATTTGCGCAGAACCTTTGACAAGTGCCGTAGGTATGGATTGTATTTAAACCCCAAAAAATCTCTATTTGATTTAGAAGAGGGTAAAATGTTGGGGCATATTGTAACAAAGGTCGGGGTAATAATTGAACTGAAGAGGATAGAAGTCATAAATGGTATATCCTTTCCCAGAAACAAGAAAGAGGTCCAAGTTTTTCTTAGACATATCAAATTATTGAGAAGATTCATAACGAACTATGCAGAGATAGTCTGGTACATAACTGAGATGCTAAAGAAGGATAATGAAGTGAAATGGACTATTGAGTCATGGGAAGCTTTTAACAGAATTAAAAATGCTTTTGCAGAAGCCCCAGTATTGGCAGGACTGGATTATGCGAAACCCTTCATGATCTTTTCATTTGCATCTCCCACACTATCGCAGCAGTATTATTGTAGAAGAACGAGGAGGGGCATGAGAAACCTATCGCCTTCTTCAGTCAAGTGCTCCGTGACGCAGAGCTAAAATATAACATCCTGGAGAAACAGGCTTATGCCTTGGTCAAATCCCTGAAGGCCTTTTGGATGTATGTATTGCAGTCAACAATAACTACATTCATACCCACAGCGGCTGTAAAAGACATCTTGATTCAGGGAGATAGTGAAGGAAAGAGAGGTAAATGGATCGCCAAGATACAGGAATATGAGTTGGAGATACACCCCACTAAGCTAATAAAGGGACATGGATTAGCCAAGATCCTTTCCGAATCAAACTGTCAGGCTTTGGGGATAAATTTATCTATGGTGGCCAATGAAGAGTCTGGGAGAGAAGATGAGCAGTGCGGGATAGAAACTGCTACACAAAATACCCACATGAAGTACCTTCTCAGTCCATGGTAAAAGGAAATTATAGAGTACCTCTTGACCCTTAGATGTCCTCCAAGCCGCGACAAGACAAAGTATAGAACGCTGAGGCTAAAATCTCAAAAGTTCATTGTAGAAAACGGTCGTTGGTACTGTAGAGACCCATCGGGCATACTACTTTTATGTCTCATGAAAAATGAAGTAGAAGAAGTGACGACATAATTCCACGAGGGCATCTATGGTGGTCACTACAGCTGGAGGGCCACGGCACACAAGATTCTGAAAGCAGGTTTTTCCTGGCCTAGAATTTTCGGAGATGTTTTTGCTTAGGTAAGGGCCTATGAAAAATGTCAGAAATTTGGTGAAAGGAAGAAGTTTGCACCTTTTCCTATGATCACGGTGCACATAGAAGAACCTTTCCAATAGTGGGGAATCAATTTCATTGGCGAAATTCATCCTGCCTCAAGCAGGCAACACAAGTGGATACTAACGACTACCAATTACTTCACTAAATGGGTAGAGGTTGTGCCAGCAAGGAATGCTACAGACACAGTGGTGATCAAGTTTATGGAAGACAACATTATCTCAAGGTTTGGCTGCCCTGCTAAGATTGTCACAGATAATGCTCAGGCATTTAAGTCTGTCAAATTTATCAGTTTTTGCCAACAGTATAATATTGGGTTAGTACACTCTACTGCATAATATTCGTAGGGAAATGGATTGGCAGAATCCTTAAACAAAACTTTGGTAAGGGCATTGAAAAAGGCCATAAATGAAAACCAGAAGAAATAGGATTCACAACTCAAGTTTATGCTATGGGCAAACAGAATCACTAGTAAAAGGTCAACAGGAAAATTTCCATATGAATTGGTCTATGGTAGAGTAGCAGTTTTCCTGATACAATTGGCCTTACCTATGGCTAGGTTCATGTAGGATTGTCAAGAGGAACCAAACAATCTTAACAAAAGAATAAATCAGTTAATAGAGCTGGAAGAGACTCGAAGTCGATTAAATCAGAGGTTGACTGAGTACCAAGAGAAAATGAAAGACCTGTTCGATCAACATGCTAAAGATAAAGAGATGCAGGTTAGAGATCTGGTGCTAAGATGGGACATAGGAAGAGCTGAGAAAGGAAAGCATGGAAATTTTGATCCTTTATGGTTCAGACCTTTCAAAATTGCAGAAGCCAGAGGAAATAATACTTTCAGACTAGAAAATTTGTAGGGTGATCTGCTCGAAGTCCCTGTGAATGGGAAATTCTTAAAACCCTTTTTCTAGTATTGATTCAGACTTAAAGGTCTGTTGTATGATATTTTACATTATTTAGTTGCTTTTATTATGATGTTTTTTGTTTTAAGTTATCATGAAGAAAGAAGAGAAGGCATCAAGGAGACTGTGTTCACAAGAAGAAGGCTAACAGATGGTCTGCGGAGTTATCGACACGTTCGAGGACAAACGGGCCGTCCCCGAGTGGAGACAATGTTGTTATGAAATCCCTCACCGAGATGGGATGTCTAATGATAAATAACCTTATACTGCAAAAGCAAATACAACAAGAACCGCATGGACTATCTAAGCCCCATTTTCACCTATAGGAACCCTTGAAAAGGCTAAAAATCCACTTTTTTTGCTATGAAAGTGCTCATTTTAACATATCGGGCCTCTAAGCGCCTTTCAACTTAAGCCCTTAGCCCCCATTTCACATATGACCCTATTCTGTGTCTGATGACTAAAAATCCTTAAGTCTTCTTCATCCATCGGACTTCGCTGGTTCCCAAATCCCCTCATTTTCTCTTTTGTTTCACCGTCGAGGTTCATCTTTGCCGAAGAGATCCTGACTGTTGATCTCCGCAAATCCAACGGCCATCGCGCGTCACCTATCCATCGCACATCGCACATTGCTTTGTTAAAAATTTTCGCTCCTGAACTCTTTTCCGCTGATGTGTGAAATCCTGACGCGATCCTGACCATTGATCTCCTCCCGGATCCAACAGCCATTGCTCCATCGCACTGCACCCATCTATCGCACAACACACATCATAGTACTTCATGTTCCTTTTACATTTTTCCGCCAATGTGCGAAACACCGACACAATCCCAACTGTTGATCTCCGCAGATCCAACGGCCATCGCTCCATCGCGCTACACCCATCCATCGCACATCGCTCCTTCCTGTTTCACTCTATATTTTCACCGTCGATTTTCATTCCCTGCAGATATGATATGGACCATTGATACTCCTGATCCAATGGTCAACGCTGTCTTACTATATCGTTGTCCTCCGCCTCATTTATCCATTTTTCATCCCCAGCGATATGATCTGGACCGTCGATCCTCCTGATCGGACGATCATCGCTTCATCACCGCATCACGGCTTACACCTCCCCTCATACCATTCAACCCCTTGTGCGATTCCTCAATGCATTCTGGACCATTGATCATCCTGATCCAATGGCTAGCGCACCTTTTCCTTTCACCCTGCTCAATTTTTCCCAAGTTATCTCCGCCATTGATCGAGCTCGATCCAACGATCACCACCAGTCTTCCTCTTTACCCAGAAGCACTTTCAGCGCATGGGTTAACACTTTGAGTGACTCCGCAATTGACCTGTTTGACTACAGAAGATCTCAGATCAACGGTTGAGGTTTAATGCGGAGGCACAGGCCAAGAATTTGATCCGTACCCCGAAGCAGCCCCCCAGTTGATCTCCACCATTGATGTCCATTATGAATCAACAATCCTCACTCCATCGCTCCTTCGCAAATTTACCGATCACCCATCCACTATTGCATTCCCCACTCTGAACTGGACCGTCGATCTCCCTCATCCAACGGCCCACATCACTCCCGCTTTTATAACCCCGTGACTGATCATCCCTCTATGTGACAAAATTACTGACGTCATTTCCAGTCCCACTTGACTGTGCAAGTACATCCATCGCATTCATTTGCAGCCGTTGATTTGGATTGCCGAGATCGGACGGCTCCCATTCATTTTCGCATCCATTTCACAGCAGCTCCCCAAAACACAACTCCGTTGCGAAATAGGCAGCTTTCGTAGGAACACGCTTCACCCACTAACTATATCATGTTCATCTCTCTTATTACCGCTTACCACCTTCCGCCCATGCGAATATCACTCACGGTTTTCCACGAAACTGCCCATCATATTTCCGCGCCATATTTTGATTTGAACTCCTGGTTTTTGCCTCCGCCATGGTTTTAACTTACATCACTGCATTCACACTTCCTCCGCATTGCTCCATAACCCCTCGCTGAGCCATCTGAAGCAGTCTACCCCTCATCGCAAGATTTATTTAATTGATTTGTTGTTTGTGCAGGTTTTCATGGACTTTTAAGTACACAGACCGTCTCATATCCAATCACAGTGGCTCGAGGCCGAGGATGACAATCCTCCATGCCCAAGGAAGCAAAAAAAAGTGATAATAAGGGTCAATTTCAAGTCTTAGTTAATGGATCATGACCATTGGCCATTCTATAAGACCCTCCAGCACAGAAGGACATCTTTTCCACTACTAGCAGTACTGCATTCTCCAGTGCAAAAGGCCAGTCCTTTCCACAACTAACGATATTTCCTTCGCCAGCAGCAGCAGGGGCTCCGCCTCATCAAACAACAATGATCAATCATGACTGGGCCTGTTTGGCCTTTTTACCTTATGTTCTTTTCACTTTGTCATTTCAGGTGAAATCCTTATTTCACTCATGCAGTTTTCACTCTCAGTTTAGTAAATTGTTTACATTTTAGTTAGAAACGGCTTTAGGCCTACGTTGTAATATGATGAGAGGCAGTTCTACCTCATCATCATTTCTGTTTTTGATTTAGACCTGAAATAACATACAAGCATGCGGGCAAGATATTTTCCCAAAATATCTTCTCGTGTATAGGAATCAGAGGTTATAAAAACATGAAGAAAACACTAACAAAAGGTTCCAGATTTCCAAAGGACTCACTAGGTCTAGTGTTTTGTATGTATTTGGTATGAACTTTGATAGTTGATGTTTGAATATCCCATTGGGATTCAGTAATAAGAATTTTTGTTGGAATTGGGGATTCCACTCAGGATGGTTCACAGTTTGTAACTCTCTCTCTCTCTCTCTGTGTCTTTCAATATAAGTGTTCATTTTGTATTTCTCCATACTTCTTGTATCTACATGCTCTGGAATGCGAGTGCTCCCATGTTTAAATGTGAATTTATCATAGCAGATACTCATATGTACTCATCTATAGCGCTTTAAATATAGCTTAGGCATGATACTTTGTTTCATTTTCTATCTCTTCCACATTTCTTCTGATATTAACTACAATGGATTATTATCTTTGAACGAGCCCATATATATGGATTCTTAACTTTGAATAAGCCCAATATATATGGATTCTTATCCTTGAATAAGCCCGGTTATAATTAATATCTTACTCCATCTTCTACCATAGTCATTGCTCACATATAACTCAATTGATGTGTGTTCATTTTAGAAGTCAGCCCCCTTTATAACATGTTATTTTAAAGCTATCTGATGCATTTTACTTATTGCAGTTTGTACTCAGTTTCTGTAGTTTTCCTACTTGTTGTGTTTAACTTTGGGGTTTTGGTTCCACCCTTATTAAAACCATTCATCTAAGTGATAGTAGCATGAGAGCCTAACATTGTCAACTGCAATCAATTGAGTCATATGCTCCTTGCATTTAAGATGTCCTAGGCACTAGTCTTTATACAACTCAAGGCTATCTCTACGAGCTACAACATGTTCTAACTTTTCGTATATTTCCTTCTTAATAGTTTTCACATGGGGATCCTCCTACAGTGAGGCCCAGACATCCATAAAATCTTTAAAAACTTGAATTCATTCATGTACTATTGAGTCAATCTTATCATGGGTATCCTTGATCTCAGTTGTGCACTGCTCCTGGACCTCAGGTGGAGTGGAGGGCTACAATTGCATCTAAAACTCGACTATCTTCCTCTGCATTTGAATTCACACTATGTCGACTTCGACCTTAGAATCCTTTAATTCCATAGAGATTCGTGCCAATTTTTCCTCTGGGGTGGTTGTAGCTTGAATCTTGAGTTGAGTTAGGTTGCTGCAAGCCTTAGAGATGACTTCCTCCAAATTTTGTCTTTGCATCGTCATTACCTCGCACTCTTTTACAACCAATTGTTTTTCCTCAGCCATCCTCTGTCTTTCCTACTTAACATCTTGTATAACCAATAGAGTGTGCTGATCTCTAATCTTCAATTCTTGAGTAACACCCTGGTGGAACTTGTGAAATTCCTACAAGGGCAACGCAACAAGGTAAAGCCATGTTTTTTGCGAATGCACCGCTTACTTCAGGTGCTCCGCAGTATCAAAACAGAGTGTGCCCACAGGAATTGGCACCACGCAGATATTAGGTGCAATTTCCATTTCCTTCATTGTTGTGCTTGCACTTGCTGGGGCCATGATCGCTTGAGTAATGCTCACTAGAAGCCTGCTCGCTTGACTCATGCTCGCTTGTACTGCGCTTGTTTTCACCTGCAAATATTTTAGGCCCTTATGGACCTTCACTAGTACATTCTTATACTGGTCTTCAATAGTACCCCATAAATTTTCAATGACATTCTTAACAATATCTCTAATCTCATTAAGATCCCCCTCAGTGAGGATGATTGCTTCTGGGCCGATGGACCAACTCACTTCATTTTCTTTTGTATGCCTTCGCTTTGTGGCTATCATCTCTTAGTAGTAAAAGGGGAGGGGGGATCAGATGGATCCATAATTGTATCATCGTCATGAGTATCGTCCCATCCTGTTTCTCGAACCTCTGTATTTAGCTCAACCTCTAGTTTGGTCTTTGTATCGGTCGCGAATGCGATCGTCTTTGGTGGCTTCTCGGTGTTCTTATTTCCTATATCCGTAGTGGTCTTCGCGCCACTCATCCCTTCCTGCTCCATCTCCACGCCTTCAGTGGCCAGAGTAAGCCAATCACTTGGCCAATTTCATACTATGGTTGCAACATCTTCCTCTATTATCAAGTATGATAGCTAGTGCCAAAACCCAGCAAGGTCCTTGTTTGCCTGGATATGTACATGGTGGAAATATGCTTTTAAGTCCACGACTTGATGATATTATTTTAAAAGACTCAGTGATAACCAGGGCTTTTGGTTGATCATTGTCTGAAGACTCATCTCAAACCCGACCCAAAATATTTTGTTCTCCATTACCCGATTTGGTTCTTTTGAATACTACAATGAGGCATATCGCACAACCTCGCAAAGATCTAGATCCACATAGGATAATGTGACTCGTTGGGCTCCTTCCAGACCATCAATTCTATCAAGAGCAAGAGCCACATGAAGTAGAACCTATTTCCCTCCTCTTGAGTTCCAAGATAGTCAGCTAATAACTCATTGCATAAATATCCTGCCCAATCATAAACAATGCCCTCACTGTGCTCCACAGCCAAAGATACTGGGGTAGAAACATCCTCTGCGCAGCACTTCCACATGATTTTTCCTACCAAAATGTGTGTGGAAAAGCGCATAGATCTATTAGTGATGGAGTTAATCGAGTAACCTCTATTTCCCTTCGTCAAAATGTAATATTGCTTCATTTGGTCTGTTGGCTGCTTGTCTTGATCCTTTCCCACAAATTCTTCTATGAGGTCTAAGCCGAGAAATGGAAGCGGTTTGATATTCCTTATCAACATCGCATCAATAGGTATCCTATTCCCCAGCCATAAGCAGTAATCATGAACTAGGGCTAACAATTGGCACACATATATTGTATTGATGATGCTTTGCCCAAAGTGCAGAACATATATCATGCTCAACAACCTTGCATCCTAGATACCAGCCACCCACTTCATCATTTCCAATATTTCTACTCTCTTAGCTTCATAATAGGTGGAGTGAAGATATCGGCTCATCTTGAACTACGGGTATTATTTGCGATCTTTAAAGTCCCAGTCATCCATCTGCAGCTAGGGCACTTTTCCCAACAAATCCCCCTCAACATGTACTTCTTCCGATAGCAATGGTGTGCAAATATTTTATTTGATGCTGTCTGCATCCTTTGTAGGCTTCATAGCTATCGGCTTCCATGGCGGAATGTATAGGGACAACCTAGAGATAGGTTCTACTTCCACTACATTAATATTATAGACATGAGGATTAATGTTATAAACCCAAGGTATTAATATTAAAAACCCTAGGAATTATAAACCCAAGGGAACAACCACATTAAAAAAATTATCATAGTTATTATATAAATATAATAATAATTATTATGATTATTAAAATAATTTAGAAATAATTATTATAATAAAAATAAAAATTATATTTTTAATAATAATAATAATAATAATAAATCTGACGTCGTACTGTGGTTGACAATGTTAATGATGGTGAAATGTGGTTAGTTTTCATATTGAGACAATGTTTGTCATAATGTCATGTTAGACCATGGTTGACCATGATTATAAACCAAAGGGATTTATATTAAACCCTAGGATTAACATACAAACCCTATGAATAATATTATACCCTATGTATAATATAAAACCAAGGGATTAATATTGTAAAGCCAATGTATATAAAGCCTAACATAAATATTTTAAACCCTAAAATAAACATGGCTCATCGTGGTTGATTTTCATATTGACTCAATCTTTGTCACAATATGACGTTTAACCATGGTAGACCATGATTTATTTTAATATCGAGACAATATTTGTCACAATGTGGCATTGGACCATGATTTCCCATGGTAGGTCATGGTTGATTTTTATATGAGACAATATTTGTCACAATGAAACGTTAGATCATGGTTGAACATGGTATCCCATGGATGGCAATGGTTATGACAATGTCACATTGGACTAGGAGACAATATTTGCCACAATGCTACCATCATTATTGACCATTGGTGAACATGGTTGACCATGATTGACCATAGTTGACCATGGTTGATTTACATATTGAGACAATATTTGTCACAATGTGACACTGGACCACGGTTGACCATGCTTGATCATGGTTGATTTACATATTGAGATAATATTTGTGAAAATACGACATTGGAAAATGATTGAACATGGTTGACCATGGTTGATTTTCATATTGACACAATCTTTGTCAAAATACAACATTGGTCTATGGTTGACAATGAATGATTTTCATACTGAGACAATATTTGTCACAACGTACAAATATCACAAACTTCATAGTACAAAGATCAAATCTAGTACCTACTAAGGCCAGAGATAGACACAGATGCCAACTATGAAAACCTATCAGGATACATCAAGGGGTTTGACAAATTCCATGGCATCTTTCTCTCCTGTGGACTGTAGAAAAATCTCCAATAATTTTTTCGAGAAATGCAGGCATGCGAGAGTCGGTACAATCTTTTACTAGGAGATTAATTCACATGAGTCTTAACAACTTCTTAACTTCCTCTGAAGATATCTTCACCTATGGTGGGCAAAGGACATCAACGCGCAGGTGGTATTTGGCAGATTTATTCAAACTCTTCGATTTCTCTCGCCATGGATCACCATATGGAAGAAATGATATTTTGCGCATATACCCACTCACAGCCTTTACAGAAACCACAAAAGGTGTTAACCTTCCACCATGATCTAACTAGCAGATAATGGAAGCGTCATTTTTTGAAACACCATCACCTAACCATCGGACAATGGAACGCTTCAGGTTAACCACCTTTCAATGCTACCAACTCTTTCAACTCTTTTAATTTCAATTCACTTCAAAATATTTTTCATTCGAACTCTTCTTGCTATCCTATGCCTAAGCCTTCGATCTAGCTATAAGACGAAGTATATTCCGAGCATATTCCCCCTATATTTAATCTTGTCCGTCCAATTATATTTATAAAAAAATAAAATAAAATCAACCAACCTACTTCCACCCAAGTTTAAATAGAAAACCTTCAACTAAATATAAATATGAGAAATATTCAATATGTAATATATATGTTCAAAATCTGACGAAAATTTATATTTGAACTTAGAATGAATGGAAAAAATTGACATGTTATATGGATTTTTTTTTTCAACTTTAGCTTTTATAATGCAAGCGGAAGCCGAGGCTTTATATTGAAGTTGTCAATAAGACACTATTTTTGAAGAATCCCCACTAAGGATTTGATCTCTTTTTGTTGATAAGATTCATATTTGTAGATTCATATATGTATATTGATAAATATTTGAATAATATATATTTACCGTTGTGTTGGTGTGGAAAAGGCAATTTTGTTGCTAGGTAGAGCAATGCTCAGGTATAATTATATAACTTATGCATTTACCTTTTGGATTTTGGCTGTATTTAAAACGGCTGGATAAATTTGTATTTAGTGCCCTGCATGACACACAATCAGATAAAATGCTTTAGCATGTACTCAATAAAATTTTTATTCTATAATAAAAAGTTTTGATTTTTCCAACATAAAAAAGTGAACTAACATTAGTTTCAGTTTCTGAAATATGAATCAAACAAATCTGATTAACCATGATATTATAGCCTTTTGCATAATATTGGAAAAAGCCAAATTAGACGATAAAAAATCTTATTGGAAAATTTTATAAAAACGGATACGTTGTATTGGTTTTTCAATATAGATCTATGTGTGATGATTTCCATCACTTTCTATTATTCGCTCACATTTAAATCAATGTGAACCCTCGGAACTGTTACACAGAAATATAATAATATCGATCTACGTATGCTAGGTCAAAATCAAATGAGAGAAAAATGGTATATTTTTCGATATAGATCAATCCCTAATATGGTAAAAATATTATGAAAATTTTGTAAAACTGGTACCTTATATACATAGCTGTAAAGGTGAGCTGATGCATGTATTTTATTTTAATAGGTCATGTCTAAACGAGTGTAAACTTTGGCAAGAGACTAGTACTGCTGCTAATATGGCAAAACTTTTATGAAAATTTTGAAAAACTGGTACTTTATATACATAGCTGCACGTATTTTATTTTATTAGGTCACCTCTAAACGAGTGTAAACTTTGGATAAGAGACTAGTACTGCTGCGTGCACTTAAAGCATAGCTTATTCTTATCATTTATTCCCAATATAATTCATATTCATATTTCCTATATTTAGATATTTATTTATTTCTTTTAGGGTGGGAGGGGTTTATATAGCTTTAAACTTGGTTAATCTCGAGAACTTTTCCACTTGAGAGCGTTTCTGGGTTTTCTACTTGAGAGACTTTCTACTCTTGATAAACGTTTTGTTATGTTTTATTTTTATTTTGAATTAATTTTAGATCACATCATGTGTCTTCTATGTTCATATTATTTGTAAATATTTTATTTTTCGTATTTTAAAAATGATTTTTTTAAAATATATTTAATAATAATAATAATTTAATTTTAAGATTATGGTCAAATTAAGTATATTTAATTTTAGAATTATAATTAAATTAAATATTAATTTGTGTATAAGATTGTTCAATATTTTAGAAAATTTTATTGTTAAAGTCTAAAGAGATGTACATATTTAAGTTAAAATTGTTAGGATGGAAGGTGACATTAAGTATCTTGGAGTTGATGTCAATTATGCTATTATTGATGTCAAGTGAGCTAGGATGGAAAATACATAGTGGTTAGATTGAGTAGGGGATAGAGAGATAAAAGGGTTGAGAACATAGGTCCAAGTTGGTGAACATAGAGCTAAAAGTGTCTCCTACAGGTTGGTGCTTGCAACAAATCCATGAAGTTGTTGTTTCGTGGTAAGCTAATCAGGTGTCTATTGAAGGCATAGTTGGTGCTTCCTGCAAGTGGGTGCTAGAAAACAATTTAAGGGAGTTGTTTCTCCCTGTGAGTGGCTGCTCACAAAAATTAATGTAAATGTAGTAGGAGCTCATATTTTATATCATAACAAACAAAATTTGGTGGGTTTTTTTTGTGGCTGGTTTTTGTTGGATTGATAGGACCTAGACCCAGGTTTAGATATGGTTGTGTGAACAAAAAAAACCCACTATTATCGGCCCTTTCGGCAACAATCTGTTGCACAAACCAAAGTCTTACCCAAGACGATATAGGGGCATGTTAGAACCAGGTTTCTCCATTGAGAGGGACAATGGAGCATGGATTTAGAGAATCTCTTCCTTTCAATACTTGAGAGGGTTTTGCAGAACAAATCTACTAGTTAGACAACCAAAACTCAACACTTGTGTTGAACTAACTTGCAGAATGCACGAGCTTATTTTTAGCAAGCACAAAACAACATAAAATAACCATAAACTCGACTTTGCGATGCAATTATAAGTAAAACATCACAAATAATATAAAATAAAGGTAAAGAAAACACACAAGCTCAAAAAAAAGATCTATTTTCAAAAGTATTTCATTATTGCTCATATCTTCCCAATACAATCAATTCCACCCTGTGCACTTTGCTGCAAGGGTCTGTGCACTTAGTTGTAGACTTCCTAAGGTCTTCACACACTCAACTACAAACTTCCTTAGGTCTCCGTGGACTTAACTGCAGGAGCCTTTTCTCTAACCTAATCCAAACCACATAACATAGACTCAAAACAATATTACATCCAAGTGCATCAAATATCAAGTATTTCATTGACTTCTTATCAAGACTATCCTAGACTCCTTCTATAGTCCCTACATTTACAATACCATGGTTCGAAAACCATGGGAGGTGTTAGCCCCCCTATAAATTTTTGACAAGCAAACAAGGGGCTAAAATGTTCCTGAGCCTTCAAGGAATGCATTTCCTCTTAAACACATCATCCTTGAATTCTCATGTGCCCTTCCCTTTGATAAATTTCCTTTGTTGACTCCCATTATAAGGTCTCACTGATTGCAAAAAATTGTGCTCCAAAAGGCCTACTTTTGCCCCTTGTACCCCTGCATAATGCCCCATTTTAACCTTTGTTTTTCCCTTGTCAAATTCCCTTCTTATCCCCTAAATCCTCCCAAAATCCCCTTTACATCTTGTACACAACCCTTGTTTGGCCTAATTTCCCCTTTTTCTCTCTATCGTTACCTAATTCTACCCTCAAATTTCATTAAAATGGGCCAAAATCCATTTTCCACCTTATGAGGTATTAGCTCCCTTCGGCCAGCCCCTGAACCGTATTCCCCCCCATGTGGCCTGGCGCTAGAACCACCCGTCAGCCTGAAAGGCGCTTACCGCAATTATATATCGGGAGTGTTCTGGATCGTCGATCTGTGTAGATCGGACAGTTGTCATGATCCCCACAATGTTCATCATTCAACCCTTTCACCGCTCGTTCATTGCATCTCCACCGTTCATTTACCCGTTGATCCGATGGTCCGGAATTCGCCCGCCTCGGTAGTCCCCACGCCACGGTCACTATTCAAAATCCGGTGGTTTCTATCGCACTGTCTTTGAGGGGTGGGCGGTAATTTTCTTTTGGCCAGTGATTCCATTCATCGCATGATGCATGGCACTGACACTGTTTCAAAACTGCCCCCCCATCACGCGTTAACATTCAGCATTTGACCCGGCATGATATGCATATCAACCGTCCGATCTGAAGCCCTCCATTGAACGGTCATCACACCCCGAAGATGCGCGGAAATTAACCCAAGGCAACCGTACCCCTGGCCCACCTTCTATCGCCCTCCGATGCATTTTCAGCCGTCGATCTCCTCCTGAGATCGGACGGTCCATATTCAATTGCCCTCCGCCATGTCCCCAGCCATCGATCTCCTCCTGAGATTGGATGGTCCAGATTTGATTGCATTTCCCGCCATTGACCAGTCCCGCCACGTCACCCTTTCCACGTGTTTCATCGTATTTCTCACCCGTCCCTATATGTATATGCGTTCAAAGGTAAAATTTTAATGTTTTCCATTAAAATTTCCGTTCTCGCCAGTGTCCCACTACATTTTCCATCGTGATCCTACACTTTTCCGCCATCTCACCAGTCTGCATGGCCATTCTCGTCATCCCCGTTGCATCCACCACCTCATGCATGGTTTTCTTATTAGGTTTTCGTGTTTTGCAGGGTTATCAGAGGGTGAAAGCCGCCATGATTTCACAGTCTTTATTACAGCGGAAAAAAGCCGCAGAAAGGACAATTTTTCAAAGGCCAAGATCACGAAGAAAGCCTGGGAAGGAGCCATGATAGGACTTGCATTAAAAAACAGGGTTTGAACTCTGTAAAACCTCCCTAGAGCCATTAAAAGCACAGATTTCACCGAAAGAGACATAAATATAGCAGCAGAGAGTTCGAGGCACGTAATTGAAGATCTTTTAGCCTTTTTCATGGATTTAGAAGGAAAAGGTACCAGTTCGAAGATCTCGAGGATCAACCAGAAGGTCCAAGGCACAGAAAATAATACCAAAGGGTTTTCACATCAGTATAAGGTTCTTTCCATAAAGGAAGATGCACCCATACATTTCTCATCCTATGCCATGTTCTAGAGAGATTTTCCAGCCCTGACAATAGTCCTATGCTACCAGAGCATTTGATTCACAGTATGGCAGACCCTAGCATCATTTATTTACCTTTTTCTTTATTCACCAAAAGTACTACAAAATGCTGCAACAGAGTACATCAGAGACATGCCCGGAGTAAATGGAAGCCTGAAGAAGACCACTCCTGCATCCAAAAGAGTGCCAGAGATAACTACACAGGGTTTAAAACAGAATGGGTTTCGGCCCTCATTCTTTCTGATTTTTAATGCTTCATTTAGTTTTTCACCTACCTCCTCTGCTCTCTATAGCTATAAAATTCATGAAGAAGCTCATTGTAAAGGTTGTTGACCAGTTATCAGAGAATTGCAAGCTATTTCTTTTGAGACATAGTCTCTGTGTAAAGTTGTAAGATAGGGTGAGGAAGATGTTTTCTGATTGAGTATCCAGCTATTGGCAATGTTGTACTTGACTGGTGTTACTGTTTAATATGACAAGCACATTTCTTTGGATCCTGATCTAAAGTAGCGGTGATGTTTTTCTATCTCTGAATTTGTGTTTAACTTGCATTCCGTTTCATTTCATTTCTACTGGCTCGCATCAGAAATATAGCATAGGATTTACCCTTGTTAGGTACCCTATGTTTCTGCTCTCCTTTCCTTTGATGTTTTCTACTAAATGTGTTATCTAAGAGTTGATTTCAGTTGATTTAACCAGTGTAGTGGATGTTATTTCCTGCTAGCTGATGTATGAATTAAATGAATCAATTCTTATATGTTCTTGTTAGGATTTAAATAAAAGAATTGGGAACACTGGGAGGTCTAGAACCCTGTTTCTATCTCACTAGGATCCTTTTCGATTGATTGAACCTTTCTAAGATCCCTCAAGCTGGAGGCCGAAGCATTGAGAGTTCAAAGTCTCTCTCTGATCTCAGGTCTTTAACTTTGTGTTCTAAAATCTTTATTATTTCTTCCTCTCTTACCATTCCATGCCACACAATCATCTTTAAGATCCAATGTTCTAGATGACTAGCCCAATTGAAAGCTTACACATTGAATAGCAAGTAAACCCTTTCCTGGCTCCATTTCCCAATGGTTTTGAATGCTCCCTGGAATAATTCACCTCTGCCTAAATTCTCTTTGCTCATCCTTATCTTACATTGAACCCTTCTTTCCTGATGACCAACAACCAAACAAACAATCAAACAAACAAACTCCGAGACTTATAACTAGCCTAATATCTTAAACCTTTGACCTTCAAAGAAATTACCTTTAACAATCATAGAGAGATCCCTCTATGGACCCAGGAGGGCTAGATCCCGAGGTCTGAAAGTGGTTTGATGTTGTCTCATCTTTTGGTCTTGCCAATATGGCCAAAACATGGGAACCCCAACATAATGGTGACTCCACTGGGGAATTGAGTGCATTTATCTTACATACTCTTAGGAACTCAAAAGACCTAGAATCTCTGGTTAAGATTGGTATCTCATTGCTGATGGTGGACAACAGCCTGCTCCAAACAGTCAAATTCATCCACCTGGTGACTCCACACTCCATAACTCCCAAAAGACCAAATGACTCCACTGGTAGAAGACTCTGAACTGGTTGAGAAGATACAGTAACCTCTTTCTGATTTAAAAACATGCTTCCACGCATACAGAGAAGATATGCCACAATGATTAGGGAGCATATCCCTAGATTCCCACACAAAATGCCTAAAGTGGACTGGTTAGAAAACCTGCCTACCTTTCAGGGTGAAAACGTTGATGAACCCTTGCTACATCTCATCAAGTTTCATATACATGTGTGGAAATTTAAAGTTGAATGGCATGAAGACTACCCAATGAAAATGTTCATGGCAACATTAGAAGGAAAAGCTAGGGTCTGGTATGAATGGTTAGAACCTCGGAGTTTGTTTTCTTTAAGGGACATGCACCAAGTATTTTAAAAGAATTATAAAGGAAACTCTCCATCCTTATCATGGGATTGTTGTGATAAATCTCAGAATATCATACAGTACCTATTAGATATTGATGAGGATTTGGTTAATATGCATCCTGAAGATATATTAACAGCCATTCAAGAATTTCATATGCATCCTAGCTATCACAAGAACATGGATGAATCAGCTGAGGAAGAAAAAATTCAAGAGACCATAGACATTCCTCAAGATATTCTTGAAAACTCAGATGCTGGTCTACCATCCCTTGCAGTTGAGGCTTCAGATGAAATTCTACCTCAAATCTAGTCTTCAAAGGAAACAGAGAGTTGCTGCACTTCTGCACAAAGGAACACAAGACCATCTTCCCCTTTGACAGAAGAAGAAATAGATCAGATTATCAATGGATAGCCAGCCTCTGAATATTTTTACAGATCAGACATTCTTGTCCATTCATCTGATGAGCTTTGTTGTACAGAGTTGGAAAGCTCACATGTAAATCAGAGTGAAGAAAAATCTACTGATAATCCAGTATGTCCAGTTGGCAGCATTATTCATGATTTTCCTTTTTTTGATCTATCTGATGATGATGTTCTCCAAACAGAAGATGATCTTGCAAGGTCATCATTAGTAGATTTATGGGAGGAAAATCAGTTCCCTTTACTTCTAGAGAGTAATAAGCCAATGCAGGCTATTTATGATACTGATGAAGAAATCTTTAAGAGTGCAGAAGAGGGTGAAGGATCTCTAGATCTTTGCTTCACTCCATTAAAACTCATCAGTAATGGTTTTCACATGATTGGAGGTCAGCAGCCTTTCATCTCAGAAGATGAAGAGGAAAACAAGGAAGAGATCTTTGAGAAGTTTGAAAGCAATGAGCCTTCTCTTGAAAAAGAGGAAGCAATGGAAGAAACCACTGCTCAAGAATACATGGATCTCTTCATAGAGCTCAGCA
Source organism: Pinus albicaulis (assembly GCA_034641835.2). Taxonomy (NCBI): domain Eukaryota; kingdom Viridiplantae; phylum Streptophyta; class Pinopsida; order Pinales; family Pinaceae; genus Pinus; species Pinus albicaulis. The sequence goes on from CM076582.1 coordinate 991,015,732, forward strand.
CATCAGAGCAGAATATATCAAAGCTCCAAGAGGACAACACTGCCATATATGATGAGTCCTCCAGTTCAGAAAATGAAGAAGATGAGGGAGATTCTCTTTCTCAAGAGAGTCTTATTCTTGATCCAGTGGAAGAAGAGGAAATCCTGGTTGAAGCCTTCCTACCAGATATTCATAACCAAGTATCATTTCATGATCCTTATGTACATTTCCTGCACACGTTTGAAGAAGGATCAAGGGTCTTTTTGAGTAGCATGTTGCAAAAAGAAAGAAAATTTTTCAAAGCTGCTATCATGGAAAAAAAAGAGTGGGAGCTACCCTGCCTATCCAATCTGCTCAAGGAGTTGAGCAAGAGAGACCAGTCATGTGATCATTTGATGGACTGGTTGCATTGGAAGACAATGTTTGTAAGCTAGACTATGAATATTCTAGTTAGATTAGGGTAGGTAGGAAGTCTGAAATAAAGCTCAGTTTGTGAGCATGTAGTTAGTTGTTTTAATTTCTACAAAGTCCAGCAAGTCAGACAGTCTAATCCTTGCTTGACTATTTTCAATTTCTGTCTTAGAATGTAGAGAAGAAATCTGCTAGATAGTCTAATCTTAGCATGTAGTAGTGTAGGTAGGGAAAGTTATGAGGCCAACAGTCTAATCTGGTCTCATGGAGAAATAAGGGTAGAAATTGAATAGGTTTATTTTCTTGTTTGTAAAAAAATAAATGATGTAAAGGTTCTGCTAGTCCAAATGCACCCTGGAAGAAAAAAATCTAGGATTGTAGAATGGGTAGGTAGATTGTTTGGGAATGTTTCTGCTAATCTATCATGTTTGTGGCAGCTGAAAATCAAAGAAGAAAGATGGCTCAAGCAGCAGGCATCTGGCCTACACCAAAGATCATTTTCTGAATTCTTGACTCCTTCAAGAAGAAGCCATCCCCATGTGGAGCCACTGTTAACCCCCCTATAAAAATTTGACAAGCAAACAAGGGGCTAAAATGTTTCTGAGCCTTCAAGGAATGCATTTCCTCTGAAACACATCATCCTTGAAGTCTCCTGTGCCCTTCCCTTTGATAAATTCCCTCTGTTGACTCCCATTATAAGGTCTCACTGATTGCAAAAAATTGTGCTCCAAAATTCCTACTTTTTCCCCTTGTACCCCTGCAGAATGCCCCATTTTAACCTTTTTTTTCCCCTTGTAAAATTCCCCTCTGATCCCCTAAATCCTCCCAAAATCCCCTTTACATCCTGCACACACCCCTTGTTTGGCCTAATTTCCCCTTTTTCCCTCTATCGTTACCTAATTCTGCCCTCAAATTTCATTAAAATGGGCCAAAATCCATTTTCCACCTTATGAGGTCTTAGCCCCCTTCGGCCAACCCCTGAACCGTATTTCCCCCCATGTGGCCTGGTGCTAGAACCACTCGCTAGCCCGAAGGGCGCTTACTGCAATTATATATTGGGAGCGTTCTGGATCGTCGATTTGTGTAGATCGGATGGTTGTCGCAATCCCCAAAATGTTCATCGTTCGACCCTTTCACCGCTCGTTCATCGCATCTCCGCCGTTCATTTACCCACTGATCCGACGGTCCGGAATCTACCTACCTTAGTGGTCCCCACGGCACGGTCACTGTTCAAAATCTAGCAGTTTTTATCGCACTGCCTTTGATGGGTGGGCGGTAATTTTCATTTGGCCAGTGATTCCACTCATCGCATGACGCATGGCACCGACACTATTTCAAAACTTCCCCCCCATTGTGCTTTAACATTCAGCATTTGACCTGGTGCGATATGCATATCAACCATCCGATATGAAGCGCTCCATCCAACGGTCATCGCACCTTGAAGATGCGCGGAAATTAACCCAAGGGAACCGTACCCCTGGCCCACCATCCGTCGCCCTCCGATGCATTTTCAGCCGTCAATCTCCTCCCGAGATCGGACGGTCCAGATTCAATCACCCTCTGCCATGCCCCCAATCGTTGATCTCCTCCTGAGATCGGACGGTCCATATTTGATTTCATGTCCCGCCATTGACCGGTCCCGCCACGTCACCCTTTCCACATGTTTCATCGTATTTCTCGCTCGTCCCTGTATGTATATGTGTTCAAAGGTCAAATTTTAATTTTTTCCATTAAAATTTCCATTCTTGCCAGCCTCCCACTACATTTTCCATTGTGATCCTACACTTTTCCGCCATCTCACCAGCCTGCATGGCCATTCTCGTCATCCTCGTTGCATCCACCACCTCATGCATGGTTTTCTTAACAAGTTTTCGTTTTTTGCAGGGTTATTAGAGGGTGAAATCCGCCATGATTTCACAGTCTTTATTACAATGGCAAAAAGCCGCAAAAAGGACCATTTTTCAGAGGCCGAGATCACGAAGAAAGCCTAGGAAGGAGCCATGACAGGACTTGCATTAAAGAACAGGGTTTGAACTCTGTAAAACCTCCCGAGAGCCATTAAAAGCACATATTTCACCGACAGAGACATAAATGGATTAGCAGAGAGTTCAAGGCACGTAATTGAAGATTTTTGAGCCTTTTTCAGGGATTTAGAAGGCAAAGGTACTAGTTCGAAGACCCCGAGGATCGACCAGAAGGTCCAAGGCACAGAAAATAATACCAAAGTGTTTTCACATCAGCAGAAGGTTCTTTCCATAAAGGATGGTGCGCCCATATAGTTTTCATCCTATGCCGTCTTCCAGAGAGATTTTCCAGCCCTGACAACAGTCTTATGCTACCATAGCATTTGATTCACAGTATGGCAGACCCTAGCATCATTTATTGAATTTTTTGTTTATTCACCAGAAGTACTACAGAATGCTGCAGCAGAGTACATCAGAGACATGCTCAGAGTAAATGGAAGCCTGAAGAAGACCACTCTTGCATCTAAAAGAGTGCCAGAGATAAATGCACAGGGTTTAAAATAGAATGGGTTTTGGCCCTCATTCTTTCTGAGTTTTAATGCTTCATTTAGTTTTTCACCTACCTCCTCTGCTCCCTATAGCTATAAAATTCATGAATAAGCTCATTGTAAAGGTTGTTGATCAGTTATCAGAGAATTGCAAGCTGTTTCTTTTGAGACATAGTCTCTGTGTAAAGTTGTAAGATAGGGCGAGGAAGATGTTTTCTGATTGAGTATCTAGCTATAGGAAATGTTGTACTTGACTGGTGTTACTGTTTAATATGACAAGCACATTTCTTTGGATCCTGATCTAAAGCAACGGTGATGTTTTTCTATCTATGTATTTGTGTTTAACTTGCATTCTGTTTCATTTCATTTCTACTGGCTCGCATCAGAAATCTGGCATAGGATTTACCCTTGTTAGGTACCCTATGTTTCTGCTCTCCTTGCCTTTGATGTTTTCTACTAAATGTGTTATCTAAGAGTTGATTTCAGTTGATTTAACCAGTGTAGTGGATGTTATTTCCTGCTAGCTGATGTATGAATTAAATGAATCAGTTCTTAGATGTTCTTGTTAGGATTTAATGAAAAGAATTGGGAACACTGGGAGGTCTAGAACCCTGTTTCTATCTCACTAGGATCCTTTTCGATTGATTGAAACTTTCTAAGATCCCTCAAGCTGGAGGCCAAAATATTGAGAGTTCAAAGTCTCTCTCTGATCTCAGGTCTTTAACTTTTTGTTCTAAAATCTTTATTTTTTCTTCCTCTCTTACCATTCCATGCCACACAATCATCTTTAAGATCCAATGTTTTAGATGACTAGCCCAATTGAAAGCCTGAACATTGAATAGAAAGTAAACCCTTTCCTAACTCCATTTCCCAATGGTTTTGAATGCTCCCTGGAATACTTCACCTCTGCCTAAATCCTCTTTGCTTATCCTTGTCTTACATTGAACCCTTCTTTCCTGATGACTAGCAACCAAACAAACAATCAAACAAACAAACTCCGAGCCTTATAACTAGCCTAATATCTTAAACCTTTGACCTTCAAAGACATTACCTTTAACAATCATAGAGAGATCCCTCTCTGGACCCAAGAGGGCTAGATCCCGAGGTCTAAAAGTGGTTAGATGTTGTCTCATATTTTTGTCTTGCCAATTTGGCCAAAACATGGGAACCCCAACAGGAGGAGCTCAAATTATATAAAATATTCCCATCCTTTTATAAAATAAGGGGCTTTGACCCACTTTAAATCCCATAAGGCTCTAATTTAACTCCGTGATGCACTCCGCTCCTTGATCTACAAAGTATTTCTGAAAATATTTCATTTGAGGGGTACTTTATCCAACATGCCCCCATACAAAACTGTGACTTGTCTCGATTCACTCTTCTGGTGCGCCCTCGATCTTTGCTTCAATACCACTCAAGGCATCCTTCAGAGGTGGAACTACTTCAGCGCATTGTTGTTCTGCTTCTCAGACTTTGCTCAACAATGTCTCAGGAGCTGCTAGCCCTGTAATCTTGAAATATCATTTTGTGTTTGGTGAAACCTCTTCAGCTGCTTCTCTACAGCCTACGAGAGCTGACTCGTTCTGGCTTCCTATGGCTGCATTATGGGTGTGATAATTTGTTCTTTTCTATGCATCTCATCGGTGTGTCCCTGCAAAAATTTACCTTCTGGGACAGAGGTATACTCCTGTATCGGTGCTAAAGAAAGAATGTAATAAGCAAGATTCTTTTGTATGATGAGAAAATTTTAATATAAATATGGGAAATATTATATATATATATATATATATATATATATATATATATATATAAATATCAAAAATATTTAATATAAATATTTGTATATTAGGTCAAAGCCAGATGAAAATTTGTATTTCTAGCTCATAATAGATTCAAAAGATGGATATGTTATGAAAATATTTTTTTATTTGAACTTATAAGTTTTGTTTTTAATATTTTAATGCAAGCCAAAGCTGATGCTTTATATTGAACCAGTTAAGTATTTATTTTTGAAAAATCCCAAGAGAATTTGACAACCTTTCATAGAGAAGATTCATATATCTACATTGAGAAATATTTGAATATAGATATACTTTGTTATTAGGTCAAAATAAAATGAAAAATATATGAAAACAGGTATGTACATTATGTATAGGCTTTTCAATATAGATAGATTTCTATCAACTCAAAGTTTATACTAAAGTTTTAGAAAAATGAGTGTGATATTTTTCTTCTCTGCATTAGGTTGAGATGATTTCCAGTATTTTATTTTATTTTAATTGCCCACATTTTAAATATGTCAATGTATATTATGACAAAAGTTTCAAAATTTCAATTTTTGAAAAATATTGGTAACTTATGTATAGATTTAATGGTGAGCTGATGTATGTATTTTATTTTTAGTCCTTGCCTTCAGTAGGACTATATCGATTGATAGATCATTGACCGACATTAATTCATCGCGTGACGACTTTTTTTAAGCTTCCTGAGATTTTAACCAAATTTTAATGCTGCCAATATCATTCACTGAATTTTTAAGAAATTGTTTTGGTCAAAGGTCATGTTGCCCGATGCATGAAGGTTGGGGCAATATAAATTTATCGAAAGTCTGGTTGAGGCGAAGTTATTTGGCACTATTTTTGAATTATTTATATCCAAAGTTTTTTCGTAACCTAGAATCCTTCCACCATTTTTGTAACCAAGAATCCCGCAACCACCTTTTCCCACTTGCAACAACTATGCATGCATTGGAACCGTTGTTGACTAAGAATCCTGCCACCACTATTTTCCACCTGCAACAGGTGCGAAGGTACATTGTCACCGTTGTAGCTATTTTCCACCTGCAACAACTATGGAGGTACATTGTCACCGTTTTCGTTGAGAAAGAAGCTGGGAAAGGAAAGGATGGTTCCTCTCCTTTCATTCGAGCTAAGTTTGATGGGGAGAATCCGAAACTAACTCTCATGAATTGAACACCTACGAATTCTGTGTTCAACATGGATGACTTGGATAACTTGAACGCCTGTAATTTTTGTGTTCAACATGGATGGGATTACATCTCTTTATCTTTGAGACCATCAGTGCTAGTATCTGTAATTACATCAAGATGGTCAACTATCCTGGCTTCTGGACCATCTAATTCCTCCATCAATATTTTCTGCTAATTTATTATTTCCACTCTATGCAGATTCAACAAATTCCATCAGTGCTGGTTTCCTGCAGTTACATCAAAATAGTATCGTCCTGTAACAATATTTTCCAGCAATTTATTAATTCCAATCTATGCAGATTCAACGAATTCTGTGTAATAATGCTCTAGTTGTTCATGTATTTTATATTCAGTCTCATGCATTTTGTTTACCTTTCTACATTGAAATTTCTATATCATAATAATCTTCATACATGGTACATGCAAATTTTCTTCCACAAACTCAAGGATTTTCACGGGAATAATTCCTCGAACTCCTCTACCATCAATACTCAAGATGGTTATGATTTTCGCCTCAGCATAAGACATTCTATGAAAAAATTCAATGGCCCAAATGTTTGAGACTACCCAAATTTTTTAGAATACCCTTGGTTACGTTTCTAAATGAATAGAACCTGTAATTACGCTGATAGGCGTAACCCCCTATTGGAGTTCGGTACTTTAATCCTTTTCCTAATTATTATTTTTCATCCGATGGCCTAGATTGAAATATGTCGGTATATTCTAGTCGTCGCCACACAATCAATGAATGAAATTAAAATCCATAACCTCCTTGCATGTCTAAATCAAGTGTTTAAACCCTACTTAAATTAAATTTTTACCAAATTATCATTAAAAATTTACTGTAGCTCTTATTTATCTCCACATTTAAGGGTATGAGGGATTAGAGCGAAATAAGGACACATTTCGGGCGAGAAAGTTCTATGGTGGAGCCCGCATGGCATGTGGTTAGCTTAACGTATTAGATTACTATGCCGTGAAAACGTGGAAACATGGGTGGAAACGTGGAATGCGGATAAAAAGGTTAACATTCTCCACCACCCCCAATGTCATGGGTTAATAAGTTCCAAAACATTAACATTCTCCAACGCGCCAGTGATGGTTGAAATTCTGTAACGCTCCCAATTTCGTTCAGACCATCAGGCCACCTCTGGGTGGAGACATGCAATCCCTCGGTGTAGAGATTTCTTGAGTTCATCAGACCTTTCAAAGCATTGAATGAGCTCTCCATACCTAACTGGTCGATGGTTCAAGAGGAAAACGAGATGGCCGAGATCATTCACAAGTTGTTCGATACGCTTCCTAATCTTGGATTTAATTTCAATATGTTGTTTACTGTAAGATGCACACATAGGATTCGATTCTTGTTTTGAGTTATATTTCAGAACTGTGGGCTCTTGAAAATTGATTCTGAAATCACGTAATGATTATCTTTTCCGTATTTTGTCAAGGAGCCTACAGTCTAACATACAGTGTCATCCCTTTCGTATCAAGAAGGTTTGTTTTCGAATCTCAAGCTGTCTCCACTAAATTATTTTTTCATCATTGCTGAATTTTTTCATTTGAAGTAATAAGAAATTGGTGAAACTAACCCTCCTTAGACTGGATGTAACTTTATTGTGCGTTATGCAAGTTGTGATTGACATTTTCTTTTTTGATATTAGTGAGTACAGAGATTTAGGTATAATTTCTGGAATGGGAGGCGTAGGGAGAGCTGTTGGCACAGTTCTAACGTAGTTCCTTTTTTTCAGTGGTTCAAATTACTCAACAGAGACTAGACTCAGCTTAATGGGGGTCATGATCATTGTTTTCACATTACCAGTTGGGTTCATCTACTTTCCGTAGTGAGGAGGAATGGTGTGTCCACCGTCCAAGGCTGAAGGTGCTACCAAGGAAAGGTATTACGGGGATGAATGGTTAGAAGAGGAGAAGCGAAAGGGATACCATGAAGCATGAAATTCGCAGATAGCAGTCGAAGCGAGCGAGGAAGTAGAGTGGCCTCTCTACCCACGCCTGATCGGCCCCATCCATTGTTTATCATATATATATTTAGACACGTTATAGTTTGCATTATATGCGTATTTTTCTGGAATAATAAATTTTAGTGATTCCATTTTCACCAATAAGAGGTAGTGGCCATTAAAGGTCGAACGTTGAATCTTCAACCACAAAAAATTGTTTTCAGTGTTAAAGAAGTTTTGACTACTGTCTTATTTTTGTTAATGCAGGGAGAAAGTGATTTTTACTTTTGTGAATTAAATAAATGGTTTTGTCAATTAAATAATTATTATGATGTGATTAAATTCTCCAAGATATTATTAAAAAATTAAATAGTTTATACTTTGAACTTTGTATTTTTTTAATTTGATATATTTAAAATTTGGTTAAATATTTTTTTAAATGGTAAAATTAACATATATGTCCATATAACTGAAATTATCAATCTTTTATAAATTCAAGATATAAAAAAGTGTGAATGAATCTGTTTATTGATATATTTAGTAAAAATAGATGAAATTTCTGTAAATTAGTGAGGCTCTTGAATATTCCACGCAGATTTTATATATACAGTGAATTACGTTTCTCGGATTTTCGACAATCTGAGCTTCGAATTAAGATTTAGACCCAAAAGTATGTTTGATTGACGTAGAATGAATGCCGCAGGGTTCTGAGAAAGAATCAGTGAACATCAAGTGAAACTGTGGGTTTATGGTGTAGAGGAATGGAGAAAAAGTGGTTTTGAAAACCAACAATGTTTTATCGCACAACTTTAAAAGAGTAAGTGGTATTTTGTTGAGGGAACACGATGATGTTTAGGATGTGACACATGGCGTTACAAAACTGCCTATTTCGCGTAAGTTCAGAAAGGTTAAATGGCCTGCATCTTATTATGACATATCCGTTGGATATACGCATAGATCGTAATTGGAGTGCAATAACCATTGGATGAGAGTTGAAGCCAACGATAGAGGTTTGAAGCTAAATGTGTATCAAATTACGTGTAAAGCATGTGAACCGTTGGATTGGGGTGAAAGATCGACGGTTAAGATTAGGACGGTACGTTGGATGAAAATAGTTGGGGCCCAACATATACATGTTGGCACTTTGGTATTTTTAAACCAAAGTCGAATTCAATAATACAAATGTCAAGGTGGTTTTTTTAGATGGTTTGGAAACTAGAATTATGGAAAGGTAAAAACTATGGGCCCGATTTATATTGTCAGCGTTGTGGGATTTATATAGAAAAACATTCACTATTGGGATTTTATATGCATGTGGTTATGCATATTAAAATTTTATATGCATTGTGTGGACTTTAAGCAGCTTAGGCTCTGTCAGTAATCCATGATTAACCCTCTTAAAACATAATAAGTCATGGTGAACTTTTATTATAATTATAACGGTTTAAATTGTTAAATTAATTATAATTAAAATAATATTTATATAAATATAATAATAGTTTTAAGTAATTATAATTTTTTTTTTTAAAATTATAATTACTTGAAATTGAAATTAAGAAAAAATCATTTTAACCATATCATTAATTGTATTAATGATATTAAAATTAATATTGTTAATAGAAATACTATTAATATTAATAATATTTAAAGAATAATATTTGTAATATTAATTGTTGTAAAATTGTTAACATTCAATATTATTACGATAATAACATTTACATTATAATATTAATATGATTAATTATATTAAGATTGTTTAAAAATATAATATTCACATTAATATTAATAAATAAGAATAATAACATTTTTTTGATAATTAACAATATAATTATTAATAAAAATAAAATAAAAAATAAAACTTCTATTCACTTTAAAAATATGATTATAAATATTAATAATATTATCATTAATGTTGTTAATATAAATACTTTTAAGATTAGTAATAATAATTAATAATACTTACATTCTAATATTTACATTTTCATGATTATTTTTTATATTATAATATTGAAATTTCATTAATATAATAATGACATATATTCAAAACAACACGTTATAGAACTAACATTAAAATTCAAATTAATTCTAATGTTTATATTGGTAGAATGTTTAGTTTATAATAAAGTTTATATTATATTTTAAAATAATATTAAAATTTATAATAATATTATTATTATTAATAAAATAAGAATTGAATTAATATTAAAACGAATATTACTAATAATACGAGTAAATACAATATTAATAATGTTTAAAAAATAATATTTGTAATATTAACAATCTTAATAAAGTTTTTAAATTTTTAAATTTTTTATATTTAGTATTATTAAGATAAAAATATCTACATTATAATATTAATATTATTAAGAATATTAATATTGTTAAAAAAAAAGTATTAACATTAATATTGATAAATAAAAATAATAATATTTATTTTTTAATAATTAACAATATAATTATTAATAAAAATAAATTTAAATTTTTATTCACTCTAACCATATGATTAAAAGTATTAATGATATTATCATTAATGATGTTAATATAAATACTATTAAGATTACTTTTAATAATTAATAATATTTACATGCTTATCATTTTAATTAAATATGGTTAAACATTTCTAACACATTCAATCAATGTCCTTCATTCTCACTAATGCTCAATGATACACAATCTTGCTTAGTCATAGTCATCCATGAGTAACCTCTTAAACCATAATAATCTATGGCGAACCTTAATTATAATTAATAATTATAATAATTAATTATAGTTATAATTGCTTAAACGGTTAAACTAATTATAATTAAAATAATATCTAAAATAATATATAAAAAAATATAATAATATTTAAATAAGTATAATAATGGTTTAAGTAATTACAATTCTCTTTTATTTGAAATAAAAAAAGAATTTGAGGCAAAAAAAAATGTTCATTGTAACCATACCATTAATAGTATTAATGATATTAAAATTAATATTGTTAATAGAAATATTATTAATACTAATATGAATAAGTAATACTAATAATATTTAAATTCTAATCATTTTAATCAACTGTGGCCAAACATTGCCAACATAGTCTCATTCTCACCTATGTTAAATGATAGAGAAGTTTACTTAGCCATAGTCAACCATGGTTAGCCTTACTTAACCATGGTCATCCTTTGTCAACCATTTTCATCCCTCTCACCCTAGAAACCCCTTGTTAATTAGCATTAGCCATAGTCGATCAATCTCATCCATGATCAAATGTCACATTATGACAAATATTGTCTCAATATGAAAAATCACCCATGGCCAACCATGGTCATAGTTGGTCCAACGTCGCATTGTAACAACAATTGACCAAACATTGCCAACATAGTCTCACTCTCACCTATGTTAAATGATAGAGAATTTTACTTATCCATAGTCAACCATGGTTAACCTTACTCAACCATCGTCATCCTTGGTCAACCATTGTCATCCCTCTCACCCTAGAAACCCCTTGTTAATTAGCGTTAGCCATAGTCGATCAATATCATCCATGATCAAATATCACATTCTGACAAATATTTAAACCCTTGGGTTATTAGTTCTTTTGGTTTATAATATGAATAATACCTTGGGTAAATTATTAGTGTTTATTAATTTCTTTGGTTTTTATATTTTTATATTAATTTTATTGATCCTTCAACTTTATTAATCACTTGAGTTTATTAATAATTTTTATTTCTAATACTATTTTGTTGCATAATATTTTTCCCTTGGGTTCACCAATTCCTTTGGTTTCTAATATTAAATCCTTGGGTTTATTAGTTCTTTTGGTTTATAATATGAATAATCTCTTGGTTTAATTATTAGTGCTTATTAATTTCTTCAACTTAGAGTATTTTTTTATTAATTTTATTGATCCTTCGCCTTATTGGTTCTTTAGGTTATTAATATTTTTCCCTTGGGTTCACTAATTCCTTTCGTTTCTAATATTAAACCCTTCGGTTATTAGTTCTTTTGGTTTATAATATGAATAATATGTTCGGTTAATTACTAGTTTTTTTTTTTTTTAAATTTTGGTTTTTATATTTATTTTATTAATTTTATTGATCCTTCGACTTTATTAATCACTTGAGTTTATTAATAATTTTTGTTTCTAATACTATTTTTTTGGGTAATATTTTCCTCTTGGGTTCACCAATTCCTTTAGTTTATAATATTAAACCCTTGGATTTATTAGTTCTTTTAGTTTATAATATCACTAATCTCTTGGGTTAATTATTAGTGTTTATTAATTTCTTCAACTTGAGTAATTTTTTATTAATTTTATTGATCCTTCGCCTTATTGGTCTCTTCGGTTATTAATATTTTTCCTTTGGGTTCACCAATTCCTTTGATTTCTAATATTAAACCCTTGGGTTAGTAGTTCTTTTGGTTTATAATATGAATAATACATTGGGTTATTTATTAGTGTTTATTAATTTATTTGGTTTTATATTTTTTTTTATTAATTTTATCGATCCTTCGACTTTATTAATCACTTGAGTTTATTAATAATTTTTATTTCTAATATTATTTTGTTGAGTAATATTTTTCCCTTGGGTTCACCAATTCCTTTGGTTTATAATATTGAACTCTTGGTTTTATTAGTTCTTTTGGTTTATAATATGAATAATCCCTTGGTTTAATTATTAGTGTTTATTAATTTCATCAACTTAGAGTATTTTTTTATTTAGTTTATTGATCTTTCACCTTATTGGTCCCTTAGGTTATTAATATTTTTCCCTTGGGTTCACCAATTCCTTTGGTTTCTAATATTAAACGCTTGAGTTATTAGTTTTTTTGGTTTATAATATGAATAATACGTTGGGTTAATTATTAGTGTTTTTTAATTTCTTTGGTTTTTATATCTTTTTTATTAATTTTATTGATCCTTCGACTTTATTAATCACTTGAGTTTATTAATAATTATTATTTCTAATACTATTTTGTTGAGTAATATTTTTCCTTTGCGTTCACAATTCCTTTGGTTTATAATATTAAACCCTTGCGTTTATTAGTTCTTTTGGTTTATAATCTCAATAATCCCTTGGGTTAATTATTAGTGTTTATTAATTTCTTAAAATTGAGTATTTTTTAACTTATTTTATTGACCTTCGACTTATTAGTCCCTTAAGTTATTAATATTTTTCCCCTGGGTTCACCAATTCCTTTGGTTTCTAATATTAAACCCTTGGGTTATTAGTTCTTTTGGTTTATAATATGAATAATACGTTTGGTTAATTATTAGTGTTTATTAATTTCTTTGGTTTTTATAATTTTTTTTATTAATTTTATTGATCATTCGACTTTATTAATCACTTGAGTTTATTAATATTTTTTATTTCTAATACTATTTTGTTGGGTAATATTTTTCCCTTGAGTTCACCAATTTCTTTGGTTTATAATATTAAACCCTTGGGTTTATTAGTTCTTTTGGTTTATAATATCAATAATCCCTTGGGTTAATTATTAGTGTTTATTAATTTCTTCAGTTTGAGTATTTTTTTATTAATTTTATTGATCCTTCGTCTTAGGTTATTAATATTTTCCCTTGGGTTCACCAATTCCTTTGATTTCTAATATTAAACTCTTGGGTTATTAATTCTTTTGGTTTATAATATGAATAATAAGTTGGGTTAATTATTAGTGTTGATTAATTTCTTTGGTTTGTATATTTTTTTTATTAATTTTATTGATCATTCAACTTTATTAATCACTTGAGTTTATTAATAATTTTTATTTCTAATACTATTTTGTTGGGTAATATTTTTCCCTTGGGTTCACCAATTCGTTTGGTTTATAATATTAAACCCTTGAGTTTATTATTTCTTTTGGTTGATAATATGAATAATCCCTTGAGTTAATTATTAGTGTTTATTAATTTCTTCAACTTAGAGTATGGTTTTATTAATTTTATTGATCTTTTGCCTTATTGGTCCCTTAAGTTCTTTATATATATATATATATAAAGTTAATATAGAGTATGTATATAGTTAATATTATTAATATATTATAAGTAAATATATAAAATATTTTGATAATTTTAATCATAAATATATAATATTTATTTTGGTGAAATATATGTGATGGGTAGTGGATATAGACCTATCGGCGTATATCAATCACATTGACAAATATGATTGTGCTAGTTTTAATCTTATGGAAGAACTTTGTTACGATTCTAAATGAAGATAACCTATAATTTTAATCTTTTGAAACAACATTAGAACTCATATCTGTATTATGGATCAACATTACAGAACAATATTAAAAAATGGGTGAAAGAAAAGTTGGATTAGGGCCGCTAGTTTTTGGATTCACCTATTTAAACAATCCAGGAAAATAATTCATACAGAGACAACCTGTTGAGGAAGTAGGACATTCATTGGGCATTACAACCACCTTGAGGAAGTGGAGGTGTTGGTTTGTAGGGGAGACATCCACATGAGTCCCCAGATAGCCAGTACAGATACCAACCATTCATTGCAATTACGAATGACAGGATTTTCACGTCTAAGATTTTATCAACAAGCTTGAATAACTCCACTTTCAGACCACAAACATTGAATGAAATTCCGATATCCTAAGGGAGTTTCATTCAAGGAGGCGAGCTAGCCACGGGATTTTATATAGGACAAACCGTTATTGAACGCCTCCAATTTACAGAACTAGAACACTTAGGAATTCCTAAGGTTAAACACTTCCCTCAAAGACGGGACGAGATGTGCCCATCCAAGCTGATCAGAGCTAGGATAGAGAACGTCAGGAGGGCCTAGCCCATCAGACACATAACGATTTCATTTTTGAGAATTTACTACCGATCATTTTACCTCCTGCCAATCTTAGAAAGTGGCAGGTCGGAGTATTCATTGACAGCAGTCGATACCACTAGAAGAATTATTTCCTTAAGGTTAGGTCATTGACAGATAGAAACTAGAATTGTTGCGAGTCAGAGCTAGAATATTTAATGTTTAGATCATTTCTAGTTGTAGGCAGGAAGACATGTGCCCATCCAAGGTGATCATTGCCAGACATTCAACCATATATCTATGTAAAAAAAGGGGTTTTTCTTTACTTCTTAACTGTTTGTGCTTCATTTACTACGATGTTTCGTAATTTGCAAAGCTATTATATTGCAGCTATAGAAGAATATATTTAACATAATTTTGTCCTAATCAGCAACGAGTTAAGTGAATCACAGAACAAAAACCTGCGCATTCATTTTCAACAAAACAAAAATAAAACCTGCGTGCTCTACATGTGTTTTTCCTGAAATAATATCCTTAACTTCCCTTTTGTCCTTTGCTGTAGCAAAACGTAGTGGTAGCTTGGAAAAATATTTCTGTATGGGTAGGCATGAGAATGGTTAGTTAGACCATAAACATTATCTACATGTGGATAGGCATGAGAATCGTTAGTTAGACCATAAACATTACCTACATGTGGATAGGGATGAGAATGGTTATTACTAACTGAAGAAATCACACCATCAGCAGCATGGTATGCCCCCGCTGCAAACAAGCCACCAGAGCGAGAGCGAGAGCGAGAAGCATCTCCTCCATATCCGACTCTATTTCCTTGCTTAATGACTCATTCTTTCTCTCAACCAATAAGGGTTATGGCAGCAAATAAATGCAATGCAAATAGATAGTAAATCAACTATGGATACAGGGTTGAGGAGAAAAGATAATTAAGAGTGGCAGCTACAGCAAACCCATAGGAAAGATCTGCTTAAAGTACATAAGTAAGTGTCTTCTTCAATTATTTGAGCTTTGTTGGAAGCGTATCCACTCCAATAAGTCCATGGAAACATAGCCTGACGCAACAACTATAGCATAATAACAACCAGATGTTTCATATAGCGAGCCACTTGTCCATGCACAATGCATAGGTGTTACTCATCATCCCTCGTGGGGAAGCTATGGTGGGGCGAATGGTTACAAACAATAAAAAAACAAATACGATTAATTTCAATATAAATTCAAATATACGTAATTATATAATGTGGGATATTTAAATGTTTATACTACAAAAGTTACATTTAAATTATATTAAAAATAGCATGACTTATTCACACGCTAATGGCTATCATACATGCCTTCTTGGATATAATCTCTTGAAAAATTAAATTATATTTTGAGACCTTATGAGGCCAGGCAGGGACTACCGCTACCTACGGCGCTTGTTTTGTATGTATTTTATTGTAATAGGCCAAGTCTATACGTTTGTGAACTTGGGCACGAGACGAGTACTGCTGTGTGCATCTATAACATAGTTTATTCTTATCATTTTTTCGAAGTACAATTTATATTCAAGGTTTACAATTTTTTTTCTATATATAGTTTTAAATTTAGTGAATGTTGAGAACTTTTTAACTTTAGATATGGTTAAAACTTTTTCCGGTGAATTTTTAAATCAAGTCTTTTTTAATCAGTTTTAGATCAGATCATTTTATGTTTTTTTTTTTAATGTGTAAATATTCAATCTTTTATATTTTAAAAGTATTTTTATGTAGGATATTTAATAGTAATAATATATTAGGAATTTAGATTTTTATCCATAAATTGTATGCAATTTTTTTTGGTGAAAATCACATCAAAATAAATTTAGTAGATGTGTTTGGAACCAGCTAATGTGATTCACGACAAGATGAGAAATTTGATCAGGTAACCCATTTAAATAGATAAGTAAATTTCCAATTAACTGTTTGTATATTAACGACTAGTTTGATGTGATTTTCACCAAAATAATTTACACACAAAATAATAATATAATTTAAAATTAAAAATATTTTTATGTACCACATTTAATAGTAATAATATAATTTAAGATTATGATTACATTAGATATATTTAATTTTAAATTTATAATTTAAAATTAAATATTAATTAGTGTATAAGATTATTAGATTATTGTTTCTTGTTAAAATAAATAAACATAAACATTAATCTCTTACAAATTTGAATAAATAAATTTTTACAAATTATTTATTCTCAACTATTCAATAATAATCTTATCACATAATATTTTGCATGTAATTATTTAAATATAAATAACATGAACTATTTAATTTTAAAATGGTAATATATATTTTATAATATTTTACATATAATTATTTAAATATAAATAAAGTAGACTATTAAATTTTAAAATGAAAATATAAATTTTATAAGTTTTAAAATAATATATCATAATATTTTAAAAATGCCAAAAAAATTATTTCATCAAAACGTTTAAAAATTATATAAATAAAACATTTAAAAAATATATAAGAATATTTTCACACCATCCTCATTCTTTAAAATAGAAATATTTA
This sequence comes from Pinus albicaulis, assembly GCA_034641835.2. Lineage (NCBI taxonomy): Eukaryota > Viridiplantae > Streptophyta > Pinopsida > Pinales > Pinaceae > Pinus > Pinus albicaulis. Next base: position 991,032,915 of record CM076582.1, read on the forward strand.
AGGATTTTTTGAAATATGTGTTAAGAGAAAATTTAAAAAATATTTGAAAAAAATATTAAGAATATATTATTTTATGTATTAAAATTGATGACAATTTTAATTAAAAAATTTTTCTGGATAAAAATTGATTTAACAATTATTTGAATTAAATATTTAAAATATTAAGGGAGAATAAAAAATTTGATAAACACATTAAGGATAAATTCATAAAAGAATTTTTGAAAAATATCCATCTAGTGATACGGATAAGGACAATAATTTTGGTTGAAAATGATATTTTGATACATACTATCCTATGCAATCATTTTTTGATAAAATATAAGTTAAAGTAAGAGTTAAAAAAAAATAAAAAATAAAAAAAATTGGAAACTATCTCAATCACGCATTTAACATTAATACAAACCTATAACATAAAATTTCACTCTTTAAAATTTCGTATGTGTTTTTAACTATTACTGTTTGAAAAATAATTATCTATTAAATTTCACTCTTTAAAATTTCATTGGTGTTTTTAATTATTACGGTTTGAAAAATAAATATTTATTTTAAATCACGAAAAAAAATATACATTTTCACATTTGAAAAAAATAATAAACATATAAATTAAATTACTTTTCATGTTAATTATTTTCCCTCCTTTTTGATAAAACTTTTGTAGGTATATTTACCTCATTTTTATTAATAGAACAATAGTCAATACATAGTAGTTGCAATCTAGTAAACATAACTAATATTTTTAGAGATTGCCAAAAAAAAAGTTGGTCATAGTATTTCATAATTATTTAAATAGATAATACTAATAGCATAGGCTTATCACTCTATATTCCATGATATTACATCAAATATTAATGAGAAAAAATGACTTATGGTGGTTGTTATGAAATGTGCATGTTTCTTGCTCGATCAACATCCACAAAGCCATTCAAAAAAAAAAATTCCCCTTCTCGTAAGTGAATGCCATAGGAAATCATACAACCTCTTTATACTTCGTCACAAATTCTTGAAAGATATTATTGCATAATTAAAGAAGATTCTTAACCATCAACAATATAATTTCATATATACATCTTTAAGTATGCATTGGGTTATAATTTAAGAAAGGATCAACTTATATAGAAATAAGTTTTCACTATCCTATTTTAAATTTCTTCAGTGTACACAACATACTTGGTTAAAGAAAACTAGGATTGATGTATAAAAACAAACTATATAATTTCCATCATACATAAAATATAGATTAACATAAAAAAAAATTGATATTTATGTCTTTTTCTTAGAAGCACTCAAAAATTTGAGTTTAGGACATCAAAAAATTCTTTAAGGACATATATGGCTTTTTTTACCTTGTGCAAAAGTTCCTCTTTAAGAATAAACTCAATAGCTTATGGTGGTCATATGTATATTAGATTGGCCCACGTGGTGTAGAATAGTCGGTGATGGGGTGCACTGTTAAGGCACTCCGTTCTGTAAGGTCACCGGTTCGAAACCTGTGGGTGGGATGGGAGGAGAAAAAATGGAAAGATTAGGATTAGTCTAAACTAGAAAAAAAAAAAAAAAAAATATGTATATTAGATTGAGCTAAATAATTAAAATAATTAGTAGGAAGATTATGAATATCAATTGAGAAAATTTGATCGTGTCTTCATTAGATATGCTCCTAAAAAAATATGAAGGGATAAATAACTTTATTATTTAAGATGTAAGGTATATTCCATAAAAGTACTCTTATAAGCTTTGTTTTATAATAATTCTCAAAATTTTAATATCACATCTTGTTTTTTTATCTACTAAAAATTTAAATTTATAAAATATTTTATTTTTATATTTTATAAAATGAATGGATTCAACACCCCATTTAAACATGAATTACAAAAGTTACAAAACCAATAATGTAAATGGGTCTTATCTTATAAACATTAAACTATATAAAATCAAGATGATTCCTTATTTTGATAAAAAAAGAAAACAAAATATCATTAACACTTTATGATGGCACGTTCATTTCCTTTACCTACATTAAATTATGGAAATACTCCTCCCATATTTGAAATCTTCTTTGTGTTGTAAGATTAAGAGTATTTAATATTTCATATTACAACTTGAGAAATCCATCATTGACAATCATTGTTTATGATAATCAATATATGTTGTGGGCTAAATAAAAAGGATAACATGGGGTAGTTAGAGATTATAATAATGCTTGAGTGGTTATATAGTGTGAAAGAAATAATTATAAGAATGATTTTTAAAAGCTTCTATCTATTAAAAGGTTCTTCATTTAGAAGTGGAATCAATATAATGAGATTCACTGATAAATATATTGTAATTTTACAGAGAATTTATTTTGGATTTATTTTTTTCATAAATAATAATTAATGGTCTTACCATACTTGTTTTTTTTTTTTACATTCTTGTGTTAGCTCTATCGAATGAATTGGCTTGCTCTTTAATTTAAGAGTTTATATTTTATCTTATGTTTTCAAATCTATTGAGCTACACTAAAAATGGTGTCAACCATATTTATGGGGCCCAAAATAAAGAAATTTTCTATAATTTGCAAGTTAAAAAAGAGAATGACATATTTCATATCAACTACTTTTTTCTCTATATTTTTCAACGGAAAAAAGAGAATGCCATATTTTATATCAACTTGTAAAATGGTTGACCATGATTATAAACTAGAGAGATTAATATTATAAACCAGAGGGAACAATAAACCCCAATATAAACAAAGTATTGCAGTTTGACCATGGTTTACCATGGTTGAGTTTCATATAGATACATATTTGTCACAATACAATGTTGGACCATGATTGAACATGATTGATATTCATATGAAGAAAATATTTGTGACCATGGTTGACCATGGTTGATTTCATGTTGAGACAATCTTCTCATAATGCAACGTTGGACCGTGGTTGACCACAGTTTCCCATGGTTGTCACAATGAGACGTTAGTTGGACCATGAGACACTCTTTGTCACAATGTCACTATGGTTATTTACCATGGTTGGCCATGTTTGATTTTCATATTTAGACAATATTTCTCACAATATGGTGTTGGACCATGGTTAATCTTCATAGTGAAACAATATTTGTCACAAAGTTGCATTGGACCATGGTTAACCATAACTAACCATGAACGTCCATATTTTAACCTTAAATAAGCTTTAAGGGATATAAAACCTCAAATAAAAATTATAAATCCTAAAATAATCATTTAACCCTAACATTAATATTATAAACCTCATAGTTGATATTATTAACTCAAGGGATGTTTATTGAAAAACCAATGAATTATAAACCAAAGGGAACAACATTGAACCCTTGCAGTAATATTAAACCATAGGAATATAATCCCTAAGGTTGATAAACCCAACGGATTATTATTATAAACTTAACGTATTAATTAACCCAAGGGATTAATATTAAAAACCCAAGGGATTAATATTGAGAACCCAACAGATTAATGTTATAAACCCTTGGGATTTATATTAGAACGTAAGTGATTATTAATATTATAAACCTGGGAAATCAATAAAACCAAGGAATTTATTTTATAAACCCTAGGAATATGAACCCTCATATTAATAAACTAAGATATTGATAATATAAACCCAAGGCATTAATACTGAAAACACAAGATATTATAAGCCTAAGGTAATAATATTAAACCAAAGGGATTAACATTATAAACCTAAGGTATATAAACCCTTAGATAAATAATATAAACCCTAAAATAAACATGGTTTACCATGGTTGGTTTTCATATTGAGACAATATTGTCACAATGAGACATTGGACCATGGTTGACCATGATTTACTTTTGTACGAAGAAATTCTTCATGAGAAAGAGACATTGGGCCATAGTTAACCGTGGTTGATTTTCATACTCAAACAATTTTCATCACAATGCGACATTGGACCATGGTTGACCATAGTTACCCTTAGTTGTAACAATGTGACATTGGACCATGAGAAAATATTTGTCACAATGTAACCATGGTTGACCATGTTTGATTTTCACATTGGGACCATCTTTTTCACAATACAATGTTGGAACATGGTTGACCATCATTGCCCATGGTTGATTTTCATAGTGAGACAACCTTCTTCACGATGAGGCGTTGGACCATGGTTGATCGTAATTAACCATGGCCATAAATGCATGACCCTAATAAAAATATTATAAACCCTAAAATAAAACCTAAGGATATGGACGCTAAGATAAATATTAAAAACCATAAAATAAACATTAAACTCTAATACTATTATTATAAACATGAGGATTAATGTTATAAACCCAAGGTATTAATATTAAAAACCCTAGGCCCCTGAATGCGGGTGCTTGCATGGAATAAAGTGCATAGCCACATGGCCGCAAGGATGCAGGACACCTGTCCTCATCACGCAGACCCACATAGCCACCCTACTCGGCTTAAATGTTGGTGCGTAGTGTATTTACTCGTCACCATCGAACATCTCCCATCGTCGTCCTCACAGCTCTCTGCCATTAACTCTGTCCTCTACTCCATTACTCCATATATCATGTATTCATCGCTGTCCATGGCCCATAAATCTGCCATCCCTGATCCTAAATTCGGCATTCGGCTCTCCCTTTGGCTTTGCGCAGACGTTCATTGTGCCTTTTCCAAGCCTCTGTTCCATTGCTCCTCTATTCGCTGCTCTTTGGTCTTCGACTCCCCCTTTGCTCCCTCATCCGTCTCTGCACCCCCTTAGTCACGTCAGACCCACTCCTACTCCTCCTCCATGCCTAGATGTCACCGCATGCAGTCCCGCAGAGGCGGTGGACACAGTCTTCCCTCCAGGCCTCCCACCTCTGTCGCTGCAAGCAGGTTGGTGAATCTCTTGATTGACTGGGCAGAACTAGAAATTATTTATGCCCATCAACCTAACTGCTCGCCTATCTCTCCACCTCCCTGAATCCCCCTCTGAAGCCTCTGGTTCTGGTCTTCTCTCCAAGAAAAGGTGTTGCAATTCCACCATCTCTCCTGCTCTCCCCTTCTCCCACCTTAATATGGTGTCCTTGTTGGTTTAGTAGGCCTCGAACAATGATCATCCACATAAGGATATTGCAACCAAGATTACAAGGCCAGCTACTGAGAGGTTGCTGAGAAAAGTCTCAGAAGCAGAACAAAAATGTGTTGAATTAGTCCCACCTTTGAAGAATGCCTTGAGTGGTATCGAAGAAAAGATCGAAGTTGCACCAGAAGAGTGTCTCGGGATGAGTCAGACCTGTTGGACACAGTACCCCTTGAATGAAATATTTGAGAAACACTCTGCCGATTGAGGAGCAGAGTGCATCGCGGAGTTAAGTTAGAGCGTTTGGCTTTAGGGTGGGTCAAAGCCCTTTATTTTGTAGAAGGATGGGAATATTTTGTATAAGTTGACCACTGCCCATGGTTTTCAAACCATGGTATTGTGAATGTAAGGACTATATAAGGAGTCTAAGATAGTCTTGATAAGAAGTCAATGAAATACTTGATATGTGATGCACTTTGATGTAAGATTGTTTTGAGTCTCTGTTCTGACATGGGTTGGGTTAGAGAAAATTCTCTTCAAACTTAGTGCGCGAAGACTTTAGGAATTATGTAGTTGAGTGCGTGGATACCTTAGGAATTCTTTAGCTAAGTGCGCAGGGCGGAACTCATTGTATTGGGAAGATATGAGGATTAATGGAATACTTTTGAAAAATGATTTTTGTTTTGAGTTTATGTGTTTTCTTTACCTTCATTTTATGTTATCTGTGATGTTTTACTTATAATTGCATCGAAAATTCAAGTTTATGGTTATTTATATTGTTTTTTGCTTGCTAAAAATAAGATCGCGCAGTCTGCAAGTTAGTTCAACATAAGTGTTGAATTATGGTTGTCTAACTAGTAGATTTTTTCAGCAAAACCCTATCAAGTATTGAAAGGAATAGATGCTCTAAAACCACACTCTGTGGTGAAAATATGAAGCTGGGTTACACTTTTTGCCCTTTTTTGAGAAAAAAATTTCATTTTTTTCGGTTCTTCAACTTTCTGCACACTATAACAATTTTTATGTGTAGAATTTAATTTTGCGATAAAAATGAAAGTTGTGAGAAATTTTGTTAGCTTTCTATTACTTATTTTTTGAAATTTTTTTATGCAAATTTGATATGTCAACTTAGAATTTCTTTGAGTGTGTGTTTCTTAACAATCAAAGGATTCATAAGAAGTCATGTTATGACGCAATGTTGTATTCATTGAAAATTTGTGTTTTTGAGAAAAAAAAATGTGTTACAACAATCTAGACAGAGTCTACTTTGGTTTCATCATATTTACAAAGCCAATGGATGCATATCATAATTACTAGAATTTTTTGAACTGCTCCAATACGAAAAACTGCGTATTTTGGATATGTTTCGCGTCGCAAGAAATTTCTTAACATATAAGTTATAAAGTAAAAATATAAAAGCTACCCATTAGAGACGACGGACCAATGTAATGCCCCATAATTTTTTCAATTTTTTTTTACAATGTATTTTGGGAGATACAAAATTTTGATTTCACTGAATCACAATGACCCTCAGAAATTGTTTGCACCCATTTTATTAGAAAAATAATTAAAATTAATAAATGTTTACGAAATTCCATAAAAGTTATATTTCCTGAAAGTAGATTCAATTCTGAAAATTCTTGTCTTGGTTCCGACAGTTAATTAACAACCTTTCATGGATTTTAATCAGTCCAAAGTTGCAGAACCGTTTTCAGAGCCTGGTTTTTGCGTAATTGGTGACGCGTTAGTTTGGCCGAATTTTTAGTCCAAGTTCGGCCGAACTATGTTTTCCGCTTATGGCTCGTTAAATCTAACATCTTAATAGTTCGGCCGAACTTTTAATCAAAAGTTCGGCCGAACTATTGTATAACTCTCCGTCGGCCGGAAAGTTTTGCAGAGCCCCCTACTAAAACACATTTCGCGTCAATATAAATTGCCGCGAAATGATTCACAATTTTCGCACATTTCGCACACTTCATCTCATTTTACAAAGATCTTGGTTTGGGTTCAAAAACTTTTCTTCAAAGTTTGGGTTTAAGAGCATTTCTTGGAAGCAAATTGATTTTACAAAGAATTGTTTTGGGTTTAAAGAATTTTTTTGGAAGACATTTCTTGGAGGCGGCCTGATTTTGGCAAAAATTGTTTTGAACTTAAAAAAATTTCTTGGACGTACATTCAAAAGACATTTCTTGGAGGTATGTACGTGTTTTGAGTTGAAGTAAATATTTTGAGCTTCGTTTCATTTTTATAAGACATTTTTCTCTCAAATTTTTTAAAGTAAGTGTTTTGAATTGGAGTATGTATTTTTTGCAAAAAATTTAAACTGAATTTTTTTAAATTAAATATTTTGTGATATTTTTTGTAATCGAGTTATTGTCTAATTTTTTGAAGGAAATTTTTCGAACTTCATACCCTATTATCATGGGAAATCGAAGAACTTGTGCGAGAAAATATGATCGAAAAAGAGACCCTGAAGAACGTAGAGAAGAGACGAGACAATCTCGCAAAAGAAAGTTAGAATCCCTCTCAAATATTGAAGAGGAAAATCAACCTCAAGCGGAAATTGAAACAGGTATGTAAATATAAATATTATGATTTATTGATATATTTAAAAATTTTCTAATGTAAAATGTGAAGCTTAATTTTTATTTGATGAACTAATTTGAAAAATATTTTGTTTAATGTAAACAGATAGAGATATTCCTCAAAATATTGAAGAAAATCAACCTCAAGCAGAAATTGAAGCAGGTATGTAAATGTAAATATTATGATCTATTGATATATTTACAATTTTCCTAATGTAAAATGTGAAGCTTAATTTTTATTTGATAAACTTATTTGAAAAATATTTTGTTTAATGTAAACGGACAGAGATATTCCTCAAAATATTGAAGAAGAAAATCAACCTCAAGCAGAAATTGAAGCAGGTATGTAAATGTAAATATTATGATCTATTGATATATTTACAATTTTCCTAATGTAAAATGTGAACCTTAATTTTTATTTGATGTACTAATTTGAAAAATATTTGAAATTATAGATATATTTATTAATTTAGTTATTTATTGAATATGTACTATTTTTTCGAATATGTACAGATGAAATCACTATCGACAATGAGATGTTAGAAAATGTTGACACTCACACATATGGAGATAAAAAACCTGACCATGTTATACGATATCGTGTTAATTGCATTTTTGAAAAGTATTTCTTAAATGAGTGGGTGACAGTTCAGGCTCAAATGTTGAAAGGTCTCCTATCATCAAGGAAATTAAAAGAAGCGACGACACTATTGGGTATTCGAAAATCAACCAAAGATAAAAAAAATGAAGGAAGAGGTGATAAAAAATATGAGTAGTGCTATAAAGTCAATTAAGAGATCTAGAGATAAAGATGTTTCAAATGTACGTAGAGGAATATAGATGGCAATGGTTTCACCAAGTACTCAAGAGAATCGTTTGATAACATCTATGGCACGAGCACTGGGAACCTCGCGAAAAACTCTGCACAAACATCGAAAATTTCGACTGCAAATAGATGTAAATGATGAACTCGCTTGTTGGAGAGCTATTTTTAGGCAACCATACAAAGATAGACTTGGAGAAGATGTTAAAAAAATAATATATGAATATTGGAAGAACAATTCGCGTGTTTCACCCACTGCAAGACATGTGATGCGAAGAAGAATAGCACGAAATCGATACGAAGAACATGAAAAACATCTCTTGGAAACCACTCAAATAGAGTTATTCAACAAGTTCAAAGAAGAGAATCGTCAAATTCAAGTTTCACTCAGTGCTTTTGTTCAACAAAAACCATGGTATGTAAAACCTATCACCGTACGCGACACTTTTTGTTGCCGTTATCATGTGGAATTTGAGTTATGTTATGACACATTCCTTGATTTCGGTAGAACATTATGGAAGGATTCACCTCCTCCTTCCACTATCCGTGAATTCATATCTCAAATTCTATGTGAAAGAGAAAGCGATGAACTATTTACAAAAAGAAATGTGTTGGTGGTAAAAAATGCGATGATTGTGGAAATTTGACTAAATTTCAAAACAAATATCGTATTGATATAAATGATCAATCATTGTCCAACATGAAAGTGAAATGGAAGAGATATGAATATATCGATACATCGATTCAAGGTGCAAATAGTGTTAAAAGAATTGAATTACTAGAAGGCGAAATTTTTCTGATAGAATTTTTGAGAAAGTTTGAGGCAGAAATTTACAAATACACCAAGCATTCCCATAGAGCTCGATGGCAAGACTTGCAATTCAAAAAATCTCGTGAATTTTTTCCACTAGGGACCATTTTGTCAGTGATTGATTTTGCAGAAAACTACACATTTGTTCCACAAAAAGAAATTCAGAGTGAATACTATCATTCTGACCAAGTCTCCATGCTCGTCCATATTCTATATAGACATGCTAAACAAAATGTCGATCATATAGAAAGCATGAGTGAAAATAGACATATCATTAAAGAATATCACTTTTATAATAGTGACGATCGTACACATGATACATGTTTTGTCCAACATTGTTTTGGAAAAATTTATGATTCAATGAAAAATCGTGGAATAACATTCAATGAACATTGGATATGGTCAGACGGATGCGCAGGTCAATTCAAATCTGCACGATCATTCTTTTGGTTGTGTTTTCTTCATAAGAAAACCTGCATTAAACATTGTTGGAATTTCTTTGATACTGGCCATGGAAAAGGAGAACATGACGGTGCAGGAGCATGCATAAAATGAGTACTTCGAAGATATCAAATGAGCCACTCTGCAAGACGACTTGTGAACGTTGAAGAAGTTGTTCAATGGTGCATCGCTGCTCTAAGCCATGAGAGAAACCCATCAAGAGAAGTGCGAAGGTACATTCAATTTAATTTATATTGGAAATCTAATTTTAAACATTGTACATTTATCATGCAATGATTATCTTTGATTTTATTTTGACATCATATTTACAAATTCTTCTTCTAATTTTCCATATTAAGGTTTTTCTGGTATATTGGAATCGAAGACGTAGATAGATCAATTGGAAATGACATTGAAACAATAAAAGGGACTCGAAAATTTTATTCAATTCAAAAAAAGTCGTCAAGAAATGTGTTTGCATTGGATAGAAGAAAACATTCTTGTTTTTGTGATGTTTGCATAGACAACAAAAAATCCAATGATGTTTGTGAAAACAAAATGTATGTGAATGATTGGAAACATACAGAGCTAAATACAAAGGGAAAAATTTCTGTTGCAATGTTTGAAGAAATGCAATCAGAGGAAACTACAATATCATCTGATGGTGATAGAGTTTCTGATCTTGTTAGAGAAGGTAACATTTGAATTACTTTCTAATGATTTAAAAATCTATAAATAAATTTACATATGTATAATTTTGTTAAATTTATTTTATTGTGCAGGAGATGTTTTTGTTGTAATTGCACCTATTGACAACGATGAAAATGTGAAGTATTATTTGATGCGTTGCACTAAACGAAAAATGAAATTATTAGAAAACTATAATGATCACGGATTTCAATATGACAGAGGGTCTATTATACTGAAAGGTTATTTTTTCAGACAAACTCATCAAAGTGGAGACTTTGTTTACTTTGAAGACTATGAACTCGATTCCATAAGTTGTCAATATAGTCACTTGGTGTGTGCAGCACACATAAAGTTGATAGAAGTTCAATCAAAGAAAAAATCAAAAATTAAGAAATGGAAAATGTCAAAATCCGATCATGAACAGATTATTGAAGATGGAATTCCATTAGAATTTTTTTGAGTGAATTGTCCAACAATTTATTTACTTTGGATTAAATATGTTTTAGAACTTCTAGTGCTCAACTAAAAATTGAGCTGCTTATGTTACTTGTGCAAGTGTTTGCACATGTAAAAATTGTTTTGGTACAAGCACGTGCTCTAGTATCAACTGAAAGTAGCTTTTCTATACATATATGCATTGATGAAAAATGTTATTTGGATATATATATATGTAGATATATATATATATATATGAAAAATTGTTCTATTTTTACTATGTGCATTGATGAAAAATTATTTGCGTACTCAATCTATATGTTCTAGAATGCAATTAACTAGAACTAGTTTTTCTATGTGCATTGATGAAAAACTAGTTGGATTTTCTGGTAAAAAGTATGGACACAACGTAAATAAATCATCTGCAGTATAGTTTTGTACGAAAATTCCTTTCAGACAAGAGACTCAGAGCACTTCTCCGACTTTTGGTTGGATTTGAGCCACATCTCTAATCCTGATTGAAAATATAGTACAAAATTTGCTTGCCCAATGGTCAGATATGTTCAATGTGCATTGATGAAAAATGTTACTTTTCTTGGATAGATATGTTCTAGAATGCACAATTAATTGTTCCAAGTAGTTTTTCTATGTGCATTGATGAAAAACTAGTTGAATTTTCTGGTAAAAAGTTTCCATAATGTAAATAAATCGACAAGTCTACCTATTTAAGTGCATTAACGACATTGAACCGAATTCAAAAAACATATATATATATATATATATATATATATATATATATATACGTACTACACTTATATTTCCAATCAAAATTAAAGGGATAATTCGTACATATCTACTTCTTTAAACTCTTTTTTCATTTAGAGCTCAATTGATACATGGTTAGTTGCATTGAAAACCGATGTTTTTCCTATTGGAAATTTTTTCATTCAAACAAAACTACATGGAAAAATCAAAAGCAAACTTAAAATTCCAAATGTACTTCAACCATCCAAAATGTATTTGTGCAACATTACTTGACATGCCATGCCAATTATAGTGAACAACTATCCAAAAGAAACATTTAACATTATATACCACATGTGCCAAATGTAGATTGAAACCATCCAAAACTTTAAAATTTTAAAAATTTTTGATAATATATCGTGAAACATTAAAACATTAAACATCACATGCGAAATGTAAATTGAAACCATTCAAAACTTGAGTTAAAATTTTTTTTTCATCATATATAGATCGTTACTTCACATGCCATGCCAATTATAGTTCAACTAGATGGACAATAGAAACATTTAACATTATATACCACATGTGCCAAATGTAGATTGAAACCATCCAAAATTTAAAAACCTTTTGATTATATATCGTGCAACATTAAAACATTAAACATTTAAAGTTCATTAAATATCACGTGCAAAATGTAGATTGAAACCATCCAAAACTTGAGTTTTAAAAACTTCACATGCCATGCCAACAACATTAATTTATAGATAACAACATTACTTCACATTCACATGCCAAAAGTACTAAAACCATCCAAAAATTAAATAAAACAAATTATATAATAACAATGTAATAAAATATGTCCAAAAATTGTAAATCTCACAAGTATCAAACTGTATCAAGTTTAAAAAATTTTAAAACCATCTAAATTTTGAAATCAAATCTATTGTAAATCATGTCCATCAAATGGAGACGAATCTAGCGTCTTCCCTACTAGGGTCTCAGTCCGCGCCCTATCCTATGAATGGGAAACCTACATACACAATGCACATGTACTTGAACATTAAAATTTGATGTTTTAAAAATGAATGAGAATATATATATCTAGAACTTCATGTAAAAAACAAAATATAACAAAAAAAATCATGCAATACCTCATAAGGTTCCCTCTCCATTTGATGAACAGGTTCTCCCATAGGAACATTTGCAGTGGTAAACTGTACAATACACATGTACAGTTATATATATATATATATATATATTAAAAACTTTCAAATGAAAATGCACGTGTACATATATAAACTTATTTTCAATAATATTAAAAAAATGAACTAAAGACAACTTGTTCAAACGCTGTGGATGTTCCTATCTTCGTCGCTAGAGTCCCCGGATTAAAGAAATCTTCTATAGGAACCTAAATTCAAAAAAATTTAAATAACTCAAAATATAGATCTCTCTCTCTCTCTCTCTCTCTCTCTCTCTCTCTCTCTCTCTATATATATATATATATATATATCTCAATTTTTAATGGAACTTTTTGAGGTAGAATATATATATATATATATATAACTTTTAAACATAAATTTTAAACTTGTGAAAAATTGTCCATACTTGTGGCTCATATCCCAAGGAAGTAGAAGGTACATCTCCCAAGGAAGAAGAAGGTACCGCAATCCCAAAAACATCATACGGAATCGGTACCTGTTAAAACATTTTATCAAATTATATATATACATACATGTACATGTGTGGCAACAATTATTTATTTTAGAGTCACTTAAAAAACACTAACATTTGCCAACATATCTTGATGGTCAGACCCATCTGCAATGTTTGAACCAGAGGTCCCAAACGTGATATTAACATTTTCATCACGCGTCATGCCTGAGAACTGGAAATGGTGTTTTAAAATATAATCATACATTTTTTTTAGATTAATGTACACATACAAATAAATGTATACATGTACATACAGATGTATTTATTACAAATTGTACACATGTATATGTAAAAATATTTTCAAACCCTAAGATCACTAACACATACCGTTCTGATGCCCTCTTCCTCATGAAAAATTAAGTCTTACAAACCATTGCGACAATTTTTTGCGTATGTTCAGAGATCTCCAACATTCATGTTGTCAATCTCCTCATATGTACAATAAAAAAAATTGGCAGGTGCATTTTCATGTGCTCTTTGTTGATTTAAAGAAATATCGACTCCACCCAATCCGCTATGAACATTCTCGATCATAACATCCCTGGCTTCTCGACTTATCTGAGAAGTCGCATCCATCTCTGATCGCAAAGTTTCGACTTGAAACGTTCGACTCACCAATGGTGGCTCAGGGCGAGGCAACTCCACATCTCGCTTAGCGCCCTTACGGTCATATAATCGACCTTTCCCTAGGCCAAAAAATTCTGAAGGAAGATCATTGTAATTGGGTTTCATACCCAAAAACAATTCTGCATAAAACATTTGAGCAAAATAGACAAGAACCTCATCGTTCCATGGAAGCCTTCCATAGGCCGCAAGGTGCCTATCATACAAATAACAAGCTATGTTTGGGTGCTTGAAATACTCCACCTTCACATTTTTTTTTTTGGCCCTTCCTTGTAATTGAACATTGACTTGGCCATTTCTTTTGTAACTTTCTGTTTTACGTCCTCCCATTTATCGGAACCCATCACTGTTTCTTTTCTCTTTCTCATCATTTCTACAAATGAATCAGTCATTGGCCCAAGATTTCTATACACATTTACCATTTCACCCAATGAATGTGTCACTATTTCAAGGCTTTGTCGACTCTCAGCAGGTAGAGACAAAGCCATGAGATCTCTTTGCAATTTTGCATGAAGTCTCTCACACCTTTGTAAGTTGCATTCCACCATGTTGGCTTCCCATGGTATATCAGTAATCTCGGTTGGATAAGTTGTGCTGGGTTGACAGCCTTCTTCTTGAATGTAGCGGGCTGTCCTGCGTCTATTTTGACCACTATTTCAAACATTTTTGGCCTCTGCATCAATATATATATAATTTCGTATATTAGAAAAAACACGTGTAAAAAAAGTTGTACAAATTTAATGAAAAAATATTGAAATTCATGGCAACCTTGATGTTGTTGGTTAACATCTTCTTCTCCAACATGACCCTGCTGAGAACCAGACCCAGAATGACGCTACTGAGAACCAGCAACCGTTGATTGGCCTTCGGGTGAATAAATATCACCCCCTTCACGCAACCTGCTACCACTCATACCTCGACCGGTTGAACCATGGCCATGCTCCATGGATGGAGTAGAAAACCTTATCCTCTTACCTTCTAAAAATTAAAATATGAAACTTATTAACCACTAATTTAACTCACAAAGTCAATAAAAAATCAATTCCATATGTAAGATTAAATATATTTAAATACCGTGAACATCCCCCGATCCCTGAACCTCCATATGGGATTTGGCTAATCTTCGTCATTCATCCTCCATGATATATATCTGGTCGACATTTACACAAAATAGATTTCAAAAAATCAATTTGTAATTTAGTGTAGACAAATTATGTAGAACACACTTGGTATAAAATTTACCACTTATACACTTTAGTTTGTGGGAGAAATGACACATGTACATAGTTTACCTTAAATTTGTTGTGTTTTATGGATATTAAAATGAAATACTTCTATTTAGATCCATTCCAGAGATTGACTGTAGGGGCATTTACTAGATATGTCACCTTTCATAAAATATGAGATCCAGAGGCTACCTGGCCCTTTACAGACTCTGCCTATAGAACTTGTAGAAGTAAACACTAGAGGCATTAAAAATATCAAAGAACGTTTTCATGCTCAGACATGGGAATGTGTCTATTTCTCTACGCAAAAAAATAGTTTAGGGTAGTTAATCTTCATAGACACGTCATCAAGCAGGTCAATGTGATCATCCCCAACTTACTTTTCATGAAATTAGGCTTGGAATCCTCTACAACCTGGTGGATGGAGTTGAATGGGAACTAGGTCAAGGCCTTTACAAAATACATGCTAATGAATAACACTTACTAGGTTATGCCAACAAATAAAGTGGGAGAAATGTTTTCTCCTCGAGGTTATCGAATTGGGTGTGTAATACCAACTTCACCCATTTCCTAACAGGTTTCTCTCTTAGGTTACAAATGTCTTCCACCTTATTAGTTTTTTTTTTTTTAATTTCCCGTGGATTCCTTGAATTTTTTCTCCTACCATCTCCCTCTCTCACTCCCAAAATTATTGTCATCAAACATGCCCCATTGAGGATCTGGAGCAATGTTTGCACCATACTTAGAATTGTGATTGTTGCTAATTGAAATTGGAGTCATGTATACTAGATTGCTTGCTTAAGTGGCTCTTAATTGGAAAATATCCTGAGATGAGTTTGACATGATGGTCATATGAGGTTGGTAGCTACTTGGTGTAATTTTCCTTAAATATTCAAAAAAACAGAGCAAAAATGTCATTTTCGATCATATTTTATTAGCTTCTACATACAACAGATGTTATCACAATTGCAACACAATCATGTTCCATGAGCATGAATTATGAATGTTGCAAGCCAAATTGCAAGGAGATTTGCATTCATTATAGGCAAAAGAATACTATGACATTAAGGTCTATGCTAGAAAAAATTATGCAAATAAGGTTGCTAAGTCTTGATACTTACCATGTGTTTGAAAGCCATAATGAAGTTTGGCTTTGAGAGTGTCCTCTCAAAGCGCTGTCTTGAGATGAAATTTAATTCAATGTCTCTTAGAGTTGCAAGGTGGAATTGATAGAACTATTTGATTTCTTTACCATAGATGGATATCTCCTTTCATCTATACCTTTCTCTACCATATATTATTTCCAAGTGAAATGGGAATTTTCACATTTTGAATGCCATTACCATGTAATTTGGTAGTCTGATAGCTAGACCTATCACAAGTAAGGTTGTCATATCAAACTATTTCTCTTGCTCAACTCAGTGACCATGACTCTCTTCTCACTCTGCTTACCGTATAAGATCTTCAATTGTACATGTCATGCAAAGTTGGGGGTTCTAGGTCTACACCTATTAGGTAAAGTTACATATTTTATGGCATTGTGGTCCTTAAATTTGGAGGTGTTCCACCTGAAAAAGTAGGCATTAAATATGGATGGAAAGGATTTGTTTTAACTTTGATAGAATTTCCTCGTGGAATTACTGAATTTCTCGATGACATCATGCTAGCTTTGCTCAGAGAAGAAGGTTTTGGAGGAGAAATTGAATTCTTTTGACTTATTTTTGGCATTGAAGTTTGATATATAGTAGTTTTGATGACTCCATTGATGACCTTGCCGAGGAATTTGATGCACACATATTGACTTTGAAGATGGTTTAGAAGATTTTGAAGTTGTAGATTTTGGTGTTGTCACCGAATGTTTCTTTGTTTTTGGACTTGATCAAGACACAATTTAACTTTACGAGCAGATTGAAGACCTTGAAGAGGTTTTAGATTTTGTTGTTCTCACTGAAGGTTTTTTGTCTAGAGTTTTGTTTCTTAAACCATCATTTCCATAGGACATTTTTGGTGAATAGATTCTTCACCTTGATGAGAGGATATGATACGTTGAAGAGGGTACATCTTTTGGTGACGTCACTAATTGTTTCTCTATTATTATGTTTGTTAAACATCTCGCTTAGGGCGAGGCAAATCCACATATATTGTACAGTTTATGGGACAAAAATCAATATGTAGAAATATTCACTTGGTTTTTATAATTGGATAAAAGAATGACTTAAAATGACCTTCTATGTCTTCTCATTTTAGAGCTCAAATTTTTAGGAAGGATTTAAGTATCCACCTTTCAAGAATCACTAGAAGAGGTTGATAGAGAATATAGTAAGACTGAAAACTAACCAATGATGTAATAAATGGATTTCTTGGGAGGTAGATTAGCATAAGGACTTTTGGTAGCTAGAACTTTTCCAAATAAGTGAATGTATTTGAAAACCAAACCTCTAGTTTATTTTGGTTTAGACAAGGTCTAGAATTTGAAAAGTGAATTCCCTCTTTCTTCCTCCTACATGTCCAATGATCAGAATCTGGATTGAGGGAAAATATTTTCCTAGAAATAAAAATTTTGCATTTTATAAATGTGTAAATATGAGTTTTTAAAATCTAATTAACTCATAAATTTCTCACAAAATACACTTAAAGCTTGACACATAAACCCCTTCCCAATTGGCTAACTTTAGACGATCCTAAACATACTTTTATTTAACTAATGAGGGAGATAGCCCAACAAAACTAGTTTGTCCATATTCAAATCAAGTTGGTATCAAAGTACAATTTAGCTCATTTTAGTCAAGGTTAGTTAGAATAATTAGCTATTGGTTTCTGTCTTCAATTTCCTCTAAAAATGAATGTGTACGTGCTTTTGAGAGACACACTAGAGGAATAAGGTCCAAATTTTTGATGAAAATGTGCTATGAAAGTAAAGGGTTTTAAAGGCAAGCATGTACAAGGCACAGTTGAGTACAAGGCATAGTTGAGCCAAATGTTCTTCAGGAAGGGCCTAATTATTTGGGTCTTGGTTATATGGAAAACATGGAAAATTCTCCAAAGCCAAGGAGGCACATGAAGCTGTTCCAAGAAGGAATTTTATTTCGTGTTCATTACCTCAAGCTTGTGAAGTTTGTGTTCATGATGAATGGAAAAGTTTGACACCCACTTTGCAAGAAGATGTTAATAATCATGCAGCTAATGAGAATGTAAAATAAGAGGATGTTGAAAGCTCTAGAGTCATTGAATTCATTGCTAGTATTCAAAGGAGAGCCACTACCTCATCAAATTCACCTCCTCAAGAAGGCGACAACGGTGAATGTTCAAGGTATAAATTTGCCTCTAATAAAATTGCTTTTGATTATGATAAACATGGTAAATATTTAGATAAGATATAGAAAAGAACTTGCATGTTCCTTTTTTGGTTTGAATAATCATAATGTTTATAGATGTTGGAAGAAGATATCCATGCACATGAAAATTTCTAAATAAATGAGGCAAAAAGTCAAAGGCCCATTGGACAAGGAAAATGATGTTGAAAATAAGTTGAAATTGTTTATTACTCATTGCCATAAGAAAGGTCACCTTGTAGAATATTTTGCTACATACAACACTGAACATTTTTAAAACATAAACTAACTTCCAGCAAACAATAATATTAAATTAGATTTAATTGTTTGAGCAGTTGAATTGATGTGCATAGAAAAACTCGGAATAGATATCTTTGATACATACAACACACAAATGTAAAATCTTAAAAGATAAATTTCATTCTTGCAAACAGAAGGGTATTTAAATAGACATAAATGTCCATATAGATTCAGCCAGAAACCTAGACCTAGTCAAAGAAAACATGAACCAATGGTTTATTTCAGCTCTACATCAAAATTGAAAAATCGAACTATTATGATGTGTTACAAGTAAACCTACATGGAAAAGTTTTGGTCGGCCTAAAAGGAAGTAATTCTATCTATATTTATATACCTTGTCTATGACTCTTTTGATTAGGAATAGCTCAACAATCTCTGAAAACAGTTTACAGATTCTTGTAAGATTCAATATGAATATGTTGATGGGCTTTCAGTGTGAAGTTTAAAGAGTTTGAAAATAGTGTGGATCTATTGTTCGGTCATATTTGAAGCAGATTGCGGATAGTATAGTATGAAGCAGATTGCGTATAGTGTGAAGTAAATTGCAGATAGTCTAAGGAAGATTACAAATGCCTCAAAACAAATATGTGGATATATGTTGCAAGATGCAGAACCAACTAATGTTGTTGATAAGACTGTGAAAATAGAGATAGAGAACAGACCCAAGGTTTTATCTGACCCTATTGTGTCAAAGGTTAATGTTGTGGATAAGACTGTTAAAATAGAGACAAAGAACAAACCCAAGGGTTTATCTGACCCTTCTGTGTCAAATTTTGATCAAAATAAGAAGAAAAAACAAGGCAGCATGGAAGCAAACAATGAAGATGGCAATGGCAAAGGTAAGTTTGCCGGCTTGATTTTTATGTGTAATTCTCAAACAAAGCAAGAGTGTTTCCGATACAAAGTGTTTGGGTTGCCACCAACCAAAAAGGAGCTTGTAGAAAAGGTGAAGCCCGTAATTAAGCTCTTCTTGTATGATTTTAACCTTAGAAAAATGTATGATATCTACAAGACAACGTCTGCCAGAGGAATGAATGTGGAACCAAATGCTTTCCGGAGTTGTAAAAGGCCACTCCCAGCACAGGTAATCTTTTTACAAATGAAAGGGGTGCATCAAGCTTGTGAAGTTTGTGTTCGTGATGAATGGAAAAGTTTGACACCCACTTTGCAAGAAAATGTTAATAATCATGCAACTAATGAGAATGTAAAAGAAGAGGATGTTGAAAGCTCTAGAGTCATTGAATTCATTGCTAGTGTTCAAAGGAGAGCCACTAGCTCATCAAATTCACCTCCTCAAGAAGGCGACAACGATGAATGTTCAAGGTATAAATTTTCCTCTAATCAAATTGCTTTTGATTATGATAAACATGGTAAATATTCAGATAAGATATAGAAAAGAACTTGCATGTTCCTTTTGTGGTTTGAATAATCATAATGTTTATAGATGTTGGAAGAAGATATCCATGCATGTATGAAACTTTCTAAATAAATGAGGCAAAAGGTCCAAGGCCCATTGGACAAGGAAAATGATGTTGAAAAGAAGTTGCAATTGTTTATTACTCATTGCCATAAGAAAAGTCACCTTGTAGACAAGTGTTGGACTTTGTATCTCTCTAATTAAAAAGAAAAGGCATCTTCACTAATCATTAATTATTACCGGAGAAAACTCCTCATGTATATCAATATGGTTGACAATATGTAATTTTTGTTTGTGGATGATCGTTTAGAGTTACATTGATTTATTTTTTAATACACTTATTGGAAGATTTGGGTCCCAAGTGTAGATATGTGATGAAGTTATAGTGAATAAAATTAAAGCAATGGGTTGGACTAGAATTTCCTAGAGAGTTCCTTTATGACAAGGGTAACCTAAACAAGAAATTTTATAGGAGAAGTTGGTAAAGATTTGTTAGGTGAGGTGAATTATGGTTACTATTTCTTTAAATACTTTGTCATTTAGTTACAATCGACCTATGAAGAGAGAACTTATTAATGGCTATATAGAGTACCTTTTAAATTGTGATGAACTTCTAAATTATCACTTTGGGTCCCTACATAGATGAAATAAATGCATAAAGTATCTCTTAAGAATGGATTTTTTGAATTTTCCTTATTTAACATTTGTGACATCATCATCATCATCATGAAACTTGGGTACTAATGTAGATAACTATGTCTAAATCTTTAGTATTTAGGAAATTTGAATATTTACATATTTTACTATTGGATACATTTAATTATGCAATCCTTATGGTATGAACTACTAAATACTATATACAATAATTAGGGTCCCAGCTAACAAGCACATGCCTTTAATTTTAAAAAAGTTTTACATATCAAAAATATTAACAAATTAGGGATTTAGAAATTTTATAACTATACCCGAGCCAGAAACTTAAAAACTACTATACACAAATTTTTAAAAAATATAATAAAAAAATTGATGAAAAAATTAGACATTGATTACTTTAATCAATAAAAATCTGCACTCAAATGATTTCAACATAAAACTTATTAATTAAAAATTCATCAAAACAAAATTAATCAAAATATAAAATAAGCCTATGAATCCATATTTACATTTGTGACTTTAATCAAGACTGTAGACCTATATAAATTTGTTACTTTAATCAAAACTTACACCTAAAATGATTTGGAAATAAATTGTTCGTTAAAAATTCATCCCAAAAATATATCGAACTATGAAATTAAACGTTATACCTCTTCTTAGTAACCTTTCATTAAATTCTATTTTTTTATTAATTAAAATTTTAAAATAAAAATTTATTATTTTACAGATTTTAATTTACAAAATAATAACTTTAATGAAATAAATTTAAGTTAGTTTTTTTATTTTACTGGTTGTGAAAAGTTAATGTTTTGTCTAATGTTGATCATGTCGTTTGGATAAGCAATATTGATTTTGTGTCATGCAACTAGCTTCTTTTGGTTTCGGAAAATTTAACATTTGTGCGTTAATAGTACAGTGAGGAAATGGTGATGAGGCCATCCTATACAGTGACTAGTGATTCAATTGATGTTTTCATGGAATTTTCTTCTCTTCATGTCCAACAGACACCCACAAGACTTCTATAGCCTTCAAAATAAGCCCCACGTTAAACATGCACGCAAAACGAAGAGAACTAATTCCCTTTTATGTCCAAAATTTTTCTAATCGTCCTTTTATGTCCAAAATGTTTCTAATCGTCCTAATGTGAGGGATGAAAATAGATCCTCTTTAATAAAATTCAAGTTGATAGCATTTAATGTATTTATATTTCTCATTTACAAATCACTTAATCCAAAACCTAATGTCTTCCAGATGAAAGATTTTGACTTCTATTGGAGCATTCTAAACATAGTGTCCATGGTGTTTGGATATTCATACAATTTTTTAAGTTATGAATTTAAATTCTTGAAGGAAATAAAATTATTTCCTTTAGTATTACAAATTAGAACTTTCCTCCAAAGTTCCTCGGAATTTGGCTTAGATAGGTGCAACAATTTCTCTTGATTTTTATTTATATAGTACATTTTCTTCTTTTTAATACGAGCTTTGTATGTATTTATTTTATCAATATTTAAAGTTTTGTTAATGGCATCCCTTATTTCTTTTCTATCAAGTTTACAATCATTATCATAGCAAGGTTCATTGCTTCATTTTTCATTTACATGAGACTTCAATAGAGAACTTGTTCATGAAAGTAGATATGGTTGTAGTAAATTTATGATAAAGTTTTTTATATTATCCTTATAGGTTAGGAGATGTAAACATCTATTTAAATCCTTTTAGAAAATATCAATTTGAATTTTATTGAAAAGTAGGTGCCTTCCATTCACACAATTCTCTTGCATGGGGTTTTTTTTGCATAACAAAGTTTAGAGTTAAGGTTGATGATATATGATCAAAGTTAGGCCATGGCCATTTAAGAGGTAAAAAGTTACTATTTGGTTAGAAATAGGGGTTTCGGATATGACATAATCCACAAAACTACTAGGCCCATGGCACAAGTCATTTGGCAAAGAAAATGACATTATACCTAATTATGGGAGGCGAGATAGTAAAAAAATGGCATTATAGTGAGCATTAGTTTCAAAAAACTATAGTATGTAATTAAATGGTATGTCAATTACCATATTGCCAAGAATTAACAATACACATAACACATGAATTCATGTAGAAATTTACAAAAACAAGATATCTAAACTTTGAGAAGTTTCAATCAAACATCACATAAAATAACATGTGAATTCCATGAATGAGAATGATGACAAGAATTAATATGGTTCTCTTTAGGAATCTAACATTGTTTTTAAGTGTGGAGATATTGGCGGCTAGAAATAAGCAATAAAACTTGAATAAATTGCAAACATCAAGGACAAGTATAAGTTCCAAGAACCTAGAGCAATGTTGAATACAAAGAATATTAGCATGCAATCAAGATCAAGAAAAAGGAGATTAAGAGTTGAAGTGTCTGGACAAGAAAGGTGAAGATGAAGCTTCACTAACGAATGAACAAGCATGGACCCTTTAGAAAGAAAAAAAAATGAAAGCTTAGTTATCAAGTTATTTTATATTCCATTATAAGTGTAGCTAAGACTGAGACCAATAGAGGTATCTTATTCATGTTGTGCTTTGATTCATTTCTCCAATAGGGGTATCTTATTCATGTTGTGCTTTGATTCATTTCTCCTTTAAGAGAGGAACTTGAACTTGGAATTAATGAAGAAATATAGAGTATTGTAGAATGTATTATTAGATGTTTTTTGAGATTATGGTGTCTCACTCAAGTTGTGAGATTTATTTAAGATGCAAATCTTATTTATGAGGAAGTTGTTCCAACTCCTCAATAGATTTGTAATACCTTAAATGTATGCGCTTTCTTGCTAATAAATGTTCATTTTCTCCATTTTTTGTCTCTCCTAAATTTTAGTTTTTTCATTTTCTCCATTTTTTGTCTCCTAAATTTTAGTTTTTTTCTCCATTTTTTGTCTCCTAAATTTTAGTTTTTTTCTCCATTTTGTGTCTCTCCTAAATTTTAGTTTTTTCTCCATTTTCTGTCTGTCCTAAATTTTAGTTTTTTTCTCCATTTTGTCTGTCCTAAATTTTTAGTTTTTTCTCCATTTTCTGTCTGTTCTAAATTTTAGTTTTTTTCTCCATTTTGTGTCTCCTAAATTTTAGTTTTTTCATTTTCTCCATTTTCTCTCTCCTAAATTTTGTTTTTTTTAATGATTTAAATGAATTTTCAAATACATAAATAGATCTAGAAAACCTTTTAAATACTTAAACTTTACAAATTAAACTATTTAAACTTTAATTTATGATTATTATAAATCTCTACTAAATTTTGATAAAATCTACTAAATTTTAAACTTTAAACAGAATTCACCAATTTTAAACTTTAAACAAAATTCACCAAAGAAAAATCCTTTTCCTTTTTGCTGATTTTAAACTTTAAACAAAATTCAACAAGGAAAAATTTGTTTTCCTTTCCTTTTCCTTTTGCTGCTAGAGATATTGAACAAACTCCACTTAGGAAAAAAAAACATTTTTATTTTTTTTCTTTTCCTTTTTGCTGTGAGAGATATTGAACAAATCCACTGAGGAAAAAATCATTTTCTTTTCCTTTTTTATGTGAAATATACTCAACAAACTCCAGTTAAGAAAAAATCATTTTGTTTTCCTTTCTGCTGTGAGAGATATTAAACAAAATCCACTGAGGAAAAATTCATTTTCTTTTCCTCTTTTCTATGAGAGACATTTCATTGAAATTCACCTCACACTGTCCATGCAATGTCGAAGTTACCTGCTACTAAAAGCAGAAAAAAGCTTTGCAAAGCGAATTGTCGGTGACAGATGTTAATGAAAAACTCAAAAACACCTAACAAGGTCAGCAATGTTGCTGTAATATGCGTGAATAATGACAATGATATCTATAGAAATAATAGACATTATGGAACACTCAACTGTATGGAAATTTTGATAAACAAATATGGAAGTAAAAAAATATCCTGTAATAGGATTCGTATTATGCTCATTTACAGATGCAATTCAATCTCACACTGTGGCCATAAAATCCTAACTCCAACAGAAACCAGGAAACAAAAAGGAAGGGCCATCCTTTACCATCTTGAAAGCACTGCTTTACATATACATAAGTCAAGATTACAAAAAAAATTCCTAAATTAAACTAACTTTTGACTGCTAAATTTATGAAAACATATATACTCTATACATATCCTTGTTATTCATTATGCAATCACAGTGATTAGTATCCCAACCATTTCAACCTTTTTAAGCATGATGATGTTCATATTGGTTACCTAATTAAAAAGAAAACATACATTGTGGTTTTGGTAGAACATACCCGATGAAAGCACACGCTGACGAGAGGAGCAGCAGCGCTGAAGGGAGCAGCGGGAACGTGCAAACAAGAGCAGCGCTGAAGGGAGCAGCCGGAAACATAAATTCGCGGGAATAATGAAACAGGTAAAAGAACAGTCTTCACGGGCGATTTATTTATAGGAATTAGTTCGCCCGAACTATTTTAAAAGTAAAAGTTCGGTCGAACTTTTGTTAAGAGTTCGGCCGAACTTTTGTTGCCGGTTTTCCAATCTCCGGCAAAAATTTTGTTTGCCTGCGCCGTCTGTGTGTCGTCAATCTTAACGGAATCAAAAGTGCGGCCAAACTTTCTAAGAAAGTTCGGCCGAACTATTGCTGAAAAAAAGTTTTCGGCCCCCGATTCTAAAAAAGGTGTAACCCAGCTTCACGTTTCTGCCCGCTCCTACTATATTTACATCAATCTTTGTGAACACCCACTCACAGAGAGAAACAACTCCCTTATATTGTTTTCTAGAATCCACTAGGAGGAAGCCCCAACTCCCTCTTCAATAGACACCTCATGAGCTTACCACGAAACAACAACTTTATGGATTTGTTGCAAACACCAACTTGTAGGAGACACTTTTAGCTCTGTGTTCACCAATTTGGCCCTATGTTCTCAACCCTTTTATCTCTCCATCCCCTAGTCATTTTGACCACTATGTATCTTCCATCCTAGCTCAGTTGACATCAATGATAGCCTAGTTGACATCAATTCCAAGACACTTAATGTCACCTACCATCCTAACAATTTCAACTTAAAAGATGTAAATCTCTTTAAACTTTCACAATAAAATTTTCTAAAATATCAAACAATATTATACACGAATTAATACTTAATTTAATTATAATTCTAAAATTAAATTTATTTAATTTAACTATAATTTTAAAATTAGATCATTATTATTAAATATATTAAATTAAAAAAATTCTTTTTTAAAATATGAAAATAAAATATTTACAAATAATATGAACATAGAAGACACATGATGTAATCTAAAATTAATTAAAAATAAAAAATAAAACATAACACAACGTTTATCCAAAGTCGAAACTCTCTCAAGTAGAAAAGCCAGAAACGCTCTAAAGTAGAAATGTTCTCGAGATTAACTAAGTTTAAAGCTATATAGACCTCTAATATATATATATATATATATATATATATATATGTGGGCAAATATGAATATGAATTATATTGGGACTAAATGATAAGAATAAGCTATGCACTATATGCACAGTACTAGTCTCTTAGGCAAAGTTTACACTCGTTTAGACGTGACCTATTAAAATAAAATACATTCATCAGCTCACCTTTATAGCTATATGTATATAAGGTACCAGTTTTTCAAAAATTTCATAATATTTTTGCCATATTAGGGATTGATCTATATTGAAAAATCTTATTTTCTTCTCATTTGATTTTGACCTACATACGTAGATCGATATTGATATATTTCTGTGTACCCGTTCCGAGAGGTCACATTGATTAAAATGTGAGCGAATTATAGAAAATGATGGAAATCATCACACATAGATCTATATTGAAAAACCTATATTACGTGTCCGTTTTTATAAAATTTTCCTGTTCTTTTGACCTAACAAACGCAGGTATATATTTTAAATCCCTATTAGTAATCGTTTATTTTGGGTCCTCGCACAGGACGCATTGATTTCTACGACCGATAAGATTTTTGATGGTCGTACTTGGTTTTTTCCAATATTATGCAAAAGGCTATATTATCGTCGTTAATCGGATTTGTTTCATTCATATTTCACAAACTGAAACTAATGCTAATATTAGTTCACTTACAATAAATATATTATTCAAATATTTCTCAATATACATATGAATTTTCTTGACAAAAGGAGATGAAATCTTTAGTTAGATTTTTAAAAATAGTGTCTTTACAACTTCAATATAAAGCCTTCGCTCTACCTTGCATTAAAATATTAAAAACTGAAGTTGAAAAAAAAAATCCATATAATATATTTATATTTTCCATTCATTCTAAATTCGAAATACAATTTTTCATCAGATTTTGACTATATATATTACATATTGAATATTTCTTATATTTATATTTAGTTGAAGGCTTTTTATTTCAATTTGGGTGGAAGTAGGTTGGTTGATTTTATTCTATTTTTTTTATAAATATAATTGGACGAGCAAGATTAAATATAGGGTGAATATGCTCGGAATATGCTTTGTCTTAGAGCTAGATCGAAGGCTTAGGCCTGAGGTAGCACGAAGAGTTCAATTGAAAAATATTTTGAAATGAAATAAAATTAAAAGAGTTGAAAGAGTTGGTTGCATTGATAGGTGGTTAACTTAAAGCATTCCATTGTCCGGCAATTAAATGATGGTGTTTCAATGACTTACGCTTCCATTATCCGCTAGTTAGATCACGGTGGAAGGTTGACACTTTCTGTGGTTTTTGTAAAGGCCGTGAGTGGGTATACATGGGCAATCTCATTTCTACCATATGGTGATCCATGGCGAGAGAAATCGAAGAGTTTGAATAAATATGCTAAAGACCACTTGTGTGTTGATGTCCTTTTCCCACCATGGTGAAGCTATCTACAGAGGAAGTTAATAAGTTGTTAAGACTCCTGCGAATTAATTACTTAGTAAAAAGATTGAACCGATTCTTGCATGCCTGCATTTCTCAGAAGAAATTATTGGAGATTTTTATGGAGTCCATGGGAGAGAAAGATGCTATGGAAGTTATCAAACCCCTTGATGTATCCAGACAGGTTTTTATAGTTGGCAACTCTATCTATCTTCAACCCTAGTAGGTACTAGATTTAATCTTTGTACTACAAAGTTTGTGATATTTATACATTGTGACAGATATTGTCTCAATATGAAAATCATTCATGGTCAACCATGGACCAATGTTGCATTGTGACAAAGATTGTGTGACTATGAAAATTAACCATGGTCAACCATGGTCAATTATGGTCCAATGTCGCATTGTCACAAATATATCTCAATATGTAAATCAACCATGGTCAAGCATGGTCAACCTTGGTTCAATGTCGCATTGTGACAAATATTGTCTCAATATGTAAATCAACCATGGCCACCTATGGTCAATCAGGATCAACCATGTTCATCAATGGTCAATAACCATGGTCGTATTGTGACAAAGATCGTCTCCTCGTCCAATGTCACATTCTGAAAACCTTGGCCATCTCGCATGGGATACCATGGCCAACTATGGTCCAATGTGGCATTGTGACAAATATTGTGTCATATGAAAATCAATCACGGCCTATCGTGTTAAATCATGTTCCAATGTCATATTGTGACAAAGATTGTCTCAATATTAAAATCAATCATGGTCTACCATGGTTAAACATCACATTGTGGAAAATATTGTGTCAGTATGAAAATAAACCATGGCCAACCATGTTTATTTTAGGGTTTAAAATATTTATTTTAGGGTTTATATATATTGGTTTTATAACAGTAATCCTTTGGGTTTATATTATACCTAGGGTATAATATTATCCATAGGGTTTATAATATTAATCCTAGGGTTTAAGATAAATCCCTTGGATTTATAATCATGGTCAACCATAGTCTAATGTGACATTTTGAAAAACATTGTCTCAATAGGAAAACCAACCACATTCAACCATCATTAACCATCGTCAACCATGGTCTGACGTCACATTTGATTATTATTGTTTTTTTTTTATTATTAATACTATTAAAAATATGATTCTTATTTTTATTATAATAATTATTTCTAAATTATTTTAATAACCATAATAATTATTATTACAGTTATATAATAACTATGATAATATTTTTAATGTGGTTGTTCCATTGGGTTTATAATTCCTAGGGTTTTTAATATTTTTTTTCTAAATTAGGCTACTTCTATTATATCATATAGTTTAAAATATTACTGTCCTCGTCCTCTGGAATCAGCAAGCCAATTCCGAAGGGAAATTTTGTTTTCAAAAGAACCAAAAAGGGGTTTCCCTAGATGGGGAAACCAACCCAGGAGAGTCTAGAAAAATCTGTGCATAGTGGGAAACGAGCCTTGTACATTACATGTTTAAAACAAAACCAGAAGACTAGTAGCAGTGAAATAGAAAAAAATTGACTAGAATGAGAGAGAAGCACCTGGACATTAAGCAGATGGTGTGTTATCATCCTTTTCTGGTGGTTGGAACGACTCCTCTTCAATTTTGCACACATATTCAGACTCGTTGTCCTCTTGCTTGGATGCATGGGCTGTCGACGGAGGAAGAAGCAATAATTGGGCATAAGGAGAACGGGAGGAAGCTACGTGAGCCTCAACACTCACGCTGGTGACATCTTCATCTAAGCTCGAGCTGCCATGATCATTGTTCGAGTCCCGCTAAACTAGCAAGGACACCATCTTGCGGTGGGAGAAGAGGGAGGCGGGAGAGATGGTGGAATTGCGACACCTTTTCTTGGAGCGAGACCAGAGCCAGAGGCTTCAGAGGGGGATTCAGGGAGGTGGAGAGAGAGGAGAGCAGTTAGGTTGATTGGGTCAATAATTTCTGGCTCTGCCCAGTCAACTAAGAGATTCACCAACCTTCCTGCAACGGCAGAGGTGGGAGGCCTGGAGGGAAGACTGTGTCCACCACCTCTGCGGCATCGCATGCGGTGGCATTTAGGCATGAAGGAGGAGTAGGAGTGGGTATGAGATGACTAAGGGGGTGCAGACACAGATGAGGGAGCAGAGGGGGAGTCGAAGACCAAATACTAGCGAAAAAAAGAAAAATGGAACAGAGGCTTGGCAGAGGCACAAGGAGTGTCCGCGCAAAGCCAAAGGGAGAGCTGAATGCTAGATTTAGGATCAGGGATGGCAAATTTATAGGCCATGGATGGCGGCAAAGGCATGATAGACGAAGTAATGGAGCAGAGGATAGAGTTAATGGCAGAGAGTTGTTAGGACAACGATGGGAGTTTTTCAATGGTGACGAGTAAATACACCACGCACTAGCATTTAAGCCAAGTAGGGCGGCCATGTGGGTCTGCGTGATGAGGAAAGGTGTCCTACATCCTCACAGCCATGTGGCTATGCATTTTATTCCATGCAAGCACCCGCAGTTAGGGGCCTAGGGTTTTTAATATTAATACCTTGGGTTTATAACATTAATCCTCATGTTTATAATATTAATATTATGGTTTAATGTTTATTTTATGGTTTTTAATATTTATCTTAGTGTCCATATCCTTAGGTTTTATTTCAGTTTTTATAATATTTTTATTAGGGTCATGCATTTTCGGCCATGGTTAACTACGGTTAACCATGGTCCTACGCCTCATTGTGAAAAAGGTTGTATCACTGTGAAAATCAACCATGGGCAATGATGGCCAACCATGTTGCAACGCCATATTTTGAAAAATATTGTCTCAATGTGAAAATCAAACATGGTCAACCACGGTCACATTGTGACAAAGAATTTCTCATGGTCCAACGTCACATTGTTACAACCAAGGGTAACTATGGTCAACCATGGTCCAACGTCGCATTGTGAAGACAATTGTTTGAGTATGAAAATCAACCATGGTTAACTATGGCCCAATGTCTCTTTCTCACGAAGACTTTCTTCATACAAAAATAAATCATGGTAAACCATGGTCCAATGTTGCATTGTGACAAATATCGTCTCAATATGAAAACCAACCATGGTCAACCATGTTTATTTTAGGGTTTATATTATTTATGTGAGGGTTTATATACCTTAGGTTTATAATGTTAATCCATTTGGTTTAATATTATTACCTTAGGCTTATAATCTCTTGTGTTTTTAGTATTAATGCCTTGGGTTTATATTATCAATATCTCGGTTTATTAATATGAGGGTTCATATTCCTAGGGTTTATAAAATAAATTCCTTGGTTTTATTGATTTCCCAGGTTTATAATATTAATAGTCACTTACGTTCTAATATAAATCCCAAGGGTTTATAACATTAATCTGTTGGGTTCTCAATATTAATCCCCTGGGTTTTTAATATTAATCCCTTGGGTTAATTAATACCTTAAGTTTATAATAATAATTTGTTGGGTTTATCAACCTTAGGGATTATATTCCTATGGTTTAATATTATTGCAAGGGTTCAATGTTATTCCCTTTGGTTTATAATTCATTGTTTTTTCAATATTAATCCCTTGACTTAATAATATCAACTATGAGGTTTATAATATTAATGTTAGGGTTAAATGATTATTTTAGGGTTTATAATTTTTATCTGAAGTTTTATATCCATTAGAGCTTATTTAAGGTTAAAATATGGACGTTCATGGTTAATTATGGTCAACCATGGTCCAATGCAACTTCGTGACAAATATTGTATCACTATGAAGATTAACCATGGTCCAACACCACATTGTGAGAAAGGTTGTCTAAATATGAAAATAAAACATGGCCAACCATGGTAAATAACCATAGTGACATTGCGACAAAGGGTGTCTCATGGTCTAACTAACGTCTCATTGTGACAACCATAGGAAAATGTGGTCAACCACGGTCCAATGTCGCATTGTGAGAAGATTGTCTCAACATGAAATCAACCATGGTCAACCATGGTCACAAATATTTTCTTCATATGAATATCAATCATGGTCAATAATGGTCCGACATTGCATTGTGATAAAGATGTATCGATTTGAAAATCAACCATGGTAAACCATGGTCAAACCATAATACTTTGTTTATATCGGGGTTTATTGTTCCCTCTGGTTTATAAAATTAATCTCTCTATTTTATAATCATGGTCAACCATTTTACAATTTGACATGAAAGATGGCATTCTCTTTTTTCCCTTGAAAAATATAAAGAAAAAAGTAGTTGATATGAAATATGTCGTTCTCTTTTTTAACTTACAAATTATAAAGAACATTTCTTTATTTTGGGCCCCATAAGTATGTTTCATACCATTTTTAGTGTAGCTCAATAGATTTGAAAACATAAGATAAAAGATAAACTCTTAAATTAAAGAGCAAGCAAATTCATTCCATAGAGCTAACACAAGAATGTAGAAAAAAAAACAAGTATGGTAACACCATTAATTATTATTTATGAAAAGAGTCAGTCCAAAAATAATTCTCTAAAATTACAATATATTTATCACTGCATCTCATTATATTGATTCCACTTCTAAATAAGGAACCTTTTAATAGACGAAATATTGTAAAAATCATTCTTATAATTATTTCTTTCACACGATATAACCACTTGGCATTATTATAATCTCTAGCTACATCATGTTATCCTCTTTATTTAGGCCACAACATATATTGATTATCATAAACATTGATTCTCAATGATGGATTCCTCAAGTTGTAACATGAAATATTAAATACTCTTAATCTTACAACACAAAGAAGATTTCAAATATGGGAGGAGTATTTCCATAATTTAATGTAGGTAAAGGAAATGAATGTTCCATCGTAAAGTGTTAATGATGTTTTGTTTTCTCTTTTATCAAAATAAGGAATCATCTTGATTTTATATAGTTTAATGTTTATAAGATAAGACCCATTTACATTATTGGTTTTGTAACTTTTTAAATTCATGTTTGAATGGGGTGTTGAATCCATTCATTTTATGAAACATAAAAATAAAATATTTTATAAATTTAAACTTTTAGTAGATAAAAAAAAAGATGTGTTATTAAAATTTTGATAATTATTATAAAACAAATCTTATAAGAGTATTCTTATGGAATATACCTTACATTTTAAATAATAAAGTTATTGATTCCTTCATATTTTTTTAGGAGCATATCTAATGAAGACACGGTCAAATTTGCCCAATTGATATTCATAATCTTCATACTAATTGTTTTAATTATTTAGCTCAATCTAATAAGCTATTGAGTTTATTCTTAAAAAGGAACTTTTGCACAAGGTAAAACAAGCCATATATGTCTTTAAAGAATTTTTTGATGCCCTAAAATCAAATTTTGGAGTGCTTCTAAGAAAAAGACATAAAGACCAATTTTGTTGATGTTAATCTATATTTTATGTATGATGAAAATTATATTGTTTTTTTTATACATCAATCCTAGTTGAATCTAACCAAGTATGTTGTGTACATTGAAGCAATTTAAAATAGGATGGTGAAAACTTATTTCTATATAAGTTTATCCTTTCTTAAATTATAACCCAATGCATACTTAAAGATGTATATATGAGATTATATTGTTTATGGTTAAGAATCTTAATTATGCAATAACGTCTTCCAAGAATTTGTGACGAAGTCTAAAGAGGTTGTATGATTTCCTATGACATTCACTTACGAGAAGGGGAATTTTTTTTTTTGAATGGCTTTGTGGATGTTGATTGAGCAAGAAACATGCATATTTTATAACAACCACCATAAGTCATTTTTTCTCATTAAGATTTAATTTAATATCATGGAATATAAAGTGATATGTCTATGCTATTAGTATTATCTACAAATAATTATGAAATACTATGACCAATTTTTTTTTGGCAATCTCTAAAAATATTAGTTGTGTTTACTAGATTGCAACTACTATGCATTGACTAGTGTTCTATTAATATCAATGAGGTAAATATATTTACAAAAGTTTTATCAAAAAGGAGGGAAAATAATTAACATGAAAAGTAATTTAATTTATATGTTTATTATTTTTTTCAAATGTGAAAATGTATATTTTTGTTTTCATGATTTAAAATAAATATTTATTAAAAAGTGAAATGTAATAGATAAATATTTCTCAAACAATAATAGTAAAAAACACAGATGACATTTTTAAGAGTGAAATGTTATGTTATAGGTTTGTATTAATCTTAAATGTGTGATTGAGATAGTTTCCAAATTTTTCCTTTTTTTTTTTTTAACTCTTATTTTAGCTTATATTTTCAGAATGTTTTTTTCTTATATTTATCCTTATACTAAGTTACTATCAAAAATTGATTGCATGGGATAGTATGTATAGAAATATTATTTCCAACCAAAATTATTGTCCTTATCCGTATCACTAGATGGATATTTTTCAAAAATTCTTTTATGAATTTATCCTTAATGTGGTTTATCAAATGTTTTATTCTCGCTTAATATTTTAAATATTTAATTTAAATGATTGTTAAATACTAAAAATTCACAAAACAATGAGTATCCAAGATTTTTTTTCAATTAAAATTGTCATCAATTTTAATACATAAAATAATATATTCTTAATATTTTTTTCAAATATTTTCTAATTTTTCTCTTAAAACATATTTCAAAAAATCCTTAAATATTTCTTTAAAATAATTTTAAAGAATGAGGATGGTGTGAAAATACTCTTATATATTTTTTAAATGTTTTTTTTATACAATTTTTAAATGTTTTGATGAAATAATTTTTTGGCATTTTTAAAATATTATGATATATTATTTTAAAACTTATAAAATTTATATTATCATTTTAAAATTTAATAGTTTATTATTTATATGTAAAATATTATAAAATATATATTACCATTTTAAAATTAAATATTTTATGTTATTTATATTTAAATAAGTATATGCAAAATATTATATGATAAAATTATTATTAAATAGTTGAGAAAAATAATCTGTAAAATGTTATTTATTCAAATTTGTAAGAGATTAAAGTTTGTGTTTATTTATTAAGATATATTATTTTAAAACTTATAAAATTTATATTCTCATTTTAAAATTTA
This sequence comes from Pinus albicaulis, assembly GCA_034641835.2. Classification (NCBI taxonomy): domain Eukaryota; kingdom Viridiplantae; phylum Streptophyta; class Pinopsida; order Pinales; family Pinaceae; genus Pinus; species Pinus albicaulis. Next base: position 991,067,757 of record CM076582.1, read on the forward strand.
ATAGTTTACTTTATTTATATTTAAATAATTATATTAAAAATATTATAAAATATATATTACCATTTTAAAATTAAATATTTTATGTTATTTATATTTAAATAATTATATGCAAAATATTAACTCATAAGATTATTATTGAATAGTTGAGAATAAATAAATATTTTATTGTTAAAATAAATAAACACAAACTTTAATTTTTTTGGCATTTTTAAAATATTATGATATATTATTTTAAAACTTATAAAATTTATATTCTCATTTTAAAATTTAATAGTTTACTTTATTTATATTTAAATAATTATATGTAAAATATTATAAAATATATATTATCATTTTAAAAATAATCATCATGATTAATCATGTTCACCAATCGTCAATAATCATGGTCGCATTGTGACAAAGATTGTCTCCTCATCCAATATCACATTCTAACAACTATGGCCATCCATGGGATAGCCAACTATGGTCCAACGTGGCATTGTGACAAATATTGTGTCATATGAAAACCAACCACAACCTATCTTGATCAATCATGTTCCAATGTCGTATTGTGACAGATATTGTCTCAATATTAAAATCAATCATGGTCTACCATGGTTAAACATCACATTGTAACAAATATTGTGTCAATATGAAAATAAAACATGGCCAACCATGTTTATTTTAGGGTTTAAAATAGTTATTTTAGGGTTTATATATATTGGTTTTATAATATTAATCCTAGAGTTTAAGATAAATCCCTTGGATTTATAATCATGGTCAACCATAGTCTAATGTGACATTATGATAAACATTGCCTCAATAGGAAAACCAACTGCATTCAACCATCATTAACCATTGTCAACCATGGTCCCACGTCACATTTGATTATTATTGTTTTTTTATTATTATTAATATTATTAAAAATATGATTTTTATTTTTATTATAATAATTATTTCTAAATTATTTTAATAACCATAATAATTATTATTATAGCTATATAATAACTATGATAATATTTTTAATGTGGTTATTTCATTGGGTTTATAATTCCTAGGGTTTTTAATATTTTTTTTCTAAAGTAGGCTACTTCTATTATATCATACAATTTAAAATATTACAGTCCTCATCCTCCAGAATCGGAAAGCCAATTCTGAAGGGAAATTTCGTTTTCAAAACAACCAAAAAGGGGTTGCCCCAGATGGGGAAACCAGCCTAGGAGAGTCTAGAAAAATCTGTGCATAGTGGGAAACCAGCCTTGTACATTACATGTTTAAAAAAAAACCAGAAGACTAGTAGCAGTGAAATAGAAAAAAATTGACTGGAATGAGAGAGAAGAACCCAGAAGTTAAGCAGATGTTTTGTTATCATCCTTTTCTGGTGGTTGGAATGGCTCCTCTTCAATTTTGCATGCATATTCAGACTCGTGGTCCTCTTGCTTAGATGCATGGGTTGTCGATGGAGGGAGAAGCGCCAATTGGGCATCAGGCGAACGGGAGGAAGCCACGTGAACCTTAACACTCGCGCTGGTGACATCTTCATCTAAGCTCGAGCTGCCGGCACAGCCCCTTCAGCTGCTTCTCTACAAATTGCGAGAGTTGACTTGCTTCGGCTTCCCATGGCTGCATTATGGGTGTGATAAGTTGTTATTTTATGCGCATCTCATCGATGTGTTAATTTACCTTCTCGGAGATAGGTATACCGATGTATGGTGCTAAAAAAAAATGTAATAAGAAAAATTATTTTGTATGATGAGAAAATTTTAGTATAAATATCTGAAATGTTTGATATAAATATATAAATAAAATAAATATAAGAAATATTGAAAATAAATATTTGTATATTAGGTCAAAATTAGATGAAAAATTGTATGTCTAGCTCAAAATAGATTGAAAAGATGGATATGTTATGAAAATATTTATTTCTTTGTTTATAAATTTGGGTTTTTAATATTTTAATGCAAGATGAAGCTTATGTTTTATGCCTTAGTCTAAAATACCCACATAATAACTCAGAAAGATTGGTAAGATTTTGAAACATTCCGGTAAATATTTATGACAATCTTGTTTAGAGTTGTTAAACTTCAGTGTTTTGGGTGCCCTAAGGGTTTTTGATAGTGCTGAATTCATTTCCATTATCAAAAATGAAATTCAAACACTCCAACTATCTGATTTTTTGATTTTTTATTTACCAGATTACGACAAAAAGCTGTCATCCAAGCTATTATATTGCGTCGGATAAGCAACTCCTATGCTTTATATTGAAACTGTTAAGAATTTATTTTTGAAAAATCCTCAGGGGATTTGATAGCCTTTCGTCTAGAAGATTCATATATGTACATTGAGAACTATTTGAATATATATCTAGTCAAAATCAGATGAAAATTTTATAAATGTTGCAAATTAATTCCAACTGCTGAAGTCAATCAGCAGTAAGTGCAGAAGTGACTGTACTGCATCACATTGAAGCCTTAGCAAAGGTGGTTGTGACTGTCTTAAAGAAATTACAAAAGGATTGGAAAGCTACACAGGTGAAGTACAGAACAGATGGGATTATACCCCTTTGATATTCTATTCAAGGCGGTAGCCGATTTCATAATGAGCAGAGTTTAATGTTCAGACTCAAAGTCTCGCCAGCAGGCAGAGCTTTGATTACAGGTTGTATCAGGCTTTAAATCCTTACCAATATAATCGGTGGAATAAATGGAAGTGGCAGTAATCGCAAGTTTTTACTTGCAAGTGTCTTGTTGATGTGGTGAGTTCCGCAAGCGGAACGAACTCACATAATATCACAACCTTTTGTTAAGGCCCGATGCGATCATACAAATAGCATGTAATATAACGTTCGCCCTCCACTTCGAGCCGAGGCCCGCGAGTGGTCCCACAGACCATGCGGCATTATTTCAATTGAATCGCAAGTGTGAATCGGGACTCTTTTGTTTTTGGCCCGATCGCAACATCGCAATCGGAGACTTTATTGTATTTGGCCCAATTGACATTGCAATGGCGGACCCGACCATGTTCTATAGAGGATTTAAATATGGACCATCATGTCCGTTTTCAAAGCTCGAAATCGGAATTTTCTGTTGGTTGTGTATTATATTATAACACGGACCCGACGTATTTTTATTATGGCAGATTTTAATGTGGGATCGCATCCGATAACCAATCTCAATCGAAACTTTCGGTTGGTCAGGTGTAATGTATTAAGTTGCGGACCCGATGCCATTTTATATGGTGTATTGTATGTGTTAAATCACGTCCGGTTTTCAATCGCGATCGAGATTTTTAAAAGGGTCGCGAGTTACGTTTAAAGACCAGACTCGATCCTTCTATAGGGGAGATTTAATTTAATTTTAATATGTTTTATGTTTTTATTATATGCGTGGTGCATATATAAAGTAAAGGCCTGTGAGGCAAATAGAAATGTTTTTATTGTTTCGTTTATGCACAGCAGTGCGAATTAAAAATACAGAGCATTGTATTTTTCAGAGAGACAGAGAGTTTTATTAAGACAGTGAAGTCTTGTGCGTGAATTGTGTTTGAAGCAGTCACATATTTTGTAAATCCCTCTGTGTGAAGAAGAATTTGTAATAGTTTTTTTATGAAATAGATGTATGTTTTTCTGAGTTGAAACTCTGTCTTCTGTGAGTGAAAATTTTAAATTTCTCTGTGTTAAAGAGGAGAGTATTACTCTCTCCACTGTTTTCTTCTGGAATTTTCAATATTCCAACATGGTATCAGAGCTAGTCCAGGCTCTTTGAAGATCAAAAAAGCTAAAGGAAAGGATTTCTTTGTTGCAGCAGCTTCTCCAGGAGTGTGAAGACTAAGCCAAAAGAATCCAAAGGTATTTCTCTATACAGTTTTTGTGTTACTGTTGCAGAACAGTCAGTTAATTTCACATACACAATCAAGTGTTTTTAAATCATAGCTAAGAGTGCAGAATGGCTGGAGCCAGAACTGGTATGGGTATGGGAAATATCCATCTCCCAATATTTAATGGGAAGAATTATGACTACTGGTCGATAACTATGAGAGCTTTATTTGTCTCCCAAGACTTATGGGAATTAGTTGAGGATGGATTTGTAGAGCCAGAAGATGAAGAAGAGTTTGAAGAATTAACTCAAGCAGAGAAAGAGTTGTTGAAAAGCATTAGGAAGAAAGACTCCAAGGCTCTCTTCTTATTGTATCAAGCAGTGCATGAGAGTGTGTTTCCTAGGATAGCAGCGGCCAAGAAATCCAAAGAAGCCTGGGAAACTCTCAAGACAGCCTATCAAGGCATGGAAAAAGTGAAGAAATCAAAACTTCAGTTCCTGAGGAGAGACTTTGAGACTTTCTATATGAAAGATTCAGATACTATTGACTCATTCTTCACTCATGTGATTGGAATGGTCACACAAATAAGATCTCATGGAGAGACTCTTGAAGACAAGAGAATTGTGGAAAAAATCTTGAGAAGTTTACCCTCAAGATTTGATGTGATTGTCACCACCATAGAGGAGACTAAGGATCTCACAAAGTTTTCAGTGGATGAACTTCATGCATCACTGATGAACCATGAACAGAGATTGGGTAGGAGTGAAAACTCATCTCTTGAACATGCCTTTAAGACCCAGATGTCTTTCGGAAGAGGAAGAGGGCAAGGTAGAGGAAACAAAACAGGAAGAGGCAGAAGCCAAAACAGAGGTGGAAGGAACAACCCTTCACATTCACATGGAAGGTGCAATAGTCAAAGTCACAGCCACGACCAAGGCAGCAGCCAGCAGAATGCTCAAGGACAAAGGTATGATAAATCCAATGTCCAATGTCACTATTGTAAAAAATATGGTCATTATGCTAATGAATGTAGAAAGAAGCAGAATGATATGGGAAATAGAACTAGTGCAAATTTCACTAGAGAAAATGTCAACCAAAATAATTTGTTTTTAGCTTGTAATATGGTTGAAGAAAAAAGTGAGGATTTATGGTTTCTAGGCTCCGGTTACAGTAACCATATGACAGGAAACTTAGCAATGTTTTCTATGCTAGATGAGAGTGTGAAGTCACAAGTCACACTAGAAGCTGATAGCAAAGTTTCTGTTATGGGAAAAGGGATTGTAAATGTTTTAACAAGGAAAGGTGCAAAGAAATCCATAGCAGATGTTTATTATGTTCCAGGAATGAAGTGTAACCTCTTAAGTATTGGACAGCTTGTCCATAAGGGGTATAATGTTTTCTTTGAGGATGATGTTTGTACCATCATGGATAAACCACCCAGCAAACAATGTATTGCTGAAGTGAAGATGAAAAAGAACAGAATGTTCCCTCTTAGAATGAGAGTAGACTTGAAGAATGAAGAAAAGATAGCAGCAGTGGCACAAGAGACTTTCCAAAGCGAACCAAAAGATGATAATTGGTTATGGCACTTGAGATTTGGACATCTCAACTTTGGAGGTCTTAATTTGTTGAACAGAAAAGGAATGGTAAGTGGTTTACCATTGATAGAGAAATCGGACAGCCTTTGTGAAGGTTGTATTCTTGGGAAACAACACAGAGAAAGTTTTCCTTCCGGGAAAAGCATAAGGGCAAAAGCACCCTTAGAGATAGTCCACTCAGATGTGTGTGGACCGATGCAAACTCCATCGCTTGCAAGCAGCCACTATGTGTTAACATTTATAGATGATTTTACAAGAAAAACTTGGGTTTAATTTTTGAAAAACAAAAGTGAAGTGTTTGAAAAATTTCGCAATTTCAAAGCACTTGTTGAGAACCAGAGTGGGCTGCATATCAAAGTCCTAAGGACTGACAGAGGAGGTGAGTATATCTCTAAATATTTTCTACGTTTTTGTAGAGAAAATGGTATTCATAAGCAGTTTACAACTAGATATACTCCGCAGCAAAATGGAGTAGCTGAAAGGAAGAATAGAACCATAATGGACATGGCAAGGAGTATGTTAAAGGCAAAGCATTTGCCTAATGATTATTAGGTTGAAGCTGTACATTGTGCAGCGTACATTTTGAATAGATGCCCTACAAAAGCAGTTATGAACAAAGTGCCGGAAGAGGCATGGAGTGGCACAAAGCAAGGTGTCACACACATGAAGGTTTTTGGATGTGTGGCTTATGCACACATTCTAGATCAGCTAAGAAAGAAGTTGGACAGCAAGGGGGAGAAATGTATTTTCATTGGATACGGTGAGGAATCCAAGGCCTATAGGTTGTATAACCCATCTACCAAGAAGTTTATTTTGAGCAGAGATGTTCAGTTTATTGAAGAGGAAGCTTGGGATGGAAGCATAGAGAAAACAGTGAATGTTAAACATTGTTTATCTCATGATGAAAATAATGATGAGTTGGCTGAAATACATCCCCAAACAGCAGCACCAACACAAGAGCAGCAGATCACACCCTTGAGGAGAAATGACAATGCTTCTCCAAGCACACCACAAGGAGGAAATTCAAGTGCTTCTTCAAGCATTTGTACATCTAATGAAAAAGGTAAGAAATTCAGAAGTTTGAAAGAAATTTATGAAAAAGATATAGCAAATGAAGGTATCAATTCTTTATTTGCTTTATATTGTCATGTTGATGATCCTGTTCATTTCGAAGAAGCTATCAAGAATGAGAAATGGATAGAAGCTATGGATGAGGAAATAAATGCCATAGAAAGAAACAAGACTTGGGATTTGGTTGAACTCCAAAAAGGTAAAGATGTCATTGGAGTTAAATGGGTCTACGAGACCAAGAGTAATGTTGAAGGAAAAATAGAGAGACACAAGGCAAGGCTTGTTGTCAAAGGTTATAAGAAGAAGCATGGGATAGATTATGAGGAAACTTTCGCACCAGTTGCTAGAATGGAAACTGTGAGAGCAGTGTTGTCCATAGCAGCACAAAACAAGTGGAAAGTTTACCAAATGGACGTGAAGTCAGCATTCCTAAATGGAGTGTTAATGGAAGAGGTTTACATTGAACAACCTCTCGGCTATGAAAAGAAAGGCCAAGAGCACAAAGTGTGTAAGTTGAAGAAAGCTCTTTATGGGCTGAAGCAAGTGCCAAGAGCGTGGTACAGTAGGATAGATTCATGTCTACTGGAAAATGGATTTGAAAAGTGTGAGGGAGAACCCACCCTCTACATCAAAGAAAAAGATGGAAAAATATTGATTGTAGTTATGTATGTTGATGATGTTATTTTTATAGGTAATGATGATTACCTTATTGAACATTTTAAAACAGTCATGAAAGAAGAATTTGAAATGACTGACATGGCTTTGTGGAGATACTTCTTAGGAATAGAAGTAGAATAAGATGAAAATGGGATTTTTATCTCACAGGCAAAGTATGTTAATGAGGTGCTTGAAACATTTAACATGTAGGAAAGAAAAGTAGAAATCACTCCCATAGTGATGGGATTAAAACTTAGCAGAGAGGATAGCAGCAAGGATTTTGATCCTAGCTTATACAAGAGCATAGTTGGAAGCCTTATGTATTTGACTGCAACTAGGCCGGACATAATGCATGCTGTTAGTTTGATTTCCAGATTCATGGAAAATTCAAAGGATGCACATTGGCAGGCAGCAAAAAGAATTCTGAGGTATGTTAAAGGTACAAAAAGGTTTGGTATTTTATATACTGCTTCAGAATGTTTAGATTTAGTTGGATACACTGATAGTGATTGGGTTGGAAGTGTAGATGATCGGAAAAGCACTTTTGGTTATGTATTTCACATGGGTTTAGGAGCCATTTCATGGGCTTCTAAGAAACATCCCATTATAGCATTGTCTATAGCAGAAGCAGAATATGTGGCAGCTACAGCAGCAACATGTCAAGTAGTTTGGATGAGAAAAATGTTGAGAAGTTTATGCCAAGAATAGGTAAAAGGAACAGTGATTTATTGTGACAATAGCTTAGCTATTGCATTGTCTAAAAATTCAGTTTTTCATAAAAGGACAAAGCACATTGACACCAAGTTTCATTTCATACGTGAATTGGTTAACAATGGTGAGATAGTTTTGCAACATTGCAGAACAGAGGATCAATTTGCAGATATCCTCACAAAGCCACTTGCGTAGAAAAGCTTTGAACATTTCAGGAAATGCCTGGGTATGCAGAAAAGCCCAGCAGTTGAAATTAAGGGGGAGTGTTGGAAATTAATTCCAACTGCTGAAGTTAATCAACAGTAACTGCAGAAGTGACTGTACTGCGGCACATTGAAGCCTTAACAAAGGCGATTGCCGCTGTCTTAAAGAAATTGTAAAAGGATTGGAAAGCTGCACAGGTGCAGTACAGAACAGATGGGATTAGACCCCTTTGATATTTTATTCAAGGCGGTAGCCAATTTCATAATGAGCAGAGTTTAATGTTCAGACTCAAAGTCTCACCAGCAGGTAGAGATTTGATTACAGGTTGTATCAGGCTTTAAAGCCTTACCAATATAATCGGCGGAATAAATGGAAGTGGCGGTAATCACAAGTTTTTACTTGCAAGTGTCTTGTTGATGTGGTGAGTTCTGCAAGCTGAACGAACTCACATAATATCACAGCCTTTTGTTAAGGCCCGATGCGATCATACAAATCACATGTAATATAACAATCACCCTCCACTTTGAGCCGAGGCCCGCGGGTGGTCCCACAGACCACGCGACATTGTTTTAATTGAATTGCAAGTGTGAATCGAGACTGTTTTGTTTCGGGCCTGATCGCAACATCACAATCAGAGGCTTTATTGTATTTGGCACGATTGACATTGCAATGGCGGACCTGACCATGTTCTATATCAGATTTAAATATGGACCATCACGTCCGTTTTCAAATCGAAATCGGAATTTTCTGTTGGTCGTGTGTTATATTATAACACGGACCCGACGTATTTTTATTATGGCGGATTTTAATGTGGGATCGCATCCGATAGCCAATCGAAATCGGAACTTTCGGTTGGTCGTGTGTAATGTATTAAGTTGCGGACCCGATGCCATTTTATATGGCGTATTGTATGTGTTAAATCGCGTCCGGTTTTCAATCGCGATCGGGATTTTTAAAATGGTCGCGAGTTACGTTTAAAGACCAGACCCGATCCTTCTATAGGGGATATTTAAGTTTATTTTAATATGTTTTATGTTTTTATTATATGCGTGGTTTATATATAAAGTAAAGGCCCGTGAGGCAAATAGCAATGTTTTTATTGTTTCATTTATGCACAGCAGTGCGAATTAAAAATATAGAGCAGCGTATTTTTCAGAGAGACGGAGTTTTATTAAGACAGTGAAATTTTGTGCGTGAACTATGTTTGAAGCAGTCATATATTTTGTAAATCCCTCTCTGTGAGGAAGAATTTGTAACAGTGTTTTTATGAAATAGATGTATGTTTTTCTGAGTTGAAACTCTGTCTCTTGTGAGTGAAAATTTTAAATTTCTTTGTGTTAAAAAGGAGAGTATTACTCTCTCCACTGTTTGTTCTGGAATTTTCAATATTCCAACAATAAAAAGAGTACATTATGTATAGGGTTTTCAGTATAGGGTTTTCAATATAGATCTATGTTATGTATAGAGTTTTCGATATAGATCTATGTCTATTAGGTCAAAATCAGATGAAAAATGTATGAAAACGGGTGCGTACGTTTTTCTTTTCTGCATTAAAGGTGAGATGATTTCTAGTATTTTATTTTATTTTAATCAATGTGGACTCTCGGAACGGGTACAGTGAGAAATACTTCAATATAGGTCTACGTCTGTTACGTCAAAAATAGATCAATGTCTACTATGGAAAAAATTTCAATTTTCGAAAAAGACTTGTAACTTACATATAGCTTTAACGGTGAGGTGATGTATGTATTTTATTTTAATAGGCCACGTCTATACGTTTGTGAACTTGGGCACGAGACTAGTTCTGCTATCTGCATATGCAACATAGTTTGTTCTTATCATTTATTCCTAATACAACTTTTATTCAAGGTTTAGAATTTTTTTTTATATATAGCTTTAAATTTAGTCAATCTTGAGATCTTTTTCACCTTAGATATGGTTAAAACTTTTTCCGATGAATTTCTAGTGTGTTTTAATCAGTTTCAGATTAGATCATTTCTTTACATTTAAAAAAAGCAGTTTTTTAAATGGGTAAATATTCATTTTTTTATATTTTAAAAGTAATTTTTAGGCCGGATATTTAATAGTAATAATATAATTCAAGATTATGATTATAGTAGATATATTTAATTTTAAAATTATAATTAAATTAAATATTAATTACTGTATAAGATTATTAGATTGTTGCCGGCTTAGTTGATTAACTCGAGAAATGTGAAATTGTTGTAATTAAAAAGACCAAATTTTGTTTAAAGAATTTTTTTAAAGATTTATTATTAAAATAAAGAAGAGTACAAATTCTAATCCCTTACAAATTTCAACAAATAACCTTTTACAAATCATCTATTTTCAACTATTCAATAATAATCCTATCATCTATTATTTTGCATATAATTATTTAAATATAAATAAAACAAAATACTAAATTTTAAAATAGTAATATATATTTTATAATATTTTTCATATAATTATTTAAATATAAATAAAGTAAACTATTTAATTTTAAAATGGTAATATAAATTTTATAAGTTTTAAAATAATATATCATAATATGACCATTTTCAAGTTTTTGTGGCTTTCAATTGAATAAGATTTATCGGATTATCTAGATAAATCTTATTCAATATCATAATATTTTAAAAATGGCAAAAAATTGTTTCATCAAAACAATTTAAAAATTATATAAAAATAAATATAAATGAGAACATTTTAAAAAATATAAGAATATGGCATGTATACATTAGAGAAGCATTTTAGTTGAAAAGAGTGTTTAAATACATACTATTTTCAAATTATTCTTATTCTTTAAAATTATTTTAAATAAATATTTAAAGAATTTTTGAAATATTTGTTAAAAGAAAAATTAAAAAATATTTGAAAAATATATTAAGAATATTTTATCTATTAAAATTGATGACAATTTTAATTGAAAAAAATTCTTTGATACACATTGTTTTATACAACTTTTAATATTTAACAATTATTTCAATTATATATTTAAAATATTTAGGCTACAATAAAATATTTGAGAAATACATAAGAACAAATTCATAAAAGAGTTTTTGAAAAATATCCATACGAATAAGGAAATTTTAATTGGAAATGACACTATCCCATGCAATCACTTTTTGAGAGCTAGTAACTTAGTATAAGGATAAATATAGGAAAAAACACATTTGGAAAATATAAGTTAAAGTGAGTTAAAAATAAATAAAAAAATAAAATTAAGGGGTGTTTTTAACTATTAATGGTTGAAAAATATATATCTATTTTAAATCATGAAAACAAAAATATACATTTTCACATTTGAAAATAATAATAAACATATAAAATAAATTACTTTTCATGTTATCATTTTTCCCTCCTTTTTTATAAAAGTTTTGTAGGTACATTTTCCTCATTGCTATTAATAGAACAATAGTCAATACATAATAGTTGCAGTTTAGTAAACATAACTAATATTTTTGGGGATTGCCAAAAAACATTTGTCATAGTATTTCATAATTATTTATAGATAATACTAATTTCATAGACTAATTACTTGATATTCCATGATATTACATTAAATCTTAATGAGAGAAGCTAACCTATGGTAGTTGTTATGAAATATGCATTTCTTGCACAATCAACATCCACAAAGCCATTCAAAAGAACTTTGTTCCCTTCTCGTAAGTGAATGCCATAGGAAATCATACATCACAAATTCTTGGTTGGTGTTATTACATAGTTAAAGAATATTCTTAACCACCAACAATATAATTTCATATATACATCTTTAAGTGGGAATTGAGCTATAATTTAAGAAATAATATGCTTATATAGAAATAACTTTTCACCATCCTATTTTAAATTGCTTCAATGTTCACAACAAATTTGGTTAGAAATAACTAGGATTGATGTATAAAAACAAACAATGACATTTCCATCATATATAAAATATAGATTAACATCAACAAAATTGGTTTTTATGTCTATTTATTAGAAGCACTTCTAAATTTGAGTTCAGTGCATCATAATCTTGTTTAAGAACATAGAGGGCTTTTTTTACCTTGTGGAAAATTTCCTCTTTAAGAATAAACTCAATAGCTTATGGAGGTCATATGTATATTAGATTGACCTAAATAATCAAAACAATTAGTAGGAAAATTAGCAATATGAGTTGGGAAAATTTGATCGTGTCTTCATTAGATATGATCCTCAAAAAATATGAGGGGATCGATAACCTTATTATTTAAGATGTAAGGTATATTCTATAAGAATACTCTTTAAGCTCTGTTTCATAAGAATTCTCAAATTTTTAATACTACATCTTGTTTTTTTATCTACCAAAAATTTAAATTTATGAAACATTTTATTCTTATATTTCATAAAATGAATGGATTCAACACCCCATACAAACATGAATTAAAAAAGTTACAAAGCCAATAATGTAAGTGAGCCTTATTTTATAACCATTAAAATATATAAAATCAAGAGATAAAAAGGAAAACAAAATCTCATTAACAATTTACCATGGCACATTCATTTTCTTTACCTACCTTAAATTAAGGAAATACTCATCCCATCTCTGAAATCTTCTTTGTATTCTAAGATTTAGAGAATTTAATATTTGAATCTACAACTTGAGAACTCCATCATTATGAGTCAATGTTGATGATCATCAATACATGTTGTGGTATAAATAGAGGGGATAACAAGGGGTAACTAGGGACTATAACAATGCATAAGTGGCTATGTAGTGTGAAAGAAATAATTATAAGAATGCTATTTACAAGATTCCATACATTGAAAGGTTCCTCATTTAGAAGTGGAATCAATATAATGAGATCCATTGCTAGATATATTGTAATTTTAGAAATAATTTCTTTTAGATTGATTTATTTCATAAAGAATAATTAACGGTGTTACCATACATGTTTTTTTTCTACATTCTTATGTTAGATTTATGGAATGAATGGGCTTGCTCTTAAATTTAAGAGTTTGTATTTTATCTTATGTTTTCAAATATATTGAGCTACACTCCAAATGGTATCAAACATATTTATGGGGCCAAAAAAAAAAGATTTTTTTTCTCTATATTTTTCAAGGGAAAAAAGAGAATGAAATCTTTTGTATCAACTTCTTTTTTTCTCTATATTTTGAAAGAGAAAAAATAGAATGACATCTTTCTTATCGACTTGTAAAAATTTCTGTGTAAAATAAAAAGAAATTATTTGCACATATGGCTCTCTCTCTAATAAATACTCAAGTTAGGAAAAGGATGTCCAAATTAAAATATGAGAAGTGTAGTTATTATTGATGTAAAATCAAATATTTTACGCTATTTCTAGTTATGGTCATTTAGATTGTATATCAAATATATTTTGAACATTTTCTCTCACACCTTTCTACTTCCTTTGTTGTGACAAGTGTGGCATGGTAATTAAGTTGATCCAAAAGGATTTCTCGCTATCTAATTGAACGTTATACCCATATTGTAATAATCATAGATAGGCACATAAACATAGGTTTCTAAATATTTAAAAAATACTCTAGGTGTGAAACATTTAAATTAGGTGTTGTTTATTAGATTTTTGAAATATTTTGAATTTTACAATCTAAATAAGGATAGATATTGTTAAATGATGAGGATATTTTATTTTGATTCTATTAGGAAATTGATTTGAAACCCAATTTAAAAATGAGTGTGATGGATATTTTAATATTTTAGATATGTTGAATGATGAGTCTCATTTATTCTGATTTTACTTGGGGATTAATTTAAAAACCTAATTTATGAATGACGAGTCTCTTTTATTCTAATTTTATTAGGGGATTAATTTGAAAACCCAATTTAACAACTAGTATGATGGTTTTTTTTTAAATTTTAAATTTTTTGAGCTATTTTAGATATGTTAAATGATGAGGCTCTTTTATTTTGATTTTATTAGGGGATTAATTTCATAACCCAATTTAAAAACTAATATGATGGATTTTTTAATATTTGTAATTTTATTTATTTTACTAAAAGATTGAAAAATCAATTTGAAAATTTGTAATTAATTTCTAAATATATAATGGATAGAAGTGAAATAGTTAAATTATTTTTTGTTTATCTCAATTTTTTGTTATTAATATATTTCTAAGTATAAATAATATTAATTCATATTAAAATATTTTATTCATAATGCACATTGGATATTTTATTCTATACAATAATAAACATTTTCTTTTAACATTTTTTTCCATATATAGATATATATATGAAGTTGATATGATGTGTTAAAATAATTTTTAAAAGTATAAGGTTTAAACATCTTACTCACAATTTTTTATGCTTGTAATTACTTTACATTAAATTATATTAGGTTATATGGACAACTAACTAAATAGGCGTAGCATATTTTTCTGTTCTTTTTTACTATTACAGACACTCCTTTTATATTTAGAAAATATTTTATTTGTATTTTAAGAGGAACTGGCATACTTACACATCCCTTTCACACTGTGTTGTAAAATGAGCCTCTCAGCTCAATACCCTAATTTAGAAAAATGTAATGCACAAGATTCTTCTTTACAACAAGAAATATTTACTAGCACAACCACATTAGTAACTATGGTTAATATATGCCCAAGGCTTATATCAATCACATGCACAATGCTTATAGACCTTAATGATAAACATGAATAATAATATTAATATTTATATAGGTAAATATATAATAATAATAATAATAATAATAAAATAATAATTTTATTTAAATTGTTATTTTTATTATTTTATTATCATTATTATTATTATTAATTAATTCATTCATTTTTATTTAATAATAATAATTAATTAATTATTTTAGCGAAAATAAATAAATCAATGATTGATTTTCATATTAATATAATGTTTGGACTTTGGTTACCTTAATGGCATAGATTTAACATTAATAATAATAATAAGTAACTATTTAAAAGTATTATTATTATTATTATTAAAAAATAATATTATTAACTTAAATTAATTTACTAATATTATTATTAGCTAATTAATAATTAGTAATTTACCAATATTATTATTAATATTATTAATAATTTATTAACAATAGTATTAATATAAATAATTTTATTAACAATATAAATAAATAATTCATTCATTTTTATTCAATTATAATAATAATAATAATAATAATAATTAATTAGTTTAGTGAAAATAAATAAATCAATCATGGTGAGACCATAATTGATTTTGCATATTAATACAATGTTTGTGAGAATGCGATGTTGGACCATGGTTACCACCATTGTTGACAATGAATGACCATGATTGACCATCATTGATCGTGGTTGACTATGGTTTATGATTGTTGACCATGGTTTATTTTCCTACTGAGACAATATTTGTCACAATTCGACATTGGATAATGGTTGACCATGATTATAAACCCAATATATTAATATTATAAACCCAAGGGATCAATAAACCCTAATATAAATGAAGTATTAGGGTTTGGCCATGGTTTACCATGGTTGAGTTTCATATAGAGACATCTTTGTCACAATTCGATGTTGGACCATGGTTGATCATGATTGATATTCATATGAGGAAAATCTTTGTGACCATGGTTGACCACGGATGATTTCATATTGAGATGAATGTGATGTTGGACCATGGTTGACCACGGTTGCCCATGGTTGTCACAATGTGATGTTAGTTGGACCATGAGACACTCTTCGTCACAATGTCACTATGGTTGGCCATGATTTATTTTCATATTTAGATAATATTTCTCACAATGTGACGTTGGACCATGGTTGATCTTCACAGTAAGACAATATTTGTAATAATGTCACATTGGACCATGGTTGACCATAATTAACCATCAATGTCCATCTATGACCCTAAAAGCAACTCTAAGGGATATAAATCCTGAGATAAATATTATAAACCCTAAAATAATAATTTAAACCTAACATTAATATTATAAACCTCAATATTGATATTATTAACCCAAGGGATTAATATTGAAAAATCAAGGAATTATAAATGAAAGGGAATAACATTGAACCCTAGGAGTAATATTAAACCATAGGAATATTAACCCTAAGGTTGATAAACACAACAGATTATTGTTAAAAGCCTAAGGTATTAATAAAATCAGGGGATTAATATTAAAAACGAAAGGGATTACTATTGAGAACCCAAGAGATTAATATTATAAACCCTTGGGATTTATGTTATAAATGTAAGTGATTATTAATATTATAAACCCGAGAGAGTAATAAAACCAAGGAATTTATATTATAAACCCTAGGATATGAACCCTCAAATTAATAAACCAAGATATTGATAATAAAAACTCAAGGGAAAAATAAACCCAAGGAATTAATACTAAAAACCCAAGAGATTATAAGCACAAGGTAATAATATTAAACCCAAGGGATTAACATTATAAACCCAAGGTAAAAAAACCTTAAGTTAAATAATATAAATCCTAAAATATACATGGTTGACCATGGTTTACCATGGTTGATATTCATATTGAGACAATATTTTTCAAAATGCGACATTGGGCCATGGTTGACCATGATTGATTTTTGTATGAAGAAAATATTTGTGAGAAAGAGACATTGGACCATAGTTGACCATGGCTGATTTTCATACTCAAACATTTTTTGTCACAATGCGACGTTGCACAATGGTTGACCATATTTACCCTTGGTTGTAACAATGTGATGTTGGATCATGGTTGACCAACATTGACCATGGCTGATTTTCCCAGTGAGCCAATATTTTTCACAATGAGACCTTGGACCATGGTTGACTATAATTAATCATGGCCGATAATGCTCGACCCTAAGAAAATATTTTAAACCCTAAAATAAACTGTAAGGACATAAACCCTAAGATAAATATTATAAACCCTAAATAAACATTAAACCCAAAATAAACCCTAAATAAACATGAGGATTAATGTTATAAACCCAAGGTCTTAATATTAAAAACCCTAGGAATTATAAACCCAAGGGAACAACCACATTAAAAATATTATCATACTTATTATATAACTATAATAATTATTATGATTATTAAAATTATTTAGAAATAATTACTATAATAAAAATAAAAATGATATTTTTAATAATATTAAAATAATAATAATAAAATGTGATGTCAGACCATGGTTGACGATGGTTGAACATGGTTGGTTTTCATATTGACTTAATGTTTGTCATAATATCATGTTAGACCTTGGTTGAACATGATTATAAACCCAATGTATATAAGCCCTAACATAAATATGTTAAACCCTAAAATAAACATGGCTATCCATGGTTGATTTTCATATTGAAACAATCTTTGTCAAAATGTGATCTTTAACCATGGTAGACCATGGTTGATTTTAATATTGAGACAATATTTGTCACAATGTGACATTGTACCATGATTGACCACTGTAGGCCGTGGTTGATTTTCATATGAGACAATATTTGTCACAATACGACGTTGGATCATGGTTGGGCATGGTTGTCACAATGTGACATTGGACCAGCAGACAATCTTTGTCATAATGCGACCATGATTATTGACCATTGGTGAGCATGGTTGATCATGATTGACCATAGTTGACCATGATTGATTTACATATTAAGACAATATTTGTCACAATGTGACATTGGACCAAGGTTGACCATGCTTGCCCATGGCTTATTTACATATTGAGATCATATTTGTGACAATGCAACGTTGGACCATGGTTGACCATGGTTGATTTTCATATTGACACAATATTTGTCACAATCAACATTGGTCCATGGTTGACCATGAATGATTTTCATATTGAGGCAATATTTTTCATAATGTAAAAACATCACAAACTTCATAGTACAAAGATCAAATCTACTACCTACTCAAGCTAGAGATCGATGCAATCACCGTCTATGAAAACCTGTTTGGATACATTAAGGGGTTTGACAAATTCCATGACATGTTTCTCTCCCACAGACTCCATACAAATCTCC
The DNA here is from genome assembly GCA_034641835.2 of Pinus albicaulis. Classification (NCBI taxonomy): domain Eukaryota; kingdom Viridiplantae; phylum Streptophyta; class Pinopsida; order Pinales; family Pinaceae; genus Pinus; species Pinus albicaulis. The sequence continues at coordinate 991,085,783 of CM076582.1, forward strand.
AATAATTGCTTCCGAGAAATGCTGGCATGCGAGAGTTTGCCCAACCTTTTATACTAGGAATTTAATTTGCATGAGTCTCAACAACCTCTTAACTTCCTTTGCAGATATCTTCACCTGCGGTGGGAAAAGGACATCAAAACGCAGGTGGTCTTTGGAAAATTTATTCAAACTCTTCAATTTCTCTTGCCATATGGCGGAAATGAGATTGTGTGGGTATACCCACTAGCGACCTTTACAGAAACCACATATAGTGTCGACCTTCCACCATGATCTAACTAGTGGATAATGGAAGAAGCGTCAGTAGTTGAAAGACCATCATCTAACCATCAGACAATGTAACACTTCAAGTTAACCACCTACCAATGCTGCCAACTGTTAATTTTATTTCACTGAACAAAATATTTTTTATTTGAACTCTCCATGCAATCATAGGACTAAGCCTTCAATCTAGTTCTAAGACAAAGCACATTTTAAGCATATTCACCCTAGATTTAATCTTGCATGTCCAATTATATTTATAAAAAAGAAAAAAAATAAACCAACCTACTTCCACCCCAAGTTGAAATAGAAAACCTTCAACTGAATATAAATATGAGAAATATTCAATAAAATATATATACTGTCAAAATCTAATGAAAACTTGTATTTTGAGCTTAGAATGAATGGTAATAATGGATTTGTTATCTGGATTTTATTTTTTTTTAACTTTGCCTTATAATATTTTAATGTAAGCCGAAGCCGAGGCTTTATATTGAAGATGTTAAGACACTATTTTTGAAAAATATTTTAATGCAAGCCAAAACTAAAGCTTTATATTGAAGTTGTCAAAACACTATTTTTGAAAAATCCACATCAAAAATTTCATTTTTTTATGAAGAAAATTCATATATACATTGAGAAATATCTAAATAATATATATCTAATGTTAACATTAGTTTCAGTTTCAGAAATATGAATCAAACAAATCTAATTAACCATGATACTATAACCTTTTGCATGATGTTATAGCCTTTTGAAAAAGCCAAATAAAACAATAAAAAATAATTGATGTAAAAATCAATACGTCCATGTGATAGGTTGAACGACCCTACATACTTTATGAAACAGGGAGGGTAAACTTGGGAGGGTAAACTTTAGCTTAGATTGAGTTGCACAGATTAATGACAGGACTAAAAACGATTACTAATAGGGAATATATATATATATATATATATATATATATATATATATATATATATATATATTTTTGTTAGTTAGTTAGTTAGTTAGGTCAAAAGCACATGATACAATATATCAATATCTATATATATAAAAGAGATCAGAGATCAAAATCAGATAAAAAAATGTATGAAAACGGGTACGTTAAATGCAGGTTTTTGAATATAGATTGATGTCTATCGGGTCAAAAATGACACGAAAGTTTTGAAACGGGTACGTTATATAGATTTTCCTTTCTGCGTTAAAGGTGTGATGATTGCCTTCATTTTATATTATTCGCTCACATTTAAATCAATGTGAACTCTGGGAAGGGGTACACAGAAATATTTCAATATCGATCCACATATGCTAGTCAAAATCAAATGACAGAAAATGGTATATTTTTCAATATGGATCTATCCCTAACATTGCAAAAATATTACGAAAATTTTGAAAAACTGCTACCTTATATACATAGCTGTAAAGTTGAGCTAGTTGAGCTGATGCATGTATTTTATTTTAATAGGTCACGTCTAAACTAGTGGAAACTTTGGCACGAGACTAGTACTGCTGTGTGCATATAAAGCATAGCTTATTCTTATCATTTATTCCCAATATAATTCATATTCATATTTCCCCTATTTAGATTTTTTTATCTTTTTGTGTGTCTATATAGCTTTAAACTTGGTTAATCTTGAGAACTTTTCTACTTATGAGCGTTTCTAGCTTTTATAATTAGTGTTTCTAGTTTGGATAAATGTTTTGTTATGTGTATTTTTTTTAAATTAATTTTAGATTACATCACGTCTGTCTTCTATGTTTATCGTATTTGTAAATGTTTTACTTTTCATATTTTAAAAATAAATTTTTATTTAAGATATTTAATAATAATAATAATTTAATTTTAAAATTATGGTTAAATTAAATATATTTAATTTTAAAATTATAATTCAATTAAATATTAATTGGTGTATAAGATTTCCTGATATTTTAGAAAATTTTATTTTGAAAGTCTAAAGAGATGTACATACTTGAAGTTGAAATTGTTAAGATGGAAGGTGGCATTAAGTGTCTTGGGATTGATGTCATTTAGGCTATCATTGATGTCAACTAAGTTAGGAAGGAAGATACATATTAGTCAGATTGAGTAGGGGATAGAAAGATAAAAGAGCCGAGAACATAGGGCCATGTTGGTGAACACAAAGCTGAAAGTGCCTCCTACAAGTTGGCACTTGCAACAAATCCATGAAGTTGATGGTTCGTGGTAAGCTGATCAGGTGTCTATAGAAGAGGGAGTTGGTGCTTCCTGCTAGTGGGTGCTAGCAAACAATATAAGGGAGTTGGTTCTCCCTGTGAGTGGATGCTCACAAATATTGATGTAAATATAGTAGGAGCTCATATTTTATATCATACCAAACAAGAATTTGTGGGATTTTTTTTGTTGGGTTTGTTGACCTGGTTCATATATGACTGTGCGAACCAAAAAAAGCCACTATTTCTAGCCTTTTCGATAATGATCTACTATGTAGACCGAAGTCTCACTCGTGGCAATATAGGGGGATGCTAGAACCAAGTTTTTACATACACAGGGACAATTGAGTGTGGCTTTAGGGCTTCTCTTCCTTCCAATACTTGATAGGGCTTCACAAAATAAATCTACTAGTTAGAGAGTCGCATTTCAACACTTCTGTTGAACTAAGTTGGAGACTGCACAATATTATTTCAGAAAGCATAAAACAACATTAATAAAAATAAACTGGACTTCGCGAAGAAATTATAAGTAAAACAACACATATAACATAAAATGAAAGTATAGAAAGCACATAAGCTCAAAACACATATATGTCTTCAAAAGTCTTTCATTAATGCTCATAAATGCTCATATCTTCCCAATACAATAAGTTCCACCCTGCACACTCATTTGTAGACTTCCTAAGGTCTCTGCGCACTAAGTTGTAGGATCCTTTTCTTTAACATGACCCATAGAACACAAACTCAAAGCAATATTACATCCAAGCACTTCACATATCAAGTCTTTTATTGACATCTTATCAAGGCTATCCTAGACTCCTTATATAGTCCTCACATTTACAATACCATGGTCCAAAAACCATGGGCAGAGCTCAACGTATACAAAATATTCCCATCCTTTAAAAAATAAGGGGCTTTGACCCACCCCAAAGCCCCTAAGACTCTAACTTAACTCTGCATTGTGCGCTCCGCTACTTGATCTACAGATTCTTTCTAAAAATCAATCATTCAAAGGGTATTCTGTCCAACAAGCCCCCAACACAAAACTATGACTTCTCCGGAGTCACTCTGCCGGTGCGCCCTTGAATCCTTCAGAGGTGGAACTGCTTTGGCGCACTATTTTTCTACTTCTTGGACTTCACTCAACAACATCTCAGTAGTTGGCCTTAAAATATTGGTTGCAATATCCTTCTATCGTTGGCGCAACCCCTTTAGCTGCTTCTCTACAATTTGTGAGAGCTGACTTGCTTCGGCTTCCCATGGCTACATTATGGATGTGATAATTTTTTCTTTTATTTCAATTCATCGATCCGTCCATGCAAAAATTTACCTTCTTGGAGACAAGTATACCACTGCATCGGTGCTAAATTATTTTTTGTGAACTTAATCTAGTCCATTGGTTCTAACTTTTCATGGATTTCCTTCTTGACCGTTTCCACATTGGGATCCTCTTACAAAGAGGCCCATACATCCATAACATCTTCAAAAACTTCAAGGAAATTTACTATCAAGTCAATATTATCGTGGGCACCCTTGATATTAGTTATGTGCTGCTCCCAGACCTCAGGTGGAGTGGAGGGCTGAAGTTTCATCTGCAACTCGACTATCTTCATCTGCATTTCGAGTTGCATCGTGTCTACTTCGGCCTTATAATCCTTTACTTCCATGGCGAGTTGTGCCACTTTTTCCTTTGGGGTGGCTACAACCTATATCTTGAGCCGAGGTAGGTCACTACAAGCCTTGGAGATGAATTCCTCCAACTTTTGTCTTTGCATCGTCGTTGCATCGCACTTCTGTACAACTATTTGTTTTTCCTCAACCATCCTTTGTCTTTCCTGTTTCACATATTGTATAACCAATAGGGTCTGTGACTTTCTGATCTTTAATTCTTCAGTAATGCCCTAATGGAACTTATGTAATGCCTACAGAGGCAGTGCATCAAGGTTAAGCCACGTGTTCTTCCAATGCACCACCTACTTCAGGTGCTCCATAGTATCAAAACATAATGTTCCCGCAGGGATTCGAATAGTGCATATATCAGTTGTAATTACCAATTCCTGCACTATCATGCTTGCACCTACTGGAGCCCCTATTCGCTTGAGCCACACTCTCTTTAAGCCCGCTTGCTTGACTCACGCTCACTTCTACTGCGCTCGTATGCACCTGCAAATATTTTAGGACCTTATGGACCTTCGCTAATACCTTATTATAATGGTATTCAATATTACCCAATATATGTTCAGTGAAGTTCTTAACAATATCTCCATTTGCATTAAGGTCCCCTCAATGAGGACCATTGCTTTCGAATCGATGGACCGAATGACTTCATTTTCTTTTGAGCACCTCCACTTTGTGCCTATCGTCTTTTAGTAATAAAAGGGTAGGGGGGATAAAATGGATTCATAATTGTATCATCCTCGTGAGTATTGTCCCCTCCTATTTCTAGAACCTCTGTCTCTAGCTCAACCTCTGGTTCGGTCTCTGTATCGGCTGCAAATGTAACCGTATTTGGTGGCTTCTCGATGTTCTTCTTTCCTATCTATGTAGTGGTCTTCACGCCACTCATCCCTGCCTAATCCATCTCCGTGCCTTCAATTGTCAAAGTCATCCAATCACTCAGCCAATTGCATACTATGGCTGCAACATATTCCTCTTTTACCAAGTATGACAACTCATACTAGACCCCAACAAAGTCCTTCTTTGTCCAGATATGCACACAATGGAAATCCACTTTGAAGTCCATGACTTGATGATATTATTTCAAAAGACTCAGTGATAATCAGGGCTTTTGATTGATCACCATGCGTAGACTTATCTCGAACCTGACCCAAAATATTTTTTTTGTCATTACCTGGTTCAGTTCTTCCGAATCTGACAATGAGGTATATCGTGCAGCCTCACAAAGATCTAGGTCCGCATAGGAGAACTATGACTCCTCAGGTTCATTCTAGATCATCAAAGCTATCAAGAACAAGAGCAACATGTAGTGGAACTGCTTGCCCTCCTCTTGAGCTTCGCGGTAGTCAACTAATAAACTATTACATAGATATCCTACCGAATTATAGACAACGTCCTCACTGCACTCCACAACCAAAGATACTACCATCATAGAAACCTCCTTTACTCGGCACTTCCGCATGATTTTTCCTGCCAAAATGTGTGTTAAAAAGCGCACATTAGAGGAATTTTCAGCCTAAAAGTGCCCATGAAATTGTCATGTAATTTCCATGTCATAATATGTAAACCAATCAAAATTATTTAAATTTAAAAACAGGTATATGTAAATATTTTCGAGGGAAAAAAAGAAAAATTATTTCCTTAATTGTATTTTTGGCTTATCTCCTTATAATTTTACTCAAATTTCAAGTTAAGACACTCATTAGATGCAGAATTAAATTCCACATCCAATGAGTACCCATTATGCATACTTTTGAGAAGACCCGCCTTGATAAAAATTGTAGATACATTAAAAAAGTGTGTTTTGACACGTTTTTTAATGTATATGTAATTTTTATCAATCTGGGTCTTCTCAAAAGTATGCACAATGGGTACCCGTTCAATGTGGAGTTTAATTTTTCATCCAATGAGTGTCTAAACTTTAAATTTGAGTAAACCTATAAGGAGATAAGCCAAAAATACGGTTATAAAATATAGTTTTCTTGTTTTCAATTGAAAATTCATAACTCTTATTTTATTATTTTAACTATTATTTTATTATTTTTCCTTAGGAGGACACTTTTAAGCTGAAATTTCCTCTAATGTAGAGATATTAGTGATGGATTTAATCAAGTAACCTCTTCTTCCCTTCTTCAAACTGTAGTCTTGCTTCATCTAGTCTGCTAGCTACATGTCTTGATCCTTACCCATAAATTCTTTTATGGGGTCTAAGCCGAGACAAGGAAGCAGTGTGATATTCCTTATCAACATCACATCAATAGGGATCCTCTTCCTCAACCATAAGCAGACATCGTGCACTAGGGCCAAAAATTGGTGCACATAGATCATATTGATGATGCTTCACCCAAAGTGTGGAACATATAGCATGTTCAGAAACCCTGCATCCTAGATACCATCCACCCACTTCATCAGTTCCAATATTGTTGCTTTGGTAGCTTCATAATAGGTCGACTACATATATCATATCATCTTGAATTGCGGGTATTATTTGTGATCACTAAAATCCTATTCCTCCATCCGTCACTGGGGCACTTTACCCAACAAATTCCCCTCAACATGTGCTTCTTCTGGTAGCAATGGCACACAAATCTTGTATTTGATGACGTCCGAATCCTTGGTAGGCTTCACAGCTGTTGGATTCCATGGTGGAATGTATGGGGGAAACCTAGAGATAGGTTCTACTTCCTCTACATCAATGTTCATTATCCCTTTTGGCATGATTTATTATTTGTCTGACTCTTCTACCCTGAAAACCTCCTTCTGTCGATCTTGGGTCATCTTAGTCCTTTGTTCCTTTGCAATTTTATTCCTTTGTGACGTTCTTAGCATCAACTTCTTTAGCTTTTTGGACGGAGCCACACCCATTGTGGTCTTCTTCCTAGGTAACCTCATCCCTATGAAAATTTATAATGGCATAGCCATCGTCATGTGTTCTAAGCCTAGCTATATTGTGTACCAAATCCCTGCTCTGATCAATTTCTCTTGAAACAATTCAAGTTGTACTTTGACATACAGTGGATCGCTCAGTGCTCTTGCAGGCAAAAGATATCAATTCTAATACTTAGAGCACAAAGTTTCCAAATGTGGAGTGGGGTGCATGATTTATAGAAAAAATAAAATTCAAACTCCATTATCTCTCTCAGATATGCCTCATAAATGAAAAATTGGCATTGGATCCACCCAGATATTCTCATTAAATACATCCCTCCCACTCCCTTTAAAGGAAAAGTCCTTGTCAAATCATCTGTTCCTATTCCAATGGTCACTTTTTGGATGAATTTCATCAGACTCATCCCTTCAGCACAATCTAGCCTCCCTCGATGAAATTTCCTCCATCTTCACCATCTTCCCACGTACGACACATTTCTCTAGCTACAACGAAGCCACCCTTCGGAAATTTTTTTTATAGCCCCATGCTCTCTTTCAACTACGTGGAGCAATATCCACCTACAAATCGTCCCCCCCAACATAGGCTTGTTGACCAAGTATTTAAAAGAAGAATGGTCATCCCAAAAGTCACTAAACTTCATGAAATTGGGCTCTTCTTCTGAGCCTAGGTTTACTTGTTGAGTCTTGACAAGTTTTGTTTTGCCTGGAATATCTACTTCAGGAACATAAACCTTATGTTGGACTTCTGATTTAGGAATATGGATATTACGCGGATCCTCCTCACCTTCTTCTGTAGTCCTATTGTAAAATTCTCAGGCTTGTTTCAAATGTGCATCCTAATCAGGTTGTACCAAATCCCTTAGCTCAACAGCAATTTAGAATACTCCTTATTTGAATTCTTGAAGAGCATTATAAATATAATACCATCCATCGACTAAATTATAAGTCGATAAGAACCCTTTTGTTATCTCATACCAATCTGTGGTGCCATGGTAGAATTCCATTTCAAGATACCACTACTGAGGTATCGTATCAAAGGTATGAAAGAATATATGCACCCATTTAGGTTGAGGTTCTTAACCCCAAGCTATAGTCCAATGATATAAATTCTCACGAGGATCATCTTTACCATTGCCCTTCTCTGCTATCTTAGTGACTACGTGACCAAACCCGAGCCTTATCAGCCTGCAAAATTCCTTCCATCCTTCAAAGCTTCCTCTTTTCCAACCCCACTATCGAGCTAGATTAGACCTTAAGAGGAATTCTAAAGCCTTGTATTATTTTTCTTCAGGAACTCTCTACTCAAACTCTTCCAGAAATAAGACAACATTCCTAGTTCCATCATAAAAAGGCAAGTCATGTACCTCTGATGTGACACAACGTAGTGCTTTGGTAACTTTGTTACATCGCTTAGTAGAGACTTCATGCAAATGGTTGTGCCAGTGTTCCAATTCTTTGTCGGAGTTGGTAACACAAGAACTATTACACTCCCAACTTATTCTTTCCATCAGCGGTAGGATTAATTGAATCTTCATCCTATGCAGTTACTCTATCAACATCACCATATTCATTCTGACAGGTTCTGTATAGTGCGCACATTCAGAGGGGTCCAAAGGAAAAACAACCCTAGTACCATTCTTTTCAAACACCATCTATCTATTTTTCAAATTGATTATAGCATCCATGTCATAAGCCGAATCAAACCTAAGAAATGAAGGACATGATTTTCTATCATCCCTTAGGGGAATTTTGAGGTCTAAAATGGGCCTCCTAAGGAAATTATAAAATAATAGAGGGAAAAAAGAAAAAACTACTTTTTCAACTTATCTCCTAAATTTTTTACCCAAATTTCAAGCGGGGGTACTTGTTGGATGCAAAATTTAATTCCTCATCCAAGGAGTACGCATGTTGCACCCTTTCGATGGACCCTGCTACACGAAAAAATGAGAAATACATAAAAAACATGATTATAATCACATTTTTCATGTATTTCTTATTTTACATGTAGCGGGACCCATCAAAAGTGTGAAACATGGGTACTCATTGGATGAAGAATTAAATTTTGCATCCAACAAGTACTCCCGCTCGAAATTTGAGTAAAACATTTGGGAGATAAGTTTAAAATACGAGTTGAAAAAGTAGTTTTATTATTTTTTAATCTTTTTACCCTTTTACTTAAAAAATGGTGAATCATCCCCCATGGTTGACATCATCATCTTAAATTCTATTGGTTCTTATAAATTTTATTTTTGTTGTACATTTTTCTTAGGAGGCCCATTTAAGGCCTCAAAATTCCCCTAATGAATAATCACAATAACTTCAAAATTGGAAAATACACTTGTGCCATCAATATCTACATTGATACCATGAAGTCGACCCATAGGAATGTTTTTATGATGGTTTTCCATCCTTAGCTGAATGGATGACCATTGCAGCTTAAGTCCCTCCATATGTTTCCATATCTGTTTTGGAAAAACATTGGCATCTGATCCAAGATCAAGGATTACTTGGTCCATTTCATACTCTCCGATCTGCGCAGTGAGCCACATTTATGTGCCAGTTCTCTTCTTATGTTTTTAGACCCTATGCACTACGCTTTGTTGCGGTTATTTGTCTTCTTTACCAGCACATTTCTCAATCAAATCCTGCAATACCTCCACAAATTTCTTATCCATGAGCAACTTCATACATGTCTACAAGAAAGAAACTAGAATGGATGGATCAACTTCCTAGGATTTAGTAATCTCCTTGGGTTTATTCTTCAACAGAACTGCTTGTCTTTGCGCTATTGATGTCGAAGCTCCAGGTCTCATAAAATTATTCTTCGTGTCCATGAAGGTTTCTCTTTCACATTGTATATTCAACCCATTATTCTTGTCTCTAGCTTTCTAGAGCCATGTATCCTGCATACGTTTGTTACATTCCACTTCATCTTCTCCTGTATTTATACCACTTCGGGTCACTATGTTGACAGTTAGATCTTCTTTGTGTGGTTAAAATCTCATTATTTGTATGTTATAGGTAGGTTGTTGATTGCGCTTTTCCTACATTTTGTCCAATAATGTAGCACAAACCTCAATTTCATGATAAAATGTGTGACAATAACTATAAAATACAACAACGGGATTGTGACAATATTTGGTGAAATGTCTACATTGACCACAATTATAGAATATGATTTGTCCATGACCTCGTCTAGTGCCTCCTCCTTGGCTATTCCCTCAGCCTTGGAACCTCCTCACATTGTTAGCAAACCTGAATCTTTGCAACCTTCAGCTTTTACTCAGTATTCTCCTAGACTTTGCATCATTAGATCATAGCTTCGACAATGCTTTTCATCATGTTGCACCGAAATACATAGATTACATAATAATTTATTCGGCAACCGGATGTACTTATGCAACAGATGAAAGTTGTTAGGCCTCGTATATGCCCATGTTTTCATCATGAAACATCACTGTTTATACCCTAAAACCCTAGGTTTTTAGCTCGTGCTATACCCTAATTCTGTCACTTTTGGCCAAATACTCTCTATGGTTGATTATCATCAATTTATTAACTTATATATGATTAAACATGATTTTTTCATGTTTTACTGATGATTTTTTTGTTGAAGTACATTTATTACAGGAGTCCATCGTTGAAATCTCTCAGAAGCCAATTAAATATGGGAATGCCTAATTTGGGGCTTTGGCACTTTCGACACGCTTCCGGAGAATCTGGGAGAGGTTATTATAAAAAATAATATTATGATAGCTCTCCATAAGTTGGATTCGACCCAGATCACTCATATGGGTCTCTAGAAGGAAATTACCCAAATTTTCCAAATCTGTAAAAAATTGTAAACTACTAATTTTCGCCTCAATTTCTGTGCAGAGGAAGGCGAAATGAGAAATTTGGGAACATTAGTTTTTATCCCAATATAGGAAATTTACTAACCCTATAAAAAATTTTAAAACTCACTTACGGTTGTGGAGATATTTAGGGGGGATTGAGGCTAATATATGTAAAATTTGGAAATTTCCAGAATTGTCAAAATCTCCCAAAACAACCTTGTTTTGGATTTTTAGGTCAAAGGCAGTTGAAACTACTATAGATCAGCACATCACAACTTTTAGAATCAATTTCATCTTATCTCCATGGCCATGTATGGAGCATTTTTGAACCAAAAGCTAAAAATTGAATGTTGTAATCTGAACTAGTAGATTAAGTTAGTATAGGAATCCCTTTTTTTTTATCTACATACTATTTTGTAATATGAAGGCTGTTTATAAAGCCTGTGCTGTAAGAAGATAAATACAACACATGAAGTTTATTAGTCGTGGAGCTATTTGTTAAGTCAATTTGTAAAACTCTGTTTTTAATTCAAGACCGTTCTACCATGATCTGAAGCTTGTGTTGATCGAAGCTGTGGAGTGAAGAATTCATACATTTTTAATTAGTTTGTTGACCACCTCTTTACTTTTGTAAGTTCATATCCCAGGTGTGGTAAGGGCCCACCACATCCTGGGAATTTTTATTCATTATAGGTAGATTTTAATTTAGCTGCGTGGATTTTCATTAATTTGATTTCGCATTTACTTTCAATTATCATTCAGTCATTCCCATAATTGAAATTGTCTGCTAAAGAGTCTGGTTTCCTATATTGAAAGTGTTCTCGTGTGCGCACATCCTTGATTGAGCGTTTTTATGAAGTTTATTGTTGATCCCTATTCATTGAAGCCTTCAAATTGAATTGCAAAAGATCATTATGGATTAAATCCACGAAAATCCGTGAATATGTACTCCATCATGATGATATAATCCATATGCTGAAATGATTTAACAGAAATCCATGATTAGTGTGAATTCCCTACTCTTAGTCAAACTATATTATCAGTGAATCGATTCAACCAAACGTAGAGCTAGGTGTGTGTTGATATTCCAATTAAAATTCAAATCTCCTGTAGCTAAGTGATGGAATTTTCCAATCCCCTGCTTTGAAACAAGAGACCAGCACACTTCAAATTATAGACTTGATTTCCTTATAACCATAGGTGGCATTCAGCCAAGGTATGCATAACAGTTTGATTTGAATATTGTTTGATGTCGAATCATTTTTGAAATTCGATTTCGTTTCCTGGCATTTGATTTATGTTGTTGTAGCAGAGGTAATTTCATATATCAAGGATCAGTTTGGGAATGTCATGTTAAAAGTTCTGTGATTGTGGCTATAAGTGTGCCTGGTTCTTTCCGTAAGGAATTTTTTCCATTTTTAATCCCATATGAATAATTTTGAATTGAAGTTTTTCTTAGATACAAATTTAAGCATATACTCTTTCATCTTTCTAAATAAACGATTTTACCGGATGCGTTCATGTGGAATGGACAGAGCATGGTTATATGCTTTTAATTAAATATTATGTGAGATAAGTAGATAGGACTAGAGTACATGTGGAATTGCTAGATCGATTCCAATAGGAAATCATAGCTCAAATTCGCAAACGGATTTAATGTTCATTTCATGTGTGTGTAGCTTAGATTTGTAAACATAGTTGAATTGCTCGTAGCAGATGCATGTCATTTCTAGATTGAACAATTATGTTTGAATTCCATGTGTTTGGTTTGAAGAAGTAGATTTTCGTTCAAATTGGAGTTTGTGGCTTGATTTTATCATTGCTTAAGGTATAATAGGAGTGTGAAGTTTTGTTCATTGAAGAGTGACCGATATAGGTTCTTTTGGGGTCTTAGCTAGCAAGTTACTAGAAGACCCGTGTGTTGACTAGGTAGGAGAAAGTAGATGATTCATAGAATAGTTCTGAGCAATTTTTCTTCATTTATTTTGGTGTGATTAAGTAGAGGTTTACAGTATTGTTTTATTTTTCATAAGATTAGGCTTTGGAGTGGGAGGTCATTTACAAAGATGGTTGTAGCATTTAGGTCGAGTTGAATTGGCAAGATTATTTTGAGTGAGTGCATATTCCCTTAAGGACAGAACGATCATGGTAGAATCTTAACCAGTGTTCCTTTCTAAATCGATGCTTGAAATTGCATGTTAAGGTTCATATTTTGGTGCAAGTTTCAAAATCCTAGTCCATAAGAATAGCAGTTACGAAGTGATTTAACCCCTGCAACTTGGTTCAAAAACAATTATTCGTTAAAGATTGAAACATTTTATTGCAACTTTCAGAGGATGATTAGATGACTGCCAGTGGTAATTTATGTGAACTTGTCAACTTTTAATTTCAAGATTGAATCCATTTCTGTTTCTATGTCTTAATGCAACGTGTGTTGATTGAGTTGGTAGCATTATCTTATTGCAGAAACCAGAGTGTCGATTGTTGTAGAAGTTGGAGTAATTTTTCCAAAGTGTAGTTAGTAATTTGATGAAAGACAACTTTAATTAAAAGATGATCTCCAGAGTACAATTGTGAATTTTAATATCTTGAGTTTATTTCAGTTTGGTTTGAAAAGTAGAAGTTGGGGGATTAAAACTATCAGAAGTAGGTAATACATATATAGATGGGTCAGCTAGGTATGAAAGATCAATGGCTATCATGACTGAAGTCTGTGTGTAAAATCGATATTCAAATCAGTGCGATAGTGCACCTTTTTGCTTGACACCAGTATAGTGAAATTGGCATGAAGTGTTGTCATTAGAGTTAATTAGGGATACCATTAGTGATTGTGAGCTCACTGTGTGAGTGTGGAATCAATTTATAGGTGAATCTAGATTAATCAGTTTCTTCCAAGTGTGGCTTATGAAAGTTATAATTAGGGTTTTGGCATTTTTTTAGGAAAGATTGAATTGTTAAATTGAAGTTTGTTAAAGACTAGGTATTTTATTTAGAGTAATTAGGTTTTGATTTCAGTTCAATCACGAGATAAATTAAATAAAGAGTTAAGTGCTCAAGTCAAATTCAATTATTGATCGTGCTTGGAATGATGAACTAATCCCTTTTCTGCAATTTGCGTGTTTATGAGTATTTGTGTGTCTTGAATCTTAATTAATTATCATAAGGAATCATTAAAACTTTGACCTACAAAGTGAATCAAGAAGTGCAGTGCAACTCGTATTTACAAGCTCAGATTGACAAGTTAAATATTAAGAGCTTTAATTCATCAATTAAAACTCTCAACAACAGTATTTTGTGGAGTGATGGCTTGAAACTTTGCATAAAATACACTAGAAATTTGGTCCCATATTTTTTGAAGTACTTGGCCCAGGTTTCAATGGAATCGGCATCCCATTTCCCAAGTAATCTCTAAAAACAGGACACTGAACCTTATGGGGACCCTTCACTTTGCACTTTATGCACCAAAATTCTGCGCGAACTTCTTTTCCCTTCTTCAAATCTTGAAGTTCCATGTGTAATATTCCTAACTGGGTTTGAATCTACTAAACCCCTATGTTAGTATCCCCTACTGGTGAAGCTTCTAACTTCATCGTAATCTCCAATGCTTCAGCTTGGGTTGCGACCTTCTACTATGATAATGGAAATCTAAGATGAGGTAAAAATCCAACGATGAATAATTCCTTGTGCTTCTCATCAAGGGTCTCGAAGCTAACTAGATTTAAGAGTGTCTTAAACCTTTGATCGACTTCCCACACTGTTTCAGTGGCTAATTTCTTGATCTATTTTATCTCTGTAATGCACTGGGATGGTGACTTCGATTTCTTAAATTCATCATTCAGCACAGTCTTAGTCTGAGCCAACGTAGCATTTCGGTTCATCACGGAGTATTTCATATAACAGGACAAATATTTGTCCTGCGACACTATGACCAACCGTGCTTTCTTCATATTCTCATCAGTAATGTTTTTTTATCTCCATATAACTTCTACAAAAAACCATAACTGCTCAGGATCATATGATCCTTTGAAAAGAGGCATCTTAAGTGAGTGATCCATGGTGAATGGGGGAGCTAGAGGTGGAGGAACATAATAGGGATGGGTTTTTATGGGAGTGGAAGGTTGGGAAATTCCATAAGCACACTAATGATCTTCAAATTTTATCGATGCTCTTCTAGGGGTAGCAGGGCGGCTTTCTCCTTCTTTGGTTTCAGATCTAAATAATGTATTATTATCAAACTCAATGTAATTTTTCTGATCTACCCTAAATCTCTTACCCTATCGTGTAGTTCTAGTTTTCTTTCCTTCGAACATTAATCTAATTGGATTCACTATACACTCTTTTCACCCAATAACATCTTATTCCAAAGCTTCAATGAATTCAAGTACTTACCTTGTGGGCCTTTGAAAAATGTAATATTCCTAAATTAGCATGCACGAATGGGAATATTAATTTTTCTCTTAGCATCTAGTTAGATGAATAAATGTGTAAGGAGACCCATAAATATCTTAAGTAGGCATAAAATCCCTCTTAATATGAAAAGGGGTCATGTTAATAATTGGATCAAGCATCCTCATGTGTGAAAAAGGGCTAATACATGTGGACAAGGTCAAGTTTGACCAAGTCAACAACACTAATATGGGAGGAGTGGATCATCAATAAAGACAACTCAATGTGAATGTGGATCAGTTTAGCTAGTCAAAATAAAGACACCTTGGGTGTGAAAGCGGACAATGCATGGAGACTAAGTCAAGGTTGACCAAATCAAACAGCACTATAAATAGAAGAGTGGAACTAATGAAGACATCATAATTTTGGAGGAGGAGCCTTTGCATGGAAGTAACCTCATAAATGGGTGGGACCCATGGTGAGGAAGCTCATCAACTATATAATGGAGCGAATGGCAGCCATATGGGGGAGGATGGAGAATATAATTTTATGATTGTTTTTGTTTGGAATTATTGCATGCTTCATCTATTTAGCTAATTTTGTTGTAATGTTTAGTACAAGGGTTTTCTCATGCGGGAATTCCCCACTCTTCCTTGGAGGACTTGTTGAAGAAATGTGAGAGGAGAATTTTGGGAATCATTTCCACTATCTGGCATTGGGCCAAGCAGTCACCTATAGCTACAGTTCATTCCCTTGGATAAACTGCATTATTTTTCATGGTGTTGCAATGGGAGGGTTAAAACCCTTATTTTATGAGCTAGCTTCCCACGAGGAGGATCAGCGTTTTCCCCGGAAAGCTAGTAGGAGGAGCTACAACCATTTATTTGTATTATCAGCTACATTTATGCAGTGCTTCATCCATACTGCATGATTCAGCCATAGATCTACAACATATACTTATTGCATCTCATGTTTGTTAAGAAACCCTTGCCGGGTCATCTTGGATTTATGTAAAAGAGACTAGATCTCAGTTTTTAAGCTCCATTGACTAATATATCAGCAGATCTATTTTGTATCTCCATTTTTTAGTATAAACCCTAAGTAAACTACGTTGTTACTTGTTTCAGTATTTATTTGTTGCAGTAGTCATGGGGTTGAAGTTTTTTTAAGTTGTTTTGATCTTGGGAGGCCTATTTAGCTAAGCTATAATGATTTTTTTCTCATCTCCTTTTTTATTTGGTTTTCATAATGTATAATCTAAAGGATCCATGGGTTGATTTTGACTGTTATAACACATATTTCTGAAAAATGCATTTTATGTGCTTATATTGCTGATTTTTATTACCTATTATATTTATTTATAAACCCCTTCTTAAAAATTTTATTTAATTTACTTATTTATTTAGTTATTAAAAAAAAAATTCCCCCCCAATTCCTTCTTAGGTCCCTTAGTTTATTTTTATTTTAATTAATTTATTGATTTTCTTAACAATTAATTAAGTAATTATTTATATTTTAAACCAAAATCTTTTCCCCTCCCTATAACCCATTTTACTTATGTTGTGGAGGTAAATCCCCTCTGCGGATAGAGGCGATCCCTACTAGCCCAGACTGGGTCTAGCAACAATCAATCACGCTATAGCGCAGGTTCCTAATTGAAAATAAACCAAATAGCGATGAAGGCTTACCTGGAATCCAACGTAGTTGTTGTAGAAGAGGTGGCGCTCCCGTTCCTCAGCTCTGGCAGATCACGATCCCCACGATCTCTGTGATGGGAGACCTGCACATGCGAGAAACAAAACAAACGCAAGTGTAAAATCCAGTAGATGCAACTATATGTCAGTCAGAAAGGACATAACTCGTCATCATAAACAACAAGAGTGGAACCATAACCAATAGTCGTTCATTAATAATCAATAAAAGGAAAATTACAACCATAGTTCTGACGCTGAATTCTCCTTCGGAGGGGTTGCCAGCAGAACACGTCTCAAAAAACCTGTCAAGGATGGGACAAACTTCTCTCTTTGGACCTTGATGATAGTCTCCTTGCTTGAAATTGGCCTTAATGGAATTATGGAGGCTCTTGCAGCATAAGGCTCTTGGAAATTTGGAAACTTGAAGTCTAGCTTGCCATGGAGATGGGAAAGCTTTTATAGATGGAGGAAGAAGATTTTGGATCCCTATAATCATGGGATTGGCCCTATCATCAAGGAAGCTTCCATGAGAGTTGGAAAACCACTTCCTCTCTATGGAAAATTGTAGCCAAACCTCCCAACTCAAGATAGGTATCAGTTCCTGGATCAGTTAGGACGAAACTTCCGCCATTTATTTTTAGAAAACACCTCTCAAATTGGCTGGCGCGAGTGCGAATCTAGGACAGAGCGCCAACTGGCGCGACATCTTTGAAGTATTTTCCCCATTGGCGTGGGTACTGAACTGTCTCCTCGCGCCAATGCTAAAAGGGCCATTTTCAGGGTTTTTCACAAGGAGATGTCTTCAGGGCAATGAAAGCTCTTGTTCAGAGGGATGTCATGAAAGTGGTTTCAAGCCATGTCACTGCTCACAGGACACAAAATGAGCCCTCCAATGTGGGGGATGGGGATTTCAGGGACAGTGAAAAATTACTATGTAACAGATGCCCCCTAAAGCATGAGGCCCGAGAGAGAAAGAGGGGTGAAATGCTTTACGAGAACGTGTCCAACTGGAAACTCCGCCGTTGGAAAACCTACGCGAAGAAATACAACTGATATCTCAAATACATGATATATATGCGGTATGGGCGTAGCCATCCATAACAGAGTATACAATAATCCAGATCCAAGGCATGGACCCAGCCATCCAGTGAGAATCGATCAATAGACTCAGGTATGGTCGCAGCCATCCAGTAAGGGAGTCATGTAATCAATCATAATAATCCACAAAATCGCAACCTGGATTACAACAGACACAATCTAGGGTCTTGCACTCCATCTTGACCCGAAAAAAGTACAAGTTCAAGCATGCGAATATGTGAGCTGAAGTCGAACATGCAAGAACATCACCTGATTACCAGCCAATGATGAAAGCTGTTAACAGATGCAAGAGGTACCACCAATAATGACGATGGCCCTCAAGGTACTATAGGTACAATCTATGGCATGTGAATCAGTGAGTTGGCATCGAACACCCCTAGAATCACTCGATCGGAGGCCAATGATGAAAACCTCACGTTGAATGTGAAGAACCTGCCATTGAGGCATGCAGGCTCCAAGGCACCAGAAGGGAGTCTCTAGATAAGCTTCCTAGATAATGAGTTGGAGTCGACAGGAAATGACCTTGATCGAAGGTGGGCCATAATGTTTCCCACATCATCGACATGAGACAGAGGAACGTAATGTTTTTTGTGAATCACGATCAGATGAGAATCAGGGGAAGGTTGGTATTTGCAGAGGTCAACTTCTCTTGAACATATGAACAACACGACAGTGGACTTGACAATATTTGACATCAAAAGATCAGAGGTCATATTGGAGTGGCAAAGAGCAGATGAGAGGTCAAAAGGGATTACCCAAACCCACAGAGGTAAGTGAAAAACGAGATGAGATGTCCCCAACCCAACACAAATGCAGACAAGTACCATGTTCAAGAGCGACATACTGCCGATACGACAATGATGCTGGTTCCATTTTTCCCCCGCCATTTCTGGCGAGTACCCCAATTATTTTTTATGACAAGCTTGAAGGGGATAGCATATGATTGTGATATAAGTCCATCCTAGGTCATTTAACGAGCCCTAGGAAGGAGCGACTCGAATAACGTCATTTCGACTGAATCCGATGTCATCAGGGTTTGACGAGTCTGACAAGGGAAGAAATCAGCGTCTTTTCATGTTTAGAGAGTTTGAAAAGACAGCGGAAAATTAAACTCCAGAGGTCCCTTTTCATAAATATTTCCTTAGATCCGGAAAGGTAGAAAACTATGTCTGAGGAAACCTCCTAGTCGCGATAGGCTAGGGTATTCCTTTTTCGTAAATAATCTATCCCAGCCCGAAAAAGGGGTAAGCGTATACTGGGTAGATGTCGTTTTGTGTCCACTTTAACGAGATCGAAACGACAAGGGCCTCGGCAATATTTTCATGTTTAGAGAGTCAGAAAAGAGCTGAAAGATGACTCCAAAGTAACTTTTTCGTGTTTTTACCGAGTCCGAAAAAGTATAAAATACAACTCATTTCACCGTTCAAGTCGCGTACAAACCTGTTGCTGCACACAGAGGTAAGCGTAAAATCCATTTTTGACAAAATATATTAAAATATTGATAAAAATTGACTTTTTAAACCTAATTAGAGTTCAAAAAGTTATTTATAAGTCTCAAATGGTAAAAACAAAATTACTTTTACTATTTACCTCATTGGAGAACAACAGTGATCCGTTTGGTGTGCAAACTTCTGATGGCGATTGTGACTGATCCGGGCTACTATTTAGATTCCCGTTCATTCCAGGTAAGAGGTGCCTCCCTGTACTCCGTTTTGATCCATTTTTTAATAGTTTTCCATTGCTCATTAGATTTATGTGGAAGGATTTTAAAATTTTAGGGCTCTGCCCATTGGCGCGGGTATCGGGCATGGACCTGCGCCAATGGGATTTTATATACACAAGGCCCGCGCCAAATGGTGCGACTGTTTTGAAAACAGTCTCGCCAACGGTGGAACCGAAATTTTCGCCCAAAATTTCTGAATTATGAGTAACTTAAGTGAATTTTTAAAGCATGACAGAGATCTCATCAAGGGTTCTGATCATGTTGATGCAGGCAACCGAGCAAAATGGTGATTGAATGGAGAGAGCAGGAGCATGGGGAAGAGGATGAATTAGCCATGGAGAATGAAACTTACATGAATTCCCTTAGAAATTGCGGGCTAAAGAAATTCTCCCTGACACCTTGCTTACGAGCTCAACCTAAGCTCCTACAGTACCTGATTAGTATCTGGGATGTAGATAAACAAGTGTTCAAGCTGCAAGATCAAGTATTGGAACTGGAGGTTTCTGACGTATACTTCATAACCGGACTGTCGCGCAGAGGTCCGGTGACCATTTTGACAGGGAGCAGACCATCTGGTGAAAAGATGAAGTAGGTAATGGCGAGGGTGTGCCCAGGGGCACAAACTGGATCTGGAAGCAGAAAGGTAGACATTCGCACCATCGAGGATCTAGCACTCAGAGTGGTGCTACACACCATTACGCGGGCTGCAGGAGCGCAGGCTCTGCATGAAGCCACCAAAGCCCAACTCATCCTCGCCTCTGAGTGTATGAGTCCCACACTGTTTGATTGGGCCACAACAGTGACAGTCAACATGAAGAGGCAGCCAACCAAATGCAAGCAAGCCAAACTGAAACAGTTCGGCTACAGTTCTATCCTGGTATCGTTCATTCTGGAACGACTACCAATCTTCCAGGGCCAAGGGGCCATAGCAGCTGAGTCGATACCACGAGAGCCGAGAATGGCTCGCAGGGCAGCACTGATGCCCAGAGCGAGAGGAGGCCAACAGATGTCTTGGAGGTCGGAGTTTTTTGGGTGGCTATGGTGTTAGTTGATCGTAATCGAAGACTGGCCATATACAGGAACCGATTTCACTGGTGATCCAGATCTTCCACTCCTGGAGGGAGATGATTGGGACAAGGAGTTGGGTAAGACCATCTTTTTGATTTTTATGCATTTATGATTTTTTTGTAATACATGTTCGTTCTAAATACATGCGTTATGTGTATGTAGATGTCGGCCCAAAGTGACTTGTCGGCATGTCTCCTATCTCACGGAGAACTCAGCCCACATCTGACCCTCAGGCGAAGGGTGCCAAGGGGGGAGAGTGAATTCAGAACCTCGAGGGGATTTCCCGGGGGATTCCAGATTACGCCCGGCTGGCAGATGTCCCATTAGCATACCAGAGACATACGGTGGGAGTGCCTAGTCGCCTCCACTGCGTCCTGAGACGGATAGTGCGTGCGGTGACTTGTTATCATGAGCACCATGTAGATTAGACACCTAGGGTTTATTTCATGCATATTTTTTGAGAGACATGTCGTCTCCGGATGTATTAAGACGAACATGTATATTTTTTGATTTTATGCGACGCACACTATGTAAACATTTCGATATCTATATATATATACATATCTATTTCTGGATGGATCTTTCTTTTACATGTGATGTTGTTTTACAAATTGCGCAAATTTCTATCTAAAACCAAATTAGCTACTGCATCTGTTAGTGTATTCATATGCCTGGGCATATGTTGATATGTGATATAGTCAAAATTTCTTTCCAGTAAACTAATACGCAGATACAGACGTAAAATGGATGGGTTTCTGACTGAATAATGACCGTTAAGCTGTAATACTACAAGTTGTGAGTCTAGATACACAAGTAATTCACGGATACCAAGGTTCATAGCCTCATTTAATAATTCTAATACAGCACTATATCCCGCGATGTTATTTGTAGCACGTCCCAGACACACACCTTGCAGGTTGACCAACTCACCAGCAGGATCGTAAATTACCCAGGCTGCCAAAGACAGATTCCTGGTACTGCGGGAGGCACCATCCGCGAAACCAACAAACGGATTGATGGACATCTGCAAAATCAAGAAGACCTGATCAGCAGAAAAGATGTTTACATCACACACCACACCACACATGCACACAAATGAAATAACACACTTATGTACACACACCACACCAAAAATGACTTCAAGAGTAGTATTTTTTCAGGTACAACCCATTTCTGGGCTACGCCAGCGGTACTCCTTCATAATCTATAAACTCATAAGCCCCATGCCACATAGGTTGGATCTTACCGGCCCCAAGCTTGTCATGCGCTTGATCGTATATGAGGACGAGGTCCCCTTCAACAAAGGAATGTGGAGAAACTGATTGATCAAAGTGATCTTTGACCCGCTTCTTTTGTGCTTCAATGACTAAAGAAGCTAGACGACGGGTTTCATCTAACTGTTCCAGATACAAAAGACGCTCTTCCTCGGCAGAAGTGTCGGGTAGAAGCTCCACAGCTAATTTCAAAGAAGGAATCTCGCATTCAACTGAAAGAGTTGCTTCCAGACCATACACCAATTGAAATGGTGTGAATCCAGTTGCACTCTTTGCAGACATCCGGTAGGCCTAAAGAGCTGAGAACAGTTGGAGGTGCCAATTGGATTTGTGAATACGAACTATTCGTTGAAGCATAGTGACCAGAAAATTGTTCACTGCTTCAACCTGGCCATTTTCCTAAGGGTAATATGGCATTGAGCTATCGTGGCGTAAGCCCAATCTTGAAGTCAGCTCAGCCATCATATAATCTCGGAAATGAGTACCATGGTCGGTGACGATGGCCTGAGGGACCCCGAAACGTGCAATGATGTGGTTGGAGATGAATTGGGCAGCTGTTTTACCGTCGGCAGCTAGTGTGGCCATCGCTTCGGCCCACTTGGTGAAGTAGTCGACAACGACGATTATATACGCATGCCCCCCGACCGAATGAGGGTTACACGTCATAAAATATATGCCCCATTTCGCAAAAGGGCCGACGGTAATAACAAGATGCAAAAGGAGAGGCGGCGTGCGCATCTTGCGCTGAAACACCTGGCACGCATGGCATTTACGGACTGCAACGATACAGTCTTTGAATATGGACGGCCAGAAGTAACCTGCTCGCAGAATTTTCTGGGCAGTGGCATATCCGGACATATTTCCACCACAGGCGCCACTGTAGCAGTCATTTAGGACCCTTTCAGCCTCTTCCAAGGTTAGGCACCGACAGAGCACCGAATCTACTCCAACGCGGTATAAGGTATCTCCTACGATGCAGTAGGGTTGAGACTGATGCCGAATTCGACGTCGGGCGTCTTTAGTCAACTCAAACCGAAATGTGGAGGTCTGAAGATACAAAATTATGTCTCCATACCAAGGGTCACGAGTACTGATAAGGAAAAGAGTTTCATCCGGGATATGGTCCTCGGAGTGTGAAGGAGTGGATTCTGTTGGGAGTGAGCATATAAGATCCGCGAAAACCATCGATTTGGTTGACTTAGAAGTAGTGAACTCTAAGTCAAACTCCTGCAGGATAAAAATCCATTTGGAGTATTTTCCCCCCAGTAATTGTCGAGAAAGAATATATGTCATGGGGTTGCAATCCGAAACCACTGTTATCGTACGCAACAGGATGTAGTGGCGAAAGCGCTGCACAGCGTGTACCGCGGCTAACGCCAACTTCTCGACATAAGCATAGCGTGTTTCTATATCGAGAAGGTTTCGTGATAGATACTAAACAACATGTTCATTACCATCATCATCATCCTGCACCAGAACCATAGCTATGGTGCTAAATGCGGCGGCGAGATACAAAGTGAAATCGCGGTGATAATCAGGAGGACGAAGCAAAGGAGCATTAACGAGTAATGTCTTGAGCTTCTCAAAGGATTGTTGAGCAATTTCATCCCAATGGAAGGGAACGTTCTGCTATAATAGGCGCGTCAATCCTTTGGCTACCTCCGCGTAGTTCGGGATAAAGCGTCGAAGGAAGTTTGCTTTTCCCTACAAACTCTGTAACTGATATAACGAGGAGGGTGATGGGAGATTGATGATAGCCTTGACCTTTAAAGGGTCAAGGCGAATTCCGTCTTTGGAGACTATGAATCCCAAAAGACGGCCAGAATCTACGCAAAAGATGCATTTATGAGGATTAAGCCTAATATTGTAGCGCCTACAGCGAAGGAAAATATGGCGGAGGTGTTCAGGGTGGTCCTCTCGCCTAGCTGAATGAGCTGGCAAGTTGTCCAAATAAGGCTGAATGATATGGTGAATGTCATGGAAAGCGTAAGACATCACACACTAAAAAGTGGCTCCAGCGTTCTTCAAGCTGAACAGGAGCTTCTTATACGCGAAAGTACCCCACGGATAGATGAATGCAGTCTTGTGTTTATCCTCATGTAAAATATTGATCTGACTATACCCCGAGAAGCCATCCATCAAGGAATAAATCTCACTTCCAGCACATTCGTCGATAATTTGGTCTATGAACGGAGTGGGATAGTTATCCTTCAGACAGGCACGATTAATATCGCGATAATCAACACAGACTCTAATAGTACCCTGCTTTTTATCGATAGGGACAATGTTAGAAACCCATTCTGTAAGGGGGATGGGATAAATAAAGCCTGCGTTCAGAAGTTTTTCAACTTCTACCTTAATTGCAGCGGCTTTGCGAGGATGCACTGGGCGTAAGCATTGGCGCACGGGCTTCGCACCAGGGTAGGTTGGAATTTCATGAACTACGATACTGGGATCGATCCCAGGCATTTCCTCATAAGACCAGGCAAACATATCTCTGAATTCTTTAAAAATATCACTATAGACTTGTATCTCATCAGGAGAACAAGTCACTCCCACGTGTATATTCTCAACGATCCCTGGTTTAACAGAGATGTCGATCGGGATGGTTTGAGTGATATTACTCAGGTTTCCTTCCGAAAGAACCTCATGTGTCAAAATGGGCGTTTGGAGAGGAGGAGTAGGAACCTGAGATACATAACGCTCTAGAAAATCCGACATTTCCCCCAGGCAGGGCATAAAGGAGGAACGATGATGTCCATCGCTCCAAGGCAGCTCCTCAAGAGACATTGTTTCAATAATGGCTTCATCAGAAGGAAAAGTCTGTTTGAGAAGATCAGGCGAATCAGCCTGACCAAGCCAGGGGGATTGAGAGTAGACATCTAGAGCCATGCTCAAAGGAGCATGCTGAGGAGGTGGAGGATCAAATGTAGCAACAATTTCACAGTAGCTAATCTCTACTGGAGTCAAGGGCATTGATTCTTCAAACTCAAACACCTGCTCAGGCGTAGGTATGAGCCAGGGGTCATCAGACCTGGAGATCATGTTAACTTGAGCGGTGTGTGGTGGTGGTTCGGGAAAAATACCCATGAGGACGGGGTCCTTGAAGAGATCGGGTCCTACACTTCAGGGGTATTTTGGATCTGATCCATGTATGGAACGATGTTCTCAAAGGTGGAGGTGAAGAAGAACAACTGATCCACCATAACGATTTTTCCCTCGTGAGGGAACTTAAGAAGTCCAAAAACGGTGGATGGCACGCATAGCATCACATGAGTCAAGCTGCGGTTGAGAAGTATATTGTAGTTAAGCTTGGCATCAACTACTTCTACTTCTACGTTAACTATCTTCCCCTGTAATGTGATCACTAAACTCTCGAGAACACCCAGGGGTTTGGATTCCCGACCATTGAATGCCTCTAGGGCATTGGGAGATGATGAAAGGGCCGGAGAGCCGATGACCTTCCAGCAAGCGGACGACATAACACAGGTAGAGGCACCTTCATCCACAACGGCCCTATGGATGTTAAGACCGTTGATCCCGACTTGAATAACAAGAGCGATCTGATGCGGAAGTCGGGGGGTGAAATTCTCTAAGTCGAAGGTGAGAAGACTTCAATCGGCGAGATCAATGCCACCGATTGCAGACAACAAAGCCTTCCGTTGCGAAGGAAAACTTTGAATAACTTTTAGTGCAGACATAGCAGAAGACGCCTGTGCCAAATCCTCAACAATATTGTAGTGATGAGAGGCACGGGCATTTGGATTGTACGAAGATCTTTGAAGAACACCTTTAAAAGGTGGCTTCACAACAGGTTCAGGAGTAGGCTTCTCAATTTCCAACGAACCAGAGACAGGTGGGGGAGGTGGTCCATCTGCAACCGCCTTCCTAGGTGCTTTCCGCGATTCGTTGTAATCCTTCGAACGTGTAGCAATAGAGATAGGTGCAACACCATTCATCATAAAAACTTGGGACCCAAATGGTACAGATGGCGAAGGTTGTTCAACCATCTGGGTTTGCTGAGATAGGAATGGTTCTTTAAGAACTGCCGGAGTCCCTTTAGAGCCTTTGAGAAGTTGACTAACTTCAGATCGTCGTGGACAATCCTTGGTATAATGGTCTCCTTCACAAATGAGGCAAGGGTACTTCGGTTTACGTTGAGAACCATCCTCAGTACGCAGTTTGGATTCCGGTGTTGGGGCATCGGATTTGGATTTACCTTTTCCCTTCTTTTTCCCTTTGGAGGCTTTCTCCATAGGACGGGCTTGAATGGCGTTAACCTCTGCAGTTTTGCCAGAATCGGTAGGGGCGGGAGGAGCAGAATTATTGGATGAGTTGGACTTCTACTTCCCATTCGAGGATTTCTTCGAATTTTGAGATACGGAGCCAATAACACCATCCACCGCTGGGGTAGGTGGGGCTTTTGAGGTTCCAGACCGTGGAGCATCAGGCAAGATATCATACAGCGTGTCGGATTGTGAGTATACCAGATCCAGATATTGAGCACGCGCGATGGCTTGTTATTCAGTCACACACGCTCCCATAGAAATATCTTGGGCGATTTTGTTAACAAAGGAGGTGGTGAACCAATGAGTTAGTATCTGATCAGGTATATGAAACTTGATCAGTCTATGACGACGTCACCACTCATGAATGTGATCTGAAATGTGGGTGGCTTTGTCCTGCTTCAACGAAGTCAGGAGGTGCGTCCCGGCTTCGTAACGAACCGGTAACTGAAAATGAGTCAGAAAAACCATGGCTAAGGTATTGAAATATTGAAAGATGCCACGGGGTAATTCAATATACCACTTAGCTGCAGAGCCAGTCAAAGTGCGTTGGAAGAGGCGAAGACGAACTGAATCATCCACCCAAGAATTGGATGAACACCAAAGATGGTAGGTCATCACATGAGCTTGGGGGTACTCCCCAGCTTTATCCTCAAACTTGGGGCAATCGCCAGGCACCTTGGTGGGAACCGGAGGCCAATAAGGATTATGTAGTATTGGATCATTCGTTAATTTTGAAACATTCGGCAACTCCAAGGTAGCCAGGAACGAAAATGGCAGATTAGATGGCATACCTTGCCCTGGGTAAGGACCAGTACCTATACTCCACGCCGGTTGGGAATATCCTTGCCCCCATGGGTTCTGTCCAGCAGGATTATGACCGTAGGGGGTGTAGGTGTTGTAACCAGCTTGATTCGGCTGCTGGTAACCAGCGTATGGGGGTTGATAACCAAAGTATGGACCCTAATTAGGAGTCGGCCCCGTATAAGTAGCATTTGGATTTGGCTGCTAAGTATAGGTATAACCGGGTTGTTGAGGACGATAGTTAGACCCTTGGGGCTGGATATAATTCGGTTGATATTGACCATGAGAATAGTACCCGCCTTGAGGTTGAGTGGGCTGCTGGTAGGTGGGACCCTGCTGAGCCTGATAATTAGGGTGCAGCGGTTGATTTGGCTGCGACATCGAATAAGTCGGCTGTTGTGCAGGGTTAATAGGATGGACAGGCTGGCCTGGTTGAGCAGGCTGGCCTGGTTGAGCAGGCTGACCTGGATTAACAGGTCGACCCAGATGAACAGGTTGAGCTGGTTGCGTAGGTTAACCTGGCTGTTGAGAAGCACCAGGTTGTACTGGATGAACCGGTTGGCCTGGGGGTGGAACACCGGGTTGTGCCGGATAGACCCGTTGGCTTGGTGGAGGAATGGAGCCAGGTGGTGGCTGGTAACCGGGTTGACCTGCAGCAGGACCATAAGATGGTCCTAGATGGTGTGCAACGTTTGGATTAATAGGATACTGAGTTTGCATGGGTTGAGAAGGCTAGATTTTCCCCCCAGGACCATATACCGGCCCCGGTTGGTACCCCGGCTGAGGCTGCACAGGTTGACCAGAAGGGTTGTAATACTGTCCTTGCGGACCGTATGATGGCCCTTGCTGGCCCGCAGGATAGCCTTACATGGGCTGCCCCTGTGGGTCATAAGGATAGCCAGGTTGGCTCGAAGGTTGGCCTTGGAAAGGTTGCCCTTGCGGGTTATAAGCCAGGTTATAAGGTAAACCTTGAGCATGGAGGTAAGCCTCAGGAGCGGGTAGACATAAAATGTCCCCGTGCTCATCATACTGACCTGGAAAAGCATACACGGGTGTACCATCCTATGCATAGTGCGAAAAATAAGAGCGGTTGGGATCTTGGGAGGATGGTCCAACCTCGGGGTTCGGTTTTTGTAGGGACAACCAAAACTCCTCCGGAGAGATGTTCTCCGGCATAGCAGTCGCTATATAAACGTCTTCAGGAGGCGACATAGCCCTCGCGGAGGGTGCCATGACAGTGGGTGCAGATGTGGCCACACAGACAGTGGGCCGAGCGGGTACAGAAGTGATGGGTGTCTAAGGAGACATCCCCAATGAAGGAGCAACCGGCCTCGTAGAAGGAGCTGACACCCCCATAGAGGCTGCAGTGGCAATAATCTAACCCAAGGATCTTTACCCTGCTGGCAATGAGAGACCAGATGATGACATAACTGTTATTTCAGGGCTGTCTCCTGGAAATAATCTTCGTGGGAAGAGCTGATAGTATTCACCAGACATTGGGATTTCCTCACTAGAATCACTCATGTTTGAGCCTGCCACTAGATCTCGTAATAGACGGCGAGGACTAGGAGGAAAAACAACAACTACAAAAGGCGAACCCGATGTAAGAGAAAGGAACTCAGCCCCTACTCTCAATTCAGACCAAGAGTCGGAAAAGGGCCAATTGAACTCAACTGGTCCCCCAAAGGGTTGCTTAGAAACAATGGGCTGCTGAAGTTCAGCAGAGGATTGAGAAACCTCTGATGAATCGTCCGTATATGGGCTACCAGTAGACGAAACCGAGGGTTCCGCCACTGTGGTAATAACGACAAGAGAAAAATATCAAACACACACACGGGCTGAAAAAGAGTCAATACACACAATCAAACGGCCAGCAAGCAGAATCTAACAGGGCGTGTGATCGCGGGTGATTAATTTTTTACCACATTGAAAAATAAGAAACTTCACCGTTTCATGTTTTAAGAGTCGAGAAACAGTTGAAAAGGTGACTCTATCTCTTTCAGATTTGACACAAGCGTGAAAGGAGAAGCGCTTGGTGATCCTTTCAAATTTAGGGAGTCAGATAGGATCAAAATGACTACTCAGGAATACTAGGCAAAGGGTATACCAAATAACTGTGAACTGCAATATACACCTTTGTTTCAAAATGAAAGAGAAATCAACCAAGGACTTTCTGTACGTGTAGGAAATATCCTCGAATGTTGTGTCCGGTGTATCACAGGTATAGGGAAGCATACTCGGCTTCCTATGGATAAAGGATTGAAACCTAGTGGGGTCTCCCTTTATAAACGCGACGGTACGGGGAGCACAAGTCCATACTATCGCTGTCTAAAGCCAAGAGGCGAACGACAGCTACTAGGTTTAAAGACGTTGGAACACATCTCTATCCTAGACCTCTAAATGTGTTTCGTTAGATTTCAATGCTGCCTTAGTGTAAATTGAGTAAATTTTAAAGTTTATCTTCAATTACGTTTCAGTTTTCAGGCCCTAGCGAATGTAGTGTCTCAAAATCTCTTAAATGCAATCTATATGCCACAGTATATCATTTCATTCGATGAAAGCTACTTATGAGAGAGTTGAGAGCTTTTCACACAACAACGAAATGAACAGGAAACAACCAATGATGTCTCTAATGCAGTTAATGAAAACTAAAAAGATTTTCATTCAAAGTTACCAATCACTACTAACATCGAAAAGATGTAATTCTCATTAACTAATGAAAAGAACAAGAGATTTTTTTTTGTATTTTTTAATGTTTCAAAGCAAAGTGCACTAAAAAATGAAAACTAATGCGAAGGAAATTCAAGAAATATAACAAGAGAGCAAAACCAAGCAATTTCCTCTCAATGGAAATAACAATCAGAACTCAAATCGACCAAAATTCCCTCAATGCGAAAGAATCCAAAGATTCAAAATGAGCCGTGTAATCTAGGCCCAAGACGAGACGAAGTGAAATTCGAATGAAGATGGAAACAATCACTCAAACAATGCAATGAGACAATAGAAAACCACCAAATAAATGCAAGGAAGCAATCAGAAGGTTGATTGAACCGAAAGAGACCAAAAACTCCTAAGGAAGGCTCGACACACAACAGCACCTAGATGACCTAGGGATAAAACGCAAAATCGATGGAAATGGGAAAACAACCAAAGGATGAAGGTAACAGCCAGTCAATCCATGCTCCAAAACACTCAAACAGTGGAAAAATCAAGACCAAACACACAGATTAGGCTCAGGAAGCTCAGAACTGAGAAAACCCTAGTAGCTCACTGGATTGGCGCGACTGTCAGGCTGAAACTAGCACCAGAGACGAATTGGCACGGGTAATACACAAGCAACATGCACCAATGGGCGCGACTGTCAGGCTTAAAAGCGCGCCAGTCGAGTTTCCCAGTCAAAAATAAAAAAGAATCAATCCAATAAGCAGACCAGTGAATGATCAAGCTATCAAAGACCCAAATCCACAAAAAGAACCAGCCCAGAAGAGCTAATCAAGAAAGGAGAATCAAGAATCAACCAAAAAGGCAAGACAGTGCTCCAAGGGTTCAGTTTACAAACTAAACCGGAGATTGACTGAAGCGGCTTTGATCTACTTCGCAATTGCAGAGCAAAAGCGTTTCGAAGGCTATCTGGCCAACTTCAGGCTCTGTTTATAGCTTATAAAATGAACAACAACAAGCCAATGAATCCCCAGCGGAGTCGCCAATTTGTTGTGGAGGTAAATCCCCTCTGCGGACAGAGGTGATCCCTACTAGCCCAGACCGGGTCTAGCAACAATCAATCACGCTATAGCGCAGGTTCCTAATTGCAAATAAACCAACTAGCGATGAAGGCTTAGCTGGAATCCAACGCAGTCGTTGTAGAAGAGGTGGCGCTCCCGTTCCTCAGCTCTGGCAGATCACGATCCCCACGATCTCCGTGACAGGACACCTGCACATGCGAGAAAAAAACAAACACAAGTGTAAAATCCAGTAGATGCAATTATATGTCAGTCAGAAAGGACATAACTCGTCATCCTAAACAACAAGAGTGGAACCATAACCAATAGTCGTTCATTAATAATCAATCAAAGGAAAATTACAACCATAGTTCTGACGCTGAATTCTCCTTCGGAGGGGTCGCCAGCAGACCACGTCTCTCGAAACCTGTCAAGGATGGGACAAAATTCTCTCTTTGGACCTTGACGATAGTCTCCTTGCTTGAAATTGGCCTTAAGGGAAATATGGAGGCTCTTGCAGCATAAGGCTCTTGGAAATTTGGAAACTTGAAGACTAGCTTGCCATGGAGATGGGCAAGCTTTTATAGATGGAGGAATAGGAGTTGGAATCCCTATAATCATGGGATTGGCCCTATCATCAAGGAAGCTTCCATGAGAGGTGGAAAACCACTTCCTCTCTATGGAAAACCGTAGCCAAACCTCCCGAATCAAGATAGGTATCAGTTCCTGGATCAGTTAGGACGAAACTTCCACCATTTATTTTTAAAAAACACCTCTCCAATTGGTTGGCGCGAGTGCGACTCTAGGACAGAGCGCCAACTGGCACGACC
This sequence comes from Pinus albicaulis, assembly GCA_034641835.2. Taxonomy (NCBI): domain Eukaryota; kingdom Viridiplantae; phylum Streptophyta; class Pinopsida; order Pinales; family Pinaceae; genus Pinus; species Pinus albicaulis. The sequence goes on from CM076582.1 coordinate 991,117,515, forward strand.
TCTTTGAAGTATTTTCCCCATTGGCGCGGGTACTAAACTGCCTGCTCGCGTCAATGCTAAAAGGGCCATTTTCAGGGTTTTTCACAAGGAGATGTCTTCAGGGCAATGAAAGCTCTTGTTCAGAGGGATTTCATGAAAGTGGTTTCAAGCCATGTCACTACTCACAGGTCACAAAATGAGCCCTCCAATGTGCGGGACGGGGATTGCAGGGACGGTGACAAATTACTGTGTAACAACTAATAATTTATTAACCCATATGTAAAAAAAAATAAAAAAATATTTAATTAATTAATTTATTAACTAACTTTCTAACGGCTAGTCTTAACAGCTAGTTCTCAACGGCTAATTCTAGGCAATGATGCATCTCCACTATTTATTTATTGAGATCGATTAGTCTCTCCACCTTATCCTGAGGATGAACCACATTAGCTGGTTCAAAACGTCGACCTAATCCTAATGATGTGATTTTTCCAAGTATTTTTATCTACATTATGGATCACAAAAGTCTTAGATCTAACGTAAATCAAATAAAAAATAATATTTTCAAATTATAACATATATTTTATAATTTTTAAAACTATATATCATAAATAGGTGCAAGGTGTGTAATACATTTTATAATTTTAAATTCCAACAAATTATATCTATATTTATAATTATAATTTATTATTTAATCAATAAAATATGATATGTATTAATTATATATTATATTTCTTAATGATGATGATGAAAATGACGATTAACATCCACTAATACCAATGTGGCCTACAGAACCTTAAGAAAGGAAAAAGAGTCCAAGTTTGATTCTTCAAATTCTTGTTTCTATGATCATAAAGAAGGGAAAGAAGAGCTCCAAGATCACTATAGGTGGGTTGACTTAATAAGTCAAGAAGATAAGAAGTGTGATAGATGTTAGGGAATTGAAAATGGATGTGAGTAAGAACCGAACAATCTAAAAAGAAGTGTTTTTCATCTTCCACCTATTTAGTATCACAAATCTGATAATTTTATTCATATTTTTATTTTATTTTAAATTTATATGATTTAAATAATTATTAAATTTATTATATTATTAATAAAAAATAATTAAAAAAATTGAAAAAATAATATCAATACAAATAGTATAAACAATATGTTATGATTTTATGAATTTTACTAATTATATTTGATATAAATTATTAAATATATTATTAAGTATAATAATTTTTTTACGAATTGTATAAACTGTTTTTGCATTATTGAAATAGATATTAAAGAGAGTTTGATTTTATGGAAACTATCATAATAATAGTAATACAAATATATAACCTTTGGCCTTTGGCTTTGCAATGGATTTAAAATTTGCGACATGTAAAATAAGAAGTATGATGCCTATAACTATGTTGGATGACTATATAATTGTTATTAAAAAGAAAAAGAAAAATGTTCTAGCATTCAAGGAGTGGGAAGTCCACCTAAACAGGCATCGTGCCTTATCCCCTTGAATAGTTCGACTCTAAGAGTTATTTTGATCAAGGAGTTATAAATGTGAAAATTATTAAATTTATATAAATAATTTAATATTTAAAATAATTATATTTATATTAAATATTTCAATAGAATATATAAATAATCATAATAATTAATTTTAAAGAATATATCACTAAAGTATTATTATAAATAATACTTTAATTTAAAATCATATAACTCACATTAAGTTTCAATTAAATTAAACAATTAAAGAAAAGAAAGCATTTGGAAATATATTTTCACAGTGAAAAAGTTCGTAACTATTCATATTAATGATCAGCTACCTGTTACATATTGCTGTAGTATATAAACTACTGTTCAGTCCGAAACATATACAATTACAATATCAGTCAGATTTCCATAGAAAACTGTAGGCAGTCACAGTCCAAAAAAAACATGACATATACAGTGTAAAGACATAATAAGTCCCCTAGTAAGTTCGGTGCATAACTTACTAAATCCTACAGACCCAGAATATAAGTATGAAATGTTATACATGCCGAATATATAAATGAGGGGAGGTAAGCAAAATCTCCCTGCAAGTAGCTGTAAAAACTAAACAACAAAATCTGGAGGAGCCTCCTCGATAAAAGGCCGATGATAGTATCTGTAGATCTGTCCCTCTGTGTGCTCTGTGATATGCCAGGTACCCCAGGTCAGCTCCGTAGCTTCTTTGGACAGTTGATCAGCCTCTTTGTTCCGAGACCTGTAAATATGAGTCACAGTGATGGAGTCAAAGAGTGTTCTGAGATGGTGAACCTCATGCAGCAGTGCAGACAGTGTGTGCGAGTGGCAATGAGATATGTTGTTGAACCAATTTGTCACAAGTTGTGAATCGCCAAATATCTGGATGGAGTCACAGAGAATGTCTCGAGCAAAGGTAAGAAGAAGTCTAAGGCTCTGCAGTTCGGCGTAGTTGTTGGTACCAGGTCCAAGCCCCATTCTGATGTTGTAGAAGTGCTGATCAGTCAAATAAAGTATGGCTCCCCCCCCACACCCATGGGCGTTGGACGCACCATCAAAGTATGCCCATGCCCGGCTGTAATCGATAGTTTCAGGTGTCTCATGTGAAGGCTTGCCGCTGCTACTGTCCTCGGGTATAAGCTTATATGAGGCAAGAGAGGTCGCGGATATCCTTTGGCAGTCAATAGGTATATCATTAAATATCAGATTGTTACGACCAATCCATAATTCCCAAGTAACAATAAGGGGGAGGTTGCGTAATTTAGTATTCTGAGCAGAATGCTGCCACCAAAGAGACCAGGCTTCTAATAATGAATTACCCTGCCAATAAAATCTGCAGCCCATGTCAGTAGTGATGCTGGACCGAATATTTTGTATGATTCGACAGTGCAGGAATAAATGGAGGGCATCCTCCCTATCGTTTAGGCAATAACAACATCTAGAGGCCCCGTGGAAAGCTCTTCTGTGGAGAAAATCCGTGGTAGGTATGCAATCTTTAAGCAGGCACCAGAACAGAAGCCTGTGTTTTTGCGGGGCTTTCAATCGCCAAATGATTTTCCACCACCAGTCCTTTATGGGGGGTTCCCTGTGTTTAATTAGTTCAAGGTAGCCAAGCTTTGGAGTATAATGCCCATCCTTAGAAACAGCCCAAATCAAATTGTCTGGTTGGTCAGTGAAGCGTATGTTTGAAGCTTTTAGTGCCCAGATAAATTTACCCCAGATACGAGTGCCCTCCTGGGGGATTCCCAAGTCACCCGCCTGTAGCCAAGCTTGTTGTCGCCAAGAGGTATGAGCCCAGTCAGCGATCTGTGCCAGGAAGATGACATTTCTGTGGGCAAGATGCTGAATAATAAACTCCGGAAGTTTGTGATAAACCCCACTCCCTGACCAAGAGTCAGTACCTATACGCACTTGGGTTCCTGAACCAATCTGCCACGAAAGACCACTTTGGAGAATGGGAGTCGCCCTTGTGATAGCCTTCCATATGATCGATGCCCCCGAATTCAGAGTGATGCTGCCTCGGATCCAATCCAGAGGACTTTGGGGCGAGATATATTTGGCGACCATGACCTCCTTCCATAGACTCTGACCTGTAATTATGTGCCAACCCATCTTAGCTGCAAGGGCGCGAGAGAAAAGGTGGAGATCCTTTAACCCCTAGCCACCCCACTGTTTGGGCAAGTTGATGCGGTCCCATGCTATCCATGCAAATGTGGATGCCTTTCCTTGGTTGCGCCAAAGAAAATGCCTGCAAATGTTTTTTATCCGATTGGTGATGCCAATCGGAATCCAGGCCAGGGTCATCCAATAGACCGGGATGGCTTCCAGAACATACTTGATGAGTATGAGTCTACCAGCCCTAGAAAGCCATCGGTTATACCAGACGTTGATTCTGCGCTCAATTTTAGCCAAGATCCAGTTCCAATCCTGAATATGATAATCATTAGGTTTTATGATATACCCCAAATACTTGAGGCCGCTGTTGATGTCAATACAGACAAAATCGAAAAGATTTCGAGAGATGTCTTGCTCCTGTCGCGAGCACCCAGTCATGATGATAGATGATTTAGTGCTATTCGGTGCCATACCGGTAGCCCTGCAAAACCATTTCAGGAGCAGATCAAAATGCACAGAATCATGCCTAGTACCATTTAGGAAAATAAGAACATCATCTACAAATAAGAGGTGAGTGAGGTATAAATTGTCCACAATCCGGAGCCCTTGAATTAGTCCTCTATCTTTAGCATTGTTGATAAGGACGGATAGACCCTCCATGACTAGGACAAAAAGAAGAGGAGAAAGGTGGCAGCCCTGGCGGAGTCCCCTTCCCGCATGGAAGAAATTTGTAGCAGTACCATTGATCAGTATGCTGAAAGTGGCATGACAAACACAGCCCATGATCCAGTTGATTAAAGTATGAGGAAAACCCGCATGGATTAGCATAAGGTGTAGGTAACTCCAGTCAACTTGGTCGAATGCCTTAGTAAGATCAATCTTGAGAATGGTCGATTTCAGCCGGAGAGATTTAATAGAGTGTAGGGCCTCCTGGGCTGTGCCAATAGCCTCATGAATTTGCCTGTGATGCAGGAAAGCAAATTGTTCCTTATTAACAATGGGTGTAGAAGAGAGGATTTTAAAAAATTATAAAAATATGTAAGATATCTGTTAATGATAATGGTGAATAGTGAGGATAAATTTGGTTGAGAATATATTATATTACATAATTATTATTTTTTTAAACTAGTATTTTTCCTAAAAGGTGTAAAGAAAGGTTGATAGGTTTTTTAAATTGGAAAAATTGTATGAGATAAAATGTCTCAGACTGTAGAGTTCTTGATATCCTTTCCTCAAAGAGCTAAAGAGCTTGGAAGTTTATTCTTTTCTTTTCAAACTCAAAAAGCTAAAAAGCTTGGAAGTTCATTATTTTCTTTTCGAAGAGCCAAAGAGTTTGGAAGTTCATTCTTTTCTTTTCAGAAATAACCAATACATTCTCTTTTACTTTTTACAATATCATAATTATGAAGAGGTTGGAATTTCGTTTTTTTCTTTTCTTTTCTTTTCAGTATTCCCGAAATAACTTATTATTTTGCCTCAAATACAATTTTTTTTACTTTTTACAATATCATAATAATGCATATCAAACCTAGTTACAATTTCAACACTTCCAATAACACATACACTTATCTCATCTAAATCACAATACTTCTCATCTAAAATCACAATTCTTCCATAACTATTTTTATGTATATGTTGTATTTATGTATATGTTGATTTGCATCAATTTCATTTATCTATATATTATTTTGTATTATTTTAAAAAATAATATCCAAGTCTTAATAAGACATAGAGCCAAAAACATTTATGTATATATTCCTTTGTATTAAAGAACATTAAATTACCTCTAACAAAAATTAATTTTTTAATGAGAATAATGAAATTTTATAATAAGGATTAAGCTTGGATGAACAAACACCATGAAAGTGATTTTCAAAAGATATTTTAACTTCAAAAAGTACTTTAAACTATGACATACAAGAAAATGAAAACAATGAAAATGCAAGAAAATAGAAAAAAAAGTTTCAAAAAGTACTTTAAACTATGGCATACAAGAAAATGAAAACAATGAAAACTGAAGAAAATGAAAAAAATAGAGTTTCAATAATGAATACAAGAAAATGAAAACAATGAAAACCCAAACAAATGAAAAAAAATAGAATTTGAATCATGAAATTTTGTAATAAAAATTAAACTAACAAACACCATAAAAGTGATTTTCAAAAAGTACTTTAACTTCAAAAAGTACGTTAAACTATGACTTCAAAATAAAAACAATAAAAGCTCAATCCAAATGGAAAAATAAAGTTGGTCAAAAAAATTGACAGCTAATAATTATACTTAATACGAACAAGTCAGTCAAGAAAACGAAAACACAAACAACAAAATTTATCATCAAAAACCAAAAACCGATAATGATACTTATAAGAGCAAATATATTCTGGACATCTAGCTAATTGCTACGAGCAAGTGAAGAAAACGAAAACGCAAACAACAAAATTTATCGAAAGCTGATAATTATACTTGATACGAGAAAATATATGAGCTCATTGTTTACAGCATTTTCTTGATATGGTGAAGGGTTTCCTAGTATTCCTTTTTGATAATATAGGACACAAAATCAACAAAGTTTTGAAGTGAAATAAAAATGTGCCTACCCTCTTTGGTCTCCGTGGGCTACGTGTATGACCAGGCCATCACAAGGACAGGCATAAACAGACTGTAGAAAGACTAAGATGAGGAAAAGCCAGAGTTCCCGAAGAAGTTCAATCCCAACAGCAAACCCGCTGCCGAGAAGCTTGAAAGTCATCCACAAGCTGGAGAATTCATGGCTGGCATAGAACAAAAATGAAAAATATTTAGATTACCCAATCCCAGCAACAATTCGAGCCCCAGGCCGAGGCCGATTAAGAATTAAAATGCATCACCTACTAATAGAACTGTTTAAAGAACTTTACAATTTTAAAATATACGTTAGAAGTGTTTAGACATCAACTATTTTTCTTCTCCTCATAAAAGCCTTATTCAAAGTGCTTTGAAAAATTATGATCGTTTCTCGACATCCACTATTTTTCTTCTACTCATAAAAGCCGCTTTGAAAATTATGATCAAGACTATAGTTCCTTCATGATAAAAGTTCACGCATCTCTCAGGCCTTATTCAACGTATTTAGAAGAGAGTAAAATGCATCACCTACTAATTATAATATTGTAAAATCATAATTCGTGCTGTTGGAAAAAAGTTTTTGAGGAGGTGATGTATAAAGAACTGCGTCATTGCTCTTTCTCACAAAACGATGCACAAAAATTTGTAGACATAGGTTGTGCATTTGAGCCAGGAAATAAGCTGCGTATTTGAGCCGTGCTGCGTGAGAGGAAGAGAATGGCGTGGACCTATAAACTGTTATGCCAAAGTCATCTACCACAAGACCTATACACTGGTGTGCTGGCCCTCTCTTTCTCCCGAGCGCGTTCTTGTTGGCAGTACGTTCACTGCAGAACTTGTTCCACTAAATTTAGAAGACATTTGGAGCTCTGCAAGGATATGTGCCTCTCAATGCAGCTAATAAATGAATGCTTGGAAGCGGTGGAGTAGATGGAAGCCAAGCTCAGGTTCATTACCATAAAGGCCTATCGGTTTGAAAATCTCCTGAAACTTCTGCTTAAAAATCGTGGGCAATGACGAATTTAAACAAAATTCCCAAACTTCCGACTAAAAATAGTGCTCAAAATATAAGTGGAATTTGTGCACATATGTCAAGTAAAAATTAAAAATATTGAGGAAACCAAAAATAAATCGATTCATAAGAAAAGGCTTGTCGGCCTCATTATATTACATATATATATTAAAAATGAATTTAAAAAATATTAAAAAATATTATTTATCCATTCCTGATAAAGATAAACCGTTGAAAAATTACTTTGATACACATCGTTCCATGCGATCATTATTATTTAAAAATTATTTCAATTAAACATTTAAGCGAGAATAGAACATTTGAGAAACATACGAAATACAGATCTATAAAATTGCAGTTGAAAAATATTTATTTACTCCTGATAAGTAAGGACAATTTACTTGGAAAGAATAGTATGATACACATTAGTTGGAAAGAATACGATGATACACATTGTCCCATGCAAACACTTTTTTAAGACTAATAACTTAGGATAAGAACAAATATCGGAAAACAAACATTTCGAAATATTTCAGTTAAAACATTTAACATATAAGAGTATATAAGGGTAATACAACGGTTAAAAAAAAATATATATATATAAAGATAAAGATAACAAATTTAAAAAACATATATTTGAAAATTATTTAGATAAATACAAATATAAAGATAACATTTCACTCATTAAAATTTGATTGAAAATTTTAGGTAAATATTCAGTTCAAATAGTACAAATTAATAATAAAAACTTACAATTTTATAAATTTGAAAATAATAATAAGCATATAATTATTTTTTAATGTTATTATTATTCTGTTTTTATAAAATGTTTGTAGGTACATTTACTACATTGTTATTCATAGAATAATACTTATTGTATTTTATTTTTATTATTAAAATGCTTCAATTATATGTAAAGCGTTTTTTTTAAACAACTCCTCTTAACTTCCATTTGTACCATTGTGGTATCATTGATTTTGATGTTAGACGATTGAAATAATATCTACTTTAGGATTGAATATTGTTATTAATCAATTACAAAAATGAAATAAGGAAAATTGTCGATACAAATACTACTTCAATCAGTTGTAACAAAGCTTTGCAAGTTAACTATATACAGCTCTACAAGTTAACTATGAGGGTTACTGCGAGAGCAAATATTGTGAAAAAAAATATGTCTGTCAAGATGGGAAGATCTCCCTGCTGCGAAAAAGTTGATACTAACAAAGAGGCATGGACCAAAGAAGAAGACAAACACCTTATCGCTCACGTTCGAGCCCACAACGAAGGCGGTTGATGTTCGCTTCCCAAAGCCACCGGTTTCTTTCTCGACCTATGTTCTTCAATGGAATTAATAACTGCTTTTGATCTTCATTAAAGCTAAATGAATTTGTTAGTTTCGTTCTTTTTGACCATTCGACTCATTTTATACATATTAACACTCCATAATTTCATCACAATCTATTTCGTTATTTTATAATCATTCTGGTTTTTATATATATTAACTCTTCTTGTTTTCAAGGGATTCATATTTTCTCCACGACACTCTGCAAATCATTTAACCGGGCTAACAATATGGTAGCACAAAAAATCCATTATTTCTTTGTTGTTTTGTTAGCAAATTTTGATAATACAATGATATTGTAAAGAATTGTTAGTCACGACTCATTTTGTTTCTTTTCTTTTCCATTTCAGGTAAAACCCTAGAACCTGCATAGATAAAAAAGGTTGGCACAGTTTAGACAGGACGAAACTATTCCTAATATTTTGGACGATGTAATTAGAGAGTGCTGGATCATATCTCCATATAAATCATAGTTCAAGCTCAAAGTTGTGTGCAAAAAATGGAAATATATAGTGAGTAGTCCAGGGATTTATAAGGACCTGATGACCTCTGCAAAGAGTGGCCACTTGATCTGTATCATTCGGTACTTCAGACTTCCAATACCGCGCACTAAATGTAAACATAATAGATGGAGATTAATAGTATTTGACCCTCTCAGGCACACTTGGGAAATACTTCATCCAACTCTGGACTTCCCTTTTGGAGTTCCATTGTATTGCAAGTGCGTTTGTGTTAACGGGAAGCTGGTTCTCATAGGAAGTCATGAACATAGTTTATATTTTTTTATTTTGTGTCTGCCAAATGGCGCCGTGGAGTCGACATGCCGACACAACCAAATGATGATTTGTTTGTAGTAGTAGAGGCTTATAGTGTGGAAGAAGGAAAGTGGGAAATTCTTCCTCCAATGAGCCAAGAAGTTGGTAACTGCCATGGATTTTTTGTGGGAAAAAAATTGTTTTTATTTGGGAAAAATGGAAATATGTATAAATTAATGATCCAAAGACGGGTCTTGGAAACGAGTGGATGATATGTGGATATTAGAAGAAGACAAGTGGGAAATTATTCCTCCAATGAGCCAAGAAGTTGGCAACTACAATGGAGTTTTTCTGGGAGAAAAATTGTTAGTATTTGGGAAAAATGGAAATAATGCAGAAATTTCTGATCCAAAGACGGGCCTGTGGAAACAAGTGGATGATATGTGGAGATTTGTGAATTTGTTCAAGTTGTCCTCGTTGGTTGGTTCTAGGAATTTTTATACCTTCAATGGACGACAATTGATGAAATACAATTCGGAGGAAAACGATTGGGTTGTCAAAATTTTTATTCTGACATAAAAAAATGTGGTTTTGTGCACGTTGTAGAGTGGCACGGCCATATTTTTTTGAGTAAATGTTATAACAATTTTTTTCGTCAGGTTTGTTCTCCGTTAAAGCTGTCAACTAATGAGTTCATTGAATTGTAAGTATCTAAAAATTTTGAGGGCGTAGCTACAGCCGCTGCAACTGTGGAGATATGACATTATCCGTCATATTTGTATTATCTATTTTCCAATTGTAATATCCGTCATATCTGCATTATCTATTCGCGAAGAATATCTTTTAGATTGTAATTCATAAAGATATATTTGGCTTAAACACAATCAACATAGAAAATAAAGTGCATTTTTATTTGTCAACCAATTTTTTTGTGATGTTTTTTTTAATGTATTTTTCGTAAGGTTTGATATTTAGTTTACTCATCATCTTTATATTATAGGACCCGTCTCTGCTAATATTAAATTTTTACTTGAAAACGAGTTTGTGTATTAATATATTTAATCTATTTAAAACTACATAAATTAGTTTTGCAATTTTAACAAATTTGTATTACATTTCAAACAAAATTTCCCAAAAGAGAATAATTAAACTATTTGAAATGTGTATTTTTTTTTATAAATTTATATTAGTATTAGTTATAAATATCAAAATATAAGATATAATTATTTTCAGGCTGTACACTTTTTATTTTCTTTCATTCCTTTGTTCCTTTACAAGGGTTTGAAAGAGTATTTTCAGTGAATTTTATAGGTATGCCATTTAGGCCATAGTGCATAATCAGACATCACTATGAAAGGAAGAGCCTGCGTAAGCTATAAAAAAACCATTTTTTTAATCCAAACAATTATCCAAACCTATAATTTATTTTAAATAAAATAATTCATATTTATAAGTTAAATATTCAATTAAATCAGATAACATATCACATATTTTTTCTTCTATACTACGCTTTCCCATGTTATTGCTTTACAACGTTTCTTTTGCAACTTATAGTACAATTACTAGTTATACCTGGATGTTTCATAAAATATAATACTTATAAATTTAATATAAAATTAATTATAATAATATATGTATTTTTTAAATCGCTAATTAATTTTTTTTGTCATATTATTATGCTGGTTACTCATTGGGTTTTATGACTGACCGCTTAATAATTAGGTTAAACAATCAAATAATTTCTAACTCTACAAAGTAGAATTATATAAATTACTTTTGTATTTTTTTAAATTTTTTTATTAGTATTTATCGATAATATTATTGGCATTGAGTTAAACATGCTATTGGCCATGCCTTGTTCATCGTGATATAATTTTGATGCTACAATAGAAACATAACATGATTTGCATATGAATAGGCTCAAACCAGATGGTATAACACTATATACTTCACGTGTATTTATTATGGAGGAGGCTACGTGAAGATAAGGGTGTCCAAAAAATAAAATTTTGATATATTTATGTTTAATATACTTCACGTGTATCTATTATGGAGGAGGCTACGTGAAGATAAGGGTGTCCCAAAAATAAAATTTTGATATATTTATGATCTTACCATTACAGTCCTAAAACAAAACATACGAAAAAATAAAACACCAATTTTAATTACTAATGTCTACACGCATCACGTTTGCTTGTGATTATACATTATTTTTTCTATGAGTGATTTTTTTTATAATTTTAACATGGTTAAATTTTGATAGTTTTTAATGTTTATTTATTTTAATTATTTAAATCTATTATGCAATTGGCTCATATTTTAAGCTTTTTATAGTTGACGGATGTGGTGCAATGATAGAAGTTGGAGGTATAGTGAATAGTTTGTCATGTCAGCGTCCTGGAAGGACAATATTGGCATATGTGTTTGGTTTTCCACATTGTAACGATGTCCTTCAAAAATAAAACCACATTTAATTTTGCCTAATTTTACCTTGTAGGGTGAGATATATATAATACTTTAGGCGTAATATAAATGAGTCAAATCCATGTAAGCACAGATATTTTCACATGTTCGAGGCAAACAAATTTACACAAGAAATTAATAGATTTCTTTGAGGAATGGCACATACCATGTTATTGTCATGAAGGAGGAGATTGGTGAAATTTTGCATTAGATTATTGTCAGGAAGGTGTCTGAATTTGAGGTAGATGAATTCTGCAACAAATTGTCTTTCCAAGGAAGGCTCTTAACAAGTTATGGGGAATGGCACGTCATGGAACATATGGGTTGTAGTTGCTGGATGGAATGGTTGAGGAGGGAGTAGACATGGATTTCTAGTATTAATCTACAGAGACGAGGGGATGTATCACGAACAAGCATGACATGGAATGCTTTGGTTTTTTACTATAAATTTGGTAATATGTATTTTCTATGATTATAGTCTTTTATTAAATTTTCTTGAGGACTGGGCATCCTCCCGGGCAGACTATCTTTTAGTTTTCTATCAGGTGGTTTGCCTTGATGATTTGGTTTTTGTTTCAAAATTTCCTGAGTTTTTCTTCTGCTCGTATATGTCTATATATTAGGGTAAACACATGAAGTTGGGTTACACTTTTGTGAGAATTGGTGGTAGAAAACTCTTTTCCTAAACAATTTGGCCGTTCTTGTATAAAAGTTCGGCCGAATTGTTATAGAGTTTGGCCGAACTTTCGAAATTAGTTTGGTCGATCTCATTCCACCGTTTACATTGGCAACGTACTGATGGTGTGGGAAAATAGATTTTTGGCCAGAGAAGGGAAAAATAGCAACATAAGTTCGACTGTACTCTTAAAATAATCCTACCGAACTTTAGTTTATAAATGCACTAGCATGGACCCATTAATGGGTTTCAGGATTATTAGTGTCTGCATCTGTTGTGTTTGTGTTTCGGGCTTATCGCGTCTGTGTCTGCTGTGTTTGTGTTTTGGGCTTATCACATCTATGTCTATTGTGCTTGTGTTTCGGGCTTATTGCATTTGCTACATTTGTGTTTGGAGAGTCTTGCAGGGTCTTGGCAGAGTCTTGCTAGGTAATTCCTAGTGTTGTTTTCTTTGTGAATTAGTTTTATTGTTGTTTTAATTTTTTTCTTTTGTTTTAATTTTATCATTGTTTTTATGTTTGCAGGTAATTGTCCTCCAAATTCCTCATTGATTGCGGCCTCATTGATCTCTAAATAGCAGTGTCGTCTCCGAATTGCGGCCTCATCACCGAATTGCAGTCTCGGCTCCAAATTGCGGCTTCATCACCGAATTGCAACCTTGACTCCGAATTTCCAGGTTGGCACCCTACTATAATAAGTTTTTTCATGTTATGGTTCAGCATGGAAATCGTAACATTTTTTTTTTGTAGCCGTTAAGATACCCGACTCACTCTTTTTTGTTTTGGTATTTTGGGTATTTTAAAAACCAACATATTTATGCATATTGTTAGGATATTATATGTCTCATTCATTATGAATCACGTAATACTTGTATATCAAATAAAGCTACCATATCTGGTCAGACTCTACATACTATGGTTACATATATCCCACCTACTTTCAAGATATAAATTGTTGTCTTTCCTTCTTTGTCTTTTTACCTGTCTCTGTTTGTTAGTTATCAAAATGGAAAAGATACTAAACTCAGAGGGGAATGGAAGAAAAATTGAAAACCATGTAAACAAAATTGAAAACATAGAATTAATAAATGTATGTCAATTTTATGGGAATTGGACTCATATGGAATAGCTATAAGAAAAATGAAAAATAACAAACTGTTAGTTTCAATACAGAACCCTGTAAACAAAATTGAAAATAGAGAATTAATAAATATATGTCACACTTATGGGAATTAGACTCATATGGAACAACTCTAAGAAAAATGAAAAATAACAAACTGTTAGTTTCAATAGAAATGAAAAATAAGCTACGGGATATGGAGAAATTTGAGTTTAAGATAGCTCTCAAAATGAAATAGATCCCGGGTGAGCTACTACTTACCCCGCTACTTGCTTTGATGTTCCTAGCTTTTTTTTTTTAGTTTTATTTGGTGAGTGGTATCTATGAAGAGGCATCAACATCATTATCAGATGTGCTTCATAAATTTCTTAAAACAAGGCACGATGAAGTTCATGTTGTACATGATGAACCCACATAGGAGAATGACATCAATGAATTGGAAAACATCATAGAGGCTACAGGCATAGTGTTTATCTAAGCTAGCAAAGATATACACTCTTCCAAGTGATATCTTCCATGACCTAAAGACACTCTTTGGTTTTGTTTTCTTCAAGCCATGTTATGTTCTTTTCACTTGGTATGTGTGTCTAGCTATATGAAGGAGAGTATCAAATTACTTGGGAAGCCTTTGAAGGGTTCTTTAAAGGATTGGTTTTTTTCCAAGACATGTCTTGGTAAATTCCTTCATAGGAAGATTGAAAAAAGTCCCTTTGGAGCATAGCTCAAAATTCCCATTTATCTATGAAAGTATATCATTGGAACTCTATGTTGTTAATATTGGATAGATTTTGGCAAGTTTAAGGCATTTTATCTAGCATGTAGATGACACCCCTTTAGAGACTATTTTCATGTTTCCAATATTTTTCACCCTTGGGTTCCTATTTCTTGTGGTTTCCAATGATATATTTCTAATAAAGGGATATATTCTAATGATCAAAACATTCATATACAACCAATAAATACCTCATAATCTACGATAAGAATATGTTTATATGCTTTTCTAGCTCAAAATAAAATAAAATTTGGATAATCTCAGCTTAGAAGTTTGATCCACAATTTATAGGAAATATTATATATATGCTTAAATTGACAGACAACTAATTCAAAGTTTTCACAGGGGAATCCATGTAATTGAATAAAAAAACCTTGACTGCACAACCTCCCAGCAAACCCAGCTTGTGTGATCAACAAAAGAATGATAAAAACTTATAGGTCAAATGAGTAGGACTCAATAGCTGTAGTGAATCCATAACTCAATGGCCTAATGCTAGATGTGTCCCACGACCATACTAAGTCTCACTAACGGAATTCCTTAAACTATTTTCATTTTCAACCTTCCTCGCTTAAGTTTTCTCTGTTTCAAAATGACATGATTGACTTCAAATAAAACAACTTTCAGAAATTATTCGAAGTGTCTAGCCCTTTGAGAATACCAAGTAAAACCAACAAACAACTCCACATCTTGAAAACCATGCCATTTAGAAAATCCATTCTTTCAGTACCCTGAAATATATAGGGAAAGGAAGATAATAGCATTTCAGGTAGGGAAGATAAATATTTCATAACAAAACTCTGATATATAAGCACAATATTCAATTCCATTGTTTTTAAGGTAAAGCAATATCTTCACATTAAAGCACTTTATAAGGTTAATATAAAGGTTTTCTCCCATTAATTAAAGGAAAACTTTAAGGCATAAAAACTGAGCCTAAAGTGGCTGAACTTACATAGCATTTTAGTATGTTTGTTTAGTATTAACTTCTATAAGTTCTATAGCCAAAGTCTGTAAAGGGCTAGGTAGTGTTAACTTCTAGAATTTCTATAGGTAGAGTCTGTAAAGGGCCAGGTAGCCTTTGGATCTCATCTTTTATGAAAGGTGACATATCCAGTAAATTCCCCTACAGTCAATCTCTAGAACAGATCTAAATTGATTTTCTTCTTTTTAATATCCATAAACCACAACCACTTTAACAAAAATCGCATACATGTGTCATTTCTCCCATACGTGTCATTTCTCCCATAAACTCTTTAGGAAAAAATTAAATCATGTGTCATTAGCTTTTTCTCATTAACTTTAAAGCATGTCATTTCTCAAGGCTTCCTCCCATTAATTCAAGGCAAAATTTAAGGCCTAAAAACTGAAAGTAGCTAAACTTCCATAGGATAGGATCCCCCAAACTCAAGTGGAGTAAAATGTAAAATGTTAAAAGTGGATTGTTTTATGATGTAATGGATCTTAATAATCTAGATTGACATGGCTATATTGAACTTCCATAGGATAGGATTCCCCAAACTCAAGGTGAGTAAAATATAAAATGTTAAAAGTGGAGTGTTTTATGATGTAATGGATCTTAATAATCTAGATATACATGGATGTATTCTATTAATGTACCTAAATTTACACCTTCCATGTAGCTTTATTCTTGTAAAATGTTAAAAGTGGAGTGTTTTAGGATGTAATGGATATAAATAATGTTAGTTCTGTTAGCTCCCTATAATAAGCAAGATTGGAAAAGTCCGACAGTAGGGAGAAACATCATTTCAACAACTTTGAGATTCTAGGATCTAGCCCTCCTGAATCTAGAGAGGGATCTCTCTAATAAGTGCAAAGATGGATTTGTCTTTGAAGTTTTGGGTAATGATATTAGGCTAGTTATGAAGGCTGAGGGTTCTTGTTTGTTTTGGATGGTTGAGCATGATTATGGCTTGAGTGAAATTTCTAAATGCAAAGAGTTACAAAGGTGAGAAGTTGCAAGCAAAAAGAACAAGCTTTGGCCAAAAAGATGGATAATTGCAGGTTTTATTCCATTGGGCTATGGAGTCATAATAGGGTTTAATTGAAACAATCAGGTTCAAGAGTGGTCTATGGGGCAAGTTATCTATGTCTAAGGATCTCTTTAAAGTTGATTTATGGAATGAAATGATACAACAAGAAGGGGAATTAAACAAATGAAGAACAAAGAGCAGCCCAGGATCTGGTAAGTACTTTGAAACTAGCCAGCCTTTGACAAACACCTAAGAAAAACATAAAAGCAATCCAGGATCTGGTAAGTACTTCGAAAATAGCTAGCCTTTGATATAATTTCAATAGAAAAATAATTAAACACAAGGGAAACACAAATGATAATGAAGAATGGTCTAAGATCTGGTAACTACTTCGAAACTAGCCAGCTTTCAACACACTCTTAGGGTAACTTTCAATCAGTATTTTCGGATAAAACTAGGACCAGGGCTCACCATATCTTCCTTAGTTCATCTCTACTTAACATGAAATGAAAATAAATTTCAAGAATAACAATTATCTAAACAGGAGGATGAGGGAACGCCAACATTCCTACTGCTTGAACTGAATTAAATCATTCCTAAATAACACAATTCAGAAGAAAACATTTAGATAAAGCTTATTAGTCAGAGAAGGGTACTGATATACAGTAAATCCTAACTCTATGATTGTTTTTCTTTATCAGAGAAGAAGAACAAAGTGGAAATAGAAATAAAATAATGAGTTACAAGAAGAAAAACATCACCATATACATAGACCAGGATCCCATAAATCAGCATGTATTGATGCTTCAAACTAGTTACAGCTTTAAGTCCAGTGTTTCAGGTTAGCAATCATCTTCACTACTCAGCCTAACTATTCTATCACAATAAAAGCTTCAAGAGCCTTTGAACACTATTTACAATCATAAATTTCGAGCACAAGTATATTTCAAAGTTCTGCAACCAACATTTTCTCATCTTCTACAGAAGTATTTTTAGAAGAATGAGGAGGTAGGATCTGATAAAAGATCTCCTGGGTCAATTAATACAGACTTGATTCTTCTCGGCCTTTGAGGGGCTCGATGTAGAATCTTACATAGGTGTCCTCTGTATTAAATGATTTACACTAAAGGATTAAGCTAGGTGGGAGCTTTTATTAAATTTTAGGCTCTGTTTCAGGATACAATTAACTCTGCTGATATTTTTGAAATTAGTTCTTTTAGTAGAATTAATTCTTCGGCTGCACTGAGGCTAATATCTTTTCTCTAATCAATAACTTTGGTCTCTATTTTTAAATTCTTGTGGCTACAAGTGGCATTGGTAGCTGAGAGGAATCAATTTGCCTCAGATGTGGCAGTGGAGGCCTTTCTTTTTGATAAATACTCATGATTTTCCTTTAACTATGTTTTAATTTGGAGGATTAGGATTTTGATAATCAATATTAGTTGTAATCCTCCCAAAACTATTTTCACTCCTCTGTTTTGTTGTATTTTGTCTTTGACACTGATACTCTTTTAACTTGATTAAATAACATTGTGTCTTGTTGATGTGTAGGGCCGCACAAGACTCATATGGCATCAATGCCCATGAAGCATTGATGAAACATGGCGTAGAGCCCTTTGGAGTGATCTTCCCTTTAAATAAACAAAGCTCAGAGGATCGTCACCCTCGGTTTTATCTTTTCTCTTTAAAATATTTTGAAATTCATTTGAACCTGAAAAAAATACACAAATGTTATGAAATCCTACGTTTATTGGGTAAACTGCTTCAAAGGTTGTGGGGAGAGAGCGTGGCCATTGGATGGCATCATCCAATGGTGGAGATCAGTTTGCGAGAGGTTAAAAGGAAAGTGGCGAAGAATTAAGTCAAGTCCGTCAATCGCGCAGAGATCAACGGTGGGGATCAGTCGTGATCATATAAAGTGAATGAGTCACTTTATAAAGAAATGGAAGAAAAACAAAGGAAATGAAGTTGGGGTTTCGGGATGATCGTGGGTTATCGGATGAGATTGGCCCACAAGATCAATGGCTGAGGAGGCATGCAACACAACATAAATGAAAAGAGGGAAAGCGGTTTTGGAGATGGAAACCACTGTTTTTGCACTGAGGAAAATCCGGTAGACAGTTTTGCCTTTTGGAATGCAATCTGCATCCCCACCCGACAGGTGGCATCAGAAAACCACCCATTTCACGTGCCTTTTGGGAAATAAACTTCGCGCTGAAAGTTACGTGACTTGGAATGTGGACCGTTAGATCTGGGACCTCAGATCCAATGGAGGAGAATGAGCGCGATATGAGATAGAAGCGTAGGCAGATAGCGGGGAAGGCAGATTCATTATGGGCCATCTGATCAGGGGATCGATGGTGGAGATTTAAATCTGTGGTTAAAAACAAAAATATACAGGCAGAGAAAAGTTGAAGCAGGACCGTTGATCTGCAGAGATCAACAACCAGGATTGGCCGAAAAACAATATGAGCGGGGCTACATATTTTAGACCAAAGTCAGGAAATGAAATCTAGACTATCCGATCTAGACACGTGGATGGCCCAGATGCAATTAGGGCTCGGCGATCGGTCAGGGGAAGAACTTGGGAGGCACCGATGCGATTAATTGCGGACCGTCGATCTGCAGATTAGATCGACGACAGAGAACTCATCGAGGGTTGACCAATAAGTGGAGACATTATGTTAATGCGCTCAACAAAAATTGTGATGCAATTATTCAGTGATCGTTGATCGGCTTTAGATCAATGGTCGATAATGTTTTAAAACTCGCACAGATAGAAAACCTTTAATATTTATGAAAACTTGAAACTTTATAATATACAAAGGTTTTAATGGTGTGGGGTGGGTTTATATATATGAAATGGATAGGCACCCGATTGTGGGGCCTTTGACTATATGGAAAACCAAAGGCTCGGGGCTTATGTATAAGGGCCAATCGGGATCGGAAGTTCAGAAACTTTGGTCCGGGTCTTTCAATCTACCCATTTATATATAAAAACATGATATGGGTGCGCTTAGACCAAACTTAGGAAAAAAGGGGTTTTTGACTTTGCAAAGGAAAATATCAATCAAAGATGGATTATACAATGTTTTAAGCACCTGATTGTGGGCACTCAGGTTATATGGAGCGATAATATGATCGGGGGATATAAGCACAGGGTTTAATCGCATCGAAACTTGTGTCATGGCACAAAGACTTGCGCGCTTGGATTTTTGCGATGCGATAAGCGCTTAAATGGTTTAGTGCTTGGTTCCAGCACCAAGGCGTATGGAGGGTAGGTGGTTAGGACTTTATCCCAAGGGGGCTTAAGTCTGTAATACAAAAAAAGTGTTTTTAATGAAATTTTTTCAAGTTTTCAATGGATTTGGGGGTTTCGACAGAGTTTAAAAGGAGTCTTAAACTCTGTAAAGGAGATTTTATGAAGGGGAATAAGGGAAAAATGAAAAATAGAGGAGTTTCATGGGAAAAAGAAGAGGCAAAATGGAGGTTAGTTTTGAGGTGGAGGAAAAGGAAAAATGGTGTTTTGAAACAGTATTTTCTCTTGGGAAACAACAGAACTTCTGATTTCTAAATGGAAACAACAGTGAGGATTTGAACAAAGGGCCAAATGCCTTAATGAGTCTTCAAGAGATAAAACCTTTTTGCAATAAAACCTGTTCCTTGAAGGCTCCAAAAAATGTTTTAGTCACCATTTGATATGACAATTTTTATTGGTGGCTAACAGTGGCTCCACTTGGGGATGGTGCCTTCTTGAAGGCATCAAGAACTTCAGACTTGCATTCTCTGGGAGGCTGATTAGTGCCTCATCCATTGAGGTTCCTTTCTTTCCTTGGATGATCTTCTTTGTTCTGAAAAAATGTTAGTAGCCATGAAAACAATGGATCATCATCAACACAAGCTTTCTACCTACCCAATCCTACTGATATAACATTTTTTCTTCTTTAGAGTGCACTTGGATTGGCAAAATTTTTTCACAACATTTTATTATTTTGAAAGAATAAAACCAATCTAATTCTACTCCTTATTTCTCCATGGACTCAGATTAAACAGTTGAGTCCATATGCTTCTCTACCTAATCTACCAATCTGTTAGGATTAAACAGTCTAACAGATTTTTATTTTCTAAATTCTACAACAGAAATTTAAAAGCACACAAGTTAGGATTAAACAGTATAACTTGATGTTGATCTAGGGCATAAAAAGTAGTTGCACATAGATATTATTTTGCAGAAAATTAAAACAAAATAGAAGGCTTAAGATCTAAAATTTTCAAAACACTTCCTTCATCTTCTTTACAGCTTTGTTTTGACCTTTGTTTGAGCTGCTCTTTCTTTTATCAACGGGTTCATATTTTGAGCTGATTAGAACTAGTTATTCCTCTGTGTTGACTCAGGAATTTTAAACAGATTTGAGTCATTCATGTTTTGGAAACATAGGTTCAGATTTTGAGCATGTTTGAACCTTTAATTTCTAGTCTGATCTACCTACTGATAAGCCAATATTAAACAGTTTGGAAAATCGAATTCACTATCCTATCAACAGTAAATTTAAAAAAAATTAGTCAAGATTACGCTGTTTGACTAACTAGAAGTGTGTTTTTCAGGAGTGGCATTTAAGCTTGCACACTTTCAGTTTTTGTTTCTCTTTTTTGGTATGGGGTTGTACCTTTATTGTTTTTACGATCTGCCCTCTTTTCTTTCTTTCATTGTTTTTGTATTTTGTTTTTTCTAACTTTGAATGCAATGATGGATGAAATATTTATAATTGAAAAAAGATAAAAAGGCTTTCAGAACATGACATGGATCAAGAGAAGTAATGTTTGAGCATCCTGCCATTGACAGGAACCCCAAAAAATTCTGCTCCATTCAACTCTTGTAAGAAAAAGGCATTATTACCAGCAGCTGAATGAATGAGAAAAGGGCCAAGCCATAAGTTGTAAAATTTTCCATGCTTTCCCTTGTCTTCCCTTCTTGAGTCCCATTTTCAAACTTTGTGCCCAACACTAAAATTGCTGGCCTTTGTTCTTCTGTCAAAAAGCTTTTTGATGTTGTCCTACTTCTGTAATGCTTTGTTATAAACCTCGTATCTGGTTTTCTGAAGGTGAATAGTCTGATTTATCCTTCCGATCATGTCATTATCTTCAGACTGAACCTCTTTAATCAACTTCATAACTGGCACACCAAGGCTGGTCAGAAAAATTGCATCAGTTCCATAAACAAGCTGGTATGGTGACATTCCAATAGATTTCTTCAAAGTCAATCTGTCAGCCCAAAGTGCATGCACAAGCTTTGTGTGCCAAGAATTTTTTTGTCCTCCAAAAAATTCTTTATTATGTTCACTAAACTCTTGTTTGAGGATTCTGCAAGTCAATTACCTTGAGGGTAATAGGCCGTGGAATGCCCCAATGTTATCTGATACTTGTGACAGAACTCAACCATCTTCTTTGATCCAAATGTTGCTGCATTATCAGTGATGATCTTGGTAGGATAGCCACATCTAGAGAGAATATTATTCTCCATGAACTTTATAATAACAGAATCATTGGCTTGCCTACAAGGGATGGCTTCTATCCATTTAGTTAAGTAGTCTGTGGCAGTGAGAATCCATTTATGCTGAGCTGAGGATGATGGATGGATTTCACCTATGAAGTCAAGTCCCCACTGTTGAAAAGGGGCTTCAACAGTGATTGGATGTAGAGGCAAAGGTAGAAGCTTCCTTTTGCCTTCAAAAATTTGACATTTATGACAGGCAATTATCATCTTGTGTACATTAAGAAAGAGAGTAGGCAAATAGTAATCAGCCCTCAAGATTTTGTTGGCTGTTGTCTTCTAGTATAAATGTCCCCCACACTCTCCTTCGTGGAACTCGTGCTTAAACTTCTCTGCATCATACTCAGGAAAAAATTTAAGCAATATACCACTTGCATTTTTCGAATAAAGACATTTATCTATAATGCAATAGTTTACAACTTTTAACTTTAGAAACCTTGCCTTTGTTTTTGTCAAACCAGGAGGTGTATTCAAATTAAGAAAAACATAAAGAATATCAACATACCAAGAGGAATTCATAAAATGGTCTTCAACAATGGGTGTTGAGCTTTCCTCTTGATCATATAAAGCATTAATCATATTAATATCAAGAACTTCAAAATTGGATTCAGCCATTAACCTAGCTAGACCTTGGCCTTTGATGAGTTTAGTGGGTTTTATCTCTAAATCATATTCAAGAATAACAACAATCCACTTACCTCTCTTACCATCTGGATCATGTGTTAGAATATCTTTGACAACTGAATTTGGGACAAAGGAAATGATGTGTGAGTGCAAGATGTATACTCTGAAGTCTTTCAAAGCTTTAACCAAAGAAAAAACTTGCTTCTCCATAATGTTATACTTCAGAGAGGCATCCCTCAAAGCCTTGCTAAAGAATGCAATAGGCTGCTTTTATCCTTGTGGATTTTTCTGTCAAAGGACAACATCTATTGTATGTTCTGATGCAAATGAAAAAATATAAAAATCTTTTGAAAAATCAGGACTTATTAGAACCGGTGTTTTGGTTAACACTTGTTTCACCAGTTCAAAGGAATTCTTTGCTTCCAAGGTCCATTTTACCCCTTGCTCCTTCTTCAACATGTTTTTTATATTCCTAAGGAGCTCAGCCAGGTTGGGGATGAACCTTCTCAAAAAGTTAATCTTTCCAATGAAAGATTGCAACTCCTTGATGTTTCAAGGATGAGAAATATGTAATATAGCCTCAATCCTTTTTGGATCTATCTTAATACCCTCTTCTGAAATCATTTTCCCAAGAATTTTACCTTCTTGGAGACCAAATAGTGTTTTCTTGGGGTTCAAATATATACCAAACTCTCTGCATCTCTCAAATATTGTTCTTAAATGTGCTAAGGTCTCTTAATCTGTGCTTGAAAAAATAGTGACATCATCAAGGTATATAATGATGAAGTAGCCCAGTTCTTCGGAGAATGCTATGTCCATGGCTCTCTGAAAAGTTGCTCCAGCATTCATTAGGCCAAAGGGCATTTTTACATACATGAAAGTGCCCCATGGTGTAGTAAACGTTGTCTTTAGTTGATCATCAGGGTGGACTAAAATCTGATTGTACCCTGGGTAGCCATCCAGCAAAGAAATTCTTCTCGACCCTACCACCCTTTGTAAAATATGCTCCATTTTAGGTAAAGGGTAGTTGTCTTTCAGTGAAGCTTTGTTTAAGTCTCTAAAGTCTATAAAAAGCCTGATCTCTCCAGTTTTCTTCCTAACTAACACCATATTAAACACCCACTTAGAATATATAATAGGGACAATAATACCAGCTTCATACATTTTCTTGATTTCCTTCTCAACCAATGGCAACTGAACAAGGTTTATTCTGTGCAGCTTCTGTTTGAATGGTTTTTGGTTTTCCTTGAGAGGGATTTTGTGTTGTATTATTTCAGTGTCATAGGACTTAAGATCTTCGTAACTCCACGCAAAAACATCAGAAAATTCTTTAAACAGCTCTATGTATTTGAGTTTAATATGAGATGGTAAATTCTTAGATAGTTTGATCATCATAGGTTTAAGTTCACTTCCTATGTTGCACTCTTCTACTTCAGTCTCTATAGGTTCTAGTTTTGGCTTCTTGGCCACATCGTTAAAATCAAACAACTCTTCTAAAGGGGCCAGACCCTTAGGAAAACTCTGATCTTTGGACTGTAGGGTTTCTAACTCCTCTATTTCTAACTTTGCAGTCAGTTCTATTTTGTTTTCAGGTTTGCTAGTCAACAGATTTATATCAGCAAGTTCAGGAGAGAGTTCTTCTTCACCAAGGAAATTTTCTTCATTGCGTTCTATTTCATAATCTAAGTCCGAACTGTTTAGTTCAAATTCATTTCTGAATTGCGTTAAGTCTTCTATTTGTTTGGCTCCGTCAAACACTTGAAAATATTTTTTGTTATCAGGAACGTCTAGTCTAAATTTTATCTGAGTTTTGCAGTCTTTGGTTTCATATGGCATTAAACATGTTCTACCTGCAAAGGCTAAGTTGTGGGCCATGATATTTTTTTTCCTTGGGAAAAAAATTACCTAGTACTCCTCAAACATTTTTAAAATATCCACGACATCATTTCGGTAGGCCCTAAGTCTTGGGTTATTTGCATTGTATTCCCCGTTGATCTGCCTAATGATTAATTCAGAATCCCCATATGCTTTGATTCTTTTCGCTCCTAACTTTTTCAACAAATGCAAGCCTAAAAGCATGGATTCATATTCCGCTATGTTATTAGAACAATGAAAGTTTAATCTACAGGAAATACTCTCTGTGTGGTTGTTCTCAGTGTTGCATATCTAGACACCTGCACCAGTGTTAGTTCTAGTGCATGACCTGTCGAAGTTCATACTCCAAAGAGGACTGGATTCAGTTTGATCTTGGGTATTGTCCTCTTCAACTAATTTGCCTTCCGATTGTTCATGAGGATCGACACTTAGTTGAATTTGCTTTAACTCCTCTGGTTTTTCATTTATTCGAGGAATTTTTTCTTGACTGTCAAGGTTAAAAAGTGATGGAAGCATGATTTGTAGTTTGAGACCTATGTTTGGTTTGCTAAATTTTTCAAATACAGAAAAATTTTGTGACAATTTTGTGTTTTTTACCTCTTCCTCTCTATCAGCCATCAACTCTGTTAAAGTGACATGTTCACAAAATGATTCATCGCTAAGAAAAATAAAAGAATCGAGGCTTGTGTTTACAGAATACAGAGGAGAGTTTTGAGGTCTCTCTTGACTTGTAACTGTGTATTGCATATGGGAATCCCTATAAAGGCTTCTTGTCTGATTGAACACAGGGATGGTCGCATAGGTCATGTCCATCTCCATAGTCCCTTGTAACTTATCCCCCCAAGATCTTGATAATAACATTCCATACTTTGGGGGCACATCAGCCACAACAATGTCCATGACTAAGCATTTGGTTGGAATCTGGGCTAAGATAACGCAGAGATCTCTGATCAATCCTAAACATTTTACTCTTCTCGAGTCAAAGGAGTAAAGGTCTTTATAAGGTCTGGTTATTTCTAATCCTAGGCTCTCCATCACAGCTTTAGGCATTGAATTATGAGAAGCCCCGGAATCGTGCATAGCGTTGTGAAAATTTTTGTCATGAACATTTAAACTCACATAAAAGGGAGGAACAGGTCCCTCTTGATACTTACCTTCAATATTTGGACCAAAAATAAGCTCTGGTTGATCATCGTTAAGATTAACTGTGTCATTATTCTCTTCAATGTTTAAAGCCTTCAAAATTTGGGTCCTACATACATTTTGGGCAGCTAACTCAGTCAAGGGAACATAGATCTTAATTTTGCAAATTTCTTGCTCTAGGCTGAAAGGTGTTTGATTCTTTGAAGAACTTGTCTCGGACTTGTTAACTGCCATTCTATCAGCAACATCTGTTTGCTGATTTGTTCTATTTACATTCGACGAAATTGTTTTCATAGGAGTACTAGCTGAAGTGTTAGTACTACTAAGGTTTGCACTCTATTTCGTAATGGTTTGAGTGCCTTTCTCTCTACCTTTATCAGAATTTATAGCTACTATTTTGTCCTTTTGTTTGAGAACTTTAGGCTTGGTTGCAGTGCTATTTTGTGAATATTTGTCAGAGGTTTTAGTGTTGGGAGTTTGTTGACTGGTTTTACTTCTAAGGTCATATTCCCTTTGAGATTCTATGATGACATTTTCCATGTCATGATAATAACTCTCATTATCATCTCTTTTGTCATCATAAGGTATGTAAAGACCTTGTTTTCTATCATAATGAATCTCAAAGCCATCATTATCTACTCCCAGCATGTTGATATCATCTTCCTCTATTGGTTCGTCTATTTCCTCAACCTCACTCACATAGTTTTGATGAAAGGGAGGAGTGATCTGTTGATCATCTTCCCTAGGTCTGTTTGGAGGTTGGTTCCTTCTAAAATTATGATTCTGGTTCTGGTTTCTATTTTGAGGAGCAGTTTGTTTTTGACTTTCTTGTGCTCTCTCAAGGATGCTCATTTTCTTCATCATCTCCTCCATCATTTTTTCCATCTTTGAGTTGGCAGTAGAAGGGGTAGATTCCTCTCTAAAGGACACTCTCTTTTAATTTTTCATTCTTTCTCTCTTCTCCATCAAGTTAACTTCCACTACAAGAGCTCCTTTTTGCATATCTTCTAGAGTTGCAGGATCTCTCTCTCTCAGATGATAGGCCATTTCAGGATCAAACCCTTCAGGAAAATTGTTTAGAGTTGAGCCTTGTAGAGGTTTTAGATCTGGGGAAAGTGCATTATACACAATCTAGTGCAGAAAGCTTGCACACTTTCCCCAATGTTTCTATGGAGGTTCTTGTAATCAGAAATGACTTGGAGAAGATTCTTCTTCACTTCCCATTTGCTTAAAAATGTCTGATGGATGGCTTGTAGATCATTGACACTATGGGGGGTTAAGCCTTTAAACCATTTTCTTACTTCTCCCCCCAGACTCTGAGCAAATAATCTAATTTTGACAGAATCATCATCAATTTCATTTCTGTCAAAATAGTCATTCATCTTATCCACATGTTTTGATGCAGTAGTAGTATTACTAGCACCATATAATGCAATTTTGGACTGATAGTCCTGTGGAATGTTGAATAATGGTACATGAAGGACTAAGGGAGCATACCATGCTGCCATGATATGTGGTGGGGGTGGATTAAAAAAAGGTTAAGTGGGTTGAAGTGGGGTGGTTTGGACAGTGGATGTAGGATGAACAGATGTGGATAGACCAGCGATAGATTGTTGAGTTGATCTTGGATGAGAGACACCTAAATTGGAAAGGAAATTTGAAGACTTAGAACCTATATGATCTAAATCACCAAGATACCTAGTTCTAAATGGATTTATTAGATCTGCTTGTGATTGTTGTAGAGCTGCAAGATTTTCAGAAACTGAATTAGCTCTCAAGGGTGATCTGAAAACAATTGAAAAATTTATCTTAGGAGACTTCTTAAGGATACTTTCTGGGTTATCAACTATATCAGGTGGATCTAGGTCAGGATAGGCTCTAGTATGAATCTTTCTAGGAGCCACTATGGTGTGTTTTTAGACCCAACTAAACAAGAAAAGTTCAACCATATATGACAATATTTAAGAGCTTAACTAATCTGTTTCACAATTTAAATCCTACAGTCCTCTAACTGATTTTGAATGATGTTACAATAATCAGGGTTCTTCCCAGTGGATTCTTAAGGTCTGTTGAGGATTGTGGAGTCACCAAGTGGAATTTTTTAGCTCTTTTGGAGGTAAAAGGTTTTATGGTCCACCACCGTGTTTATTGAATTCCAATCTGAAATATTTTTGGTTTTCTGAGTTATTTTTCAGTTGCGTGGTTTCTAAGAGTGTCCTAAATCTATTTCACAACTTAGCTACGGTTATGAGACAAAGACAGTCTGCTCTTATGGCTAAGCCAGCTGATTTTTCAAGGTTAGATAAATTCTTACGAGAATCCTAGGGTTTACCTAGTTTGTCACTAATTCAAACAAGTTTTACCATGACTACCAAATTTTTGGTAGTGCTTGAAAAGGTTTATTTTACTCACAAGTTTTTATGAGGCTTTTAAGGGAACCAAAGATTTTGGGTTCGATCCCCAGCGGAGTCGCCAAAAATGTTAGTTCCCTGTAATCACCAAGATTGGCAAAGTCCGACAGTAGGGAGAAACATCATTTCAACCACTTTGGGATTTTAAGATCTAGCCCTCCTGAATCCGGAGAGGGATCTCTCCAATAAGTGCAAAGATGGATTTGTCTTTGAAGTGTTGGGTAATGATATTAGGCTAGTTATGAAGGCCAAGGGTTTTTGCTTGTTTTGGATGGTTGAGCATGATTATGGCTTGAGTGAAAGTTCTAAATGCGAAGAGTTTCAAAGGTTAGAAGTTGTAAGCAAAAAGAACAAGCTTTGGCCAAAAAGATGGATAATTTTAGCTTTTAGTCCACTGAGCTATGGAGTCATAATAGGGTTTAATTGAAACAATTAGGTTCAAGAGTGGTCTATGGGGCAAGTCATCTATGTCTAAGGATCTCTTTAAATTTTATTTATGGATTGAAATGATACAACAAGAAGGGGAATTAAACAAATGAAGAATAAAGAGAAGCCCAGGATCTGGTAAGTACTTTGAAACTAGCCATCCTTTGAAAAACACTTAATAAAAACATAAAAGCAATCCAAGATCTGGTAAGTACTTCGAAACTAGCCAACCTTTGACATACTTTCAATAGAAAAACAATTAAACACAAGGGAAACACAAATGATAACTAAGAATGGTCTAGGATCTAGTAAGTACTTCGAAACTAGCCAGCTTTCAACACACTCTTAGGGAAACTTTCAGACTATCTTTTAGGATAAAACTAGGACTAGGGCTCACCATATCTTCCTTAGTTCATCTCTACTTAAATGAAATGAAAACAACTTTCAAGAATAAAAATTAGCTAAACAGGAGGACGAGGGAACGCCATCATTCCTACTACTTGAACTGAATTAAATCATTCCTAAATAACACAATTCGGAAGAAAACATTTAGATAAATATTATCAGTGAGAGAAGGGTACTGATATACAGTAAATCATAACTCTATGCTTGTCATTATTTATCAGAGAAGACGAAAAAAGTGGAAACAGAAATAAAATAATGATTTACAAGAAGAAAAACATCACCATAGACATAGACCAGGATCCCATAACCCATCTTGTATTGATGCTTCAAACGAGTTACAGATTTAAGTCCAGTGTTTCAGGTCAGAAATCATCTTCACTAGTCAGCCTAACTATTCTATCACAAGCAGAGCTTCAAGATCCTTTGAACACAATTTACAATAATAAATTTCGAGCACAAGTATATTTCAAATTTCTGCAACCAACATTTTCTCTTCTTCTACAGAAGTATTTATAGAAGAATGCGGAGGTGGGATCTAATAAAATATCTCCTGGGTCAATTAATACAGACTTAATGCTACTCGGCCTTTGAGGGGCTCGATGAAGAAGCTTACATAGGTGTCCTCTGTATTAAATGATTTACATTAAAGGATTAAGCTCGGTGCGAGCTTTTATTGACTTTTAGGCTCTATTTCAGGATACAATTAACTCTGCTGATATTTTTGCAATTAGTTATTTTAGCATAATTAATTCTTTGGCTGCGCTGAGGCTAATATCTTTTCTCTGATCTATAAAATGCTTGTGGCTACAGGTGGCATTGGTAGCTAAGAGGTAGCATCTTGTGGAATTTGCCTCAGATGTGGTGGTGGAGGCCTTTCTGTTTGATAAACACTCATGATTTTCCTTTAACTGTGTTTTAATTTGGAGGATTAGGATTTTGATAATCAATCTTAGCCGTAATCCTCACAAAACTATTTTCACTCCTCTGTTCTGCTGTATTTTGTCTTCGACACGGATACTCTTTTAACTTGATTAAATAACACTGTGTCTTGTTGATGTGCAGGGCCGCACATGGCTCATATGGCATAAATGCCCATGAAGCATTGATGAATCATGGCATATAACCCTTTGGAATGATCTTCCCTTTAAATAAACAAAGCTCAGAGGATCGTCACCCTCTGTTTTATCTTTTCTCTTTAAAATATTTTGAAATTCATTTGAACTTGCAAAAAACACACAACTGTTAGGAAATCTTGCGTTTATTGGGTAAACTACTTTAGAGGGTGTGGGGAGAGAGCATGGACATTGGATGACATCATCCAATGGTGGAGATAAGTTTGCGAGAGGTTAAAAGGAAAGTAGGGAAGAATTAAGTCAGGTCCGTCGATCGCGCAGAGATCAACGGTGGGGATCAGTTGTGACCATATAAAGCGAATGAGTCACTTTATAAAGAAATGGAAGAAAAAGAAAAGAAATAGGAAAAATTTCTTTTGGTGGGGGTAAAATACAAAGGAAATGAGGTTGGGGTTTTGGGATGATCGTGGGCCGTCGGATAAGATCGGCGCACGAGATCAACGGCTGAGGAGGTGCACGACAAAACATAACTGAAAAGAGGGAAAGTGGTTTGGGAGATGGAAACCACTGTTTTCACACTGAGGAAAGGCGGGTAGGCAGTTTTGCCTTTTGGAACACAACATGCATCCCCGCCCAACACGTGGCATCAGAAAACCGCCCATTTCGCGTGCCTTTTGGGAAATAAACTTCGCGCTAAAAGTTACGCGACTTGGAATGTGGACTGTTAGATCTGGGACCTCAGATCCAATGGAGGATAATGAGCGCGATATGATATATATGCGCAGGCAGATAGCGGGGAGGGCAGATTCATTATGGGTCGTCTGATCAGGGGTTCGATGGTGGAGA
The DNA here is from genome assembly GCA_034641835.2 of Pinus albicaulis. Taxonomy (NCBI): domain Eukaryota; kingdom Viridiplantae; phylum Streptophyta; class Pinopsida; order Pinales; family Pinaceae; genus Pinus; species Pinus albicaulis. The sequence continues at coordinate 991,148,198 of CM076582.1, forward strand.
TTTAAATCTGGGTTAAAAACAAAAATATACGGGCGGAGAAAATTTGAAGCATGACCGTTGATCTGCAGAGATCAACAACTAGGATTGGCCAAAAAAAAATATGAGTAGGGCTGCATATTTTAGACCAAAGTCAGGAAATGTGATCTGGACTGTCCGATCTGGACACGTGGATGACCCAGATGCAATCAGGGCTTGGCGATCTACAAGGGCAAGAACTCGGGAGGTGCTGATGCGATTAATTGCGGACCGTCGATCTGCAGATCAGATCAATGGCAGAGAACTCATCGGAGGTTGACCAATTGGGGGAGGCATTATGTTAATGCACTCAAAAAAACTTGCAATGTGATTATGTGCTGATCATTGATCAGCTTTATATCAACGGTCGATAATGTTTTAAAACTCGCACCAGCGGAAAACCTTTAATATTTATGAAAACCCGAAACCTTATGATATACAAAGGTTTTAATGGTTTTGGGCGGGTTTATATATATGAAATCGATAGGCACCCGACTACGGGGCCTTTGACTATATGGAAAACAAAAAGGCCCGGGGCTTATGTATAATGGCCAATCGGGATCGAAAGGTCGGGCCTTTGGGCTTTTCAATCTACCTATTTGAATTTTGTGATGTGATTGGTGCTTGGGAATTTAACTCTTGGTCCCGAGAAAAGTGACATCGATTAAAGCCGGGGGGGTGGAGTTTATATAAATGGGGCCCAATTGCATCGAAAAATTTGGTTCGATTCTTTCAATCTACCCATTTATATATAAAAACATGATATGGGTGCACTTAGACCAAACTTAGGAAAAAAGGGGTTTTTTGACTTTACAAAGGAAAATATCAATCAGAGATGGATTATACAATGTTCTTAGCACCCGATTGTGGGCCCTCAGGTTATATGGAGCGATAATATGATCGGGGGATATAAGCACAGGGTTTAATCGCATCGGAACTTTTGTCATGGCACAAAGACTTGCGCGCTTGGATTTTTGCGATGCGATAAGTGCTTAAATTGTTTAGCGCTTTGTTCCAACACCAAGGCATATGGAGGGGAAGTGGTTAGGACTTTAGCCCAAGGGGGCTTATGTCTGTAATACAAAAAATGTGTTTTTAATGAAAATTTTTCAAGTATTCAATGGATTTGGGGGTTTCGACAGAGTTAAAAAGGAGTCTTAAACTCTGTAAAGGAGATTTTATGAAGGGGAACAAGGGAAAAATAAAAAATAGAGGAGTTTCATGGGAAAAAGAAGAGGCAAAATGGAGGTTAGTTTTGAGGTGGAGGAAAAGGAAAAATGGTGTTTTGCAGTAGTATTTTCTCTTGGCAAATAGTAGAATTTCTTATTTCTAAATGGAAACAGCAGTGAGGATTTGAACAAAGGGCCAGATGCCTTAATGAGTCTTCAAGAGATAACACATTTTTGCAATAAAAATTGTTCCTTTAAGGCTCCAACAAATGTTTTAGCCACCATTTGATATGACAAATTTTATTGGTGGCTAACAAGTTCCTTGTGTTAAATAAGATGTAATGGATCTTAATAATCTAGATTGACATGGATGTATTTTATTAATGTACCTAAATTTACACCTTCCATGTTGATTTATTCTTTTAAAATGTTAAAAGTGGAGTGTTTTATGATGTAATGAATATAAATAATCTAGATTGACATGGCTACAGTGATATGATGATAGTGTAGGTTGATGTTGATGTTGTAAAATTATTGTACATATCAATTATTATAAATTATTAAGAAATTTGATAAGTGCTAAATCATAATTCTTATTAAGGACATAAGCAATTTATGATGATAGTGTAGGTTGATGTTGAAGTTGTAAATTTCTTGTACATATCAAGGATGAATGATAGTATAAGCCAAAAATGACATTATTATAAACTATTAAACAATTTGATAAGTGCTAAATCATATTTCTTATTAAGGACCGTTAACTAATTTGTAAGTTGAATTTTTTTTTCTTAATGTTCTTAGCCTACTTATAGATGTCAAAATAAAGGTTTCTAGATTTGATTTCTCCCATAAATTTCATAGAAAACTAAATTCTAAGGCAAACCCTATACATTTCATTTCTCCCACAAACTCATAAAGGTGTGACTTTTGACATATGTCATTTCTCCCAAAAACTATAAGACAATGTCATTTCTCCCATATACTATAATGCAAACTTTAAGACAAACTATGCACATGTCATTTCTATCTTAAACTCTAGGCAAGGAAAACTTTAAAGCATTTCATTTATAGATCTGATTTCTCCCATAAAATTAAGGCAAACCATGGACATGCCATTTTTCCCACAAACTAAAGGCTTTTTCCCATAAATTCAAGGAAAACTTTAAGGCCTAAAAACTTAAAGTGGCTGAACTTCCATAGGATTTTAGTCTATCTGTTGAGTGTTAAATTATATAAGTTCTAAAGGCAGAGTCTGTAAAGAGCCAGGTATTCTCTGGATCTCATCTTTTATTAAAGGGGACATATCCGGTAAATGCCCCTATAGTAAATCTCTGGAATAGATCTAAATAGAAGTTCTTCATTTTAATATCCATAAACCGCAACCACTTTAAGGAAAACTGTGTACATGTGTCATTTCTCCCATAAATTCTTAGGAAATTTTTTTAAAGCATGTGTCATGTTGGCTTTCTCCCACTAACTTTAAATCATGTGTCATTTCTCAAGGCTTTCTCCCATTAATTCAAGGCAAACTTTAAGCCCTAAAAAGTGAACCTAAAGTAGCTGAACTTCCATAGGATAGGATCCCCCAAACTCAAGGCTTCCTCCCTTTAATTCAAGGAAAATTTTAAGGCCTAAAAAGTGAGCCTAAAGTAGCTAAGCTTCCATAGGATAGGATCCACCAAACTCAAGGCTTTCCCACATTAATTCAAGGAAAACATTAAGGCCTAAAAACTAAACCTAAAGTGGCTGAACTTCCATAGGATTTTAGTTTGTTTGTTGAGTCTTAACTTCTACAAATTCCAAAGGAGTCTGTAAAGGGCCAAGTAGCCTCTGGATCTCATCCTTTCTTAAGGCATGTAAAGGGCCATGTAGCCTCTGGATCTCAATCTTTCTTAAGACATGTCATTTCATGTAAAGGGCCAGGTAGCCTCTCATAGGATTTTAGTCTATCTGTTGAGTGTTAACTTCTACAAGTTCTAAAGGAAAAGTATATAAAGGGCCAGGTAGCCTCTGGATCTCATCTTTTCTTAAAGGTTACATATCCAATAAATTCCCCTACATTCAATCTCTGGAACATAAATAGAAGTTCTTCATTTTCATATCCATAAACCACTACCACTTTAAGAAAAACCTTTTACATGTGTCATTTCTCCCTTATCCCATAAACTTTTAGGAAAACTTTAAGGCATGTGTCATTTATATTTTATTTCTCCCATAAAATATAAGGCAATTTCTCATTTCTCCCACAAACTCATAAAGGTGCACGACTTTTAACATAACTTCATCAACAACTACCACTAGTTATTTTATTAAGTGCATAAAATAATTTTGCAAACCATGTAAATGTCATTTCTCCCACAAACTAAAGGATTTCTCTCATTAATTCAAGGAAAACTTTAAGGCCTAAATATTGAACCTAAAGTGGTTGAAATCTGATAGGATTTTCAATTTCCATAGGATTTTAGTCTGTCTGTTGAGTGTTAGCTTCTACAAGTTCTAAAGGAAGAGTCTGTAAAGGGCCAGGTAGCCTCTGGATCTCATCTTTTATCAAAGGTGACATATCTAGTAAATTCCCCTATAGCCAATCTCTGGAACAGAAATAGAAGTTCTTCATTTTAATATCCATAAACCACTACCACTCTAAGGCAAACCTTATACATGTGTCATTTCTCCCTTCTCCCATAAAATTTTAGGCAAACTTTAAGGCATGTGTCATTTCTATTTCATTTCTCCCAAAACTCATAAAGTTATGACTTTTGACATAACTTCATCAACCTCCACAACTAGTTGTTTTAGTAAGTGCATAAAATAATTTTGCAAACCATGTAAATGTCATTTCTCCAACAAACTAAAGGATTTCTCCCATTAATTCAAGGAAAAATTTAAGGCCTAAAAAATGAACCTAAAGTGGCTGAAATCTCATAGGATAGGATCCCCCAAACTCAAGGCTTTCCCCCATTAATTCAAGGCAAAATTTAAGGCCTAAAAACTGAACATAAAGTGGCTAAACTTCCATAGGATTTTAGTTTGTTGGTTGATTCTTAACTTCTACAAGTTCTAAAGGAGTCTATAAAGGGCTAGGTAGCCTATGGATCTCATCCTTTCTTAAGTCTTGTAAAGGGCCAAGCAGCCTCTGGATCTCATCCTTTCTTAAGGCATGTCATATCTAGATGTGATTTATGCCATAAATTTTAAGGCAAAATTTCATGCATACCATGCATGAACCATGTATATGTGTCACAAATCTCCCTTAAACTCTAGACAATGCAATATTTAATGCACCTCATTTCTAGATGTGAATTCTACCATAAAATTTAAGTCAAACTATAAGATAAACCATGCACATGTGTCATTTCTCCCATGCATTTGCATTAATTGTTAATTTAATAATTTTTAATTGAATTTGTTTTTTTTAGGGATAAAAAAATCCACTAAATATAGTTGAAAAATGGACATTATGCATAGATGTTTCTTGCTATCCTAATCTAGAGAAAGCAGTGATTACATATGTGCTTTCCAATATTGAGACTAGAAATGTCTTCCAAGCTAAAATGAATATATTGGGAAGAACAACAAACAACGAGGCATATTATATTGCATTGATAGAAGGCTTGGGAACAAATAAGGAGTATGGATCAAATGGAATTGTAGTTTTCACCAATTACGAACTTGTGTGCAACAAGATGAAAGATGCGTACCAGGTTAAGAAGGAGATGATAAAACAACTGCATGGAAAAGAAAACAATATTGTTAGCCAATTTCAATTTTTTAGTATAAGACATTGTACAAATGTGAATAAGATGTCTGGTGATCTATTGCGTGGGGAAATGCCAATTCAGGGTTCATCTCTTACCGATGAATTAATAGATGACTTAGAATTATACGGGGCAATGACAATGCAAGATTCATCTCTTAAAGATGAATTATTTTTGAGACACTCTTCTTCAAAAATTCAAGATTCATCTCTCAAAGATGGATTAGTGTTGAGATGCTCTCCTTCAAAATTTATTGATGGAAATTGTAACATATCTTGGATAAGTGTGTGTTTTGTACTTATAAATGCGTCTTTTTTAATGACCATGTGTTTTTTCAATTATATACCAAGTGTGCTCCCACCACACCATGTAAAGCGCAACTTGGTGGGATTCACATTTGCAACAAGTGGTGAACTTCACATTTTTATAAAATTAAAATGTGAGGTCTTCAACAATTTTTTTTTTAAATGGAGTTTCACGCTTCTTTTTTAATGACCTTGTGTTTTTTTCAATTTTATACCAAGTGTGCTCCCACCATGTAAAGCGCAATTTGGTGAACTTAACATTTTTATAAAAAAAAATTCTTAAATTGAGTTTCACACATCAATTAGTGCTTTGAAAGTTGTGTTTTACATAATTTGTGTACACTAAATTACATTAATTTTCTAAAATTTATTTTGAATTTATTGTAAATAGTCATTTAAAAAAATAATTGTAAATGTCCACTATAGATATATGTATCATGGAGGATGAAAGATGAAGATCAATAGAATCCCATATCTCTACGAGAGAGGGGGATCAGGGATCGAGGTATGTTCATGGTATTTAAATATAATATTAAATCTGCATACATATACATACATGTGTATACATATGGAATTGATTTTTTGTCAATTTTGTGAGTTAAATTAGTTGTTAATAAGTTTATTTTTTTATTTTTTAGGAGCTAAGAGGACAAGGGTGTCTACTCCATCAATGGAGCATGCCCATGGTTCATGGAATTTTGGTATGGTTCACGCAATTTAATCAATGAATATGTACATGTATTTATATGCATGAATATATTTTTGAATTGATTATAAATTCATATTTTTTATGAAGCTTCTCTCTTGTCTTGTGAGGTTGGTGGTGGTTCACATTCCCTTGGAGGGCCATCAATAAGAGTTGGAAAATTGTGTGAAGATGGTGATATGTATTCCCCCATAGGCCAATCAATAGATGGTCCTGTTGGTTCTCAACCAATCGATGGTCATTTTGGTTCTCAGTAGGGTCATTCTGGTTCTCAATAGTCTCAGGGTGGGCAAGATGCTAGCCAACCACATCGAGGTGGCCATTAATTTGAATATTATTTTCATTCAATTTGTACAAATTTGTTTACATGTGCTTTTTTAATATACAAAATTTTATATATTGATGCAGAGGCTGAGAATGTTGCTCCAAATGTTACTCAAAAAGACATAGGGCAGAACGTGTCATTCAAGAAGAAGGTTGTCCAGAAACCACGAATTATCCATCTGACATTTCTGATATACCTTGGGAAAAAAACATGCAACAATGCACCTTATAAAGGTGTCAACATCTTCATGAAAAATTGAAGAGAGATCTCGTGGCTTTGCCTCTACCTACTGAAAGTCAACAAAGCTTGGAAATAGTTACACACTCTTTAAGCGTCTAGTAGATGTCTACCGAAATCTTGGGGCAACCACTGATAATTTTGTAGAAGTGATGAGAAAAAAAAAGGAAACAGTTATGGGTCCCGATAAATGGCAGGTTGTTAAACAAAGAATTGCAACAGAAATGGCCAAGTCTATGCTTAATTTCAAAGAAGGGCCAAAAATAAAGATGTTGAAGGTGCAATATTTCAAGCACCCTCATATATCTTGCTATTTATATGATAGACACCTTGCGGCATATGGAAGACTCCCATGGAACGACGAGGTTCCACTTTATTTTGCAAAATTATTTTATGTATAATTCCTTTTGCAAATGAAACCCAATTACAATGACCTTCCCGCTAAATGTTTTGGTCCTGGGAAAGGTAAATTTTGTGACCGTAGTGGTGCTAGGTGTGATGTTGAGTTGCCTCGCCCTAAGCCACCATTGGTTAGTCGACCTCTCTGTGTTGAAACTTTGCGATCAAAGATGGATGCCACTTCTCAGATTAGTTGAGAAGCAAGGGATGTCATTATTGAAAATGTTCACAGTGGATTGGGTGGAGTCAATGTTTTTATGAATAAAAAAAGAGCACGTGAGAATGCACACACTAATTTTGTGTATTATACAGATGAAGAGATTGACAGCATGAGTGTTGAAGATCTCAAAACATATGGCAAGAATTTTCGCAATGGTTGGCGAGACCTAATTGTTCATGAAGAAGAGGGCATGGGAACGGTATGTGTTAATGGTTAGCGTTCAATTATTTTGACACATGTACCTACTATTTTTTTGGGCTATGTGATTTTCATTTTCTCTTCGTCGTTAGTTTCCATCGCAAGCAATACTGACACAGCAAGGATTTTGAAGGGTGTTGGTTTCAAATCTTGGAAAAGCTTAAAGTGGTAATCGTAAGTGATATTGCTAATTCTCCCTATACTTTAATATTTGATGCCAGACAATAAAAACAGGGTGAGTTAAACTTATTTTTATCATTCAACTAATAATCTATTTTTCATTCTCAATATATACAAATGATGATACATAGTGTCTATACTCATTAGGTACTCACATTCTCTCCATAGAGTTCTATTCCTACTACCAGCGTAAGAAAAAATTTCTCGTCATAGCACAACCATTGGGATTTTTTTTACGATTGAGAATGATTTAGGCCTATTTTTTGCCTCACGAACACTATTTGGAATGGGAAAAGAGAATTGGGTTGTTGCATCGAGAGAAGCAAGGTGAGATACAACCCTGATGTGGGGAGATCTTCATTTCTTCATGAGTGGTGTATTTCCTACAAGTGGCGGAGTTTCACCACAATTGGAAGTCACAATGAGTGATTTCTCTTGTTCTGAATGGATTGAGTAAGAAAGGTTGACGTATTCAATATAGGGGAGTTGAACCCCTATGATAACGATTTGAGTTTTGGTGATATATAATATATACAATTATAGATCAAATTAGCTTTAGTCGGTTAGCTAGATCAGTTTGAACCAACTAGTTTCAACATAGAGATTAGTGAGAGGTCATGGATACAAGTCTAGTAGAGTTCCTCTAGGTTAAGAGTACATATTATAAACCAGTAGAATTTATCCCAGGTACCAATCCCGGAATGTAAGGAGGTTCCTAGAAGGTTTCCTCAAGGAAGTTTTCCAAATAATAGAAATAAGAAAAACATAGATTTATCTTAACACTGGATCTATTAAGCTTCAATAAGTTTAAACACGGTGTTTTTCAATCTCTCTTAGTGCTTAATAGATTAATGTTAAGATGAATCTATGCCAGTGTAAATTTTATAGTGGGTGGTGAAATTCCTACAACTGATTGAGTTTTATCACAATTTGAAATACCACAGAGTGCTTTCATTCCTTGTCTGGGTGGTGAAATTCCTACAACTGATTGAGTTTTATCACAACTTGAAATACCACGGAGTAATTTCATTCCTAGTCTGAGAACTTAATGAGAAAGGGACTTAGTGAGGAGGGTTGAGTTATTCAAAACTGGGAAACTGAGCACTAGCGATCATAGTAGGTTCACAATAGGAAAACTAAATTTCAATAATCTAGGTGAGTTCAAGTTTTATATGGTTCCATTATTGAAAATCCTGCTTTAGTGGGTTGTGTAGTATTTTTTGATCCTGTGTCAGAACATAGATTTCTATTTAATAAATACTTGTTCAAGTTATTGGAAACTGGATATATCAGAGGGGCTAGTTCAAAGCAGAAGAATGAAAACCCTGACAGTAAAATTTCAACAGAGAACAAAAGTAGTGTAATTTTCAAATAATTAATTCTGAGCAGATTTTTATTTGCCTTCCATTTAGGCCATATGATAATTCACATGTGTTTAGCTCAAGCTTATTGCCTTGGCATTTCATCATGGGCATGAAGATTCCAGAAATGCAAATACACCCGTTTCATCATTGTCCTCATAAAACTTTAGTGAACTGTAGAATACAATAGGAGTGCATTCTAGTAAGAGACCTACTAAGGTTAGATGGGTTCTGAATAGTTCAGAAGGATCTTGGGTACCTCTTATAGATGAAGATGAGATGAATGGATCATGAAGGAATGGGAGCTTATTTTTGACCTCAATTCCAATGCAAGCACATGCAAATAGTACTTTGATATCAAAATCCTTTTATCTGCCATTTTATTTCTCACATAGCATGATAGCCTTGCATATCATTTACTGATGTACATGTTATTTGTTGCGGACATCTATTACACTCCTTTTAATAGTTAAAGCTTCTTTTATTTATACCCTTAATATTTTTAGCGAGGAATTTCACTAGTAGCAACATTATTTTCGTTTCTCTGTTTCTTATGTATTGTTTAATTCCTTTTAGTAGTTTTAGTTTTTGTCGCTTGCCCTGCTGAATACTTTTACTTGCAAGTGGTGAAGAACAATTGAAAACTATTGTTTTTGAGAATTTTTGTCCTTCTGAAGGACCAACAAAAGAAAACATTTAAGGATAAATTGATTTGAACAAAAAAAAGGGATGACTCACCAATTGTATCACCTTTTGGAGATTTTTGGCGAGATCCTTGTCTAGTATTTGCTGTCAACTTTGACAGGAGAAATTCGTATTGTAGATGATGATCTGGCTCTTTATGATATCCTTTAGAATTATTTTTCACCTCAAGGTAAGGAAAACAAAAATCTACGTAGTAATTTAAATCTTTCTGACCAGTTATATTCTGTCACTCTTGCAGATGTCTCTGGCAACAATAAGCATCCTGAGCATCCTATTTCAATTGAAGAAAAAAGCCTCATCATCCATGGTGGAGTTTAATAGAAGTAACGTGAATCAAAACAATTTATATGTTTTAGATGGTTTGCATGGAACTCTCAATATAATTGGATATATGAGGAAAGTGAAGATGTTTATGAGGCAAGATGCTTTTTTTTTTCCACAGAAACAATCATAACTTCTATTATATGTAAATAAAAGTTAAATTTTTTATATGCAGTTTATCATATTCATATCAACTAGGGAGTTGTAATGAGATAGCAAAAAATAAATACATCTAAAATACAATCCAGTTCTCAAAGCATAATCCAAGTCTCCTATGCTAAGGTCAGTCGAGTAGTGTTGTTTCCTGTGCTATTGAAATTGGTATGACCGAGTATCTTGCAATTTTGGCACTGTATGAAATATTTTTCTCTCCAAAGTTGTGTTTTATAAGAAAAGTTCTTGTTTTATAAGCTATGTAGAGAACTACTACAAAAAGGTTGTGATATTCATATTGGTTTGCATAACCCACTTGTCTTAGTAAACTGATGCATTGTTATTTATCAGATCCTTTGCTCTTTTCCTGGAAACTTAGTTTCATTATTTTTTCTTTTTACAGGAATGGGTATTGGAATATATTAAAGCCTTGGCATGAATGCCTCTAATCGGGTTACATGATGTAAGGGCAACGCCCATATTTCCTCTCTTACCAGGAGCACCATGGCACAAACACTTATAAACCAGTGGTTCTTACATGCAACAATATAATCCATCTCCGTAATTTTCCCAATCTTGTGGATACAAAAAAACGGCTTCAATAAAATGCAATAAAACATATAAGAAAATATTTTAAGGTATGTTGTCCCATGGTCCCTATCTCTTAGAAGAGTGCCGACAAAGAGGAGGGTTGCTTTGTTGGCTTCAGAATCTGCATCCTTGTTATTCTCCCTCAAAACATGGAAGAAATTCAAACTCTGAAAAGTTGAAGCCAGTGTTTTGATTCTTGACATCAATCTTGTGAACCTGAAATCTGTAGGGGCAAAGTTGTCCACTATAGTTTTAATTATGGATAGATAATTGCCAAATACATTTACCTATTTGATTCCAAAGTCTTTGAGTTGCTTGAGGCCTTGGAAGAGAGCCAACACTTCAGCTTGAATGATGGTGTTGTGTCCCAAGCTCTAGGCGAAACTATGCTCAATTCTGCCTTCTGTATTCTTTATGAATCCTCCTACTCCATCTTTTCCTGGATTTCCTTTGGCAATCCCATCAAAGAATAAAGAGTGTCTAGATTTCTTGTGACTCAAATATGATAAGTCTTTCTCATTGACTCTAATTTTCCATTCTTTGTTTGGGTTGGTTAACCTTACTACTTCATGAAACTGGAGGTCAAATATGGCACCCCATTCAATATCTTGTTTACATAAATTTGTATCATCCAACTAATATCCCAAGCATTCTTTCAACTAACATTTGATCTTGATCCTGAAAATATTTACATCCTGTGCTTTATCTCTGAAAATCCTCTTATTCCACTCAATCCAAATTTTCCAACAAATGATCTTTGGTAGTGAGAGTCAGGCAGCCTTAATGTATTTACTTTTTGGAATGGTTCCTGGATATCTGAGCAGCCAATTTGCAAACAAATCAATGATGGAGCTAGGAAATGTGAAGTTGATTATCCAAGGGCCAATAAGCTCATTCTAGATCTCTGCTGCGAATTTTCATTCCAGCATAAGATGGCGGGCATTCTCTTCATTTTATCCACACATTATACATATGCAAGGCCCATAATATCCCCTTTTCTGCAATCTATCTTATGTCAGGATTCTATTATGGCACGATCGCCAGCAGAAAAAGTCAATTTTAGGAATGGATGTATGGTTCCATATCCCCTTCTAGGGCACACGATTCAGAGGGATATGGGAATGCCCCATCAGTTGTATATAGTACTGCGCCAAAAAGTAGCTACCTGACAACGAACCCCAACTACGAATGTCGGGTCTCCTAGCATGAATTGGGGCCATGCCCTTCAAAAGAGCGAATAAGACTATAGAGTCTTTCTTCAATTCCATTGGCACCTAAAGGTGCTTCCAACTCAGCCAATCACAATTCTCCCAGCACGAGATGTCCCACAGTGTTCAGAAACCAACATTGGACATCTAAGAATGCAACGTGTGCAGTGAGATGATTTCAGAAAGAGGAGCATTTTTCATAATGTGATCTTCCCAGATATTAATTCATTTTCCATTCCCAGGTATCCAGAACGCATGGAGGTTGATCAAAGGAGTGGCTTTAGCACAGAGCTTGAGGAAGAGTGATCCAATTTTTGGGAGGGATCTATCAAGACAACGAGACCTTTGTCCTCTGAAATATTTCTTCCATAACACAGATTGCGCCCAAGCAGGATTAGGAGCAATAATCCTCCAAATTATTTTTGCTCACATAGCCACGTTTTGAGTGTAGAGATCCTTGAAATTCAAACCACCTTCCATCAGGGACTTGGAGACTTTGTCCCAGATGACAAGAGGGATTTGATTCTCATTATGTTTTCCCCCTTTCCAAAAAAAATTCCAGATGTAATCCTCCATTTTTATAAGAATGCAAGAAGGAGCCAACATAACAAATAATTGAAAAATTGGGAGACTGTTGAGGACAACCTTGATGAGCACCAACTTACCTGCAAGGTTGAGCCAGGAGAAAACATAGGCCTAAATCTTGATCTTCAATCTATCTAACAGTGGGAGCCAATCTTTGCTGAAGGCACTCTTAGGGAAGATAGGGAGTCCAAGATACTTGAATGAAGACTAGTTTGAGGAGGCAGCAAAGCCCAAACATCTAGAAATGGCACTGAGAGTAATGGCTAAAGCGTTCTAACATAATATATGACATTTCCCATTATTAATTTTTCTTCATGTTTCATCACAGAAGTCATCCAACACATATTTTAACCTTGATGCCAAAAGCACAGTGGCTTCTCCTAGCAACAGAGAATCGTCAGCAAATAGAGCATGATTTATACTTTTTACTCCTCTTGCTATGTTGAGACGCATAATCTCTTGGTATTGTTTCATCTTTTCCAAATAAAAGCTGAGAATAGAAGCTTGGAGAAAAAATAGGAGGGGTGAAAAAGGACACCCCTACCTAATCCCTCTCGTAGCTTTGAAGAAATCCGTAGCTCTCCCATTCACCAAGGGGGTGATCCAAGGCTCAGAAATACAAGCCCGAATCCAGTTGATGAAGTTGATCCTAAACCCAATCTTATGCATAACATCCAAAAGAAATTTGTGTCTAACCAGGTCAAAGGAGTTTGCTAGATCAAGCTTGACAACCATACCCTTTTCTTTTCGATGCAGGCTTGAATGGATCACCTCTTGAACTAAGATGAAATTTTCCACAATCTGCCTTCCTTAAACGAAGTCACCTTGATTCTCGGGAGTAATGCTAGGGAGGATAATTTTCAATCTGTTGGAAATAAATTGGGTTATTAGTTTGTAGCTTATGTTGTAAAGAGAAATAGGGAAAAATATGTTAAAAGTGTTGGCTCATTTTTCCTTGGGGATGAGGGCAAGCAAGGCAGAGTTAGTGTTGCCCCTAATTTTCTGGTAGGCTTGGGATTTTAGAACCATTTTGTACAAATCCTTTTCCACTATCTGCCAACAAGATTGAATAAATCTGGCTGTAACTCCATCCGGGCCTTGGGTTTTGTCAGGCTCCATAGTAAAGAGAGAAACCTTTATTTCTTTTATAGAGACCTTTGCTTCCAATATTTGATTCATCCTGGAGGGAATCATTGGAGGAAACACATCGAGAAATTTAGAGTTCTGGCCCATCACCTCTTCTTCACTATATATATTTTTAAAAGAGAGAATGTTGCCTTTTAATTCTAATGATATCGTTATGAGTAATGGTCTCTTCCTTGGTTTCTGAGATGGAGTTGAAGCATTTCGGCGCTTCGGCTTGCTTGTGGAAGAAGGAGTTCATCTCTCCTGCTTTTAGCCAAAGTCCGCGAGATTTTTGTCTCCAATATTCTTCCTCTGCTAGACATGCCTATGAAATTTTTGTTGTAATTATGCCTCCCTATCTAGAAATTCTTTTGTAATTTCTACATTTTCCGAATGCAACTGATGGAGCTCAAGGTTGCCTTGGACTCTTTTTTCTTTTAGTTGTAGTGTTGGGAAGGGATTTGGCCCAAATTTTCAGAACAAATTTCAGTCTTCTGAGATTTTCCTCCCAAACATAGAAGGAGGAGCCCTTGACTAGCTGCCTCCAACTTTTCTTGACCATATGCATGAAGTCTAGTTCCTTGACTCATAAAGGACTAAATCTAAATTGGATAGGGCCATGATCAAGATAGGCCAACAACTCAAGTTTGATAGGTTTATGATCAGAAACAACGCAAGGGATAATGTGCATTCTAGCCTCTAATCCTAATAGGAGAAAATAAATTTGAACAATAAATCTATTTAACCTTGTAGCAATATGCCTCGGAACAACTCTTTTGTTTTACCAGGCGTACTTACCAATAGAGGGCTTGATGTCAAGCAAGTCCTAGTCCTACATGAGATCCTCCACCCACTCCCTCAGCGGATCCCTTATGATGTTGTCTCCTAGCTTCTTTGACAAAATAAAGGTGAGATTAAGGTCATCAATAATGATGGTATTTTCCAGATTCTCCATTCCTGCCAGATTTCTGATGTAGTCCCAACAGGCCTTTTCCCCCCTGCATTTACTGGGACATACACATTGATGAGACAAATGATCTATTTTGTGTCAAGATGCTGAAGTTTCAAGAACATCCAGTGAGTGTTTAGGATCTCAGTGACCATAGAGAATTTTTTAATATTCCAGAGAGTTCCCAGCCCACTCGAGGCTCCTCAAGCAGAGACTCCCTGTCCTCCACCTTTATTCCAAAATTTATTACTTATTTGTAGGAATTATTTGTTCTCCATTTTAGTCTCCTGAATGAGAAGTATGTCTAGGGTTTCTATCCTTAGAAAAATTCTTATGGATTCTTCTTTAAATTTGCACCTATACCCCTGCAATTATAGGAGACAACCTTCATCACTTACGTTTTTGGGTGTGATGAGCTCCCTTGGAGCCTTGAGTCTGATTTCTTTTCATCTTTGGCGTTTTTTCCAAGAGTTTCTTGAAGGTTGGTTAACTGCCCTGGAGCTTATCTTTGTAGGTTTCCTATTCTCTCTTTTCACGGGCAGACTTACAACATCTTGTGGATCTTCTAGCCAAATTTTGTGAATCCCCTATTTCTCCTTCCTCCTCTAAATCCTCTGATACTTGTTCTTCCTCCTCAACTTCTACATGTTTTTCTTTCGATCTATCTGCGACACTTTCTCCTTGGCTCGAGCTTGAAGGGGTCCCTTTGTCTGGGATAATTTCTTATGCATCTTGACCTCCTGGGTGTCCTCTATTTCTAAACTCAGGGGCCCAAATTTTTTTTCTTGACCATTTGAGGGAGGGGTTTGAATAATAGAAGTCAGCTGAGGGCCTTTACCGTTTGGGAAGCTGGATTTGTGGGATTTATGGGAGGTATTTTCCTGCTTGACCTGGTTCCAGCCCTCCTCCTTCCCTTTCTCCACCTCTCCATTACTCAGACAACCCCTAGAAAAGTGACCGTAGACATGGCATTTCCGACACTTGAAGGGAAGCTGCTCATAATCTAGCTTTTGCACATGGGTCCAACTATGGACATTGATTTTTATCGCATTTAGAAGGCCCACCTCTAGATCTACCTCAATGCATATTCTGGCATAGTCATATTGGTCCTTATTATTTTCCCAGTCAATAAATTTACTTAGGGCATTGCCTATGTGCTTCAGCGAATCCCAGTTCCAGCAATGCACTGGGAGATTCTGCAACCTAACCCACACAAGAACAACAATTGGAACATAAACTACTAGGTTGAAATTTGACATCCATTTATTGAGATACAGGCCCTGAGGACCCATGAAGTAGGGTCCATTCTGAAAGATCATATCTTTATTCTCTTTTGAGATGAATTCCAACAGAAAATAGCCTCTCCCCAAGAAATATGAGGTTACATTGTTCTTGATCAACTACGTCCAGTTCTTGACGACCCAATTCTCTGTGGTTTCTAGGGAGGGCCAGAGACCCGTGAACTATCCCACGAGAGTGTGATCCGCTAGAGACAAAGCTACCTAGATCGGACCCTCAGGGGGAAGAGAGATTTCTGGAATATCATCCAGTTTTTTCACAAACTTGGTTGTTTCAGTTTTCTTATTCTTCGGCATCGAAGCCAACAATAAGTTGATTGCATCAGCAATGGACAGAGGAGGAGGGGGTGGAGGAACCTAGGGTGAGCCCAGAACCTCCATGGCTATGAGGGAAGCCCTAGCTTCGGGCATGCGCAGGCTCACAGGCGGCTGTAGCAAGCAGCACGCAGCAGCAGTCTCTCGGCAACATAACAATTCAACTATCAATTTCCAAACTTAGTTTCATTGTTACACTGTATTTTGGATACAGTTTCTCCACATTTTCTCCTTTATCTGTTTCAGTGAATTCACATTGAAATACCCAATTTGGATTCAACCCTATGATCAGTTGTATTGCAGAGCATTAGGAGAATAGTTTTCAATCATGATTGTTGGGATGGAGATGGAGTTGACATCCGGTGCCAGTGCCTAAATAGTTAATCTTTTCATGAATATCAGAGCTCATGTTGTTTCTCTGACGAAAGTGAGGAATTAGGGTCTCTTTGTCTAGGGTTTATTGATGTGATTTGTTCTTTTTCTTTCAACACTATTCAATTTGGGTTTTTTTTACAAGCTAAGCAGTAGAGATCTAGATTGCAAAGGAAAATTCATCAACCACTAGACACTATATCTTTATGCAAAATTTTCTTTCTAACATTCATGTTTTAGCTGCTCATCCTATCAAATCCAGAACCCTAATTTTTTTATTCCGAATTTTAAGAGACATTTGAATACCGTGCATTTTAGCATGGCAGGACTCACATGGTTCAAAATTGTAATTTGAAAATTGTCAGAAAAAATATTTGTGTACCTTGGGGACTTAGTTTTAACAATATGATTACATCACTATAATTTAGTATGCAATTAAGTGCTTTACATGTAACTACAAGTAGATGAAAACATAAACCTTGAATATAATTGTGAGCTGAAAAAAAAGTAAAACAACAGAATCGAGTACACATAATGAATACATTAAACTAAGGATATCCCATACTAGAAGTATCAACTTTATATTGGCTACCTTTTCCCCTTCAGAAAAATGTTCCACATCAAGAAATCAAGCTAACCATAGATTCCCGGTGTCTTCTTATTTCACCAAAAAAATAAAGGCAAAACCTTCTTTTCCAGTATTTCATCATGTTAGACTCTGTCACAAGATGGTAGAGTCCAACTATGACTTACAATATCAACCAAGGTGATAAAACCCAAAATCAGTATTGAATTATGACACCATCCACATTCAAATTTGGACATTGTCTAGCCCTCCATAAAAATTGAGCTATAATGCAAATTTCTCAATGTAAATATGTTTGAAAGATTGCCTATGATGTATTAAAACTCCAAAAAGAATGCTTCTCATTGAATATGCAATTATTAATCCAATGAGTTACTGAATGTAGATGCCTGCCAGATCTTCCTAGTTTATCAATGAGGAGTCTACTTTATCGAGTATCAATATCAAAGTGCTTAGTAAAACCTACGATACCATTTCCTTTAAAAAAATAAATCCACTTATAAAATCCATGACATAGCCATACAAATCACATAGATCATTACCCAGGCCTACCAAGATATCCTTCACCTCATGACACATTTCCTTTCCAATAATAAATGTAACCTTCGATATCCTAAATTGGTCAGGTTCTTTCTACTGTTATTTTGATTGAGCCTCTTACCCCTCATGTTGTTTGAGGCGTTGATTCACATTGAAGACCTACCCAAGCAGCCTCCATATGGAGGAGGTTGGTTTGATAGCCATTTTTCTGCTCTTTATGCCTTTTCTTTATTATGAATCATCTTTTGAAGCGTTACTTCACATATTTGGGGCACTTTTGAGGTGTTACTTCACATATTTTGGGGCACCTTTTGAAGCCTTTATCCAGACAGTTTTATGCATATTTGTTTGCTTGAGAGAACATTTCACATCTCCCCAAGCACAAGCAAATCTGTGGAGGCATGCCACATCAACAGGGGCTACAATCCATATTTTTTTTTCTATTGACTAGAAATGACACTTAAATTCTACTGTAAAAGGCTTTGATTCAAGGGAAAAATATGCCATCGAAAAAGGATGTATGTTGAGGTGTTTCCTATGCTTTTCCCTTGTCGATTCTTGTTATTAAATTGGATTATTTATTTCTATCATCTAAGTGAAAGGTAGGGTAAATCCTAGTTTATAGAAAGGTCACCTCTTTGTTTCCATGCATATGTACGTGGAGCACCCTTCGAAGGGCCCTCTAGTTAATTTTCTGTAATCTAAAACAACATTCATAGATAGATCCTAGCATCTTGTAACAACATTATCTCTCATCATCATTCAAATATATTCCAACTCTCTAAATTTCCTTTGACTCCATTTGTTCTAACTTCATGTTTGGCACTGGTCTTCCTTTTGTATCCACCAACTTCCCATCATCTTTTAACACAATTTCATCATTACTACTACTATTACCACCAGTATTATTTGATGTTGTTATGTTGCTTGTTTGACCATCCTCTACTCTGGGAGATGACGAAACAGGAGATGTCAGCACTGAACAGTTAGTATGCCTTTCATCTTGAAGGGAAAACCAATTTGTATTAGTGAACATCGTCTCTCTCAGCCTCACACCAACCTATTTTCTTCCCATTGTAAGAGAGAAGACAACCACTTCTACTGGCTCATCATCAAATAAGGCATCCTCATTGTCTCTACCAATGGCTCCATGAGCCTCTTCCCCATCTTCACTGTCAAACATTCCATATCAGAATAATTGACTCAGGTTATTGGCCATTGTTGAATTATTATAATCTCTGCCACGAAAATCATCTTCATCACCAGCTATAGTCCATCTTTGTACTATTGATCATCTGCATGTCCAATGGACAATGTTCCCCACTACATTACATTTTTAAGGAACATTTGTTTCCCAATTATTCCACTCGTCATTTCTCTGCAATAATGATTATATCAATATATTATTTATTCCCAACCGAGTAATATTGATTGAAATTTTTGGAAAGTGACCAATGTTCCATTTTCTTGGTGCAACTTTTCCTAGGTAAGATACTGTTGGCTTATTCTAATCAACAAGAACAATGTGATTTCTTTCTGTTGCCAAAAAAAATTTCAATTAAGTTACAATCCTAAAGGAGATGCTTGATAGGAGATGTATTATTGTTCTCTAAGCATGACACTATGAATCTCTCCACTTGATGATGCAAGGAATTGTTAAAAGGATAATAAAAAAGCAGATGTATAATCATTTGAATAGCACCCAACTTGACTAGCTCCTGCTGAGAAACTTCACTGCCCATCCTTAGCGGGACTGTAATGAACTCCAATATCTTTAAAAAGTGTTTTCCAAGAGGAGGCCGAAGTTCACCATATGTATTTGGTAATGTGTTTTCATCAAAAGATACATCCAACAACTTCAACAAGTCACCTGCATATGGAGAAATCATCATTGTCCCTGTCCTAGTCAATTTGAATTGGAAATTCATATTGGTCATTTATCTAGATCATTGTATGTAGCATGAAATCATATTAAGATCATTTCAACTGAAGTTATAGTACAGGAGAAAAATAAAGGAAAAGAATTCCCTTTCTAATGTAGCTAGCACATACAATAGGGCTACTAGTGACTGCTTTAGATTTAAGAGTTAAAGTTCCTCCATCAATAACTTGTGTTAGGGTATCCATCAAAACAAGTGGAGTGTTTGAACCAACCCAAGCATATATGTCAAGCTCAGAAAGAATCTTATCCTACTATATAAAGGCATTAAAACCTCACATCCTAGATAGGCCATTTGTGAATATGATCTCTGCTAAGTGAATATAGTAATCTCCAGCAGGAAGATCACCAATTATATATGAAAATTTTCCAAACCGAGCTATTTGATAGACAGATGGGCATTATTTCTCAACGATTGTCTCATTTTTTTAACTTTTTAGCACATCTCTCCCCATAAAATGTAGATCTTGTTGAAAATCACTTCCCTGGGAATTTTCAAAGGATGAAAAAAACTTTTTTGAGGGAAGTTTGAATGTTTCTTCAATTTCAAATGTAAAAATGATTCATTTTTCTGAAATGGATTCTAGTTGGAGATCATCAGAAAATGTGCCATACCATGTTGATCATGAGTGTGCATAGCTCTCTGTGAGTTTCTATCCAACTGAGTATCCATTTGGGACTATATTTCATTAACAACACTCTCAAGAAGAGATTCTATATTTCCACCAACTTCGTTTATCAATTCACAAGCTTGTCCTTCAGAACTAGTGAAAGTAGACACTGGGCATTCCTCCTCCTCTATCACTAGTTTTTCTTCATCTAATCCCATAAATTTTCCAGTGTTCCCAAACAGCTTCAAATCATATTTCCTAATCATTATCTTACTGATTTCCCTTTTTCACCTTACCTATGTCTTAAGAGATTGGCTACAAACGGGTGATTTTTCTCCCCTCCATTTTATCATTATTATTTCTATAGTCTTCTAACATTCAAAAGCTACCAAAAATTATTCCACATTTTTCATGTAACTGGGAACCCTCTGTGAATTCAAATTTGATCCACATGAAGTTTGGATAATGATGAAAGACCGTCAAGTAGATATACGACCGTTGCCTTCTCTTCTTATTTGTTGATTTGGACAGTTTTCTTTGTGTGATATATTATCTTTCAATAATGCAGGTGGTTGTGCAATTTCTTCCATGTTTTTAGAATTCTTAGTTTCTATAGCAAAAATTTCCTTTTCCTTTTTAACACATGCACCATCAAAATAATCAGCTACAACCTTTGTAATTATGCTTTTTGACCATGTTCTGTCCCTACTCCATACTCAGTGTTTGAAGCAAATATTTGCAAATCACCTGCATGCTTCCTTTCTTCTCTTGCTAGATCCTTGTAGGCACTTGTCTACTTCTTGTATAGCCACAAAAAAATATTGGAACGTAGATAGAAGCCCATAAACTATAAATACTCAAAATATGAATCACTTCCATCTATTACTCTATGATCCTCACAGGTTTGAGTTCAAGTAGATAGAAGCTGCACCTGTTAAGGGTGATTTTGATGACAGTTTGGGATTGTTGTGAAGGCTTCATTCTCCTTGAAGCCATCCACACTAGTTTGGGTCATCTAAAACTAGGCCGTAGGGCTAAATAAACCTATCCTGGAGGCCGAGACCCTACAACAAGAAATCCACAGTCAGGGTTGCTTTATCATGAGGATGTGTAGTGGGTTTTGAAGCCTAGAAGAAGGCTTATGGGCTACTAGCATTTGAAGGGACCAGTTGAAGGTAATCTGAATTATATTAAAGGTATTTAAGGCTGTGAATGGGGTAGTTGTTGACTATGTTTATGCCCTAGTCAGTCCTGTTAGTGTAGGTATCTTCATCCCTCTGTCAATGATCAAATTCTCTTGTTGCATTACATATTAGGTGTCTCATTCAGTCAGATGCATTCCATTAGGAGCATGGATCATCTAACAGTAGTGGCCTGTTGTACATTTTCCATCATTTCCTTTACCTGTTGGCCCATTTCCATTCATCAAGATCATCTGCAGTCACTTTTTGTCTTTAAATTTGCAAGAGTCATTTTTAGGGTTTTCAGTCCCATTAGGTCTAGGGTTTCATCAACAAGGTCTTCAAAATGTCCAATAACGGTTAGCAGGCACATGAGGAGGTTGAATAAAGTTCCAGTACCAATAAATTTCATAATCGCATGCTCAGAAATGAATTTTTCACAGATTATTTTAGGTTTTTATGTATACATTTGATGTAATTTCAATTCTCTCATATGTAAATAACTTCAATGGAAACCCTAGTCACCTTGCCAAGCTTTAGCAGATCCATCCCCTGCAAGGCAAACAAAAATCAAGTCATTCAGTTCATCAAAGGCACAAACAAAGTAAACTACCCAAAACAGAGTTGAAAAAGTAAATCACAATGCAAACATTATAAAAGTGGGTTTTATGAGTGAAAAAACAAAATCTTGTATATAAACTCATTGATCATCATCAGAGAGCTCATTTGCATTCAAAAGAGAAATATTGAACAAGAGAAAGTTGTGTTGAATAAAAGGAGCAAGTTTGAATGAAAACCGGGCAAAGTTCAAGGGGGCAGTGCATTGGGCTGGCCTCCATAGTGTAAAAAATACACTGGCGTGGCGCATTGAGTGGTGCATCGAGCAGGAGCTGCGCGTTGGGTTTGTGTTGCGGCACATAGAGCTGCAAGCCCAATTTCACCATAAAATTCCCCAAAATTTCCAAATTTTCTCAAATCCGTGGTGTGCAAGAAAGTTAATATTCCTTCCATTGCTAGTGAAGAGGTTTTCTTAAAATTTATGATGGTTTAGTGTGATAGAATTCAAACCCTACTTCCTTCTAAATTTTCTCAAAAACAATTTTCTAGGGCTGCATTTGTGTCTTTGCTACCAAGTCCACTCCATCACTCCCTCATTATTTCACTCCTTCATTCATTCTTCACTTTCATCCACGCATTCCCTAATTCCCATATTCCAAAAATAACCTAATTTACATGTCCCTAATCCCACTATCCCAAACCCTACACTCCCTAAACCCTACTCACATCCCTAAAACTCTTACTCCCATCCCTAAACTCTGTTCACACATAAATTTTTACACTCTCTTCCATACACTCTACCCATTTCATTCCTCCACCATATTTTCACACTGTTATCCACAAAACCATCCATGTACAACCACATTTTTCAAAACCAAAGGAAAACAATGGAAAGAGACAGTAATCATGGGTATGAGCAAGAGATTGAACATGACCGGGAATCTTGGCTTTAGAGAAAAAATTTGCAGTTGGGAAAGGATGCTGGAGAAGGCCAAAAATGAGAAAAATATGTTGAGTAACATGGCCTACAACTACTTGGCAAGAAACAAGGTGTGCAAAGCAAGAATCAGGAACTTGAAGACTAATTTGAAGAAGGCATCGAGGAGGAAAAAAGAGGATGATAAAATTTAGATATTGGTTGAGGCTTCCTTGGCCCAACACAACACTTGATGGAGGACACTCAGCCCAAATTTCAAAAAATTTGGGACACTTTTTGCAATTTTGAAATTTTTGGCTCAAGAAACAGACTTTTATGCTCTATGTGCCGCGCCACGTGGCGCTCGCTTTTGATGGGGGACTCCTTTTGATGAAAACTCAGAATTTATGGATTTTTCATGGAAAAATATGCATGCCTACCAATGGCCAATAAATTTTGACAGGTTTTGGGCTTCCAAAAAGGTCAAAAACACCCCAAAAATGACCTTTCTGCCCCTTTTTTGACACACAGGAAGCAGTCTTGGGAGAACTCAGTTTTGGAGGGGCAAATGGAGGCCAAATTCAAAAATTCCACTTTTTCTAGAAAGTAGACAGGTAGACCTTTCGAAAAAGGCCACTTGGAGAAAATTTGGACACCAGGAAGGCCTCCAAAATCAGCTGCAAATAGGAGCTATGCATAGGAAAATCGGGCGCGGCGCATTGGAGGATTTTGCTCATTTTTGGTCAAAAACTCTGTTTTTCACCTATTTTTTTCACAATTTGACTTTTTTCCTTATAGTTGTCAAAATCATGATGTAATTTAATGTGACATGATGGATTTTGATGTAATTTTTCTAAATTTTCACTCATAGAGGTAAATTCATCCATCAAAAGGTAGTTTGCAATTGAATGAATCAATTTCCTAGTTTTTAGAGGCAAGCTGTTCCACTGCCTACTTTTTAGTTCTCAGTTTAGATTTTGTTGGAAAAGCTCCTAATATTATGAGCTCGACCCCTAGAGGCTAGGATGAGTTGTTGGTTGCCTATATCTTGTAATTTTTCAGTCATTAGCATAGT
Source organism: Pinus albicaulis (assembly GCA_034641835.2). Classification (NCBI taxonomy): domain Eukaryota; kingdom Viridiplantae; phylum Streptophyta; class Pinopsida; order Pinales; family Pinaceae; genus Pinus; species Pinus albicaulis. The sequence goes on from CM076582.1 coordinate 991,172,096, forward strand.
TGGACTTTTGGGAATGCTTTGAGCATCATTGTACATTCATCTCTGCAGTTTGGAAAAGGAATAGACCAGGGTTTGCAGCATTCTATGGGATTCATGTGGCATATTGCTTTGATATTGTGTTTCTCTCTGAAAATGTAAGTTTACTTGTGTTTTATGTATGCCATTTTCTCTCTTATTTCTTCTTAACTAAAACAAACAAGGATAAAGGTAGAATCCATTGAAATTGCAGTGCTCTACCTAGGGTTTGTTTAGTTATCTATGTTTTCAGTTGTTTGAAGAGGATCCCTAAAGTTTTCTTGCCCTCTTCAACTCCTCACCTCTCTAAAGCACTCCATTTCATTCAAATTTAAGTGTCAAATCAATTGCCTACCTTGCCCCATTGAGATCTCTGCAAAAACTGAGCCTCATTCCTTAGACCCAAAGCTGGTTTTCCATTTGAGCCAAAAAAACATCCTTAAATTCAATTAAACTCTTTTTCACACATACCTAGCCTAGAATAAGTCTTTACATCAAGTCATATGAAGCCTCATTGATCATTTTTTGTTGATATTGACAAGGAGAGAGCCCTCTCCCGACTTGGTAGGGCTAGATACCAGGTTAAGTGTGGTTTGATGTTACCCTAGATTCTGCCTTTCTCAGCTTGAGGTAGATTTAGGCCATAAAAATTCCTACTAGAATTGAAGAGAAGACACAATTTCTTGGAGCCTACACCAAACATCATATTTTTAGCCTTGTTGGAACCATCCTCTTGTCTAAGGGAAGTGGTAGTAAACCTTCTCATTTGAAAATCATTTTGACTTTGAAGTATTTTATTCTCTCTCTACTGAAAATTTGAAATTAATGATAAGAAGAATTTATAAGGTTTTTCCCCATATTTGGGTTTTTCCCTGGCTTGAGCCATATTCATATGTTCTTCTTTCTTGACTTATCTTCAACTTTTATTACTTATGTTCTTTCATTAGTTACACTTATGATTAATGAGATTGCTAATGGAATAATGGGAAAATGATGTAACTAACCTAAGCTAACAACATGTTAACTCAAAATTAACATGGTATCAGAGCCAGGTAAGGGCAAGTGCAAGCTTAAGATATTGGGATCTCTAAGAAGCACCTAAGGAATTTCAGCAGAAGTCACCTTCAGACCTCTGTGGTAGTACAAGTCCAAGTTTAAAAAGGACAATATGTGACATTGTCTTAAGGCCTTCTACAAGCCCTAATTAGTGAACTTGGGCACAAATTCAAAGAGCAGCTTAGTCATTACAAAAAAAAACTGGAAGTCATCAAGGTATGTTTCAGAATTTATGAGGTATGTGTTTAAGTGGTTTCAAGATATTTTCAGAGGTATATTTATCAGTAAAACTTTAGAAGGAGATTTTTCCCTTCAAGATCCTTGCCTGGACTCTGAGGTATAATAGAAACATAAAAAAAAGTATATGTCAAGAACTCCTAATCCCTTGGCCTGGTGGAGTTAAGAAAACTCAAAGGTCATTAAGGTATGTTTTAGAATTTATGAGGTATGCTTTTAAGTGGTTTCAAGATATTTTCATAGGTATATTTAGCAGTAAAACTTCAGAAGGACATGTTTCCCTTCGAGATCCTTTCCTAGACTCTGAGGTATCATAGCAACATAAAATAGTTTATATGTCAAGAACTCCTAATCCCTTGGCCTGGTGGAGTTAAGACAACTCAGAGGTCATCAAGGTATGTTTTATAATTTATGAGATATGATTTTAAGTGGTTTGAAGATATTTTCAGAGGTATATTTAGCAGTAAAACTTTAGAAGGAGATGTTTCCCTTCAAGATCCTTGCCTAGACTCTAAGGTATCATAGTAACATGAAATAATTTATATGTCAAGAAATCCTAATCCCTTGGCCTGGTGGAGTTAAGACAACTCAGAGTTTACTATGATCTGAATTCATTAGTACTGTGGAATTTTGCGTAACTTGATTCCTATTCTCTGAAAAAGCAGTAAGAATTATTGTTGGAATTATTGTAGTAACACTGAAAGAATAAAATGCTAATCCCGACCTCTATTTTCTAGCAAAAATCTGAGCATTATTTTGATGTGTGGAGCTCTAGAAATAGTGATATTATCCTACAATTAGGACATCAAAGAACAAGCATAGTATCTAGTGATTTTGACTCCATTTGGATGTCATAAGGAGGTCTATCTCTACAAGACCGAGCTCCAAGTTTCACCATCTTCTGTGATCTTCGTCACAAAACAACAAAATATTTTGGTAAAATTACCCTTGTTTCAAGACGCTACATGTCAGTGAAAGGTTTGGCTTAGATCTTGTTTTTAAGACCTTCATTCTTGTGGCCCTCTTAGGGCACCACTCCAAACAAATCTCTGCAATATTTTGTGATTAAAGTGCCATAAGAAGATCGAAAGGTTTAGGTTGTAAGAGGAAAACAAAGTTGAATAGAACCTCGGTTCCTCCTTTAGAACGAAGGCCTACTCTTCCTATGTAGACTTGTGTAACTCCGTTTGAAGGGTAACCTGATCTCAATTCTAGAAAAGTGTAAACCAGCTACCGAAGTCAACATGTTATTATTATTTTCTTTAGGTCTTGTTCTTAATAAGAAGTGTTAGTCTTGAAGCTTGCACACCTAAAGTAATCAACCTTAAGTATGGAAGTCTAATACATATGTTACAGTGATATCTAACAGATCACTATGTGCAAATTCAAGATGTAAAAGTGTTGTGTAACAGAGATAACCTTTGTCACATATATATACATATATCTTCTTCGGCGATTTCCTACAACCCAACCTACAAAGCATACTGAGCTTGGTGACAATCACTGTGTGAGAATCTCTGTTCAATAGAAATCTAGAATAACTTGAGAAGCCTATGGAAGATATGTATATTTGTTTGAGCGAAATTTTAGCCCTCTTTTAGACATTCTGAACAATTTTATTTTTGTTGTTAAATTAATAAGAAATATACATACATCGATCCAGTGACCAAGAATCTGACTTGGAATACACTCTTAGTATGGTTTTCATAAAATTATGATAAGATCCATGTGATGTGTTGATCAGATGTCTGGGCCTTGATTTTTCCACAACGCAGAAAATCATATCCTGATCAGTTGTGCGTGATGATGATAGAAAAATAATTAAAGTGCATTATGACCTTTCTAAAACTTCTGGGAGCCTTTTTTGAACTTTCCAAGGTTCTGATCAGCATCCCTTTTGCCTGTAGAATGCATCCATGTGCTAAGGATTATGTCTGTGGATATTTTCTCTCTACGAAAGACTTGGGATTGTTCATTATATTGTTGTGTATGAAAATCTTTACAACCAGTGAGAAGAGTAATAACATTGCATGACTAACCAATTTTATATATATCAATGTTGGGTTATATCAGGGATGATAGTTTAAATCAGAGTCTTGGTATCTATGTCATGATAGTGTAGTGCTTTTGTATTAATTCCTGGAAGGAAAGAACCTTATCATCTTAAGGCAAGTCTATTGGAATCATCAAGAAAATATCTCAGTTAAGATATATGGATAGAGACAATTGAATACTCCAAGTTCTGAAGGGAATTTCTATTTTGTCACTACAAATTGTTAAGACCTGAATCATAGATTATAGTTCTAAAATGCAGAGCAATTCCAAGTATAATAGAATCCATGACTTGAAGGATTTAGTTCTCAAAGACCTTAGTATGTTCTTCAGTGATCTAATTGGCAAATTGAAAAACATCAGTATGAATATTTTGTGGAATACATGATGGTTTCTACATATGTTGCGAAGCTAACTTTAGCACAAGATATTTACAAATGGTCTGTTGAGAAAAAGTGGAGGAAGTTGCTATTGATGCTGAAAATATTGTATTGCAGGCCGACAGGGTCAACAAATCATTTTGATGATTATTTATGTATTTATTATGAGCACAAAAGGATCCATAACAGAATATAGGACAAGTTGCTAGTGGCTCGATGATTATGTTCTGGGAAGGTCAATCTGCCTACATTTAGAGGGTCCTATGGACAATCCATCATAATTGGATTAATCAGACACAAATAATGATGAAGTCTACATATCTATCTGAAGCAAGGCTTCAGAGGGAACCTTGGAGATCAAAATGACCCAAGAAATATGACAAGAAAAGTAGCTAAGACTTGGGGAGAAATGATTGAAAATGAAACTTTAATAATGTCTATTATAAGTCTTTCATAGCCTAATGAAATGGAAAATTCACTGATCCATGGTTTTCCTGTGCCTCATTTATTGATCTCTGCTCATATATTCAGATATTGTATCAGTTAGCAGAATGATGATACATTACTTGATTATGTTTTTTTGAGAGCTCCATTAAAGAGGAATGCATGACTTACTATGAAGCCACTCTATTGAAAAATCTCTTCAGTGACCCATTTGTGCACTTCGTTATTGCAGAAGAACTTTTTGAGAATCTAGTATTTCACATACCTCTCCATATGGTACAACAAATGACATTCCTGTTATAAGACATTTTTTGAGCAAACATATCTCATGATGAGTAGGTTGTTTGATGGACACTGTGCACCCTAAAAAGACCAGTTTAGGTTGTGGTATTCCTGAGGACGAGGGAGTAAGAACTGTTGCAGCGGATTACTAAGTATTACCAACGTCTTCGCTATAAATCAATATGTTTTCTATACATTTGTGCATTGCTGAATGGAAAAATGAGGCTCCCATTGATGCAGTTTTGATTTTTAAGAAGAAACTTCACACTATTCCCTATATGAATGCATTTTTGGTTGAAGAATTGAGCTCCGGGAACTCCTGGGGGCTTGGGGTACTTATTGAGATATAAGCGACCATAAGGTGAGTGGTTCACCTTCCCCTAGTGGTGCGCTATGTACAAGGTGTGTGGTTCACCTTCCCTGTGATACCCCATGATGGTTGACACGTGTGTAGGGTGAGTGGTTCACATTCCCCTACATCTGCGCACATGTGTGTAGGGTGAGTGGTTCACCTTCCCCTACAGTTAACGACATGCATATGATGAGTGCTTCACCTTCTCCTATGGCATATGAACAAGATGAGTGGTTCACCTTCTCCTGTGGGTACCCCAGTGAGAGATGCATATAGGCATATGTTGACATGTTGGTGGGATGTGGTTCATCCTTTCCCCACACGTAGGATGCTCATTCCTATGATTGATGGGTGACATGTTGGTGGGATTTGGTTCGTCCTTTCCTCATGTGTAGGATTCTTCCTACTATTTTTGGTTTGCATGCATGTAGGAATGTGGTTCTTCCTTTCCCTACCCTCGGTGTTTTGCATGCTTGTAGGAGGTGGTTCATCCTTTCCCTATGATGATTGCGATGTTTTACTGTAGGAAGTGGTTCATCCTTTCCCTATGTGTGATTATGATGTGTGTGTTACACTATTTTGGTCATCTAACCTTTCATCATTAGATGGACCCAAGTACACCATGTAAGACCAGTTTTACCCCAAGTAAAACTGCTTTCACTATGTTAATTAGGATACCCCAAAAGGAATAATTAATTAAACCATAATTTAATTATTATTCCCAGTCATGTTTAACCCAAAAACAAAGAAATTAATGAGATAAACCCATAGTTATCTTATTATTTTCTAGGAATAATTATTTAAATAATATTCCTTGTTAAATATGACCAAATCTACCACCATTAATCAAATAAATCATTATTTATTTGATTATATCCCAACCACTTCCTTAAAAAGATAAATAAATCATTTATTTATTTATTTTTCACTAATCAAGGGATTTGACCCAAGTCAAACACCCTTTCCCTCCAACAAATAATAAAAAAATATTCCATAGAGGTGGATCTAGATGTGATTAACATTATTTTAATCATGCACCAAGATCTAGAAGGACCCAATATTTTGTTATAAATAGGAGGGTTTCCCCATCATTCTTCACCTTTTGTTGCATACTAGATCACTCTGGATCTATACACTCGGTCTCATTTTCTGCCATTGTTGCTCCCATTGAGCTCTACCTTCTACATTGGGTTTTCTACATCTACAAGAAAGAGAAAGCTTAGATCTGAAGTGCTGAGGACTACAAAGAACCCATCCCATTGAGGAGATCTGGATACACCTTCTTGTTTCCTCCCAGGTGCCCTGTAATATAAAAATTCATTCAAAAATCGTGTTCTTGTCTTGTCTATTGGATGCATGGAGCAAACTCTTTACTTTACTGCTTAATATCTTTCCATTTATAGATCTGTTTGTTGCAGCACTTTAACTACTAATTGCAGATCTGAAGATGTTTTGCGGCCATTATTGTTGTTAGGGCTATTAGTTATGCGTAGCTAAAGTGGTTCTTTTTCGTACACTTCGACGAAGAATTCATACTAACGAAGTGTGTGTTTGTAGGATGTGGTTTCACCATTCCCTACAAGTGGTTGTGATCAAGATGTGATATGTTCTTTCCTTGCTAATGTTCTTGCATCATCCTACCCATGAAGTCTAGGACACATGGGAAGTACCTCTCATCTGGCCAATGAGTTGGGAAATGAGGATAGGGACCATAGCACTACCGATGGATGCATCGTGTAATGTCGTACTCCCTATGCTAGGATGTATGGTGTTCAACAAACTGATCTGGGACCAATTGAGGTTCTACCTCCGAACTAACTTTTGTCGGTGAGAGTGGCAAGGTCTTGTGACTCACTTTCGTTCAATTCTTCTTTATTATTCATATCAATGTTCAGCAAAGCAGAGTAGAGATGAGATTCAGAGATGGTTCATGATGGATGGATTGGCAGGTGTAATTCTCCCTAGTTGAGAGGGAGTGTTAAAATTGGAAACTAGAGCCAAATTCCCTTTGGACTGCTCCTATGAGGAAGATGATTGCAGTATTCGATTCCTCTTTTCGAGAGGATAAAAATTGACCTAAAGATCACTAAATTTGGATAAGGAAGGCCTGCATTAACAAGACAGTGGAAAACCTTGGTGTTGAAGGAAAGGTAGGTGAAATTTGAATTTCCCCCGAGTAATCAAGTCGGCCTACCCAAGAAGGATATAAATAACCTATCCTAAGAACTTTGATATTCATTCTTCTCTCTGAAGTAGACGTAGAAGAATGTGATTTCCAACGAAGGAGATGAAGGCAAGGTTGGGTTCAATTTAGTCATCTTCAAGAGCAGAGTTCCACAGGGTGGAGGACAAGATTGGTTTGTGCACATTTATGATTTATCTTGGGCATTTTATCTTCATCACAGATCTAAGTTCAAGTAGACAGAAGTCACACCTATTAAGGGTGATTTTGATGATAGTTTGGGATTTTGTGAAGGGGTCATTCTACTTGAAGCCATATGCACTAGTTTAGGTCACCTACAACTAGGCCACAGAGCTTAAGAACCCTATCCTAGAGGCCGAGAACCGACAACAAGAAATCCACAGTCAGGGTTTCTTTATCATGAGCTGTATAGTGGGTTTTGAAGCCTATAAGAAGGATTATGGGATACTAGCATTTGAAGGTGTTAGTCATCAGTGTTTTTCACCTGTTGATGATGACTAGTTTCTTAAGCCAAGTTTTCTAGAAGTTGATCTCAAATTTGTCAAATCTGTCATCTAGAAAACACCCCTAAACAATTTTTATCCTCCAACCTTTTCCAGTCAGCCTATGATGAGGAAAAACCTAGTTTTCAAGTCTTATCTAGTTTCAGTCATATAATCCTGTCCATGAGCTGACATAAGCTAAAATTTATCTATTTTCATTTACCTTCCTCCCCAGATCATTCATTATCCAAGTGTTGATAAAATGTCAGCCACCCTACCTCTGGTCATAGGTCATTTTGAGATCTAATCCTACCCAACGAAAATACTCAAAATCTGTCAAAGATCTCCCCTAAGTTAGGTAGTGGCACTGTAGGGAATCCCTTCCTTGGCAAAAAAATCCTAAGCCAAAATCTCTTGTTCAACACTAGCCAACCCTAAATTAGTGCTTAATTTGCAAAAAACAAAGCTGGATACACCCATAGGTCACGCCACTAAAAGGTCTTGATGTCTCAGTAGTACATATTTCAAAATCAAAACTAATATAATGTTGATCTACAGTGTTTCAATGTCTCTTTCAAAAGTAGAGATGCACAAGTATCCCAGAAGACATCATCAAACTGAACATAAGAAGACAACTACTTATCATGTTGTTATGAGCCTGGGATAAGAATACTAGTCAGAGAGAAAATTCAATAAACCTCTGCAAACACAGTCAAGAAAGGTTAGTAAGTAATGACTAGCAAGAAAATAATCTACAAATACAATTCATGTGGCTCCTGGTTTCAAAAGTTTCACAAGGATATTATGACAACAAGATACATATCTCAGAGCATGACCCTTATGGAGTTCATTGTTTAAAGGACAAAGTTGAAAATCAGTGAAAGAAACTGAAGGTTCATGGTTTGAAGCCTTTTGTGACATCATCAAAGTAGTGATACAATGGTGTCAAAAGAAGTCTCCTGTATTTTATCTATAAAGGCCTCCTTCGAAGAGTAACCAAAGGCTAGAATGTCCAAAACCTGGAACAAGCTCATCAAAATGACAGGAAGGGTATGACACAATGATTCAAATTCAAGACAACATTCAAAGAAATAAAACATACCACAGTCGTAGACAAGACCTTTTAATGTACTTAAAAACAAACTATGTTGTTTATATGTGTTGGGGTTCCCATGTTTTGGCTATATTTCCAAGAGCAAAAGATGAGACAACATCAAAACCACTTTCAGACCTCAGGATCTAGCCCTCCTAGGTCCAGAGGGGGATCTCTCTATGTATGTCAAAGGTATATGACTTTGAAGCTCAGAGGTTTAAAATGTTAGGCTAGTTATAGGCACAGAGTTTGTTTGTTTGATTGTTTGTCTGGTTGCTGGTTATCAGGAAAGAAGGGTTCAGTGTAAGACAAGGATGAGAAAAGAGGGTTAAGGTGGAGGTGACATATCCTAGGGAGTATTCAAACATTGGGCAATGGATTCAGGAAAGGATTTTCTTACTCTCCAATGTGCAAGCTTTCAATTGGGCTAGTCATCTAAAACATTGGATCTTAAAGATGATTGTGTGATATGGATTGATAGGAGAGGTGGAGACAACACAGATTCAGGGCACAAAGCTAAAGACCAATTGGTCGCACAAGGATCCTAGTGGACAGGGCTAACTCTAATCCCTAGTGTTCCCAAATCTTCTAGCTAAATCCTTAACAAGAAACATTTAAAAACAGATTCATTTAATTCATACATCAGAGAGAAGGCAACAACATCCACTACACTGGTTAAATTAAGTGAATTCAATTCTTAGATCACACATTCAGAGGAAAAACATTGATGGCAAGGAGAGCAGAAACATAGGGTACCTAACAAGGGTAAATCCTATGCTAATATTCTGATGCAATCCAGTAGAAACGAAATGAAATGAATTAAAACACAGAGATAGGAAAACATCACCGCTGCTTTAGATCAGGATCCAAAGAAATGTGCTTGTCATATTAAATAGCAATACCAGTCAAGTACAAAATTGCCAATAGCTGAATACTCAGTCTGAAAACATATTCCTCAGCCTATCTTACAACTTTACACAAAGAATGTGTCTCAAAAGAAACTACTTGCAATTCTCTGATAACTGATCAACAACCTTTACAATGAGTTTCTTCATCAATTTATAGCTCCATTGGAGTAGAGAAGGTAGGTGAAAAAATAAATGCAGCATTAAAAACTTAGAAGAAGGAGAAGGCCAAAGCCCATTCTGTATAAATTTTGTGAATTAATTTGTAACACTCTTGGGTGAAAGAATGGTCGTCGTCAAGTTCCCATTTACTCCAGGTATGGCTTTGATGTACTCTGCTGCAGCATTCTGTGGTACTTCTGGTGAATTAAACAAAACCTAGAATCAAGATGCTAAGATCTGCCATACTGTGCAACAAATGCTTCTGATAGTCTAGGATTGTTGTAGGAGGGGAAAAACTTCTCTTGGACACAATGTATACTGAAGCCATAATGTGTACTGTGTCCGTGCTCAGGAAGAAACGTTCTGCTGATTTGAAACCCTGATTACATTTTTTTCTACGCGCCGGACCTCCTGTGTGATCCTTGGGATTTTCGGTCCGGTACTCTGCCTTTAAAACTCTGGATTAAGGCTTAAAATCCTTAATACTGCACATTGAAATCCTTGATTATTAGCTGGTATTTCTCTGTCGCTTCATAAATGTCTCAATCTGCAAAATCCAGGTTTTAATGGCGTTGGATAGGTTTTTCGCGGAGATTGAACTATCCTTGGATAATATTAATACCACCGCTACCTTTTTGGGCATTTCCATTGTAGTACCAGCTTCCAAATTCAACTTTCTCTGTGCAACATGCCATTACAATAGTACATATGAACCATGGCGGGTTTCTGCCTCTTTGAAACCCTGCAAAACACGAAAACTGGTAAGGAAGACCATGCATGGGGTCGAATGATGTGGATGACTGTGAGGATGCCAGTGGGACTGTGGACGAATGGTGAAGAAATGCAAAGGAATCGTGGAGAAGTGCTCTGATGGAAGGTTGGCGGACTGCAGGGAAATCTAACATAAAAACCTTAAATTTGACCCTTTGAATGAACATATATGGATGGACGGGCGAATATACGATGGGACACGTGGAAGGATGACGTGGAGGTATAGGGTTAACAGCGTTCGTGTGGTCAGATCTGGACCATCCGATCTCATAGGAGATCGATGGTTGGGGACGTGATGGAGGGCGATGGACAGTGGGCCAAGGGTATGGAACCATGGATTAACCTGCACGCAGCTTTGTGGAGCAACAGCCGTTGGATGGGCGATCGCGGATCGGATGGTTGACGGCGATATCACTCTGCATCCATGGATGAACTTTAATGCGCGATGAGATAGCGGTTTTGAAAGTGCCGCTGCCATGCGCCGAATGATGTCTAGAATCACTGGCCCATTGGAAAATACCGCCTACCTCCGAAAGGCAGTGCGATATAAACCGGTTGGTTTTTGAATAGTGTGCGGTGGGGACCACAGGCGGGTAAACTCTGAACCGTTAGATCTGCGGGAAATGAACGGTTAAGATGCGATGAACGGATTTAACGGTAGCTGCTGCAGGGGCGGCGATTGCCGTCCATCTTGTTTAGATCAACGGCTATAAACGCACCCGATGAACATATGAGACAAGCACTCTTTTGGGCTGGCGGGTGGTTCCAGCGCCTGGGTCACGTGGAGGGAAAGGTTGAGGGGGCTAGGCCGAAGGGGCTAGGACCCATATAATGGGGAAAAATGGCTTTTTGGGCCATTTTAATACATTTTTAGGGTAGGAAAAGGCAACGATAGTGAGAATAAGGGTTTATCAAACTAAACCATGGGTATATTCATGGTTTAGGAGGAGCATGGGGATGATTTAGAAGATTTAGGGGGGAATTTGAGGGTAAGGAGGGGGGACTTTGACAAAGGTAAAAGGGATGAAATGAAGGATTCTGCAGGGGTGCATGGGGTAAATGAAGGGTTTTAGGAACACAATTTGTCACAATCAGAGAAGCTTTATAATGGAGATCAGCAGAAGGGATTTTATCAAGAGAAAAGGCATAGGAGACTTCAAGGTTAATGTGTCTTCAGGAGAGATGCATTCCTTGAAGGCTCAAAAACAATCTAGCCCCCTACTTTTCCTGTCAAAAATTTACAGGGGTGCTAACAGTGGCTCCACATGGGGATGGGTTCTTCTTGAAGGAGTCAAGAATTCAGAGGATGAATCTTTGGTGTAGGCCAGATGCTTGTTGCTTGGCACATCCCTCTCTTTCTTTAGATCAACTGCCACAATATGAAGACATTACATCAGAAGAAACACTTTTCCCAACAAACTACCTACCCTTCCTACAATCCTGGCATTTTCTTATGGGGTGCATTTGGACTTGCAGACCCTTACATCATTTATTTTTATAACAGAAAATAAAAATATTCTATTTCTACCCTTATTACTCCATGAGACCAGATTAGACTGTTGGTCTCATATGTTTCTCTACCGAATCTAATATCTACTAGGATTAAACTGTCCATCAGATTTCTTCTCTATATTCTACGACAAAAATTGAAAAACAGTCAAGCCAGGATTAGACTGTCTGACTTGTTGTGGGTCCATGATCCAGGTGGATATTGGTGGCCACCCGCCTATTCCACTTGGGCCCCCACCATTTTCTCTTTTAGTTTTTCAGTTTTGGCATAACTTACTATTTTTAGCAGTTTTTCGGGTCCTGAACTTCTGGAGCCGTTTTGAGGCCCTAAACAACGTTTTTTGGGCATCGTGCCTACAGTGAATATCATTCCGTTCCAAAATGATATTCATGGTGAAAGTTGTATTCCTCGAATGGAGCTTTCTAATGATGTATCATGAGCGTCAAACGGAGGTAGTATGCCAAAGTTACGTCCCTGGGAAGTTGAAACACTAATTTACCCAAACGGGGCCCATAGTTTTGGCGCTTCATCTCCTAGGGTTAGGTTTTTGGATGTTTAGGGTTCTCCTTGTTTCTCAATAATAAATAGGCCTTCAAGCCTCATTGTAACTCAGTTCAGAGGCATGTAGCTGCCACATCTCTCCTCAGAGATAGCTACGAGTGACCTAGCTAGTTTTATTTCCATTCTGTCTGTAAGCAAATTTTAGTTCTTTGATATTAATGAAATGAAATTTTATTTCCACTGCATCTTTGTATTTATGGTTATATGTTTATTCTATTGTGTTCCTGCATAAATCCGGATCAGTGGTATCAGAGCGGTATGCTTTTTCTCGATCCTTCTTTGCATGTCCCCAACGAGGTCAGGGTATAAGGAGCTAGGGCTTGATCTGGTGGAACCTTTGCAAGATCAGCCTCGCAAACCTCGACGTACGCCCATGGGGGACGAAAAGGCAGGGGCGGAGATCTGCAAAATATTGCTCCACTGCACTCTGAGCTGAAGTCTGGTGATGGACCAACTTTGCTCGAGGATCCTTCGATAGGCCTTGCCGTGGCCGCATCCCCATCAGCGGCTGCTCACAAGATGGGCTCACCTACCAATTATCCTAATAGTGCAGCATTCCCATATTTGAGGGTCAAATAGACGTAGATGCCATAGATAGATGGTTGAATCTATTAGAAGGATATTTCTCTGTTCATGACTTTTCAGACCGGGAGAAGATTATTTTTGCACTCCTCAAAGCTACCCCCCATGTTCAGGACTGGTGGGAAACCTACTGTGAGAACAAGGACCAGACAGAACCCTCTCTGTTCTCAGCCGTACCAACTTGGAATTCTTTCCGAGACGCCGTCAAGGAACAGTACTATCCTGTGGGGAGCTATGAGGACAAGTACATACAATGGACCACGTTGCGACAACAAAGGGATCAAGATGTGCATGAGCTGACGAATCTGTTCCATACCCTGCGCACAAAGTTGGGTATCAACGATTCAGAGAAACATTTGGTGCTAAAGTATCACAGCTGTCTGCATAGATACATTCGAGAGGAAATGGAGTTCCTCGACATCTCCTCGCTTGGTACGGCATACCGGTATACTGCCAATATTGAGCAGAAATTCAAACAGAAGAAGTGAGACTTTTAAACTACGAATCCATGAAAGGGTGTGACCGAGCAAGGACGAACGAGCATGGTGGCTAAAAAGACCCCGCCAAGCCACGAGAAGAAAAACCGCAAAGCCAAAGAGGACGCGGGAAAGAGTGGTGTGAGTTCCTGGAAGCTCGACTCACAGCACAAGTGAGTGTCGGGCCAAGCAGTCGCTATTGGCCGAGATGAGGGCCTCTGAGTCAGATGCATGCTCTGACTCTGAATCAGAACCTGACAAGGGGGATGAAAAAGGGAAACAGATTATTGATGCGAAGCCCAACGCCATTGTTGCCACTACAAAGATTCAGAAGGAGGAACCGGAAGATCTAGAGGAGGAGGAATGTCTCTTCCACTCCCAGATGTGGGTAAAGGGCTCCCCGGTACAGTTCATTGTTGACAATGGGAGCCAAAAGAACCTCATTTCGGCGGTGCAGTGGCGGTACCGGCTGCTGACCGACTCACCACATCCAATACACCATCGGGCCCAAAAACTACCAAGGACGAGATCTCCGCATCAGCTAGCAGTGTCGCCTTCCCTATAGCATCAAGCCCTTCACGGATGAGGTATTATGTGATGTTTCTCCTATTGATGTTTCTGATGTATTATTAGGAAAACCATACTCTTGGAAGCGTCATGCTGTGTATGAGTCTTGACCTCATGCTGTTATTGTTACTTTGGGAAATAAATTGTACAGGATACCAGAGGTACCACCTCCTGCGGCTATCTCTTTGGTTACTGCAAAACAATAAAGTAAGCTCATTTCCCAAACTAGGAAATTTGTTTTCCCGATGATCCGCCCCCAGGGCAAGAAGAAGAATGTGGCCACAACCTCCAGACAGGGCTCCTCTGCATGACAACAACAAATGGATAAGGTTGTGGAGGAGTATGGGGACATCTTCACCTCACCCATAGGGGTTCCTCTGCACTGTCAGGTCAAGCACCCGATTGATCTGACCCTAGGTGCGCCGCTACCCAATGGACCGATCTATCGGCGCTCTGTTCTGGAGAATGATGAAATCAAGAGGCAGATTCGGGAGCTGTTGCAGAAAGGTCACATCAGACCAAGTTCATCGCCCTGTGGGAGCCCGATCGTGTTGGTACAGAAGAAGGATGGGACGTGGAGACTCTGTATTGACTATCGGGCGCTGAACAAGATCACTGTCCGGAATAGGTACCCAATCCCACGGATTGATGACCTTATGGACCAACTCCAAGGTGCAAAATATTTCAGTAAGATCGACCTGAAGTCTGGGTATCACCAGGTACCAATTGAACCCTCTGATGTGTGGAAGACTGCCTTCAAAGCTAAGGAAGGCCTTTTTGAATGGTTGGTCATGCCTTTCAGGTTGACGAATGCTCCCGCAACCTTCATGAGGATGATGGACGATATCTTGCGGCCATTCACCAACTCATTCGTAGTGGTGTACTTGGATGACATTCTGATCTTCAGCAAGACTTGGGAAGAGCACCTTCATCACATCCGACAAGTCCTCCAAACACTACGGCAACACAAGTTGTGTGCAAATTTGGAGAAGTGCACGTTTGGCATGACCCAGGTTCAATATCTGGGATAAATTATTGATGAAAAGGGGGTGCATGTGGATCCAGCCAAGATCCAAGTCATTCGGGATTGGCCAGCCCCGACTACTATAACAGAGCTTCGCAGCTTTCTGGGTCTTGCTAATTTCTACCGTAGATTCGTGTTGGGATTCTCTCATATCACTTGGACCTTGAGTCAAGTCACCAAAGGAGGAGCGAGAGCAAAATTCTTTTGGTCGGAACCTCAACAGAAGGCGTTCAAAGAATTGAAAAATCGCCTCTGTTCTGCCCCAGTGCTCACCTTACCAGACTTGCAGCAGCCATTTGAGATCGAGACAGATGCCTCTGACTATGCTATTGGGGCGGTTCTTACTCAACAGGGACATCCAGTGGCATATCACAGTGAGACATTGTCTGAGACAGTTCGCAAGTATCCCACCTATGACAAAGAAATGTATTCAATTGTGCAAGCCTGTCGACAATGGAAGCATTACATTTTGGGGAAGGAAACAATCATCCACACAGACCACCGGCCCCTGCAGTTCATACAGACACAAGGGAAGTTGCAGAATGATCGCCATCAGAAGTGGTCCACATATCTACAATAGTTTCATTTGAACATCAAGTACAAGAAGGGTAGCACCAATCATGTTGCAGACTGCCTCAGCCGACCACCGATCGTGGCGCTCACCACTGTGCTCAACTCTTGTGGGCACGAGACTTCTGATTGGCCGCTTTTCTATGAGAGTGACCCAGAATTCGGCCAAACTTACAAGGCACTCTTGGGGGGTACGCAAGTTCCAAATTTTCACCTCCAAGATGCACTTTTATGTCACATGGGACACCTTTGTGTTCCTTGAAGCGAGCGTGCCAAGATGATATGGGAAGCACACTACAGTCGAGTCGCTGGGCATTTCGGGGTCGAGAAAACAGTAGCAATCCTGCAGAAGTATTTCTATTGGCCGAACCTTCGAAAGGATGTCGAGAAGCACATCAAATCCTGCATTGCTTGTGCCATTGCCAAACCGACCATCAAGAAGCAAGGCCTATATACTCCACTACCTACCCCTAGTCGACCGTGGGAATCCATCTCCATGGATTACATGTCGGGCATGCCTTCTACTAAGAATGGAAATGACTGTGTTTTCGTGGTCGTTGACAGATTCTCGAAGATGGCCATCATGGCGGCCTGTAAGAAGAATATCACAGCAGAAGCCACTGCTAAACTCTTCTTTGAACGAGTGTGGGTGCACTTTGGGATCCCACAGTCTATCATATCAGATCGAGATAGTAGGTTCCTCAGCACATTTTGGTCCAGCCTCTAGTCAATGTTGGACACAAAGCTCACCAAGTCCACAGCTTTCCATCCCCAAACAGATGGCCAGACAGAGGTCGTCAACAGAATGATTGTACACATTCTGCGCATGTACAATTCAAAGCATCCACGCACATGGGACGAGAGCCTCCCTTATGTAAAACATAGTTATAATTGGGCTCTCCACAGTTCAATCGGCCATAGCCCCTTTCAGGTGGGCTTGGGATTCCAGCCACTATGTCCCATTGACGTAGCCATGCCATTTGCAGCTGCTCAGGCCGATTCAGCTCATGTCCAGTCTGAAGTTGACAAAGCAAGTAGCTTCATCGAGCGCATTCAACACATCTGACAATAGGTTAATGATATATTGGATAGATCCAATGCAAAGTACAAGCAACGCCATGATCAACACCGGGTGCCACAAAACTTCCAGGTGGGTGACAAGGTATGGCTACATTTGTAGAAGGAGCACCTCACTGGACCCCACCGCAAGCTTCGCCTGCTCCGATACAGGCCGTACACCATCACCAAGGCTGTAGGGAACAATTCCTTTGAGCTTAGTATTCCTCCATTCCTTGGTCTGCACCCAGTCTTCAATGTGGATCACCTTCGTCCTTACTTCCCACCTCTATTGGACACCTCAGACATTGCAGAACAACTCATACCAACATAGTTAAACCTAGACTGCATGGAACAGGCCACCACAGATTGTATCATGGACATGCAAATCAAGAACACTCGCCAACAGAAGATCCAGCTGTATCGGGTTGTCAAAGCTGGCCAACTCCTGCACCAAGGAAAGTGGTTCACCAGGGACCAAGTTCAGTAGAAATTTCCTCATCTCATGCAGGAACTTAACGCAATGGGGACCATTGCTTCCTAAGGGGGGAGGAATGATCCAGATGGATATTGGTGGCCACCCACCTATTCCACTTGGGCCCCCACCATTGTCTCTTTCATTTTTTCTGTTTTGGCATAACTTACTATTTTTAGCAGTTTTTCGGGTCCTGAACTTCCGAAGCCGTTTTGAGGCCCTAAACGATGTTTTTTGGGCATCGTGCCTCCAACTAATATCATTTCATTATGATATTTGTGGCGAAATTTGTAGTCCTCGGATGGAGATTTCTAATGATGTATCATGAGCATCAAACGAAGATACTATGCCAAAGTTACGTCCCTGGGAAGTTGAAACACCAATTTACCGAAACGGGGCCCATAGTTTTGGTGCTTCATCTCCTAGGGTTAGGTTTTTGGATGTTTATGGTTCTCCATTGTTTCTCAATAATAAATAGGCCCTCGAGCCTCATTGTAACTCAGTTCAGAGGCCTGTAGCCGCCACATCTCTCCTTAGAGATAGGTACGAGTGCCCTAGCTAGTTTTATTTCCATTTTGTCTGTAAGAAAACTTCAGTTCTTTGATATTAATGAAATGAAGTGTTATTTCCACTGCATCTCTGTATTTATGGTTATATGTTTATTCTATTGCATTCTTGCATAAATCCGGATCAGTCCAAGGCATAAAGACAGTTGCACATGGACAGAAACCTGCAGAAAACCGAAAACAAAACTTTGAAGGCTTGAAATCTGAAGTCTTGAAGCACCCTTCTTTCTTTTTTGTGACTCAAGTTTTGGGCTTGTTAGAGTCACTTTCTTTTCTTCATTTCAACACTGGTTTTGGGCTTGTTAGAGAGGATTCTTCTTCTTCTTTGCTGGTCCAGATTTTGGGCATGTTTGGGCCAACTATCTTCACTTTCATTGGCTCAGGCTTTGATCATATTAGACCCAATCCTTTGCACTCCAGAGGTTCATGTTTTGAGCGTGTCTAAACCTCTCCTTTCTCTCTTTTTTTTGAAACATTTTTTCCTTTTTCTTGAAAATAAAACATTGAAATGGTATGTACAATGGAAATGAAAACGGGAAATTGGAAATCAGCAAAGGTAGTGTTTGAGCATCCTGCCATTGACAGGACCCCCAAACAGCTCTGTACCATCTATTTCTTGTAGGAAGAAGGCATTTGGACCCACAGTGGCCTGGATGATGTATGGACCTTGCCACAAACTATCAAACCTGCCTTGCTTTCCTTTGTCCTCCCTCCCTGAGTCCCACTTCAGAACTTTATCCCCAATTTTGAAATCAGTAGCTTTGGTTCTTTTGTCAAACAATTTCTTTATACTCTCCTAAACTTTCACTTCTCTGTTGTAGACCTCTTCCCTCGTTTTCTGGATATGAATTGTTTGGTTTATCCTTCTCACCATACTATATTATTTTGTTTGTATCTCTTGAACAAGTTTGATCATTGGTATCTCAAGGCTGGTAGGAAACACTGCTTCTGTTCCATAGACAAGCTGATAAGGTGACATGCCAATTCATTTCTTTGTTGTAAGCCTGTCAACCCACAAAGCATGTACTAACTTGTTATTCCATGACTTTTTGTTCTCTTCCAGTAGCTTTTTGATGATGATCACCAGGCTCTTGTTTGACGATTCAAATAATCCATTACCTTGAGGGTAATAGGCAGTCGAATGACTGAGTGCTATTTGATACCTGTGACAAAAATAAACCATTTTCTTGGATCGGAAAGCATCAGCATTGTCGGTGATTATTTTCCTTGGGCAGCCAAACCGAGAGAGGATATGACCTTCTAGGAAACTAATGATGACTGAATCTGTGGAATTCCTAGTAGGTATGGCCTCTATCCACTTAGTGATGTAATCTGTGGCTGTCAGGATCCATTTGTGTTGCGCAGAGGAAGCAGGGTGAATTTCTCCTATGAAATCTAGGCTCCATTGCATAAAGGGACCCTCAACAGTGATGGGTTGTAGAGGTAAGGGGAGGATTTTTCTTTTGCCTTCAAAAATCTGGCATTTGTGGCAGGCAATTATCATCTTATGGATATCATTGAAGAGTGTAGGCCAATAGTAGCCAGCTATGAGTATTTTGTTTGCAGTAGCCTTCCAACTCAAGTGACCCCCACACTCTCCTGCATGGAATTCCTGTTTAATCTTATCTGTCTCAGACTCAGGAAAACATTTAAGTAATAGGCCATTTGGATTTTTCCAGTATAAACAATTATTCAATATGTAGTAGCTTTTAGCCTTTAGTTTTAAGAATCTAGCCTTGGTCTTTGATATTTTAGGAGGGGCATTGAGGTGTGAAAGCACATATAGAATGTTAGAATACCAAGGAGAGCTCTGAAATTTCTCCTCAACAGTGGGATCAGGCGATCCCTGCTGCTCATCCAAGGTATTTATCATGTTAATATCAAGGGCTTGTAGATTTGATTCAGCCATTAGCTGAGCTAAGCCCGGACCTTTAATTAGTTTGGTGGGTTTTATCTCAAGGTCATATTCTAAGATCACAAAAATCCATTTTCCCCTTTTCCCATCCGGGTCTTGGGACAATATGTCTTTAACCACTATATTTGGCACATAGGCTATGGTGTGGGAATGCAGTATGTACACCCTAAAGTATTTCAAGGCCTTAATCATAGCATAGGCCTGTTTTTCCATTATGTTGTATTTCAAGGGTGCATCCCTAAGTGCTTTGCTGAAGAAAGAAATGGGTTGTTCCATTCCCTCTGAATTTTTATGCAATAGAACTGCAGCAATTGTATGCTTGGAGGCAAATGAAAAGATCAGGAAATATTTTGAGAAATCTGGGTTGATTAGGACAGGAGCCTGGGTGAGTGCAAGTTTAACTTATTCAAAATATTTCTTGGCTTCAATAGTCCACTTAACCCCTACACCTTTCTTTAGCATGTTATTCATATTTCTAAGGTGCTAAGCTAAGTTGGGTATGAAACTCTTGAGGAAGTTGACTTTCCCAATGAAGGACTGTAATTCTTTGATGTTTCTTGGGTGTGTGATCTGTAGTATTCCCTCAACTCTTTGTGGGTCTATCCTAATCCCTTTCTCAGATATGATATGGCCTAGAATTTTTCCTTCTTGCAGCCCAAATACAGTCTTTTTAGGATTCAGTGACAGACCAAACCTTCTGCATCTTTCAAATACTCTTCTCAGGTGCTCTAGGTGTTCTTCCTTAGACTTGGAGTAGACTGTTATGTCATCTAGATAGATGAAAATGAATTTTCCTATTTCATATGAAAAAGCTATGTCCATCGCTCTTTGGAAGGTTGCACTAGCATTCATCAATCAAAAAGGCATCTTTACATACATAAAAGTGCACCATGGGGTGGTAAAGGCCGTTTTGAGTTGGTATTCTAGGATTACTAGGACCTGGTTGTAACTTGAAAAACCATCTAGCAGGGAGATCCTTTTAGAGCCTACTACCCTCTGAAGAATATGTTCCATTTTTGGTAAAGGGTAATTGTCTTTGAGTGAGGCTCTATTAGGATTCCTGAAATCTATGCACAATCTGATCTCCCCTAATTTCTTTCTCACAGCCACTAGGTTGGATGCCCAATCAGAGAACCTCACAGGCACAATTATACCTGCCTCATACATTTTCTTAATCTCTTTTTCCACTGTAGGCAATTGTTTGGGGTTTATTCTGCAAAGTTTTTGTCTAAAGGGCTTCTGATTTTCTTTCAAGGGTATCTTATGCTGTATGATGTTTGTGTCATAGGCCCTTAAGTCCTCATAACTCCAAGCAAACATATCAATGAATTCCTTGAACATGTAAATGTATTTCTTTTTCATGTTTGCAGGAAGGGACTTAGCCAATTTGATCATTTTGGGTTTGTCTTCAGTGCTTATGTTGCATTCCTCAACATCAAAGTCTGCATGTTCTATAGTGAGCTTTTTTGCTACATCATTGAAGTCAAAAAGGTCTTCTAAAGGTGCCAGACCTCGATGTATGTTCTTATCTTTGGTCTGCAGCACCTTTACTTCTTCACTATCTACGTTCTCACATTTTTCTTCTGGATTTCCAATCTGTTCGTTTAAAGTGTTTATTTCTATATTACAGGGTGTTTCTTCCTCATCTAAGGATTCTTCACTTAGGCAGCTAATGTCAAATTTAGAGTCTGAATTAGAAATTTCAAACTCATTCCTGCCCACCAAAAAATATTCAATCTATTTATCTCCTTCAAAAACCTGCCAATATTTTTCATTGTCCGGCACTGCAGGTCTGAATTTGGTCTGAATGATGATCTGTTGGTCACTTGGGGTCTTAGGGTATGAACTAGCTAAGCAAGATAATCTGTTTGCAATGACATTTTGACTCCTAGGAACATACACTAATTCGTATTCAACAAATGTTTTCAATAAATCCATAGTGTCATTCCTATATGCTCTCAGTCTAGGATGTTTCGCTGTATATCCACCATTCACCTGTTTGATAATCAGCTCAGAGTCCCCACGCACAGTTATTCTACAGGCTCCTAGTTTTTTCAATAGGTTTAGACCTAGGATAAGAGCCTCATACTCTGCAATTTTGTTTGTACATTTGAAGTGCAGTTTGCAGGCATGGCTCTCTGTGTAATCACTCTCTGTGTTTCGTATCCACACTCCTACCCCAACAGTTCTCTTGGTGCATGACCCATCGAAACTCATCTCCCACAAGGGTTCATTTTTCGCTTTATCATCATTTCCTTCCCTACAACTGGGTTCGCCATTATGTTGCATTATAGGAGCTGCACTGGGTTGTGGGTTGTTTTGTTTTTCGTCATGTGTCTGGAAATTAGAAGGGTGACTAGTTGGCTGACTGCATTATGTTTCTGGTTCACTTTGTGTTATTGTTTCAGTGCACTGTTCAAAGTTTTCAACATCTTCCTCTTCTGAGTCTAGGGTGGCCATTATGTTAAATTCCATTGGCTCTGCTTCATCATGTGTACCTTTGCTTGCATCTACGTTTTCAGATTCTGGTCCCCCCAAAGATTCATCATTGCAGAAGATAAAGGAATACAGGTCTGTATGTACAAAGTACAAAGGAGGATTTTCAGGCTTTTAAGGGCTACTAACCAGGAATTTCATTTGTGCTTCCCTATACAGTCTACTAACTTGGCCAAAGATTGGGATTGTGGCATAAGCCCCATCCATCTGCATTGTTCCTTGCAGCTTGGCTCCCCATGATCTTGATAATAGCATGCCATACTTGGGTGGCACATCTTCCACAACAACATCCATGACCATACACTTGGCAGGAATATGGGTAAGGCTCACACATAAATCTTTGATCAGGCCAAGACACTTTACTCTACTAGATTCAAATGAATATAGCTCTTTATAGGGACAGGTTATCTCTAGGCCTAATATTTCCATCACTACTTTAGGCATCAGGTTGTGTGATGCCCGAGAATCATGCATTGCATTGTGGAGAATCTTATCATGGACATTGAGACTAACATAGAAAGGTGGCACTACCCCTTCCTGAAACTTTCCTTATATATTTGGACCAAACAAAGGGCAGGTTGATCATCACTCAGATTTACAGTGTCACTGTTCTCACCTAAATTTAATTATTTCAAAATTTGGCCTTTATATACATCCTGAGTGGCCAGCTCAAAGAGTGGGACAGAGATTTTAATTTTTGCAATCTCACTCTCCAAATTGAAAGTGGATTGACTCTTTGGAATGTTCAACTCTGTTTGGTTAGCCACTATCTTAGTGGCTGAATTAGTGTGTTGATTCTTGTTATGTACAGTGTTTGGGACTATTTTATCAGGAGCGCTAACTACAGTGCTAGTGCTACTAACTGGTTTACCTTTTGTATCAGTGTTTTGGTTGTCTTTTTCTTTGTTCTTTCCAGAACTCTCAGCTGTTGATTTGTTACTTTTAGCAGTTGCTTTAGAAGTTTTTTCAGGTCTTTTCTTGATGGTGACCTCAGAATATTTTGTTTTGGGAGTTTCTTGACTCTTTTTTCTTCTAAGTTCATATTGTTCTCTGACCTGCATCATGGAATTTTCAAATCCTAACCTGTAATCCTTAGTTTCTAACCATTCCTCATCCCAATATGAGGGTGCGGGCTGATCTTCTTCTGTGTAACAGTTACGGATTGAATCTTCTGTTTCAAACATATTTATTATATTTCCCTCAGAATCTTCTATGATTCCCTCATCCTCATCAAGAAATTTCTCTTGGAATGGGGGAATAACTTGCTGATCTGATTCTCTTTGTCTGTTGGGAGTGGCATTATTTTTTCTAAAGTTTTGATTCTGGTTATTATTTTGATTTCTGTTTTGGTTACTAACTGTGACAACCATTTTTTCCATCATTTGGTATAGCTTTTCCATTTTTTTGGACATGCGGTCATAATTTGGGTCAGACGTGGAAGCTATATTGTCATCTCTATATGTTACCCTTTTCTTAGCTCTCAATATTTCTTTTTTCTCAATTAGATTAGCCTCTACACTCACTGCTCCTTTTTTCATGTCTTCCAACATGTTGTAGTCTCTTTCCCTAAGCTGGTAGGCCATGTCAGCATTAAATCCTTCGGGGTATTTCGCTAGATCCATGCCTTGGGGAGGTTTCATGTGTGGAGGAAGAGCATTGTAAATGCTGTTAAATCTTGTTGTGTAATCATGGACACTTTCTCCTACGTTTCTTTTAAGGCTCATATATTCTGCTAGGAGTTGGCGAGGGTTGGCCTTAACCTCGCATTTTTTTATGAAAGTCTGATATAGAGATGGAAGATCATTAGTGCTACCCGGAGGTAGGCCTTTAAACCATTTCTTCACATCACCCCCTAAGCTCTGGGAAAAGATTCTCATTTTGACTATATCATAATCTATTTCCATGTAGTCAAAAGAATATTCCATCCTATCTACATGGTATTGGGCTGTGGTAGACTCCTTTGCATTGAAGTGTGGAATCTTTGATTGATAGTCATTGGGTAAGGGTACTAGAGGCTGAGGTAAAACCAGAGGTGCATACCAGGCTGCCATGATGGTGTTTTGATGAGGTAAAGGATTGACTTGGGTAGTCGGTATATGGATGATAGCGATATTATGACCAACAGAGGACTGATGAGCAGATTTAGGGTGACTAAGCCCCAAGTTCTGAATGAAGTGTATATCAGGAGGTGTAGATGGAGGGGTCTGTCCTTTCCCAAGGTGCTTACCACTTTGAGGTGGTGAAACTGGAAAGTCAAGGTCTAGCTGGTCTAGAACATTGAATGACCTAGTTCTTGGCAAACTATTTTGAGTGTCTAGGTCAAAAAGTGGGTCTGCTAGAGCTGTAATGTTTTTTGGTGTAGAGTTATCTCTATGGATGTGGCTGGAAATGGTTGACCGCTTATGTGTAGGAGATCCCTTGAGGATGCTCTCAGGGTTGTCAACTATTTCAGGCGGGTCTGGGTTAGGGTAAGCTCTCGTATGAATGGTTCTTAAAGCCAGAATGTTGTTTTCTAACCAAGCAGCTTAACCCTACTTGTTACTTTATCATGTTTGATGTTGTTATGGGCTTCTGGTCTTCCAGTGGAGTCTTATGTAATACCGAGATAATCAGCAGGCCTACTGATCACCAGTGGAGTCTTTTAATCTTTTAGGAACTATGGAGTCTCTAGGTGGAGGGTTTTAGGATGTTCCCGGAGGGTACACTATCCACCACAGTGCTTATGAGATGTCCCTTTTTAAGGATATCTCGAAAACACAACAAACTCAAACTAGAGATTGACTGGGAGGGATTTTACCAGATGTGTCACCTCTGAAAGAGTGTGAGATCTGTAGGCTACCTGGCCCTTTCCAGACTCTATCCAAGAGTATGGGGAAAAAAAAACAAATGGTATAGGGGTTGATGTGTGAATAGGAGTGTTTAACTGCCAACCTAACCAAAGATTTTAGGTTTCTGAGGTTCTTATGATGTAGTAAGATGGATGGTACTCATATTTTCCCTAGTGGAGTCACCATTATGTTGGGGTTCCCATGTTTTGGCCAGATTGGCAAGACCAAAAGATGAGACAACATCAAAACCACTTTCAGACCTCAGGATCTAGCCCTCCTGGGTCCAGAGAGGGATCTCTCTATGTATGTCAAAGGTATATGACTTTGAAGCTCAGAGGTTTAAAATCTTAGGCTAGTTATAGGCACAGAGTTTGTTTGTTTGATTCTTTGTTTGGTTGTTGGTTATCAAGAAAGAAGGGTTCAATGTAAGACAAGGATGAGCAAAGAGGGTTAAGGCGGAGGTGACGTATTCCAAGGAGTATTCGAACCATTGGGAAATTGAGTTAGGAAAGGATTTGCTTACTATCCAATGTGCAAGCTTTCAATTGGGCTATTCATCTAAAACATTGGATCTTAAAGATGATTGTGTGATATGGATTGATAGGAGAGGAGGAGACAACACAGATTCAGGGCACAAAGCTAAAGACCAACTGGTCGCACAAGGATCCTAGTGGACAGGGTTAACTCTAATCCCCAGTGTTCCCAAATCTTCCAGCTAAATCCTTAACAAGAAACATCTAAAAACAGATTCATTTAATTCATACATCAGAGAGTAGGCAACAACATCCACTACACCAGTTAAATTAACTGAAGTCAATTCTTAGATCACAAATTCAGAAGAAAAAAATTAATGGCAAGGAGAGCAGAAACATAGGGTACATAACAAGGGTAAATCCTATGCCAATATTCTGATGCAAGCCAACAGAAATGAAATGAAATGAATTAAAACACAGAGATAGGAAAACATCACTGCTGCTTTAGATCAAGATCCAAAGAAATGTGCTTGTAATATTAAATAGCAATACCATTCAAGTACAACATTGCCAATAGCTAAATACTCAGTCTAAAAACATATTCCTCAGCCTATCTTACAACTTTACACAGAGACTGTGTCTCAAAAGAAACTACTTGCAATTCTCTGATAACTGATCAACAACCTTTACAATGAGTTTATTCATCAATTTATAGCTCCAGTGGAGTAGAGAAGGTAGGTGAAAGAATAAATGCAGCATTAAAAACTCAGAAGAGGAAGAAGGCCAAAGCCCATTCTGTATAAATTTTGTGCATTAATCTGTAACACTCTTGGGTGAAAGAATGGTCTTTGTCAGGTTTCCATTTACTCCAGGTATGGCTTTGATGTACTCTGCTGCAGCATTCTGCAGTACTTCTGGTGAATTAAACAAAACATAGAAACAGGACGCTAAGATCTGCCATAATGTGCAACAAATGCTTCTGATAGTCTAGGATTGTTGTAGGAGGGGAAAAAATTCTCTTGGACACAATGTATATTGAAGCCATAATGTGTACTATGTCCGTGCTCAGGAAGAAACGTTCTGCTGATTTGAAACCTTGATTACATTTTTTTCTGCGTGTTGGACCTCCTGTGTGATCCTCGGGATTTTTGGTCTAGTACTCTACCTTTAAAACTCTGGATTAAGTCTTAAAATCCTTAATACTGCACGTTGAAATCCTTGATTATTAGCTGGTATTTCTCTACCACTTCATAAATGTCTCAATCTGCAAAATCCGGGTTTTAATGGCGCCGGATAGGTTTTTCGCAGAGATTGAACTGTCCTTGGATATTATTAATACCACCACTACCTTTCTGGGAATTTCCATTATAGTACCAGCTTCCAAATTCAACTTTCTCTCCGCAACACGCCATTACAATAGTACATATGAACCATGGCAGTTTTCTGCCTCTTTGAAACACTACAAAACACAAAAACTGGTAAGGAAGACCATGCATGGGGTCGAGTGATGTGGATGAATGTGAGGATGCCAGTGGGACTGCGGAAGAATGATGAAAAAACGCAGAGGAATGGTGAAGAAGTGCTCTGATGGAAGGTTGGTGGACTGCAGAGAAATCTAACGTAAAAACCTTAAATTTGACCCTTTGAATGAACATATATGGATGGAGGGCGAATATACGATGGGACACGTGGAAGGATGACATGGAGGTACAGGGTTAACAGCGTTCGTGTGGTTAGATCTGGACCATCCGAACTTGGAGGAGATCGACGGCTGGGGACGCGGTGGAGGGCGATGGACAGTGGGCCAGGGGTACAGAACCATGGATTAACCCGCACGCAACTTTGTGGAGTGACAATCGTTGGATGGGTGATCGCGGATCAGACGGCTGACAGCGATATCGCTCCACATCCGCGAACGAACTTTAATGCACGATGAGATAGCGGTTTTGAAAGTGTCGCTGCCACGCGTCGGATGATGTATGGAATCGCTGGCCAATCGGAAAATACCGCCTACCTCTGGAAGGCGGTGTGATATAATCCGGATGGTTTTTGAATAGTGTGCAGCAGGGACCACAGGCGGGTAAACTTTGAATCGTTAGATCTGCGGGAAATGAATGGTTAAGATGTGATGATCTGCGATGAATGGATTTAACGGTAGCTGCTGCGAGGGCGGTGATCTCCGTCCATCTTGTTTAGATCAACGACTATAAAAGCACCCGATGAACATATGAGATAAGCGCTCTTTTGGGCTGGCGGGTGGTTCCAGCGCCTGGGTCACATGGAGGAAAAGGCTGAGGGGGCTAGGCCGAAGGGGCTAGGACCCATATTATGGGGGAAAATGGCTTTTTGGGCCATTTTAATGCATTTTTAGGGTAGGAAAAGGCAACGATAGCGAGAATAAGGGTTTATCAAACTAAACCAAGGGTGTATGCGTGGTTTAGGAGGAACATGGGGATGATTTAGAAGATTTATGGGGGAATTTGAGGGTAAGGAGGGGGGACTTTGACAAAGGTAAAAGGGATGAAATGAAGGATTCTGTAGGGGTGCATGGGGTAAATGAAGGCTTTTAGGAACACAATTTGTCACAATCAGAGAGGCTTTATAATGGGGATCAACAGAGGGGATTTTATCAAGAGCAAAGGCACAGGAGACTTCAAGGATGATGTGTCTTCAGGAGAGATGCATTCCTTGAAGGCTCAAAAACAATCTAGCCCCCTACTTTGCCTGTCAAAAATTTACAAGGGGGCTAACAATATGATTGCATTAAGGGTTTTTAAGGGCCATCTCCTTGATGACTAGATGTAGGTCAAAGCTTGGTGAGTGAAAATAAGGGTTTACCCATAGAAAAAAGGAAAATGTCAATATAAGGTGCCTAACAATTTAGCAGTTTTTAATATGGTTCTTGAGCAATTTTCCTTTTGAAGGACATAATAGCCTCAGTCTTTACAATAGCATATGCATATTGCATATAAAGAGGACAGTTAGCAAAATGGGTCTTTATGGCATTTTTAAAGTGTTATAATACTAAGGGCAATGATCGATGTTTTTATATACAAAAAAACCTTTTCAAAAATCACAAAAAAATTTCTAATGCTGACTACCAAAGCATTGAAGTTTTTTTAAAATAAAAAGGAGGGAGGAGACCATTTAAAACGCCCCATTTGCAATTTAAAAAATCAAAGAAAACATCCCTTGGCTACACATTGAAGAGAGGAAACATTTTTGGGGAAATTTTGAAGGTTTTCGATGCTAAAAGTCTGCGCGGCGCACCTGTAGATGTACGCGATGCGCCTGTGAGTGCCCGAAAAAAGATTATATATTACGGCACGACGCGCTTGTGTCTACGGTCACCGGGCGCCTGAAACTGACCCGACTACCTCCATCTGTGTGGCGCTCTCTGTTGCAGGTGGCCCACTCATCCATTAGCTTTGAGAAAAACTCTTTTACACTACTCCAATGATCAACAATATCCATAAAACATTTTTCAAGGTATTTTACTTACTCCTTGGTAAATTTTGAATTTCAAAAGGGGTGTTTTTTGCGAACACCCCTACAGAGGTCTAAAAACCTCATTCATTTTCTACAAACACAAAACAAGAAAATGAGTGTCCACATGGGAGTGTATGAGACATGGGCTATAAAGTATCAAAAATAGGCCTCCAAAGCACAAATTAAGTTGGAAGAACTCATGGGCGAGTTCAATGATAGTGAAGAAGAAAATCAGCCAAGGAGAAAGAGGCCAAAGACCATGGGACTCAGAAGAGCTTTGGAGAAGCAAAAAGAGGAAGAGGCTGCCCTTTTCCAATAATTTCCGCTTACTACTTTATTCACCCAAGAGATAGAAAACAATAGAGAAACATGGCTTGAAAGGGTGAATGAACAATTGGAGAAGAATTTGGAAAAGGCCATTAGAGATTTGGACCTTCAAAGAAAAATGACCGGACACGGTAAGAAGCTTAATCAATTCACCCAACAAAAATTTAAGGCCACACAAGAAAAGCTCAAGGAGGCTCAAAAGAGGTGCCCGACACCAAAAGTGAAGAAAGGCATATCAAGGCTTCAAATTTTTGCCTCCGCTTCTCAGCATGCTTTTGAAAACCCATGAGGGTCATGCTCGCCAAAATTGGGCAAAATTCGACAAGTTTTGGTTTTTTGACATTTTTGGGCTTTTTGCTCAAAATCATGGGCATCGCCATTTTTATTTGAAGAATCCTCAAAAGATGAAAATGGTATCATTGGATGCCATAATTTCAGGGGCATCTACTCAACGATTTTCAGATCAATTGAAGATGATTTGGTCCCCCAAAATGGCGAAAAACAGTCACTTTTTCAACACTCTGCCCCGCATATTAGCAAAGTCTAATTTCT
Organism: Pinus albicaulis; assembly: GCA_034641835.2. Classification (NCBI taxonomy): domain Eukaryota; kingdom Viridiplantae; phylum Streptophyta; class Pinopsida; order Pinales; family Pinaceae; genus Pinus; species Pinus albicaulis. The sequence goes on from CM076582.1 coordinate 991,201,997, forward strand.
AGGTTTTTTCACACAAGTCAGATTTTCACAGGCTTCCAGTGATCAGTTTGGGAATTTTTTTTCTTTTCAGAAACTTGACATCTAGAGCTTTCCAACGAGCCATCACGGGCCTACTTTCGACATCGGGAAGGCCTCCAAAAGTTGCCCACAAGAAAAGGGATTTTCTGCTGATATATCTCTTAAGTATTTTTGTGAAAAATGTAGTTTTCTGAAGTGGCTTTTCCTAATGTGCGTTTAGCCTTTTTTGGCCATTTTTGGTTAGGAAAAGTCAATATAATTTCTTGTTTTAGCATTTTTAGGATACTTTTATAGATATTTTGTGCCTTGGGCTTTTCAAAGCCTCAAGGTCAAAATCAGATAATTTTTTATGAGCCAATGAGCTTGCTAATTGCACTAGGAGGTTTTCCCTCATCTTGGCCTATATATTCCAAGAGAATTCATTGTAAATGAGGCTGAACTTGGTGATATAGAGAAATATATGGTTATACAAGCTTGGAAGAAATACTTGTCTCATGCATTGGATAGTTTCTTGAATGTTTTGGATGATGAAAGAGGAGTGTTGTTGGATTCCTTGACTTGGTAAAATGGTATAGTATCCCTCTCTGTTATGTTTCTTATTTTTCATACATATTTCATGTTCTTTATTGCTGTAAGACAATAGAGAATAGATTTGAGACATGCCCATGGAGGCACATCAGATTTCCTGTTTCATTATAGCTTCTATGTTTTCTTCCTTCTTAGTCATATCAGAGAATTCTTAATTGTTCTTTGATCACTAAAGAAATTGTTTTCTTGTTTCATTTATGGTTTTATGCATGCTAAGTATGATTCACAGTATGCCTTGCTTACTCATGGCTAGTCATAGCTCCACCTCTGAAACCTTTCTTTGAATGTTTGATTGTCCTAGTTGAATCAAGGAGGTCTTGTATCAATCTTGCCCTTTGCCTAAAACTCTACAATCTTAGTTTCGAAGTGCTCGATAACTTGAAATACTATGTCTAGGCATTTCCTCATAGTGCTTTGAGTTATTTGTTTGTCTTAATTGTCTTTCCCCAAAGTCTGATAGCAATTTCCTAAAGTTAGAGAGTCATATATCTCTATGTATTGCTTGAATGTTTATTTCTATGCGTTTATTATTTTATAGTTAAATTTGTCATGATTAATGGTTATCCCTACCATATAAATGTCAGCTGTTGAACTATTTATGTTTGAAATCCTTTGTCGTTCAAAAAATTAGTTTCCATCCCACTTCATTTTACCAAAGATCCATTTTACCTTGATCAAATTGGCCCTTCAACATACCTTGTATCACCATCTGAAGCTTTCTTGACCTTTTTGACCCCATAGCCCAGTTAATCTGGCAATATTTTTATCTATCTTAGTCTTTGATCAGTTCCTCCCTCAAAAACCTAAAAGAAAAACCAAAAACCTACTTCATAACTAGCCTAAAATCAAAAACACAAGAAGCACACAACTATACATTCCATACAAAAATAGAGAGAGCCCTCTCTAAGTCCAGGAAGGCTAGGTCCTTGGGCTCCAATTATTGGTTTAATGTTACCCTTTCACTTGGCTTACCAATCATCCAAATCACGGGACCCTACCATAATGGCGATCACGATGGGACTCTTAGTGATAAACAAACTTAGATTCCCTAAACCTTTAGAGACCTTTGAGAATACTATCTTGTGGACTTATCCCACTACTCACTAACATAATGGTGATCACAGTGGGACCAACTAAGTACATAAAACTCTAGAAAAATCTTGTAGATTCATTAGTCTTTCAAAATTTAAATAGGTACGCAGTCCATAGAATCATTTAGAGTAAACTTTGTTTGTTTCACCACCCTAGAAAAGTGATGAATCAGTTTTAGAACACTCTAATAAACCATAGGATGCACATAAAAACTCAGAAAACCCTAAAAACATCCCCAAATTGGCTTTTCCTAGTTATTGGTGGTGGACCATAAGTATATCTCTATAAAAACAACCAAAAATCCACCTGGAGACTCCACTAACCTCCAATAGACCTAAAACTCCATAAAAACCAAAAAATTTCATAAACCATACTTTTTGTTGACTCGTCCTTTCCAAAACTTAAAATTCATGGTGCAAACTCTGTAATCAGTGACAAACTAAGTATAACTTAGCGATTCAAAAAACTTCACCTAAACATAGGAGATAAACAGAATAAACTTGCAAATAGAACCATGGCTTTCCCAACAGTCTAGAAAACTGTTGAAACTAAGTGATAAGTCTTTCTTGCAATTCTCCACCTCAAAGTTTGCTAAGAAATTTTTTTCCCAAAAGCATCTTTGATAGTATTGGTGGTGGACCATAGATCTCAAAGAAATCCACCTTGCGACTCCACTAGCCTTCATTTTTGTTTTGACCATTATTCACATTAATGAAACCCCTAGAGAGGCCTTCCATCCAAAACAATCACAAATACCATCCTCTCTAAACTCTGAATTCGAAATCATGCTTCACGAAGAATCAATACCATATCTCATCCAGACCCAAATCCCCCTATCATAGTTGATAACCCAGAGAAGATTCTGTGGAAAACTTCCAAAACTGGCGACTTAGCTACCAATAGGTCCATTCGTAAAGCAAGATCAGTACCTGAACATCTCACATCCTTGCAGGATTCCCCATTTGACTTAAAATTAGCAAAAACCCTTTTTAGAAGAAAGTCACAAAGTAAAATAAACTTTGACGATCTTGAGCCCTTAGATTTCCAACAGAATCCTAGTAGAGAAGCCTCACCTACTACACCTCCCAACCTTCAGCTTCTCCACCACTTTGGCTCCTACCACCCCAAATCTTCTCAAAATCAATTCACAAGTCCGAGTACATCCGCCACACCCATTCAAACCACCACTGTTCAAATCACCTCAGCTCATCCTACAAGCCCTCATATTGTAAATCAACGATTAGCTCCTGCCATGGCAGCTTGGTATGCACCCTTGGTGTTGCCACAGCCTTTGGCACCTTTACAACATGACTACCAATCCAAAATCCCGCACTTCACCAGAGTTGAGGCTACTACCGCCCAACAACATGTAGATAGAATTAGCGATGCCTTTAAATACATGGAAATAGAAGACGAGACCATAAGAATGAGGATGTTCGCCTAAAGCCTAGGCAGAGAACCCAAAAAATGGTTTAAAATATTAACTCCAAAAAGCATACACAATCTCCCAAAACTGTACCAAACTTTCATAAATAGGTGGGAAATCAGAAAAAAAACCCCATTCAAATCCTGTCTGAGTATAAAAATATAAAAAAGGGATAATGGGGAAAGTGTCTGGGACTACTGCACTAGGTTCAATAGTGTTTATAACACCCTCATGCCTCACTTCAAACCTCCACTTGGCTCATCCTTAGCAAATTTTCCCGAAGGCTTCAACCCATACATGACTTATCAACTAAGAGACAAGGACCCTCAACCTTAGAGGAAATGCAAAAAGTGGCTATAAGTGCAGAAGCCAACTTAGATTAAAAGAGAGCTAGGATGAGATTAGAGAAGAAAGTCACATACTGTGACGAAGTTACCCCTTCAGTATCTTCCTCAGATCCTAGAATAGATGACCTGGTTAGATCCATGGAAAAAATGTGGGAAAAAATAAGTGAAAAGACACCTCTTAGGGACAACTAGCCAAACCCTCAAAACAGAAACCAGAACCAAAAATTTAAGAGAGAACAACCTCAAAACAAACCAAGGGAAAATGACCAACAAATCAGGCCACCCTTCAATGAAAACTATGTTGATGAGGAAGATAGGGATACAAAACCCATTGATGAAATTCATTTAAACCTAATAGGTTCTGATAACAAGGGTGAGGTTTACCTCACAGAAGAAGAACAAGCTTTCTTCTCCCCGAATCAAAATGAAACCAACTATAAGGACCCCAAAGATCCTACTATATGATTTCAGAATGCCATAATAGAAGCTCATAGGCAGTATGATCTTAGAAGTAGAAAAAACCAAGACAACTCCAAGAGAGGTAGCTCAGACACTGCTATTACTAAAACCTCTGATACCATCCTAAAAAGAGCAGTAGATAGTAACAAATTCGTGGTCAAGAAAACTTACCAAAACAAAGATAAAGCTATTCAGACAAGCCTTGGCCCAAATCTTCATAGTACCTCTACCAAGATTCCTGAGATAGCTGTGTTGAACAAAATCATAAACCAAAGTCAGCAAATTAAGAACATAGAGAAAGTCATGGCTGAAAAAACTAAAGCAAACCTATCTAAACTACAAGCACCCTTCAGTTTTGAAGGAGAAATCGCCAAAATAAAGATCACCATGCCTCTCACTGAACTTATCACCCAAACCTCGTACAAATCCCAAGTAATAAAGGTCCTGAACATAGGAAATGATGAAAACACCCTAAATCTAGCTGATGACACCCTTGAAGTGTTATTTGGTCCAAAAATAGAAGGGAAATTCCAAGAAGGAACCACGCTTCCCTTTTACAGCTATCTGAATATACATGATCAAATCCAACAAAATGCCATGTTAGATTCTGGGGCCTCGCATAATCTCATGCCAAAGGTTGTGATGGAAAGATTAGGCCTAGAAATAAAAAAACCTTATAAAGACTTATATTCATTTGATTCAAGTAGATTCAAGTGTCTAGGCTTAATCAAAGATATTTGTTTTAGTTTGGCCCAAATACCTGCAAAACACCTGATCATGGACATAGTGGTAGCAGACATCCCTCCCAAGTACGGAATCCTTTTATCTAGAACTTGGGGAGCCAAGCTTCAGGGAAATATTCAACTTGATATGTCCTACACCACTATTCCCGTGTTTAACCAAACCAGAATACTCTATCAGGAATCACACATGAAATATATGGTCAACAGCCAAGAAAGGCCAGATAACATCCTGATGTACTCCTTGCATTCTGATCTGAATTATTTCATTTTACACACTGACGAAGACATGGAGGAACAGTTAGGAGAATTTGAAACAAATTTAGGCACACCACTTCAGCCACACCAGGTTCTCTATGATGAGTTGGACACTCAAAATTATCATGACCATGAGAAGCTATGTCTTGAGGAAAGAGAGTTTGTTTCTCCTGAAACAGAAATAGAGCAAGAAGCACAAAAAATTATATACCATCAAGAAAATTACTCAAACCATAGACAAACATCAGCAGTAACATCAGGAAACTTTTTTAGAACAGAGGCATTAGAAGACTTGCATATTACAAACCTCTTTGGAGATCAGGGGCAGGGAAGCTTTATTTTCTTGCCATACCTTAAGGATTTACCATCTCATAGCTCTACCCCTTCTAATGAAACCTTGACTGTAGCCACAACAGCTAAAAATCTAGAAAAAATTTCTGACAAACTTCTTATGAAAGGATATGATGACTGTAGTCCAAATATACCTGAGTTGTTTGAACTAGCGAACATTTTGCCACTCCACCAAAGACTTAGAACTGCTAGAATTTGCAAGATTGTTCAAGGTACTACTACATGTAGAGAAAATAGTGAGAAGCACTATGACACTGCCATCACTCCAAGAAACAACTTTGACAAAATAAAATACAAAAATCTTGACCAAACATTAATAATCAAAGACAATACAACTGGATATAGGATCTGTTTTGATTTTAGAAACAAAAATACACACCTTTGGGACAGAAATTATATCCTTCTTACCCAAGACCATGCTATACAAATGATAGGTGCTTCTAATCATGTGTCTTTACAAAATGATGTTTCAGGGTATCGCCAAATAATTCCTTTGCAAAGCGAATAGCTCAAAGAATTTTTCAAGTATGCTGGAAGTAGTTCCATCTTCAAACCCAGAATTGCAAAACCACCAGACACCAAAAACATGCTCCTAAAGGCCATTTTTCCAGTTCTAAATTTCTGCATTCTGATGTAACTTGATGATGTCATCATATACTTCAAAAATGACAAAGAATATCTGCATTATTTGAAAAGGATGTACAACAAAAGGAGAAGTGGAGATCAAAGGTATAAAGAAGTACATCGGGAAGATACGGGGTTGTTTAGAGATTCATGCATGAATCCTTATGTTATGCTTGAAAGAGAGAATTTTCCAAACTTTTCTTTTCAAGAGCTGAGTGGACCAAGAGTGGTAGGAGATCCTTATGAAGATAATATGCTCAAGTTTCACCATTTTCAGGATTTCTAGTTTAAAACATTTTTAATCATTGTATATATCATTTTTTTAAAAATAAATCAAAAAACAAAAAATTCAAAAACAATAGAAAAGTAGAAAAAAAGGGCAGTTTGAAAAACAGAAAGAAAGGTCCATGTTCAAAAAATAGTCATTCTGAAGGCACGCAAGTGTAAATTCCACTACTAGTGCTCAAAATGTCTTGTTCAGTTATCTAGCCCAATCATAACTGAACATGTTTTAAATTTATTTGCTGATAAGTTAGTGAGAGAAGAGATAGTCAATATTGTGTAAGCTTGACTTGTCAAAGAAAATATATTAGGAAAAGATACTGGTTACACATGCTCAAAACATAACCAAAGAGGACAATAGGGATGAAAAAAAACTGTGTATCCTAGCCCTGATTTTTCTAAATTTAATTTCTATGCAAAATAATATTTGTGTGTAGCTTATCTTTCATGCTACAAGTACATGACAAATCAGACTATCTAATCCTGATTTGGTCATTTTTCAATTTCATGTTTTAGATTAGAGAATAAAATCCTGTCAAACAACTTAACCTTGACAGTCAATCTAGCATAGGTAGAGAAACAAAGGATTTCATCAGTTTAATCTGGACTCTCAATGGATATAAGTGTAGAATTAGATAGTGTCATTTTTCAAAAATATTATGTCAAACAGTTGCTAGTCCAAATGCACTTGAAAGGAGAAAAAATGTTAGGAAATGTAGCAGGGTAGGTAGAAATGACTTTGATGCTAATCATGTTGTCAATTTTTAGAAATAACATCAAGGAAGAAAGAAATTTGCGCCAATGGATAAAGGCACTGGTCTTCAAAGACCAGAGATTTGAAATTCTGGACACCTCCTGAAAAGGAGCTTCCCTCCCCAAATGGAGCCACTGTTAGTCATCAGTTATTTTCACCTGTTGATGATGACTAGTTTCTTAAGCCAAGTTTTCTAGAAGCTGATCTCAAATTTTTCAAATCTGTCATCTAGAAAACACCCCTAAACAATTTTTTTCCTCCTACCTTTTTTAGTCATCCTATGATGAGGAAAAACGTAGTTTTCAAGTCTTATCTAGTTTCAGTCATATAATCCTATCCATGAGCTAACATAAGCTAAAAGTTATCTGTTGTCATTTACCTTCCTCCCCAGGTCATTCATTATCCAAGTGTTGATAAAATGTTAGCCACCCTACCTCTGGTCACATGTCATTTTGAGATCTAATCCTACCCAAAGAAAATACTCAAAATCTGTCAAAGATCTCCCCTAAGTTAGGTAGTGGCGCTGTAGGGAATCCCTTCCTTGGAAAAAACATCCTAAGCCAAAATATTTTGTTCAATACCAGCCAACCCTAAATTAGCACTTAATCTATAAAAAACAAAGCTTGATACACCCATAGGTCATGCCACTAAAAGGTCTTGATGTCTCACTAGTACATGTTTCAAAATACAAACTGATATAATGTTGATCTAAAGTGTTTTAGTGTCTCTTTCAGAAGCAGATATCCACAAGTATCCTAGAAGACATCATCAAACTGAATATAAGAATATAGCTGCTTCTCATGTTGTTTTGAGCCTGGGATAAGAATACTAGTCAGAGAGCAAATTCAATAAACCTCTGCAAACACAATCAAGAAAGGTTAGTAAGTAATGAATAGAAAGAAAATACTCTACAAATGCAAGTCATGTGGCTCCTAGTTTCAAAATATTCACAAGGATATTCTGACAACAAGATACATATCTCAGAGTATGCCCCTTATGGCATATTGTCAAATTTTCACTTTATTACTTATTGTGATATACCAAGCAGAGATATGTATTACAAATAAAGATGACATAGTTTGATAAATGGATGAACTATCATGACTGTGTTAACCCCCTCCAAGCAAGAACAGATGGTTGGGTGATATGTTGAAAACCTCCTCCAAGCAAGAGCAGATGGCTGGGTCACATACTGAAAACCTCCTCCAGTATAAAGAGCAGATGGTTTGGAAATATTATGTTAACCTCCTTCATTTAAAAGCATATGGTTAGGAACATGATAAGGGCATCCTTCATTTAAAAGTAGAGGATCGGGAACAGAGGTATAGCCCCATTCAAAGAGCATGAGAATAACATTGTTTCAGATGACCTAAAAACTTGTTTACACCATTTCCTCCAAAAAGATGAAATAACTAATATATCAGTAGTGTTTCAAAGGGTGTTTAAATGAGTTCACTGTTTAAAGGACAAAGTTGAAAATCAGTGAAAGCAACTGAAGGTTCATGGTTTGAAGCCTTTTGTGACATCATCAAAGTAGTGATACCATGGTGTCAAAAGAAGTCTCTTCTCTTTTATCTATAAAGGCCTCCTTCGAAGAGTAACCAGAGGATAGAATGTTCAAAACTTGGAACAAGCTCATCAAAATGACAGGAAGGGTATGACACAATGATTCAAATTCAAGACAACATTCAAAGAAATAAAGCATACCACAGTCATAGACAAGACCTTTTAATGTACTTAAAAACAAACTCTGTTGTTTATATGATTGCATTAAGGGTTTTTAAGGGCCATCTCCTTGATGAACAGATGTAGGTCAAATCTTGGTGAGTGCAAATAAGGGTTTACCCACAATAAAAAGGAAAATGTCAATATAAGGTGCCTAATAGTTCATCAGTCTTTAATATGGTTCTTGAGAAATTTTCCTTTTGAAGGACAGAATAGCCTCAGTCTTTACAATAGCCTCTGCATATTGCATATAAAGAGGACAGTTAGAAAAATGGGTCTTTATGGTATTTTTAAAGTGTTATAATACTGAGGGAAATGATCGATGTTTTTATATACAAAAAGACCATTTTAAAAAGCACAAAAACTTTTCTACTACTGACTGCCAAAGCATTGAAGTTTTTTCAAATAAAAAGGAGGGAGGAGACCATTTAAAAGGCCCCATTTGCAATTTAAAAAACCAAAGAAAACATCCCTTGGCTGCACACTAAAGAGAGGAAACATTTTCGAGTAAAATTTGAAGGTTTTCGGTGCTAAAATTCTGCGTGGCATGCCTGTGAGTGTCCGAACAAAGATTTTATATTTCGGCACGGCGCGCCTGTGTCTACGGTCACCGGGTGCCCGAAACCGACCCGACTACCTCCATCTGTGTGGTGCTCTCTGTTGCAAACGGCCTGCTCATCCATTAGGTTTTAAAAAACTCTTTTACTCTACTTCAATGATCAATAAGATCCATAAAACATTTTTCAAGGTATTTTCCTTACTCCTTGGTAAATTTTGAAGTTCAAAGGTGTTTTTTGTTGTGTTTTCCCAAGAAGAAATAGTGATTTTGAAAGCACTTCATCATATAAAAACACAGAGATAGACAGTGATTAGGAGATTGAGCCTTTAGTCAAAATCAAAGAAGTTTTTTGTTGTGGGTATCAAGGATTAATACAGTGATAGGTGAAGGTGTGTTATCAGTTTTGAAAGAGCCCTAACTACCTTTCAAAAACAGTGATAACAAAAGAGAAGTGTTTGAAGGGAAAGGGGTTTGTGCCAAAACAAAGAGAGATTCCTCTTCAAACAAAAACCACAAACATACCTTTTTAAAACATTTTTCTCAAACACAGTGATTAAAGTGATTTTGGTTCTCATTTGACAAACACTTGTTTGTTAGCATCAAAGAAACACGGTGACTTACAAAGAGGAAAAGATGTGGTATTGGGAAACTATTTCAGAGCCCATTTGAATCAACCTGTCTTGGTCAGCTAGCAAATAATATCCAAGCAAAATGCCTCCCAGGAAAGGTAGCAGAAGTGGCCCTCACAAAAGGGATCAACCTTTTCCATCTGAGGAAGTAAATGCCCATCCTTCAGTACTTTTTAGCTTTCATGAAGTAGGATGTTTGGATTTTTGTCAAAAGGTTCAGGAGGTGAAAAGTTATCTTCCCTTGAAAAACCTATTTGCTTTAAGACTGAAGGGGAAACATGTTCATCTAGCAGGCTTAGACCTCAAGCTTTCTCCTAGATCCATTTCCAGAGCTACTAATATTCCATATGTCAGAGAAAAATGGTTTAAGCAAAGCTACCTAGACTCAGATCAATACAAACCCTTTTTGAAACCAGAGCATCGGGATGCGTGCCCATCCATCTTTCATTTTTCATATTTTTTGACTAGCTATGCTCCCCTCATGAAGATAATCATGAAATATTTCACATGCGAGGGAAGGTTTTCTTGGGTTTATGCTTACCATGTCCGACTACTCATGCACTTCACAAGAACCCAATTGCTGAACCTCCACTTTTTCCTCCATAGAAGCACTGAAAAGATGGCTTTTATTGTTCAGAAAAGACCTTCCTCTCAGCAACCAGCTTGTCTTTTCCATCATTCCCTTATCAAAATTGTCATTCTCCATCAACTTGAGAAGAAGGGAATTTATTGGGACACTTTCATTTCACATCCTGATTTCACCACTGCTTCTTCATCCCATGCATCTCCTTCACCTTCAAATCATCATATTTCTCCTTCCTCTAGTAAAACCACTCCTAAGAAGAAAAATATCCCATGATTGATCAAGAAGAAGAGCATAATAAGGAAGAACAATACAGTGAGGAAGGACAACATAGTGATGAAGAGGAGTACAATGAGAAAAAGCAGCATAGTGATAAAGAGAAAAACAGTGAAGAGGATCGAAGTCAAAGGAAGAAAAATGAAGACGAGAAAAGTGAAGAAAAGAATAGTGATGAAAAGTAGCACAACGATGAAGAATAACACCATGAAGAAGAGAAAAACAGTGAAGAGGGAAATGATGAAGAGATGGAACAGTTTGATGAGGAAGACAACAGTCACAAAGAGGATAACATTAGTAGCTCTCATAGTAGAAAACATGATGAGGATGAAGCACAAAAAATTGAAGATACAGAGCCTAAAAGTCCTAAAGAAAGCATGAACAAAATTGAAAAGGACAGCCCTCAAGGACACATGCAAGGTGACTGTCAAGCCATTCATGAAGAAGGTAAAAATAATGGCAAGGATGATGAGGGGAGTAGCAAGGGCAAAGACTAAATAGAGCATGTGCTAGCTGCCTCTCCTAGGAAAAGGGCCATGCTTTCTTCTCCAAAGGTGACAAAGCCCTGAACATCAAGAAATAGAGTGCCTCAAACTGTAACTCCAAATGTTACTAGAGCACTCTGAAGCAAAGGGAAGTTGCCCAAGCAATCCATTGTTGAGTTACAGAAGAGGAGGAGGACCAAGAAGGCCACCCAAAGCAAGGGAAAGGAGAAGGAAGAAAGTAGCCATGAGAAAGAGAGAGACTTTGAAATAATTCAGATAAATAGTGATGACAGCAACAATGAGGCCAGAATCCTAGAATCTCTCTTGATAAATAGAGAAGAATAAATTCATGATCTAAGAGCGGATCTAGAGAGGTCTAAAAACCTCATTCATTTTTTGCAAACACAGAACAAGCAAATGAGTGTCCACATGGCGGTGTATGAGACATGGGATATCAAGTATCAAAAGGAGGCCTCCAAAGAAAAAATTAAGTTGGAAGAACTCATGGGCGAGTTCAATGATAGTGAAGAAGAAAATCAGCCAACGAGAAAGAGGCCAAAGGCCATGGTACTCAGAAGAACTTTGGAGAAGCAAAAAGAGGAAGAGGTTGCCATTTTCCAATATTTTCCTCTTACTACTTTATTCACCCAAGAGATAGAAAAAAATAGAGAAGCATGGCTTGAAAGGGTGAATTAACACTTGGAGAAGAAGTTGGAAAAGGCCAATAGAGATTTTGACCTTCAAAGAAAAATGACCGGGCACTACAAGAAGCTTAATAAATTCGCCCGACGGAAATTGAAAGCCACACAATAAAAGCTCAAGGAGGCTCAAAAGAGGTGCCCAGCACCAAAAGTGAAGAAATGCATATCAAGGCTTCAAATTTTGGTCTCCGCTTCTCAGCATGCTTCTGAAAACCATGAGGGTCATGCTCGCCAAAATTGGGCAAAATTCGACAAATTTTGGGTTTTTGACATTTTTGGGATTTTTGTTAAAAATCATGGGCATCGCCATTTTTGTTTGAAGCATCCTCAAAAAATAAAAATGGTATCATTGCATGCCATAATTTCAAGGGCATCTACTCAACAATTTTTAGATCAATTGAAGATGATTTGGTCCCCCAAAATGGCGAAAAACGGTCACTTTTTCAACACTCTGCCCTGCATATCAGCAAAGTCTAATTTCTAGGTTTTCTCACACAGGTCAGATTTTCAGAGGCTTTCAGTGATAATTTTGGAGAAAAAAAAACATTTTCAGAAACTAGACATCCAGAGCTTTCCAAGGAGCCATCACGGGCCTAGTTTCGATATCGGGAAGGCTTCCAAAAGTTTCCCACAAGATAGGGGATTTTCTGCTGATATATTTCTTAAGTATTTTTGTGAAAAAATGCAATTTTCTAAAGTGGCTTTTCCTAATGTGCGTTTAGCTTTTTTTGGCCATTGTTAGTTAGGAAAAGTAAATGTAATTTCCTTTTTTAGCATTTTTAGGATATTTTTATAGATATTTTGTGTCTTGGGATTTCCAAAGCCTCAAGGACAAAATCAGATATTTTTGATGGGCCAATAAGCTTGCTAGTTGCACCAGGAGGTTTTCCCTCATCTTGGCCTGTATATTCCAAGAGAATTCATTGTAAATAAAGTTGAAATTGATGATATAGAGAAATATTTGGTTATACAAGCTTGGAAGAAATACTTGTCTCATGCATTGGATAGTTTCTTGAATGTTTTGGATGGTGAAAGAGGACTGTTGTTGGATTCCTTGACTTGGTAAAATGGTATAGTATCCCTCTCTGTTATGTTTCTTAGTTTTCATACATATTTCATGTTCTTGCTTGCTGTAAGACACTTGAGAATAGATTTGAGACATGCCCATGAAGGCACCTCAGATTTCCTGTTTCATTATAGCTTCTATGTTTTCTTCCTTCTTAGTCATGTCAAATAATTCTTAACTACTCTTTGATCACTGAAGAAATTGTTTGCTTGTTTCATTTATGGTTTTATGCATGCTAAGTATGATTCACGGTATGCCCTTCTTACTCATGGCTAGTCATAGCTCCACCTCTGAAACCTTTCTTTGAATTTTTGATTGTCCTAGTTGAACCAAGGAGGTCTTGTATCGATCTTGCCCTTTGCCTAAAACTCTACAATCTTAGTTTGAAAGTGCCCGATTGCTTGAAATACTATGTCTAGGCATTTTCTCACAGTGCTTTGAGTTATTTGTTTATCTTAATTGTCTTTTCCCAAAGTTTGATAGCAATTTCCTAAAGTTAGAGAGTCATATATCTCTATGTCTTGCTTGAATGTTTATTTCTATGCATTTCTCATTTTGTAGTTACATTTATCATGATTAATGGTTAGCCCTACCATATAAATGTTAGCTATTGAACTATTTATGTTTGAAAGCCCTTGTCCTTCACAAAATTAGTGTCCATACCACTTCATTTTACCAAAGATCCATTTTACCTTGATCAAATCGGCCCTTCAGCATACCTTGTATCACCATCTGAATCTTTCTCGACCTTTTCGACCCCATAGCCCAATTAATCTGACAATCTTTTTATCTATCTTAGTCTTTGATCAATTCCTCCCTCAAAAACCTAAAATCAAAACCAAAAACCTACTTCATAACTAGCCTAAAATCAGAAACACAAGAAGCACACAACTATACATTCCTTACACAAATAGAGAGAGCCCTCTCTGAGTCTAGGAAGGCTAGGTCCTTGGGCTCCAAAGATTGGTTTGATGTTACCTTGTCACTTGACTTGCCAATCAGCCAAATCACGGGACCCTTACAAAAGTGTCTAGTTTAAGGTAAATTGCAGTCTAGTAAAGGTATTTAAGGTTGTGAATGGGGTAGTTGTTTACTGTATTTATGCCCTAGTCAGTCCTACCAGAATTGCAGAGAAGACACAAGTCCTTGGAGCCTACACCAAAAATCAGATTTGCAACCTTGTTGGAACCATCCTCTTGTCTAAGGGTAGTGGTATTAAACCTTCTCATTTGAAAATAATTCTAACTTTGAAGTATTTTATTATCTCTCTACTGAACATTTGACATTAATGATAAGAAGAATTGATAAGGTTTTTCCCCATATTGGGGTTTTTCCCTAGCTTGAGCCATATTCATATGTTCTTCAGTCTTGAATTATCTTTAGCTTTTATTACTTATGTTCTTTCATTAGTTACACTTATTATTAATGAGATTGCTAATGGATTAATGGGAAAATGATGTAACTAACCTAAGCTAACAACATGTTAACTCAAAATTAATAGGATGCCACATGGGAAAACAGGCAGATTTTGCAGCACCGAGTTTTACAGTTGCTTGGGGATAAGCAACATTTGGGAGGGGAGAATTGTAATATCCCTTCCTAAATAATTTTTTCAATAGTACCACAAATTTTCTATTTTGCTAATTTTGGGGGCCTAAGATAATTTTGGAGAGGAAACATAGGACAAGGGGGTCGAAATTTTTGCCTTGGTGGAATGTGGGGGCCACCTCCCCAACTAATATGCACTCCTTGAGGAGAGGGAAATCTTATGGCCAGGGGAAGAGGTTTGAATTTCTTAGTGAGGGACCCACATGGACGAAATGAACATAAATTATAAATAGGAGAGAGGAAGCAAAATTTGAGGCCTTTTGACAATTTGACATTTGAAGTGTTGCTCTAGTTTTTTAGCAGAGTTACATAGTGTTGTTCAACACAAGAGTTTCCCAAGGAGGAAGCTCAAAATTTCTTCAATGGACTCTGAGTACCACCCTAGTAAGGTTTCTTCATAAGTTTCAGGAGTTGGATAGAGGGTGATGCATGTGGTATGGTTTTTGGGCAACTGAGATGCATTTAGGAGGCCACACAGAGAGTTGAGGAAGAAGAGTTGGAGTTGGGAGTTGTAGCATTGTGGAAGTAATTTTTGTCGATTCTAGGAAAAAGGAGGAAGATTTGCAAGGGTAAAATTCAACACAAAACATAAAACTTATTTTCTAGAGGAGAAACTACATCATCCTACCCAAAAACTGTGCAATCATTATGGAGGCAAAATTGTGGGGTGGCTTGTGAAGGGATTTTAAGAGTTGGGTTTCTTGGGATTGGTTTGGGGTGCAATTGAGAAGATTTTTCTAGACATTTTGGGACATTCATTACAACATCAGTCACAGTTCTAGTTTTTTTGCACTTAGAGGAGGGTCAAGCAATTTGGGGCCATTTTTTGAGCATCAAAATGAGGGAAAAGCCTTTCTAGGTTTTTCTAGGTTTTTGACAAGGATTCCATGTCTAATGTATCAAAATTTTCCTAGTAGTTAGTGTTGAGATTTTTGAGTGTTGGGGTAGCATTGAATGTGCTCTAGCTCCCCAACTTTGTGGAGGGACTAGACTACATGAGATCTCCAAGACCCAGAAAGGGATTGATAAATTCCATCCAGTTTAAGAGATAATTAATTAATTAATATTTTTAATTAAGGACCCTAAGTCTGACTTAGGAAAATTAAAAGATTAAAGGTAATCAATTTAAACATGTGATGGAAATTACTTAAGTCACACGAATCAAGATTTATTTTAATCTTAGCCATCGATTTAGGATTAGATCACAACTATTGGTTTCCCAATGAGAAAAGTATAAAGGAAAGGCTTGGGTTCAGCTGTAGAACACACACGGAGGTAGAGCACTGAGACTAAGCTGGAATTCTAGGACGTGGTTTGCTAAGAATTTCTAGAAGTGTTTCAGCTGCAACGAGGGGTAGTATTGGCGAGAGCAATGATCTGATCCGAAGCCAAGAGTCAGTAAGAGGTAGAGAAGCAGTAGTCGGAGAAGTACAAAGGGAGAAACAACTGCACAATGCAGAGGGCTCAGTGCTACGCAGGTGCTATGCAAGCACATAAAGTGCAGTGTAGAGGTAGCAAGAGGCCATCAGGGTTTACACAGGCCTAACTACAACAATAGAGGGATAAGGTAACCAAGTCTGGGGTTACGTAGGCCCCTCTGGAGCAACAGATAGGCACACATAGGCTAGCAAAGCTAACACAAAGGGCTTCAAAGTTGCACTAGAGCTTCTAAAGATAGAAAAGGGATGAGTTTTGTAAATCCCGTTTGAGGGTGTGAATCAATCCAGTTTTTCGTCTCTGAAACATAGGTATTTCTACAGATTTTTTCTCTGTCGGGTTAACTAATAAGGTGCTCAAGTGATTAGAATCTACTTAATAATAAAAACCCTCCAGTAGCTATAAGATCGTTTTTCCTGCATTGGGTATTTTTTAGGACATTTCTCTAGAAAATATTTTGTGACACTTTGTCTATGTGCATGTATTTAGTTTAGATATGGATCTGTGTAGGTTATTAAAGTGTTTACTTTGATGTTAATTCTGAACATTTCAGATTAATAACTTGTATAAGTAGGAGAAGTAAATCGTGATTTAACAATAGGTTTTCTGCATAAGTAATATTCATAAATTTTCACAATTAGGAGGGGGCGAATCAGGGTATCAACAAAACCAGCAGTGAAAAAATCACAAGGTCAGTGCAGATTTTTAGTGGGAAAATTCCAGCAACAGTTTGGCATTAAGAAAACATCCACCTGAGGCTTGTAGCTTTCCTTTGAAAGCCACAATGCTCATTTTTTTTTATATTGTAATCCAACAATATCTTATAATAAAATTTTCCCGTTTTGGTGTGTTTGGAGCATTTATGTTCTATGGGTGTTTGCTGAAAAATATTTGTGTTGGGTTTATTGCATGTTTTTGTTATCACCGTTAATTTTTTCATTAGGAATATTATACCTTGAGACGCTTGATCAACATATCAAGTCAGATTTGAAACAATAGTAAAGTAATCCTTATAGATCGAAGGAAATTCTTTCAAGCACACATCAAGAGCCTAGGAGACACCTTCATTGAATGATAAAATGATAACATACTTTGAGCATATTTTGAGTTGATAGTAGAGTGCATTGATGATGACATTAATTGAGCTTTCTTTAAGCCTTCGTTGAAACAACAGTCACTCTTGAAGCATAGTTGAAGACCAGCACTTGAAGACTTATTTTTTTGAAGCAATTACCCTTGGAGTATTGTTTAATACCAACACTTAAAGACTTGTTTTGTTGGAGTAGTCGTCCTTGCAGCATAGTTGAAGATCAACACTCGAAGAAATGTTTTGTTGGTGCGACCATAAAAATTTTGCTGAAGCAGACATGAAGTTTTTTTAGAGGTAGATTTGAGAGCACTTTCCAGACCTATCTTGGATACATTTTTTAGAAGTATTTGAAGTTTATGATGGAGGTTTGAAGAAGTATTGAATTCACCTTAAGGGATTGAAGCAAACTGAGAGGGTTGGATCCATAGAGGATTAGAGTTGTCGTACAAGGTTGGAGCTTGGATTTTTAGTTGAATTTTAGAGTCCTCATTCAAGGTTCAAGCCTTGAAGGAGTTAAGGACTTTGTTGTACAAGTTGGAGCTTTGGTTTTTAGATTCCTCAAATTCATTAATAGAATTATTTTCTTGTTCCACATCTTGTGCTTTGGTTTAATTAGTGTTTTTAAATGGCGTAATAGAACAATTGTGAAGAAATATTGATTCAACCCCGCTCTCAATATTTCCAATGCTAGCAACCTTACATATTTTCCACCATGCAATATTTTTATTGACATGCTAGAAGGAATTTTCACAATGCAATGTTATTGTTCGTAATATGGTTGTTTATGATAGAAGGAAATCTAACATGTGTTAGAGTTCCTTCACCTTGGAATGTTCTTACTAGCAATGTGCTTGTGCTTGTGTTAAAACGAAATATAGCATGCATTATATTTCTTTTGGAATGCAATGTTGTTGTTGGTAGTATGCTTGTATTTGTGCTACATGTAAAGCTAACACTCATTAAATTTCTTTCACCCTACAATGTTGTTATTGAAAAAATGCTTGAGTTTGGGCTAGAAACTATGATAGATTTCTTTTGGTTTGCAAAATTGTTGTTGTCTATTTGGTTGTTTATGATAGAAGGAAATCTAGAACATGTTATATTTCCTTCATCTTGGCAATGTTATTGGAAATGTGCTTGTTTTTGGGCTAGAAGTTTTGCTAGATTTCTTTTGCTCTACATTAATGTTATTATCAATTTGATTGTTTATTATAGAAGGAAATCTAGCACGTGTTAGATTTCCTTCGCCTTGGAAATGTGATTTTGTTTGTGTTAGAAGGAAATATAACATTTGTTAGGTTTCTTTTGGAATTAAATGTTGTTGGTAGTATGCTTGTATTTGTGCTACATGTAAAGCTAACATGCATTAAATTTATTTTAACTTGCGATGTTGTTACTGGAAATGTGCTTGTGTTTGTGATAGAAGTTTTTCTAGGTATCTTTCTCCTTGCAATGTTGTTTTTGCCAATATGCTTTTGTTTATGTTGGAAGCAAATCTAACACGCTAGATTTCTTTCACCCTACAATGTTGTTTTGTGCTTGTGTTTGTGCTATGCATAAATCTAACACATGTTAGATTTTCTTCACCTTGCAATGTTTTTATTGCCAACATGCTTCAATTTTGGCTCGAAATAAATCTAGCATGCGCTAGATTTGTTTTTCATTGCAATGTGTTTGTTGACAATTTTCTCTTGTTTGTGCTAGAAGTAAATCTACCATGTGCTAGATTTCTTTTATCTAGAAATGTTGTAATGTGTTTGTGTTTGTGATAGAAAGAAATCTAGCATACATTAGATTTATTTCACCCTTCTATGAGTTTATTGGCAATGTATTTGTATATGCATTAGAAGGAAATCTAGTGTGCACTAGATTTCTTTCACATTGCAATGTTGTTGTTGGCAATTCAATTGTTTGTGCTAGAAGGAAATCTAGTATGTGCCATATTTCCTTCACCATAATGATGTTATGAAATATGCTTGTGATTGTGCTAAAAGGAAATCTAGTAGTGCTAGATTTATTTTTCCCTAGAATGTTGTTAGTAATATGTTTGTGTTCATGCTATAACAAATTCTAGCATGCGCTAGATTCTTAAGCTCTACAATGTTATGTGTTTTATTTTGTGCTAGAAGGAAATCTACCACACTGGATTTCTTTTTTCTTGCATAAGGTATTTTTGACAATACGTTTGTTTGTTCTAGAAGAAAATCTAATATGTGGTATGTTTATTTCACCCTACAATATTGTTATGTGCTTTTGTTTGGGAGAGAAGGAAATCTAGCATGTGTTATATTTCATTCACCTTGCAATGTTGTTATTGGTGACATGTTTTTGTTTGAGGTAAAAGTACAAATAGCATGTTAGATCTAATTCACTTTGCAATATTGTGATTCGAAATATGCTTATGTTTGTGATAGAAGAAAGTATAGCATGATCTAGATTTCATTTACCCTACAATATTGATGTTGCCAATATGTTTGTGTATGGTGGGAGGAATTCTAGCATGCACCTAATTGTTTTTGCAATGCAATATTGGTGTTAGAAATGTGCTTATGTTTGTACTAGAATAAAATCTAGCATGCAATATATTTGTTTCGCAATGCAATATTGTTGTTGGAAACCTTCTTTTATTTTCGCTAGAATGAAATATTACCTGCATTGTATTTCTTTTGCAATGTAATAGTATTGGAAATGTATTTGTGCTTGTGCTAGAAGGAATTATATCATGCATTGGATTTCTTTTTCATTACAATGTTATTGTTGGAAATGTGTTAGAAGTAAATGAAGCATAGGTTATATATCTTCCATCCTGCAATGTTGTTTTTGGCAATGTGATTTTGTTTGTGTTAAAAGAAACTCTAGAATGTGTAAGATTTCTTTTACTTTGCAATTTTTTTGTGAGTAACATGCTTCAATTTACGCTAGAAGCAGATTTGGCATGTGGTGGATTTCAAATGCCTTACAAAATTGTTGTTGGAAATGTGCTTGTGGTTGTGTTAGAAGGAAATATAGCATGTGATAGATTTATTTGACCATGTAATGTTTCTTCTAGCAATATTCTTATGTTTGTAGTGGAAGGAATGATATTGATTGTTAGCTTTCATTTAAGGTGAAATACTGTTGTTCGAAATGGGATTCTACTTGTGATAGAAGGAAAGCTAGCACACATTATATTTCCTTCATAATGCAATATTGTTATTAGAAATATGTATGTTGTTATGCTAGAAGGAAGGTTATAATGTGTTAAATTTCCTTCACCTTGCAATGTTATTGTTGAGAATGTATTTGTGTTTTTTATAGAAGTAAATCTTGAATCCGTTGATTTTTTTTCGTAATGCAATAAAATTGTTGGAAATGTGCTTGTATTTGTGTTAGAAGGAGTTATAAAATGCACTAGATTTATTTGTTCTTGTTCAAAAAGGAAAACTATCAAGATTTCACCCTCACCAAGGTTAGTGCTCTGAAATTATTCTTGGCAATACATTTCTGATTATGCAAGAAGGATACCTAGTGATTACTAGCTTTCTTCTATACACCATTACACGTATGCAACCAATGCTCTAGGGGTGAAATTGTCTCAATAATCAAAATGGTTAGATTTATAGCTTTTGATGTGCCCTTTTATTTAATTTGGAACAATTTATGGAGATCAATGATAGTGCAAAAGAATTGTATATAGATATATGTTGTTGTTGGCACCACATTTGTGCTTGAGTTGGAAGGAAAGATAATGGTATAGCTTTCCTTTTGGCACAAACACAATAATCCAATCATAATTATTTGATCCATGGAGAATAATGTTATCTTTGTATAATTTTTAAGTTTATGAATAAATGTTTTATTTGAGGTATACTATATTTTGATTCCAATGCAAATATATGCAACTTTAAAGTATCAAGTATAATTTCTTAACATGTATTGTTTTTCTCTCTATTTTTTTGTATAGTTATGAACTTCCAAAAACAATTTCACTAATATTTGGATGTATAACATAAGACTATTCCTCATCAACATAAAAATATAGAAAAAATCAAATCTACCCTTTTCGAGGACCTAAAGTTAACATCCCTTTGTATCCATCCTCAATAGGACTTTCATAATGTGTATAGGTAGGCAGTGCTAACTTTGGAACTAAAGATTTGTAAAATGAAATTTATTTTCTTTTAGAATAAAAATGAGAATTATCTAGTATTTACAGTACCAAAACTTTTATTTGGAAGAAAACCTCTAGGTTTCCTTTTGATTATCAAGTTGAAACATCAAATATCCTCTCTAAGTGAATATAATTTCTCCTTTTCATGGAGCTTTTAGACATCTTATGTAGCATCAATCTCAGAATTTCTTAGATTTTACAATGGACAATGTTTTGGTTCTTCAACTTTTACAAATTTCTTATGATCATTATTCATACACATGCAGTAAGACTACAAGTGTCATTTCTAAAGTTAAAAAGGGACTTGGTGGTTTGATATGAGCTTATATTTGTCATTAAAAACTTTTATTTGGAAGAAAACCTCTAGTTTGGCTTTCTATTATCAGGTTCAAACATCAAACATCCTCACTAAGTGAACAAATAATTTCTCCTTTTCATGGGGCTTTTAGAAATATTATGTAGCATCAATCTTGGAATTTCTTAGATTTTACAATGCACCATGTTTTGGTGCTTCAACTTCTACAAATTTCTTATGATAATTATTCATACACATGCTGTTGAGCAGTGGAAAAGGTATGAATTCACTATGTGTTTTCCCATTCTTTTACTTTAAACATGATTCTTTTTACTTTAGAAAGATGATTTATTACAAGAATTGTGGTAGAATTGTGAATATTTATGTTTATTGTAAAATATGACTAAAAACTGCCTTTTATTGCTAAAAAAAGGAATTAGGAGAGGTGAACAGCTATATTAGAGGCGAGGCTAAAGTAAATGCAACTATCGTTCCTCTAGCATTAGACCAAATCCTGCCAAAGACAAGGAAATCCAAAGGCATCGCTAAGAAAATGCACGGGACAACTCGGCTTTAGTCAAAGGAAATCAAGTGACAGCTAAAGGAAGAAGGGAAGTGAATCCCTCATGATCCTTCAATCCTGAGGGATCGTTGTTCAAACCTCATTTCATTCCTTGTCTTGTCCGTCGATTTTGTTATATAAGGCAACGCCTTTAGTGATTGAGGGGGAGATCCTTTGATTCAAAACATTCCTTTTGTAATATTACTTTTATTGACTCTCGAGTTTAGAGAGCGATCTCTATAATAATTTTATGTTCCGTTAATAAAAAGGCGCATTTCATTTCATCTTTCAAGCTCTGAAGTAACCCAACAACGTTTCACTGGTGCTAAGGGCCCGACCCTGGTGAAATTGCTCTGTTGTTTTTATTTCTATCCTTTGATTTCTGTAGCGTGATAATTGCGTAGATTCATTACGATTAGAGATTTATTTGATTGTTGTTGAATTGAGTATTGGATTGTTGTGTGCGTTAGTGAATTGCATTGTTATTCTATTTTAGCAAGGATCGTATTTACTGTCTTATTCATCTTGTTGTCTCTTATAAATATTTGTTGTTCTATACTTAATTATGTTTGCTGTTCCATTGGATTATGGTTCATTTCGATTGACTATTTCATAGCGTTTGCTGTCGACAGGGTTGGAGTTTAAGAAGACTTGTTACCTAATTTTATTAAGTTCATAATTGTTGTTCAATTGATTTTTGCTGTTCAATTACTGTTTGTTGTTCATTTCTAATTCGTTAGGTTGAGATTTGTAGAAATATTGTTTACAGTTGCTGTGTACACATAGGAATTACGAATTGTTGTTCCTTTCCAATTCTTGCTATTATAAGAAGTTCTTCTTAGTCATTTTGATCAGCAAGTAGTTCAATTTTGATTTCACCTTGATTGATTGAAGAGCAGGACTGTCAACTGTAGAGAACATTGGTTACTGCTTCCAAGTTCCTAGATTGATTGACTTGTCCCAGTGTGTTTTCAGTTACAATGATTTCTAAGGGAATGAGTTATTTCTACTATATCCCTGATTGATGCTTTTCAGAGAAAGTATTTAAGATTTAAGAGTATTTCCATTCATGTTACTGTAATTATATTTCTTTAGAAGCATCTGTTTACTCTTGTATCTAGAATACTATACTACGTCTTTCATAGCATTACTCTTAGCTAAATTGTAGTCTCAAATAGAGTACACTCTTGAAATAAAAAGTCGCTCCCAGATTGATAATTAATGTAGGATAATTAGGTGTTAAAATGATAACTTTTATGCCTCAAAATTTTGGCACCATTGTCGAGGAGGGTGTATGCCATTTCGAAGGAGTGATGCACATTTGATTTTATTCTGCTCGCAAAGAATTGGGTATTAAAGACGAAAGGTAAGAACCTGCGCATCGGGCAAGGAACATACTTTCTTACAGCATGTTTCACAATAGAATTAGGTAACTTATTTCTTTAGGTAGGAATGAAGGCTTGTTTTCTTGAATGAATAAACCAGCTAAAAAAAACAAAATTCCTCCTAAACCCGAAAAACCTAAGGAACCGGTGACCCTTGGGCAAGCAACTTTCATTGACGAAATCCTTAAAAATATTGAATATCAGCCATTAGTAGAACCTAGGAAATTTATCTCTAGATAGCCTACTAGTTCCCTTCAGGCCAGAAAATCACCATCTGAAGCCTTTGCTGAGATACATAGTCAAATAGTGGGAATTGAGCAAGATTCCCAAGAAATTGAGAATCCCTGCCTAATTTCTCCACAAGAAGGGAACTCTAGTAATATTCGTGAAGGAGAAGGGGAAAAAGGAGAAGAAGAAGAACCAAAATCTCCTCTTGAAATAATCCAAACAGTGAGCAGTCCACATAAGAGAAGTGTTGTCAAACTTATTCAAAACAAATGACCTGAATCACCTCAAACAGTAGGCCAACAAGGAAAAATTATTGTTCCAGATCAAGGAAGTGTTGTCAAGGCCATTACCACTCCTTCCAGTCAGCCTAGGAATTCTGTTGAGATCCCAGAAGGATATTGGCACATATTTGATCAAATGGCCCAGAACCAAAACTAGAACTAGCAAACACCCCAACAAACCTCCACACTGCAATATCCTATAGTAGATACTACAGTTAATGCACCTATGAAAGCCATTCACCTTCAACATATTCCTACATTTCATGGTTTGAAATTAGGAGATCCAGATGAATTTTTGTTTGAATTCGATGTGTTATGCAAGGGGTATGACTATACCACCGATCCCCAAAAATTAAAACTATTTCCTTCCACATTAAAAAAAGCAGCCTTATGATGGTTTATGGGGCTAGGTGGGGGTGTCATAACTTATTGGGATTAGATGAAAGCTGTGTTTTTAAAGAAATATCAAGATTATTGCAGGTCTCGGGAACTAAAAGATGAAATATTCCAAATGATGGCAAAACCGAATGAAACCATGGAAGAATATGTGGAACGGTTTCAATACAATCTTCAAAGATCTCCTTCTGCATCCTTACCCTTACCTGAAAATGTGCTAAAAACTACATTAATTAGGGGAATGAAGGATCAATGGGTTGAAACATTGAATGTTATGGGAAAAGGCGATATATATCAGGAAAGCTATGCTAACATCATTGATTTGTGTATCAGGAGTTCGAGGGGCAATACAAGGCTAAAATCAACATAACACAACATGATCACAAGGGAAAATAAGACCTCTAATGAAGGTGTAACTCATGCAGAGATTGGCAACCTGCTGGAAGATTTTAAGAAAGATATTCTAGGGATTCTAACAACACAGTTCGACATCATGCAAGCCAAACAAAAGCAAGCAGAAGTAGAACAAAATTTGGCAGTATTCTATCCTAGATGCAGGAAGAAACATAGCCAAAAAGAGTGCCCGCTGGATGTAATCAAAGTTTGTTCCATTTGCACGAAAGAACACCCCACAGAAGGATGTCCCTTGCCTCCTGCCTAAAAGCAGATTATAAGGAAGAAGAAGAAGAATTAGAAGTGGTATTCTTACTTAATCAGCGCCGACAATGGCAGCCACGACAATCAAGTATGCCAACTGATTCATTTTCTTCTTTTCAGCCACCTCAATACAATGCTCAAAAATATAATGGAATGTGGAAAAATCAACCACCTTTCGCCAATTTTTCACAACAGCCATTCCCTACATCATCATGGCCAAATCAAACAAGTCAAACTAATTGGCCAAATTTTCCTTTCTGCCCACCGTTTTGGAAAAACAATGCTTATCCAACACAATGGTCCCCCTCTACTTCGCAGAGTCAGGCCTGGCAGTAAAACTAGTAAAGACCTACAAATCAGCCAGCTGGAACAATTCCCCTCTCTCAACCTACACTGCCATCTCCCTATACAAACCCCCAGACCAACTTAAGACCAAAAATCCCAGCCCAACCCAACCCAAACCCAAACCCAAACAATAGGCCAGTTCAGTCTGTCCAAATAATGGAACCTCCAGAATTAGAAACTAAACTGAGGGAGTGTAATGAACTTTAATTGAGGTCTGGGCATATAGTAGAAACAGAGAGAGACAAAAATGTTCATATTGAAGATCTGTTACCTGTAGAACAAACATTACAAAAAGATAAGGTGGTTCAACATCAAAATCAACAACAAGAAACAACCTCTTCTCCACCATTCCCAGAACGATTAATCATACCTCGCCCATTAGAACATCCTGATTTTGATCTTCTGGGAGAATTAAAAAATTTGTGTATAAAAATCCCTCTCCTCCAAGCTATCCAAGACATCCCTATTTATGCAAAAACCATTAAGGAACTATGTATAAAGAAGCCAAAGAGGAGAACAACCACTAACCCAACTGTCCAAATAGTCGGTACTCTATCTGACTTATTATTAGGAATGGAAACACCTGTAAAATATGAAGACCCAGGAAATCCTATAGTGACGGTGAAAATCAATGGGCAATTTTTCCCAAATGCCTTAGTCAATTTAGGAGCTGCAATCAATATCTTAACAACTACTACCTGTCAAAAACTTGGCATTACATCACTAGAACCAACAAAAACCTTATTAGAGTTGGTTGACCGATCGGTAGTCAAACCAGAAGGTACACTACAAGATGTAGTGGTATCCGTAGATTCCTGGGAATACCTTGCTGAATTCCTGGTTATCAACCCAAATAATAGGCTAGATGGACACCCATTAATCCTAGGTATACCTTGGTTGGAAACTTCCGATGCTTATATTGGCTACCGACAAGGCAACATGACAATAAAAAGGGGAAACTATGTCAAGAATTTAGCTTTATACCCCCCAGCCCAACCAAGCCTATCAATAATCAAAATAAGAAAACAACCTGTATCATATCTTATGGAAAATATGAGATCATCTCTAAGTGTAGAAGATTCCCTTGATTGTAAATACCAAACAGAGGATGATATCATTAATAGTTTTATTAATAAACTACAAATCAGATCCCATCTACAATGTCACATGATCAAGGCAGCATTTGATAATAAATAAGAAGAAGATCCTCTGAAAGACATCTCGGATCAAGTAATACCCACTACTTCTGTGTACAATAGTAAGATTGTAGAAATTGATTCGGGAAAAACTCTAAACATTAACAAAAATTTGACTACTAAACAAGAAGAGAAATTGGTCCAATTATTATGGAAATATAAAGCAACCTTTGCAATTGATTACCCAGACATGAAGGGAATTGACCCCCAATTATGCACACACCACATCTATACCAAAAAAGATGCGAGACTCATTCGCCAACCCCAAATAAGACTAAACCCTCACCTTAAAGATATTGTGAAAGACGAATTACAAAAACTATTGGATGTCAATTTCATTTACGCAATATCTGATAGCAAGTGGGTCTCTCCATTAGTAGTGGTACCAAAGAAGAACGGGAAGTGGAGAATGTGTGTAGATTACCGAGAACTCAAAAAGGCAACCCAGAAAGACCACTTTCCCCTTCCTTTTATTGACCAGGTATTAGACACATTGGCAGGAAAGAAATTATTTTCTTTCCTCGATGGGTTCAGTGGGTACAATCAAATCCAGATTTCCCCTGAAGACCAAGACAAAACTACTGTTATCTGTCCTAGGGGGACATTTTCCTACCAAGTCTTACCCTTTGGCCTATGAACTTCCCCTGCTACATTTCAAAGGGCCATTCTCAACATATTTTCAGATTTAATAAATGAAGGGCTCGAATTATATATGGATGACTTCACACCTATGAAGATGATTTTGAGCCAGCATTAGAAAATTTAGAAAAGGTGTTGCAAAGATGTATTGAGACTAGGCTTTGTTTAAGCCATGAAAAGTGTCATATGATGATGACCAAAGGAGTTATCTTAGGGCACTATATTTCAGCAGCTGGAATTCAGGTGGATCCAACCAAAATTCAGATAATTTTGTTAATACCCACACCTACCACACAAACAGAGGTACGTAGCTTTCTTGGATTTTCTAGTTATTATAGGAGATTTATAGAACATTATTCTCGAATAGTTGCACCTTTATATGCACTAACAGGAAACGTTGATTTTATTTGGACAGATAAATGTGACAATGTCTTCAATGATCTAAAAAGGCTTGTATCAACAACCCCAGTGCTGAGGGGCCCAAATTGGAATTTGCCATTCCAAATTTCATCTGATGCCTCATACACAGTGATTGGAGAAATGCTTGGGTAGGAGGAAGATAAAAAAACCATATGCAATCTATTATATCAGCAAAAATCTATCTCCTGCTGAACTAAATTATACTGTGACTGAGAAGGAATTTTTAGTTGTAGTACATGTTGTAAATAAGTTTAGACATTATATAACTAGGTATCTTGTAGTTCTATATACTGATCACTCTGCCATTAAATTTTTAGCAAATAAACCTGTTACAAATGGAAGAGTGGCAAGATGGTTGATTTTATTGCAAGAATTCAACATTACAATTAAAAATCAACCTGGAAAAGAGAACCCTATAGCTGATTTCCTGTCAAGAATGCCAAAGCCAACATATACAGAAGCAGTCGAAGACCACTTCCTAGATGAACATTTGTTCGTTGTTACTGTTAGAACCCCATGGTATGTTGATATAGAAAATTATTTGGTGATAGGTAAATTACCTAAACATCTAACCCTTAATGAACAAAAGTAGATAATACAGCATAGTACCTGATTCTCTTGGATTGGGGGCTACCTGTTTCATACAGGGTCAGATATGAAAATTAGGAGATGTGTCCGGGAGGACGAGATATTTGATATTTTGAAAGCATGCCATGACAGGCCATGTGGAGGAAATTTTGCAGACTGTAGAACCGCCCATAAGGTTTTATGGACAGGCTATTATTGGCCTGCCATTTTTAAAGATGCCAAAAAATTTGTGCAGGCCAGTGATAGCTGCCAAAGGGTAGGTCGCCCTAGGTAGTCTAACGAAATGCCTTTGAACCCACAACTAGTAATTGAACCATTTGAACATTGGGCGTTCGATGTTTTTGGCCCTATTAGCCCCCCATCAAACCAAAAAACATATATCCTAGTTACAACCGAGTATGTCACTAAATGGGTTGAAGCAGAGGCACTTTCAAAAGATACAGAGGACTCCGTAATACAATTTCTTTTTCAAATATTTGTGTAATATGGCCTTCCAAGGGACATAATCACAGATGGAGGACCACAGTTTGTAGGTAATAAACTAGCTGAAACATTACAGAATTACATCATTCAACACAATATTACAACTCCATACCAACCAGAGGAAAACGACCAAGTAGAGAGCACGAATAAAGTGATTGAGTCTATATTGACAAAAATTGTTGCCTCACACAGAAGTGACTGGGCCTACAGATTGCCAGAAGCCTGGTGGGCATACCGAACAACATGGAGAGCCACTACGGGATATTCGCCATATCAATTGGTATTTGGAAAAGATCCCATATTTTCAATAGAGTTTGAAATTGAGACACTAAGAATAGCCCAAAAGGTGGGTCTAGATTTAAATGAAGCCCAGGCCAAAATATTGCTGCAAATTAATGAGTTGGATGAAATTAGGCTCTCTGCTCTTTAGCACACTGCGTTAATTCAATAACAGATAGCAAAATGGCATGAAGCCCTTATCAAAGAAAAGATCTTCCATGAAGGAGACTGGGCACTCCTATATGATTCCAAGTTTCAGAATTTTCCAGGGAAACTCCAGACACGATGGCTCAGACCTTACGAGATACAAAAAGTGCATGATAATGGCACCATTACATTAACCACCATTGATGGATCTAGACATTCATTCAAATTAAATAGTCATCGAGTACGATTGTATCATAAACTGCTTACTCAAGAATCCTTCTACCAACAATTACGGGAAGATTCTACCATGCATATTCTCGCTGAAGAGGATAACTCCTCTTTGGCACCCATTCATTAAATCATTTCTTTCCTTTGAAATTTGTACATAAAGATTGTTCGTTTATTTTGTTTGTTCGTTTTATGGAATTCTGTTTTTTTCAAACTCTGTTTATTTCACTTATTTTGAGTTTTTGTTGTTCCTTTCTAAAGGAACAACATTTTTGTTGTTCCTTTCGAAAGGAACAACAGCTTCGCTGAGAGTGTTTTTGTTGTTCCTTTTGAAAGGAATAGCAGTTGTGCTGCTTATTTTCACTGTTTCATAGATCGCTTTGCTATTCCTTTCGAAAGGAACAACAGTTCCGCAGATTCTTTTTGTTGTTCCTTTCGAAAGGAACATCACCTTTCACACATTGTTTTCTTGTTGTTCCTTTCCAAAGGAACAACATTTCCACAGATTGATTCTGTTGTTCCTTTCCAAAGGAACAACACCTTTTGAGTGGATTATTTTTTGTTTTAGACTAGCATTTTGAGGATTTCTGATGACTCTTTTAAAGGAAAACATACTATTTATACAAAATCACACAAATTAAAGCTTACTGGAATCAGCAACTCAAAAGAAATCGTCATTTTTTTAATAAATTGTTTGGTAATGATAAGAAAAAGGAAAAAGGGACTTAATCAATTACATGACTTTGGTGTCTTACTATCACTAGAATTAATATGATTGATTATCTTTATCATGTTGGTTCTTCCCCAAATCTTTATAACTTTCTTTGATTTTTACTTATGGAGTAGGAATAAGGGCATATTATTTTCTATTGAGATGTTTAGACTTATTCCACCATCCCTACTCTTCAGGAGTGTTGAGCCATCCTTTATGTATAAGTAGGAAAGTGCTATATGAAAAAGAGGAAAAATATTTATATATTTCACTAACAATTTTATGATATGGCAGATGGAGAATAGGGGGTCTCATCAAGAGCTAGCCTACCATGATCATAAGGAAGCAAGTGAAGTGGAATTCCCATTATGGCTACCACACCAAGGATATGGTCCAATAGACAATTGAAAAAAAAAAAACAAAGAAGTCCTTGGAACAGGAAGTCTCATCATGAGTCGACCTGTCCACTTTTCACTTCTTCCTGGTGAATGGAGTTGTGATTCATTTGGTCCCCAAGCCAGTATAATGGCCTTCGTTATGACATTAAACAACATTTCCCTAGGCATAAATAAAGGACAATGGTTCTAAGGGTGAGAAGCAACTTTGTCAAGGTTATGGACACCTGTGGGAAACAGAGCTCTGCTGATGGTATTGGAGTCACATTTTTACACATCAATAGTAATATTAACCCCTTTTTCCTATATATCTATCTAAATATCAAATGAAAGTATGAATCCTAAACCCTTGATTTCGAACCTATTATACATGAAAATCATCATAAATCAATCACATTAGTTTGAGTGGGTAATAAATGCATTTTTAGTTGTGTTCATCTTAGTTGTCCCTTCTCCTTATCTTTAAATCATTACAAACATTTCTATATCTATTTACGATTTAATCACACGCGTCGATTTTAGTAAATACAATAATTTGATTGATTGTATCATAAGTATGCATGCTTTTTCATACTGTACAACTATTGTGCAGTACTTTCCTCTCTTATTTGATGGTCGAGGACGACCTATCATCCTCCAAGGGGGGCGCAGATGCCTCTTAATCACTGCATGCAGATCAAATCACTATATTTTTTTTACTTGTATGCAAATCAAATCCCTACATTCTAGGGAGTAAAGAAAACTTAATGATATTATTCCAATTCACCATGTTGTGTTGTTCCATTACTATGTGTTTGGAAAGAAGTAACAGTGTGCAGAGAATATGGGAGGACGGCCAATTCGTAGCGAGCCGCAATTGCTAGTTGTTTTTGATGCTACACGAGAGATTCTGGAAAAATTGGGATGGATTACATACTTCATAAGGCTGCAACAACCCCATGAAATAGTGGCTACTGAGTTTTTACATAATTTGTAGGAAGGATACTCCATGTTTAGAGGAAGAAAGATAGCCATAACAGATGAAATAATTACAGAGGTGTCTAGTCTACCAGTGCAAGGAACCATATGGACTCAAAAGAAGGTCAGGCTTCAAGAAGCCATTAATATTTTCCAAGATGACAGACATACATTGGTCATCAAAGGCAAAGGAGTTCAGCTGGCATCATTAGGAGAACCATGGACGGAATTGGAAAATATAGTGCAAGCCTATATAACATGCGATGGAAGGAAAGACATGGTAAGACCTCGCCACCTTAAGTTATTGGCAATATTAAAGTAGAAATGTACTATAAATTTTCTTGCATTTTTAAATTCTTTACTGCATGATGTTGCACATAGTATAAGAAAAGCTCGGCACGCAGACATGGTGGTAAGCCACCATTTCCTAATCAAACTAATAGTGAGTCATAGTCTCGCCCAACAACAGACTAGTTGGGAAGAATTGGTATTTTCGATTGATGGAGGATTAGCCTTACCTGCCCCAAAATGAAAGAGAATGGCTAGCTTGGCAGCTGAGCCATAAAATCGTAGACAGTCCTCTCGTTCAAAAAGAAGTAGGGGAATGATAGAGGGCCTTCTGGGTAGCAGTAGCCAACCCCTGGAATTGCCCAGCTCAGAGGATGAACAACCTCTACAATTGGAAGGAGGGAGTTCTCGTATTGATTAGGATGAAGAAGAAATGAGCCACCACACCAGTGGTGAGAAACAAACTAGTGTAGAAGAAGGAAATAATGAAGAAGACGAAATTGAGGGAGAAATTCGCTACTCTAATGAGGAAGAAGGTAGTTACCATACCTATGAGGAGGACGAAGATAATCATAGAAGTGAAAGAGAAGGAAAAAAGCCTCCCAAAAACACTACTGCAAGTTCACCACAAAGCCCTTTGCAAGAAGACCAATTGGCCCAAAGTCTGGCCAATATGAGTGACTATGTGCAGCCTCACATCCCTCTGGACCTTAATATTGATATCAACCAATTGCAGGAACACTCTTCTGTCAATGAAGAAATGGTTGAGGAAATGCCAGATGAAACAAAAAACCCTAATGAAATGATAGAATCAGAGGGGGTTGCTTCCCCTAAGAAGTATGAACAAGAAAAGGAGAACACTGAAGTAGTATCCCAACCTGAAAATTCTCAGGGGATTGTAGAGTCAATTGAGGGTATAACTCTTGTAGAATTCAGCCGAGGGCATATGAACATTGAAGAAGAACCCCAAGAAGAAAATAGAGAAGCGAGCCCAACTGAAGGCACGACTAATGAGGGGAAAAACCCCGTTGAGAAAGTAAGTCCAGAAAAAGGAACAGCCATTCCATCAAGAAAAAGGAAGAAAGTAACTGAAATTGAAAAACTTCAGAGGGAATGAATGAAGCTTCAGAGATTAGTATAACAACTCAGGTAGACCATTAGGGTTCTTAAAATGAAACAAACGCCCAAACGAACCCCAAAGAAAAGAAGCATAGTCACCAAGTGAGCCTCAAAAAAAAGGAAAGTGGCCACTGAAATAAAGCCCCAAGTTGCAAAAACTATGGCTGAGCCTAATCATGAAGAAATGGAATAGCAGGCAGCTGTTCCAGAAGCAGCTATTCCAAAGGGAGCCACTTCAAGTGAGAATGTGCAAGCCAGTAGTCAGAATACTTTTATTGACCCTACATTAGCCAGACTCCAAGAGGAGTTGGCACAGGCTCTAATGGAAAGGGAAAAATTGGAAGAACACTCTGTCCCTAGTTTGAAATATCAGGATTTGCATCAATAGATGAAGATCATCCATGAAGCAGAGGCTAAAGCCCATGAGAAGTGTCGAAAGGCAGAGGAAAAGGCTAAAAAGGTAATGAATCAATTAAAATTAGCCCAGAATTGAATGAACACTCTCTGCTCATTATACACAGATATTTTAGCTTGTAGATGCCCTGCCAAAAAATATGCTTTATTTTTATTAGAAAGATATTTACAACTAAATATTAAGGCAGTTAGGGTAAGAAAATCTATAGATTTAAAAACTATAGATGATTTTGTAACATGATGCAAACTCTATGGGGTAAAGGCACAATGTCTCCTGTGTGAGTTCTATTTGCATAACCTCATATTGGAAAAAGATAGTGAAACAAATCCTAGCCCTTTTGTGGGAGACATCCAATACCAAGCATTTATTTCCTTTGTTGTTAATCAGTTAAAATGGCTTAAAGCCTATAATGTTTTTCAAAGGCAGGAAAATGAGTTAGATTTGTGGGTTAGGAGTGAACCTAAGCACCCGTTACAATTATGGGCTAGGCAGAAGAATTTGATGACAAGAGCAGGTGTTATCCAAGCATTGGGGCCTGTCCATAGAGTAATTTTCTTGAATGGGATAGACTATTTCCTATCTATTAGAAACCAGGCTTCTATATCAGCTAAGGTTCGATGGGGAATTTCCAATTGGAATGTTCAAAATAGAGAACCATTTAACTATAAAAACTTTGGATTAGCTACAGACCACTTGTTTTCCTATAACAACCTCATTTTGAGGGAAGGACCATTCTGGCTAGGGTGTAGGTTTCGAAGCCCCATTGCATGGTATCTTGCCACATATTACAAAGCCATTTATGAAATACCCGAAGGACAGAAAGGGCATGTCCTCGAAGCATTAGCTGCAATGCATGATTTTAGGCCTTTTAATGAAAAACCTTCTCTAGCTTATTCTTTAACTACTCTGCATGTGAACTATAGTTTTCATGAGGACATGAAAAAGGGTAAGCAGGGGGGTATGTTGAGCAGTGGAAAAGGTATGAATTCACTATGCATTTTCCCATTCTTTTACTTTAAAAATAATTCTTTTTACTTTAGAAAGATGATTTATTACAAGAATTGTGGTAGAATTGTGAAGATTTATGTTTATTGTAAAATATGACTAAAAGATGCCTTTTATTGCTAAAAACAAGAATTAGGCGAGGTGAACAACTATATCAAAGGTGAGGCTAAAGTAAATGCAACTATTTTTCCTCCAGCGTTAGACCAAATCCCGCCAAAGACAAGGAAATCCAAATGCATTGCTAAGAAAAGGCAGGGGACAGCTCGGCTTTAGTCAAAGGAAATCAAGTGACAGCTAAAGGAAGAAGCGAAGTGAATCCCTCAGGATCCTTCGATCCGGAGGGATCACTATTCAAACCTCATCTCATTCCTTGTCTTGTCCATCAATTTTGTTATATAAGGCAACACATTTAGTGATTGAGGGGGAGATCCTTTGATTCAAAACATTCCTTTTGTAATATTACGTTTATTGAATCTCGAGTTTAGAGAGTGATCTCTGTAATAATTTTATGTTCGATCAATACAAAGGCACGTTTCATTTCATCTTTCAATCTCTGAAGTAACCCAGAAGTGTTTCACTGGTGCTAAGGGCCCGACCCTGGTGGAATTTCTCTATTGTTTGTATTTCTATCCTTTGATTTCTATCACGTGATAATTGCATAGATTCATTACGATTACAGAGTTATTTGATTGTTGTTGAATTGAGTATTGGATTTATGTGTGCGTTAGTGAATTGCATTGTTATTCTATTTTAGCAAGGATCATATTTACTGTCTTATTCATCTTGCTATCTCTTATAAAGCTTTTTTGTTCTATACTTAATTATGTTTGTTGTTCCATTGGATTATGGTTCATTTCGATTGACTATTTCATAGCATTTGCTATTGACAGGGTTGGAGTTTAAGAAGACTTGTTACCTGAATTTATTAAGTTCATAATTGTTGTTCAATTGCTTTTTTATGTTAAATTACTGTTTGTTGTTCATTTCTAATTCATTAGGTTTAGATTTGTAGAAATATTTTTTACAATTGGTGTGTATACATAGGAATTATGAATTGTTTTTCCTTTCCAATTCTTGCTATTAGAATAAGTTCTTCTTAGTCATTTTCATCAGAAAGTAGTTCAATTTTGATTTCACCTTGATTGATTGAAGAGTAGGACTTTAAACTGTAGAGAACATTGGTTACTGCTTCCAAGTTCCTAGATTGATTGCCTTGTCCCAGTGTGTTTTCAGTTACATCGATTTCTAAGGGAATGAGTTATTGCTACTGTATCCCTGATTGATGCTTTGCAGAGTGAGTAGTTAAGATTTCAGAGTATTTCCATTCATGTTACTGTAATTATATTTCTTTACAAGCATCCGTTTACTCTTGTATCTAGAATACTATACTAAATCTTTCACAACATTACTCTTAGCTAAATTGCAGTCTCAAACATAGTACACTCTTGAAATAAAAAGTCGCTCCAAGATTGATAATTAATGTAGGATAATTAGGTGTTAAAAAGATACCTTTTATGCCTCAACACATGCATTAAGACTACAAGTGTCATTTTTGAAGTTAAATAGGAACTTGGTGGTTTGATATGAGCTTATATTTGTCATTCAATGATACTATCTACATCTCTAATAGCATGGTATTCATATATGTTTTTGTGTAATTTTCATGTAAAGTACTTTTTGGTAGTAGGCACTAGATGGTGGGGAACAATGTTTCATTACATAAAATATGACTACCATACTATTTGAATTACTGCATCTATATTAATTTTTCAAAGTTGTGTGTTTTTAAAAAAATATAAAATCACACTTTACATGGTTCAACCTTTTAATTACAATTTATGGTCTAATTGTTGTTAAAAAATTGGTACAAGCTACAATGGAAAATATAGCAAAAGGGGAATATGTTGATCTCCTTATTAATTATCAAGTATTTGGGCTAGGAAGGGTCGAATCTACCGATTCTGGAACTTATCATGTCGGAGGAAGGGTTAATGCATGTTATGTTGCAATTTTGATAATTGATGTCTCTCAACCACATTTGATTGAGGATATTGATGAAGGGGACATAGATCCATGGAAGATTAGGGATTTGAGGCACAACATAGGTAAATAAAAATATTGAAGCATGTGTTCAAATATTATTGATATTATAATACTTTTTTTTTGAGTAAATACTAACCTTATTTACATTCGTTTATAGGTGCAAATGTTTCTTCTACATTTTCTATTGGAGAAAAGGTAGATCTTCTGCAAAATGGAGTGAAGGTTGGTGAGGGCTCCATATTCAATAAAGATCTTGGGCATAAAGTTCATGGAAATATGGTAAATAAAGGATTCATAGTGGTTAAAATTGAGAAGGTTTTAAAACATGATGTTGCTCTAACACATCCAACAGGATTTGAGCATACACTAGGGGGTGCATTGGAATCTTATGAGATTTGGCCAGCAACAGATTTGGAAACTCATTTTCATGAATGTACCATAAATATTCCCCAATATAGGGTTAAATTCATATGTAAAAAATTTTCTCTTACACATGAATGCATGGTAACAAGAATGTGCATTGCCAAAGGAATGCTAGTTAATGTCCACGATGATGACATTGTTGAAGGTGAAACACTAGGAGAAATGGACTTTGGTATTTTTTTGGAAGAGATAGATGGAAATTGTGAAATATGCAGAATTGGGGATAAGTATATACATTTTTTGGTTAGATGTCCATTAAATAAGTTGGTGGACAACAGAGGTGTGATATTAAGGGTTAAGGAAAATTTCAAGGAGCCAACCAAGGAAATGGTGTTATGGGATGTTATAGAAGATAGAAAACCCTTAAAAAAATGGGATGATAATATTTGTAATGAAAAATACATAAAAACAATTGATATGCATGTAACAAGGCCATATAAAAGGAATAAATGAGTTATGGCTACAACGCAAAATGTCAAACAACTATAGATGAAGAGAAAGAAATTCGACTTTTGGCAGCAGTTGTATGTTGTACAAAATATTGTCTTCAACATGTGGATAGGAAGGCCATTGCAGGTGATAGAAGGGGTATGGGACAAATAAATAAAAATGGTATCAAAGAATTTGTCTTGAATTCACTCATTTCAAACACAGTCATGTCAAGGAGCCATGGCCTACCACCTATTTCTAGAAATGTAAAGGACATGAGATTTAATGGGAATATTATTTGTAAGAAAGCATGGTATAAAATACATAAGATTCCTCCAAGGCACATTCTATAACTACCAACAATATTTCCAAAATGGTCAGATCAAAGCTATTCATGGTAACACCAACACATGCAAAGCACGAGGACACACCGTGGCAGCCATAGAAATATTGCACAAAATTGTGATGGATAATTCAGATTTTTCACCAAACCAAACACGTCAAGTTGAAGAAGATGGAACATCTGCTCCTTTAAGATTGCTTCCTTCGACTTACACACAAAATTCTCTGTTAAAAGAGATCAATGAGGCTCTTCAAAAGCTCAATTACCCATCAATATCACAGTCAACAATGAGCAAGATATGGAATACTAAGTTTCAAGATGTGGCATTTTCAAAGAACACCAACTTCAGTAAATGCAGTGAATGTATTGTGTTGAAAGCACAGATGAAGTCAGCGACTACAAAAGAGATGGAAGAAAAGGCACGAGGTAGGTTGAACAAACATAACAAGATTGTTGTGTGTGGAAGATATTGCTACTATGCCCATAGAATTATGTCAGAGCGGTTTCCAAATGAGTATTTGAGAATTATCCATGATAAAATGGATAAAACAAAGACTTCAATCCCAAGGCTACGTGTCAAATCAAAATCTATTGTAGGAACAAATTTAGGTGTGTCATTGACAGGTATGCTAACACATGGGCATAACATAGGAGGTTTTGGTCATTTCTCCCTACCATTTGTACAAATGGGATCGCAATTTACTATTACATCCCTTGCAAAGTGCTTAAGGGACCTTGAAGACCCACAAATTGATATGTATGGTGATCTACTTTATGAGAGTGGAAGTTCAAGAAACCCACTTACAAATGCATTACTTGACACCTCTATTTACTCAAAGTGTCAAGTTTACAAGGATGATTTTATATCTCATGGAAGATCAAAGAGCCAAAATGTTGATTTTAAAGCTCTTCCTCCACATTTGTTGTTACAGTTGGACAATGCAGCAAGTGATAATAAGAATCACTATCTTTTCATGTTTTTATCACTTTTAACTGCACTTGGTGTCTTCATCACTATTGAGGTTGGATTCTTGCCTGTGGGGCACACCCATGAAGACATCGATGTAACTTACAGAAGAATGTCTTCCAACCTAAAAATTAAAGATATATATTCTTTACTTGAAATGATGGATACATATCACAAAATTGAAGAAAACTGAGTGTTTCCACCTACACTTATTGACAAGGTCTATGACTTCAAAAGTTTCCTTAATGGATACATCAAGGAGGGAAAAAATGCACTAGTTGGACATCTTAATGTTCAATACTTCCAATTTCTTGTACTCAATGATATTCCAGTACTAAGGTACAAAGAATCCATTAGAGATATTGAGTGGTAAGAACCAGTTGAGTTATGGAATATAGATGATGAAGGTCGACCTATAATTCCCATAGGGAACCCATCTTTCTTAGATTCCAAAAAGAATGATGCCTATTTCAAAGAACTAAAGGAAGGGATAACATCATACATAAAAATGTGGAAAGACACTATCGGGAACGAAGATTCACCAATTGTTACAGAGGAATGGAAAAATAAATTAGTGTATTGGGAAAGAGTTCTTGATACATTAGATGGAATCTATAATGATCATAGAATAATAGATGGAAGTGATTCATCTTTTGAGGATTTCTGGCCCAAGACAAGGCACGTTGTTGATGTTGATCGTAATGCACTCCATGTAATCTCAAGTATTATGGATGAAGATTTTGATAATGCAATAGATGAACCCATATATGTTGGACCCAAATGCAACAAGCCAAAGCCAACATTCAATCCAAAGATTGATATTTAGAAAGGAAAGATTTTGCTAGTTAGATCAGGAAATAAGGATGCAAGAGAGATGATTTGGATGGAACAATCCATCTCAGATATATTTAGGGATAATGAAAGTGAGAATCTTCATGTAAAGGTTGATTGGTGGAAGCCTATTTCAGGGAAATACAATGGAAAATTTTTAGAGCAATATTGGATACCAAATCTTGATGACACATAACTTGGCTCTATTCCAATTAATACCATAGTTTGGGCATGGCTTCCAAAGAAAGAACATTGCAAGAAGACCAAGATAGATAAATATGGTCTAGACGCTGCTCTTGACCTACTTGGACGAATATCTTAAGATTAGGTTTATATGATTCATGAATGTGATTTTTTTTTAAGGATCTTTTAATATGCATTTAGACACACTTTTCAATATTTTTTGTATATCAAATATTCTCTTCATATTATTTTTGGAGGAGTTTTATATTATTTAGTATTTCAATGTAATCATGTGGTGATACAAATGACATGACTGTGCCATAAAATATTTAAATTTTCAAAGCTTTGTTTGACCAACCTAACTTGTCACCATATCAAATATGCATAATCAAATTTAATAATGCACTTAAAAACAACATCTTCTAAACTTGGTCTATTAAAACAATAATGGAGTAGCTAATTAGTATTCTATTTAATATAAACCATTTAAACACTTAATGAAAAAATGCTAGACATTTGTAATAATGTTTGAAGTGAGTTTTCCTTAATATTCCTTATTATAATTGATCTAAATGAAATTTGTTGTTTTGTTGCACTCTAATTTAAAAAAAAAATGATTTTGATCATTGAACAACGCAACTAGACTTATAAAAGATTTCCTCTTATAGACTTTGAAGTAGTGCCAACATTGTACTAGTATACTAAATTTGTACTCAACATAGGAAAAGTAGTTAGTGTCAATTTAAAATGGTTAATAATAGTAAGAAACACAATATTCATATATTGTTAAATAACTTTAGAGGTAAGAATATTTTTACAAAATATTTTATTCACGAACCAAACTTAATACATAAATACAAATATTAATGGTAATAGAAAAAATGTAAGGAATCTAAGTTTTAGATGAATGTCAATATTTTCTTTTCAATATAATATCCTTAAACAC
Organism: Pinus albicaulis; assembly: GCA_034641835.2. NCBI lineage: Eukaryota > Viridiplantae > Streptophyta > Pinopsida > Pinales > Pinaceae > Pinus > Pinus albicaulis. The sequence goes on from CM076582.1 coordinate 991,242,430, forward strand.
TCTAGGAATAAAAAATAAACATTTGTAGTAAATAGTTTAGTCAATTTTCTCTCTTTCCTCTTGGATTTGAAAATAATCAAATGTATTACTTTGTTACTGTTCTAATTAATGATTGATTTTGATAATTAAAATGATTAGTAATTGAGTCGAGAGGCGAGGCTCATTCTACAACCTAGTAAGAGGGGATGTGTAAGTTTGACTATAATTTGTTTTTTGAAGTATCTATTAATATACATTCGGACACACTTTTCAATATTTGTTGTATATCAACTATTCTCTTGATATTATTTTTGGATTTTTATATTATTTAGTATTTCAATGTAATTATATTATTTAGTATTTCAATGTAATGACGTGGTGATACAAATGACATGACAATGCCATAAAATATTTTAAGTTTTCAAAGCTTTGTTTGACCACCATGACTTCTCACCATATCAAATATGCTTAATCAAATTCGATAATGCACTTAAAAGCAACATCTTCTAAACTTGGTCTATAAAAAAAATAGTTTTTAACACAAAAGTAAATAATAAATAATAAATAAATTATACTACTACTCTCATTCAACATTTAAAACAACGTTTAATCCCTCTAGGCTCATGTTAAATCTGTATTTAAGGTGGATCTGTGCTGGTATATATTGGACACATTACTATGATAATTTGTCATTAAATAACTTTACACTTAATATATATCTTGCATATTAATCTATTACTAATAAAGTGAGTCTCAATTAATTTAGTTTTTAACATAAAAGAACAAATAATAAATAAATTATACTACTACTCTCATTCAACATTTAAATTTAAATTGATCGTAAAAAAATATTTTCTCATGTCAACTTTAAAATCGTTCAAACTTCCTACAATAGTATGTAATGATGATGGTGATAATGATGATTATCATCCACTAATACCAAATAATATGGTATATAAGAAGCCATAAAGATATTACTCTAAATTCTTAAGAATTTTATTGTTATGCTAAAAAAACATTAAAATAAGTGTTTCAAGATCATCATAATTTTGTTTAGTTAAAAGATCAAGAAGGTTGGTAGTGCCACAAATATTTTGAAATTTAAATCCAAATTTGAGTATAAAGTGGATGATCTAAGAGGGTTTTTCATCTTCAACCATATTACTAGTGTTGCAAAGGCGATAGAATTTTAAATTGTGCCAACCTTGTCTTGTAATAATCATAATTTAACACATAGCTTGTCATGATATTTATTGTATCGAATTATAATTAAATGGGTTAATAATAGTAACATACAAAACATTCCTTTCATAAAGTTAATCATAATAACATACAAAACATTATTTTCATAAAGTTAATAATAGTAACATACACAACATTATTTTCATAAGATAACTTTAACAAACTTAGCTTTTAGTACAAACCATAAAAATCTTAAAAGAGATCATGTAAGGAAACCAAGATTAAGATGTGAAATATTTTCTTTTGCAAGTTTATATCAATTTGTTTTATATACTTTACCATTACAAAATTTTCACCAAAAATGGTGAATATCTACATTAAAATTAGCAAACTAAGTGATTTTATAATTTCACATTTTGAAAAATCTTAATCTAGTTAAAATTTCTAAATTCTAGATCGACAGAATACTTCCAAATTTAATGAAATAAGTGTTTTAGGTCTTTCCTCAACCAAAATAGGATCAATCATACCTTGTACATATTTTTCTAAACCATTTCCTTCATAGCCCATTTTTAACATCAACTTGGAACCTATACCTCTAGTGTGCTTTTCAAATGAACCAACACATCTTTCTAAAGAGGAAATTGAAGACAAATTTGAGTGAACTACCTCTACTTCACGCATGTTCTTGGTTAAGGCCTCTTGGGCTTGATGGATCTGCATCTCGATTTCATGCATTCTTTGAAGAATTTCTTCCTTCTCTTGCTTCATAGAAACCAATTTCTCATAAAGTCTAGTGCTTTCTCTTCTGTCTTCATATGGAATTTGCACCATGTCCTTAAGGATGTAGAAGTCTTGCTTCATGTCTTCAGCGAAGAATCTTGTGAAGGAGGAGGATTTTGAAACCTTGCTTGCTGAAGTTGTCATCTTATGAAAATGAACAAAATAACTTCAATCAACAATTCACAAAGCTTTCAAAAACAATCGACAAAGCTTTTGACCAAAATGGTTGTAGATTCAAGCTCTTATTCAAGCAACCTTTTTCAAACACCCTCTTGTGCTTCAATGGTTGCCTTGAGGTCCTTTGGGTAAGGAAGATGCATCCATCCCTTCTTTATTCTTGTCCTCTTCTGGACTTAGCTATCAGTAGCTTTCCCTTCACCTCTAGCAAACTCAAAATTGTAAGCAACAACCAGTTTGCAAATAGTGAAATTCTTTAACAGTGCAAACACATTTCAAGTCAACAAGAAAACTTGTGCTCTGTCAATCAAGAAATTATGCTCCGATACCAACCTGATCTGAAAATGGGTTGGATAACTTGTTGTTACTTAGTTAAAAAATAAAATACCTATCTTGTACTTGAATTTTGCGGGAATTTTTACTTAAAACAGGTGTATGTTTTTTAGTTTTTTAAGTTATTTAAAGCCATTTGTTTTTTATGATATTAAACATGTGCAAAAAAAATATAATGCAACAAATAAACATCAACACATAACATCAAATTTAATCTAGGATTTCACTCGAATATCGTGGGCTACGTCTCCTTAAGCTCTTGTCACCTTGACTTGGCTCTTTGGGATTATGGAAAAATTTCTTTTACAAGTTACAAAATAAACTCAAATGGTTAATTGAACTAAACCAATGGGTTTAGAATACCATTTTAGCCTTGTCATGGTTGTCTTCACTCTGATAACAGATCTAGTCTTCCTTAGACTTGATTCCTTCTGTTGGTGCTCTTGAGCTTCTCTATGGAACTAGATCCTTAAGAATCAATTTTCTGTCCCCAAAACCTCACCTACTATCTCCAACACATATCGTACCTCCAAAACGGACTAATAATTTGCTCGAAAAGAGCACTGGCTTCCCAATCTAGGCCTCCATCCACTGTTGGCCCTAGGATGCCCAAAAATTCCCGGTGGCTCCTAGACCTTCATAAGCCTTCAAATGTCTTTGAAAATCCATTCATTGGATTTAGAATGCAAAAAATATTCATAATAGACTATTGGTTTTCTGAAATTGGCCTCTAGCTACTCCGGTTTCGCCTCCAACACCTGGTGGCACTCCTTGGCTCTAGGGTCAAAGAAAAATTCTTTGTGGCTTCTCGACCTCTAAAAGTCATAAAAATCTTCCTCAAACTCCTCCAATGGATTTAGAATTTTCATTATAGTCAGAAATGACTATTGGTTTGCTGAATAAGGCCTTTAGCTGCTTTGGCTAGGCCTCAAATTTCTACTGGCACTTTCTAGACCTAGTGGCCCCTAGAATTTCATTGAATAATATCGACTTTAAAAAGTCCTATAAAGGCTCTTAAAAGCACACCATTAGTTCCATAATATCTAAAACATCCAAAATTCACTATTGGATTGTTGAGAAATTCCTCTAGCTGCCCTAGTTAAGCCTCAAACTATTGTTGGCCCATGGTGGCCCTGGTGGCCCCTAGAACTTATCTGAAGCAAAAAACCACTCAAAAGTCCTCTGATGGCTTTGAAACCCTCACTAATGAGTTTTAAATGCCTAAGATAGTCAAAATTGACTATTCTCACTCCCAGAATTGGTCGAATCTAGCTCAACATAGAGCCTAAAATCATTTTGTCCAATGACCCCTAAAATTCCTCCACCAAAAATGGAGAACTAAATTTAAACTCCAGTTAAGTTTGGAAAATCCGCAAAGTTTGGAGTGCCTGCTAGAAATACCAGCAGGTCTAAATGTTATTTTATATGCTGGTGGTTAGCGTTGGGCACATGACCCAGAATCTACGCGGTCACATTAAATGCTAAGAGAAACTGTCGGTAGAAGGTTTTGCACCCGTAGCATGTGAACAAGTTTTGGCATTAATGTTGATGCTTGGAGTTGCCATCTATGGTTAGGGATAAGCCCTTGGTTTAGAGGTTGCAGCCATATGGGAGGGGCTATCCCTCGAGGCTGGCCCCTCCAAACCCCCAAACATGAAAACATAACACGTTAAATACAATACAATGACATATATGGTTAAGAAATACCAAATCCCGAGTGGTAAGAGCGGGCATGTGGATGTGGTGAGGCCATGCCATCGATTTCGGTCCGCTCCACAAAATTTTTCTATGCCAAACCTGGGTACGTGGCAGCTTCTGTGCCTGCAATGTGGCGACTCTTGATTGGTTTAAAAATCCAACGTAAAACCACTATCCAATTAAACACTGCCACTTGTCAAATTGCCATTTTCCCAGAAGGAATAATTTTGGGAATATTCTAGGGAATATTCCAAGAATATTCCTTGGAATATTATCTTTTTAATATTCAAAGGTCCAATCAAACTTGGTCAAAAGCTATAAATTGCAATTTACTGAACTTTTCAAATCACAATAACTTCTTCATATGGTGTCAATTTTTTGAACTGTTCATGGCATTAGAATCAGGAAGACGAGATCTGTCAAGTCGCTCAAGTTTGGCACACTTCTGAACACTTTGAATTTTGAGCTATCACTTAGGTCCTTGATCCAAATCTGATCACAACCTTTGCAAAAAAACCTCTTTTGTTAAACACTATAAAGATTCAGTAAGAGCATTCTGAATCCATTGATGGAGTTTGCAAAATATTTTGAGGACTTCTAGAGCTTGAGAAGCCACAGAAAAGTTTTCTTTGGCCCCAAAGCCAAGGGGTGCCACCAAGTGTTGGAAGCAAAACCAGAGCAGCCAGAGGCTAATTTCAGAAAACCAATAGTCTATTCTGACTATTTTTGATATTTTGAATCCATTGAAAAGATTTGCGGAGTCATTTGAAGACTTATAAAGGTTGAAGAGTCACAAAGAAGTTTTTGGCAATTTAGGGCCAACAGTGGATAGAGGCCTAGATTAGGGAGCCATTGCTCATTTCGAGCAAATGATCAGTCCATTTTGAAGGTCTGATATGTGTTGGAGATAGTAGGTGAGGTTTCAGGGACATAAAAATAATTCTGAGGGAGTTAGTGCCATAGAGAATCTCGGAGAAGCTCAAGAGCACCAATAGAAGGAATCAAGTCTAAGGAAGCCTAGATTTGTTTTCAGAGTGATGACAACCATGAAAGGGATATAAATTTTATTCTTAACCCATTGGTTCAGTTCAGTTAACCATTGGAGTTGATTTTTGTAACTTGTAAAAGAAATTTTCGATAATCCCAAAGAGCCAAGTGAAGATGAAAAGATCTCAGGGAGACGTAGCCCACGATATTCGGGTGAACTCCTAGATCAAATTTTCTGTTTTGTGTTGATTTTTATTTGATGCATTGTATGGCTATTGCATATGTTTAATACCAGAAAAAAAATGGACTTAAAGCACTTAAATACTCAAAAAATAGACACCTCTTTCAAGTATAAAATTCTACAAAATTTAAGTATAAGCTAGATATTTTATTTTTTTAACTGAGTGGGAGGTTTTTGAGAAGCATAGAAAGTTATCCAACCCATTTTAACCTAATTTGACAATGGTTTGGATAACGTTTTATGATTTTCAAGAACCTCCCACCTAGTTAAACAACAGACACCTATTTGAGGCCTAGCTAGGGCAGCTAGAGGCCTTTCTCAACAATCCAATAGTAAATTTTGGATGTTTCAGAAATTCTGGAACTAATGGTGTGAATTTCAGACCCTGTAGAGGAATTTTGAAAGCTGATATTCTTCAAATAATTTCCAAGGGCTACCAGGGCCAGCAAGTACTAGCAGTAGATTGAGGCCAAGCCAGGGCAGTCAGAGGCCCTATTCAACAAACCAATAGTCATTTCTGACTTTAATGAGCATTATGAATCAATTTATGAAGTTTGAAGAAGATTTTGAGGACTTATAGAGGTCAAGAAGCCACAAAGAATTTTTCTATGACCCTAGAGCCAGGGGGTGCCACCAGGTGTTGGAGGCGAAACCAGAGCATCATGAGGCCAATTTCAGCAAAAAAATAGTCTATTATGACTATTTTTGACATTATGAATCCATTTAAAGGATTTTTAAAGTCATTTGAATAGTTCTGAAGGTCGAAGAGTCATGGGGAAGTTTTGGGCAACCTAGGGCCAACAGTGGATGGAGGCCTAGATTGGGGAGCTAGTGCCCATTTCGAGCAAATGATTAGGCCATTTTTGAGGTATGATATGTGATAGAGATATTATGTGAGGTTTCAGGGATAGAAAAATAATTTTGAGGGAGTTAGTGCAATAGAGAAGCTTAGAAAAAATTAAGAGCACCGAGAGAAGAAATCAAGTCTAAGGAAGCTTATATTTGTTTTCAGAGTGATGACAACCATGACAGGGATATAAATTCTATTATTAAGCCATTGGTTCAGTTCAGTTAATTATTGGAGTTGATTTTTGTAACTTGTAAAATAAATTTTCCATAATCCCAAAGAGCCAAGTCAAGATGACAAGAGCTCAAGGAGACATAGCCCACAATATTTAGGTGAACTCCTAGATTATATTTTTTTTTATGTGTTGATATCTATTTACTGCATTATATGGCTATTAAACATGTTTAATACCAGCTAAAACAAATGGAATCAAACCACTTAAATAATTAAAAACATACACCTGTTTGAAGTAAAAATTTCCGCAAAGTCAAGTATAAGCTAGATCTTTTATTTGTTTAACTGAGTGGGAGGTTCTTGAAAATCATAACAAGATATCCAACCCATTTTAACCTAATCTGAAAATGGGCTGGATAACTTGTTATTATTTTCAAGAACCTCCTACTCAGTTAAACAAATAAAAGATCTAGATTATACTTGACTTTTGTGTAATTTTATACTTGAAACAAGTGTATGTTTTTTAGCTGTTTAAGTGCTTTATGTCCATTTGTTTTTGCTAATATTAAAAATGTGCAACAAAAATATAATGAAACAAATAAATATCAACACATAATAGTAAATTTAATCTAGGAGTTAACATGAATATCGTGGGCTATGTCTCCTTGAGCTCTTGTCATCTTGACTTGTCTCATTCGGATTATGGAAAAAGTCCTTTTACATGTTCCAAACTCAACTCCAATGGTTAACTGAACTGAACCAATGGGTTTAGAATACCATTATACCATTTTCATGGTTGTCTTCACTCTGATAATAGATCTAGGCTTCCTTAGACTTGATTCCTTCTATCGGTGCTCTAGAGCTTCTCCGAGCTTCTATATGGCACTAACTCCTTCATAATTATTTTTCTGTCCCTAAAACCTTATCTACTGCCACCTACACATATCATACCTCCAAAATGGACTGATAATTTTCTCCAAAAGAGCATGGGTTCCCCAATATAGGCCTTCATCCACTGTTGGCCTTGGGCTGCCCAAAACTTCCTTGTGGCTCCTTGACCTTTGGAAGTCTTCAAATGGCTCTAAAACTTCCTTCATTGGATTTAGAATGCTAGAAAAAGTTAGAATAGACTAATGGTTTGTTGAAATTGGCCTCCAGCTGCTCTGGTTTCACCTCCAACACCTAGTGGCACCTCCTGGCTCTAGGGTCAAAGAAAACTTCTATGTGGCTTCTCGACCTCTAGAAGTCCTCAAAAGGTTTTGCAAAATATTCTAATGGATTCAGAATGCTGCTGCTGGCACTTGCTAGCACTTGTTGGCCTTCTTGGCCCTAGTGGCCCCTAGAACTTCACCGAAGCATCTCATCCTTCAAAAGTCCTCTATAGGCTCTAGAAACCACACCATTAATTCCATTATTTCTGAAACATCCAAAATTGACTATTGGATTGTTGAGAAAGGCCTCTAGTTTCCCTGGCTAGGCCTCAAAATGCTACTAGCCCATGGTGGTCCTAGTGGCCCCTAGAACTTATTTGAAGCAAAAAACCACTCAAAATTCCTCTGATTGTTCTGCAACACTCACCAATGAGTCTGGAATTTCTGAGATAGTCAAAATTTACTATTCACACTCCAAAATTGGTTGAATATAGCTCAAGATAGAGCCTAAAATCGTTTTGTCTAGTGACCCCTAAAAGTCCTCCACCAAAAATGGAGAACTGAAGTTAAACTCCAGTAAAGTTTGGAAAATCCGAAAAGTTTGGAGCACCTGCTAGAAATACCACCAAGTCTAACTGTTAGTTTAAATGATGGTGGTTAGCATTGAGTATATGACCCAGAATCTACACAATCACATTAAATTCCAAGAGAAACTGTCGCTGGAAGGTTTTTCACCCATGGCATGTGAACAAGTTTCGGCATTAATGTTGATGGCTGGAGTTTTTGTTGGTGATTAGGGCTAAGCCCTTGGTTTAGAGGTTGCGACCATATGGGTGGGGCTGGCTGCTCCAAACCCTCAAACGTGAAAACATAACACGTTAAATACAATGCGATGACATATATGGTTTAGAACTACCATAGTTTGAGTGGTAAGAGCAGGCGCATGCATGCAGGGAGGTTAGGAGGTTGACTCCGGTACACTCCACAAAAGGTTGCTACGCCAAACCTGGGCCATGTGGCAGCCTCCAAGCATGCCACGTGGTGTCTCCTGATTGGTTTAAAAATCCAACGTACAAGCATTATCCAATTAAACACTACCACTTATCAAACTGCCATTCACCCAGAAGGAATAATTTGGGGAATATTCCTAGAATATTCCAAGAATATACCAAGAATATTGAAAGAATATTCCATGGAATATTCTCTTTTTTTAAATATTCAAAGGACCAATCAAACTTAGTCAAAACCTAGAAATTACAGTTTACTCGACTTTTCAAATCGTGATAACTTCTTCATATAGTGTCTGTTTTTCGAACTGTTTGTGGCATCAGAATCAGGGAAACAAGATCTATCCAGTCACTTAGGTTTGGCACACTTCCAAACACTTTGAATTTTGAGCTATCACTTAGGTCCCCTATCCAAATCTAATCACACCTCTTCATTGGGAATATTTTTGACCCCAAAAGACTGATTTCCTGATTTGTTCAATAGATGAGAGTACAACACCCTCAATTTTCAGCCTCAATACATTTTCCTTGCATGGTTCAGTGACTTTGAACCACAACTCAAAGGTAGTCATCACATCCCTTCTTGAATGCTCTTTTCCTCCTATCAAGAATTGTCTTCCTTGCACTCACTCAGAAATTTTTGACGATAAATTTTCAAAAGGTAGCTAAACATCATGTCCTTGATCATCAATCCAAGGTGGCTCAAGAAAACATGAGATTACAACAGAAAACATGCATACATAACTAAAATTTCATATGTACAAATTAATGTATGTCTTACTATGTTAAGTCAAACCACTTATCACCAAGCCACTTCCACGGTGACTTTTCTGCTAAAAATATTCTTAATGTGAAATATATGTTCTCAAAATCAATGATGGAATCCATGGTCCCACTTTTTACAGTCTTTCTGTCCTCTTGATCCATGTGCTTGGGACAATTAGTTGGGTGCAATGTCCAACATTGGGCAACAACATTTTCCTTCTTTTGGAAATGTGTGCAAGTATTTTTCACCTTCTTTGCATGTTTCCTTTGCCTCAGCTATTTCCTGTATGCCTTCATCCTCTTCCATCATTTTGAAACAACATGGTTACACAAACCACAATATGCACAAAAAATATTTCTTCCATTCAAGCATGCAGATTTGACATGCTTATCAAAAACATAATCAACTTGACTATGGGAAGAATTATACCTCAATTGTTGTTTTGCATGTCCATCCTTTTTACCTTCATGGGGAGATGAACTAGTAGAGTTTCTAGCTTTCTCTTGAACACTAACATGAGTGTTGATGTCTTGAGAGCTGTCTGAACTCTCATGCTGGCCATAAGCTGCATGTCTACACGCATCTTGCTGCAACATAGGCTTCAAACAATGGAAATCCACTTGAAAATTAAATTGACATGTTTGAGGTTTAGAACTTGGAACAAAATTTATCTTTGAAGTTGCCTCAAATGCCTTCATGGATTTAGAGTTTTCGCCATTAGATTGAACATAACCAAGAAAAAACTTCTTAGGTCTTTCCTCAACCAAAATAGGATCAATCATGCCTTGTGCATGCTTGCCTAAACCCTTGCCTTCATAGCCCATTTTAAACATTAACTTGGACCCTATACCTCTAGTGTGATTTTCAAATGAACCAACACATCTATATGAAGAGGAAACTAAAGACAAATTTGAGTGAATACCTTTGCTTCACGCATGTTCTTGGTTAAGGCCTCTTGAGCTTGATGGAGCTGCATCTCCATGTCATGCATTCTTAGAAGAATTTCTTCCTTTTCTTACTTCATAGCAACCAATTGCTCACAAATTCTAGTGCTTTCCTTTCTATCTTAAAACAAAATTTTCACTTTATCCTTCAAGATGTAGATGTCTCGCTTCATGTCTTCATCAGAGAATATTGTGAAGGAGGAGGATTTTGGAACCTCAATTGAAGAATTTTTCATCATGAAATTGAACTAAAGAACTTCAATAAATATTCACAAAGATTTAAAAAACAATTGACAAAGCTTTTGAACAAAATTGTTGTAGAGTCAAGCTCTTCTTCAAGTAGCCTTTTGCAAAAACCCTCTTGTGCTTCAAGGGTTGCCTTGAGGTCCTTTGGGTAAGGAAGATGCCTTCAACCCTCCTTTTTTATTGTCCTCTTCTGGACTTTGCTATTAGTAGCTTTCCATTCACCTCTAGCAAACTCAAAATTGTAAGAAATAGTTAATTTGCAAACAGTCAAATTCTTCAACAGTGCAAACACCTTTCAAGTCAACAAGAAAACTTGTGCTCTATCGATCAAGAAAACTTTGCTTTGATACCAACCTGATCATTCGCTCAAAATTTATGAGTTTTTGTGAGCTATCACTTAAGTTATGGTATAAGGTTATTTTCTCTAGCTAGGCCTCAAACTACTGCTAGCACTTGCTAGCCCTGGTGGCCCCTCTAACTTCACTGAAGCATCTCAACCTTCGAAAGTCCTCTACATGCTCTGGAAACCACACCATTAGTTCTAGGCAAATGGAATTTTGACAAGTGGCAATGCTTAATTCCATAGTGGCTATACATTGTATTTTTAAACCAATCAAGAGCTCCCACGTGGCAGGCCCAAAGGCGGTTATGTGGCCCAAGTTTGCTGTAGAAATTTTTTGTGGAGCAGACCAGAGTCAACCGTCTAACCTCCCCGCATGCACGTGCATGCTCTTACCACTCGAGCTATGGTAGTTCTCAACCATATATGTCATCGCGTTGTATTTAACGTGTTATGTTTTCATGTTTCGGGGTCTAGAGGGGCCATCCCCACCCATATGGTCGCAACCTCTAAACCAAGGGCTTAGTCCTAACCGCCCATGACAACTCCAACCATCAACATTAATACCGAAACTTGTTCACATGGCGTATGTGCAAAACCTTCCACCATCAATTTCGCTTGGCATTTAATGTAACCACGTAGATTCTAGGTCATGTGCCCAATGCTAACCACCATAATTTAAACTAACGATTAGACCTGATGGTATTCTTGGTGGGTGCTCCAAAATTTTTAGATTTTCCAAAATTAACTAGAGTTTAACTTCAGTTCTCCATTTTTGGTGGAGGATTTTAGGGGCCACAAGACAAAATGAGTTTAGGCTTTATCTTGAGCTAGATTCGACCAAGTTTGGACTTTGAATAGTAAATTTCGACTATATCAGACATTATAGACTGATTGGTGAGGTTTTCAGAGTGATCAGAGGATTTGTTAGCAGGATTTTTCTTCAGAGAAGTTCTATGGGCCACTAGGACCACCATGGGCCAGCAGCACTTTCAGGCCTAGCTAGGGTAGCTAGAGGCCTTTCTCAATAATCCAATAGTCAATTTGGGATTTTTTAGAAATTTTGGAACTAATGGTGTGGTTTTCAGAGCCCGTAGAATATTTTTGAAGGCCAAGATGCTTCAGTGAAGTTCCAGGGGCCACCAAGGCCAGCAAGTGCTAGCAGCAGTTTCAGGCCTCGCCAGAGCAGGTAGAGGCCTTATTTAGTAAACCAGTAGTCATTTCTGACTGTAATGAGCATTATGAATCTGTTAGATTTGGTCCTTACAGCCCTCCGTCAGAGATTAGTTCGCTTTTTGCATATCATTCTTAGGTGTCTCGCTCGTTCCACTTCGTTGCATTTCGCTAGGAGCATGCCATTGACTGACGAGGGGGTCTGGTTGTCTTGTGTTTCCTCATACTTGTACCTGCAGGGCTAATTAAAATTCCTCAGAAATCACTGAAGTTCATATTCATTGCATTCATTGTCATAAATGATTAGTTTCGTTAAAAAGAGTCTTTAGTCCTAGAGTCTAGGGTTTTCAGTCCTTTGCATACATGTAATAAAAGCCCGCAGGCCATGAGGTTGGTTTCAAAAGATTTCTATTTCACTTTTTTATTATCAAAAACATTTGAAGACATTTCTAGTCCAAAACTCTGTTTTGGAACTAGAAATTGTCAAATTTCATTTGTTTGTAATAATTGTATTTGTTTCACCATAAGAAGTTTCAGAGCAAGCCTCTAATATTTTCCAAAGTCAAATGCCAAATCCCTGCAAAAGACAACAAAGTATCATCAGTCCAAGATTCAGAAAAGTAATGAAAAAGCCAAAGAGAAGCATTATATTAAGTGATTGAATGTCGAAGTGACAAACATTATAAAAGTGGGTCATGGAGTAAATTTAAAATCAAATCTAATTTTATGAGATATTTTCTTCACATATAAATCATGGTAAACAATTCATTTGCACGAATCCTCAAGGCAGAAATCGCGCTGGTGATGTTGAAGGCCGAAATCGTGTTTTGCAGAGTGGTGGACAGGCATTGGAGGTGCGTGCTACACGCAGAGGAGGCGCACTACCCATATAGGGCGCGCTACGCTTATAACACCCCCAGCCCGTGTTAAATATCAAGTGCGCTATGCACTTGCTGCGCGCTACGCGTTGGGTAGGCGCGCTACCCATACAGTCTTAGGGCCGAAATTTTTTTGCCTCTGCGTCCGAGTTCATGCCCAAACGCCTTAAACGGCTTCCAAGTAGGTTCTCCATCATTGCTCAGTGATTTTTGAATAGGGTTGTGGTATTTTTAAAGTGGGGAAATTAGTGTATTTGATGTGGAGAGGTGAAACCCTATGCTCATAGCAGATTCATTCCTTAGGGTTTTGAATACATGTTGATGGATTTGTGAATATTTTCCCAGCTTGTATTGTTGATATATATACCTATGCATCTATTGTCAAAGTGTCATTGCCCTCTCGCTCTCAGTTTGTCATTTCACCACTGCTGTTATCGCCATTATATTACCACTATCATTGCTATTTGTTTCACTATGGTCATTGTCACATTGTGTCCCATTTCCCATTGACAAACACAGTCTCATACTCATTTTCCCCTTTGACAAGCTTTAGCCAGCATTACAAAGGCTGCACATTACATTACACTTTTTTCTCATTTGTCAAACTCCCTTGTGATCAAAGCAGAGACTGTTTTTATGCCAATCCACTAAACAGAGCTATTACCACTGTGACTTATTTTCTTATGATGCTTTGGTACATATGCAACATATTTGGGTTGTGAGAATACATTGAAACTTTTGACTTCACTACACCTATATCAACACACATATTGCAGACATCTTGTTTTCAAAGCCATGTCAGAGACGGATTCAGTTTATGAGCAGGAGTATGATAGTGATTCCACAGCAGAGGGTAATGTGCCACGGAGGTCTCACAAAGGTGGCAAAGGTGGTAAGCATCTCAGGGAGGAGCCTACTTCTTTGGCTCAATTGCAGGCTTGCCCGCTTGCTATGGATTGTTTTCAGCGTCAGTCATGTTTACAATACTGTGAGATGATCTCACAAACCCAGCATCATCGTGAACTAGCTCGTCTATATGTTCTACATTTACATGATGGCCGTATAAACCTCGCCGGAGTAGATTTCATTCTGTCACCAGTGACTATTGCTCAGGCCACCGGCATGCCAAATATAGGAGAGGAATGGAACAAACGTCGGCAGTTAGAGAAATTCCACTATGAGCCATACATCAAACCTGGTTATATGAGGCACCTGAGTAGGGTTTTTCCTTTCAGATTCCTGAAGGATGAGTTTGCACCACTGATGAAACTCATCATTCGGTATTTCAGTTGCGAGGGCAGATTCTCGCGTCTCTATGCGTACCATGTCCGTTTGTTGATGCATTTCATGAGGGTACGTATGATGAACATTCCGTACTTCATGTATCGCAACATAGAGAGGATGATGATTTTTGTACAGAAGAATACCCCAGCACAGCAGCATAGAATTATATATCATTACGCGCTGATCAAGATCGTAGTGGTACATCAGTTGACACAGCAGGGCATTACTTGCGAGGATTTCATCTCCCGTGACTTCTTCACAGCGCCGTAGCCGCTTCCCGAGGTAGTTCATGATGCGGGAGAGCCTTCACACCCCCAATCTACAGGTTGGACAGGTTGGACTCTTGGGAATATTTTGGCACACTATTGTACATATTTTTCATATTTTGGCTAAGGAAAGATCAGAGGTTTTGCAGCACCTGTTGGGATTCTTGTGGCTTTCAGTTCTTGATGGTGTTTTTTCTCAGTTTATTGTAAGTTCTTTCATTTTTAATGTATGCCATTCCATTATTATGCTTCTGAAACTAAATGAATGAGTAAATGAGGTTGAATTCATTGATTTCAATGCTCTGCCTTTGAATTTGTTTAGTTTTACATGTTTTCGCCTGTTTGGAGAGGATCCATGTTCCCTCTTTCCCTCTTCAGCTCCTTGTCGTTCTGATCCATCCATATACTCAATAAAAAGCATCAATACTATTTCCTACCTCGCCCCAACTCGAATTCTGCAAAAATCTGGCCTTATCCCCGGACCCAAAATTGTTTTTCCCATCTTTTCAACAAAAAACCCAAAAAATCAAAATCAAACTTTCCTATCTCTTTACTAGCCTAAAATCAGTATTCATTGTTCATTATAAGTCATCTCAGCTCCTCTGAAAACCTTTTTCTGAGATAGACCCGGAGAGAGCCCTCTCTTGTCCTCGTAGGGCTAGCTACGAGGCTGAGCGTGGTTTGATGTAGCCTTGAGTTTTACCTTATTTCATCCTAAGGTAGATTTGAGCGCTAACATAGTGGCGACCATACTGGGGAAGAAATTTGCTTATTACTGTAATTTTCTATAGACGGAGTCTGAAGTCACGCCAGGTAGCCTTCGAACTGCTCTTGCTCTGCGAGTGCATAGTAGATAAAAGCTGCTTCAGTCGATCTCCGGTTTAGCTTGTGAATGTGCCCCTTGATTTGCGAATTCCCCCAATATATGTATCAAGATCAAATCTGATGGTTGATGGTGGACAACAATCAGACATAAGAAGGCTGAAATCATTCACCTGGCGACTTCATTCACTGAAATATCCAGACAATCAATCCTTCATGGTGACTTCACTGCAGAGAGATCAGTAGCTATCAGATTTTCAAGATGGACCGAATCACAAGAAGATACGCTCCCATGAGCCGAGATCACATTCCAGGTTTTCCAAATAAGATGCCCAAGGTAGATTGGTCAAGGAATCTTCCTACGTTTAATGATGATGGTAAGAAGGATGCTTATTTACATCTAGTTAGATTTCACATGCATATTCGCAAGTTGAAGGTGGATTTTCCTGAAGATTTCTTGATGAAGATATTCTTGGCCACCCTGGAAGGTGAAGCCCAATATTGGTATGAAAATTTGCCGCTGGCCTGTATTTATTGTTTAAAGGATTTTCATGCCCTGTTCATTAAAAGATATCAAGTATCTTATCCATCATTAAATTTATTTCATGACTGTTGCAAACATGCTTCTACTTTTATTGAAAGCCTTGAGACATATTGTGAAGATGATAATTTCATGGATGATGAGATCATGGAAGCCCTGTATGAAAATCCATTTCAGCAGCATAAAGACGATCATGAGAATTTGCAGCAGGATCAAGATCTTAGTACGGTGGAAGATGAAGGAATGTTGCATCTTGACAGTCAACATGAATTACATGTAATGGATCAGCAGTATGAGGAAAATCTGTACACTCCTTCACTTGAAATCAATGAAGATAATCACTGTTTGAGCCAAAGAAAACAAAGGGTATTATCTCCTCTGTCTAAAGATGAGATAGATCATCTATTGAAAGGTCATGTTCCAGCTCAAGTTAACACAGATCTGCAGTGTGCACATGATCAAGAAGGTGATGGTGGAACTTCTTCCTTTTCTGAAAAGGATGACAGTCCTATAAGCAGCTTTATAGATCAGCAGGTTGAAGATTGTCATATGGCTGAAGATGATGAAAGAGAATGTTATGTTTTAGATCTGCCCACAGAAGAAGACAGCATGCAGATTGCAGAATGTGATGGAGTCCAGTCAGTTTTTTCAGATTTACATTCATATTGTGATGATCAAGCATACCTTGTACTGAATCCTGAAAAGGAGAGTTTTGCTGTTGAGATCATAGACAAAGTTTTTGATCCATATGTTCTCATGCCATCATAACAGAGCCTTCATGAAGAAGCAATCCAGTCAGTTCATGAAAAACAAGATGAGACCTTCATTCAAGTAAGTGAAACAGTTCCTTTGGATGAATTTATGGTAGATGATAAAAATGTCATGTTTGAGCTTCAAGAATCATTGGAAGTTTCTTTTCTCATGATTGATGACTGTAATGAAAATCCGGCTGTGCTATCATATGAAGATGACCCACCAAATATTCAGACTACAGAAGATCAGACCATTCAAGATTTCCATTCAGATTCTTCTTCATATGTCTCATGTGTTGAAATGTTTTTACAAGAGGAGATCTACTCATCTACCTGTTCAGAGTTTTTTGAAGCCCAGGAACATATTTTTACTGCAGTACATGATGAAGGAAAATCAGAAGCAGGAGAAAAAGACACCTTGTTCTTTCAGCAGGAGGTAAATATTCATGTTTTTCAGGATCTAATGGCAGATTTGTTACAGTCAGCAGTGAAAGTGATTACTGCAGTGTTCAGTGATGAAGGAGATCATGGTCAGCTATGTTTTTGGATGCCCAGTTATCAGTTTGTATTGTTGACTAGGAGATCTGATTGGAAGAATCAATCAAGAAGGCCTCTGCTTGATTGGTTACATTGGCATTATGATATAGTTTGATGGTATATGGTCTTGTAATAAACACAGGCGGTTATGTACTGCCAAAAAGCTTTAAGTTTTAAGTTCAAGTCTTAAGTTAGTTTTCCAGAGTCAAGTTTTTTTTTTTAAGTCATTTCAGTTTGCATCGAGTTAGTTTGAGTGAAATTTCCAGTCAATAAATTAGTCGTGTCGGTTTCTTGAAATAATGACTCCATCACCCAATGGATGAAGGCACTGTCTGACTCCCCCAGAGATTTCCGTTCTTGGCATCTCCTCGAAGCCACCATCCCCCATTGGAGCCAATGTTAGAGTCGGTCCTTACAACCCTCCGTCAGAGATCAGTTCGCTTTTTGCATATCATTCTTAGGTGTCTCGCTCGTTCCACTTCGTTTCATTTCGCTAGGAGCATGCCATTGACTGACGAGGGGGTTTGGTTGTCTTGTGTTTCCTCATACTTGTACCTGCAGGGCTAATTAAAATTCCTCAGAAATCACTGAAGTTCATAGTCATTGCATTCATTTTCATAAATGATTAGTTTCGTTAAAAAGAGTCTTTAGTCCTAAAGTCTAGGGTTTTCAGTCCTTTGCATACATGTAATAAAAGCCCGCGGGCCATGAGGTTGGTTTCAAAAGATTTCTGTTTCACGTTTTTATTATCAAAAACATTTGAAGACATTTCTAGTCCAAAACTCTGTTTTGGAACTAGAAATTGTCAAATTTCATTTGTTTGTAATAATTGTATTTGTTTCACCATAAGAAGTTTCAGAGCAAGCCTCTGATCTTTTCCAAAGTCAAATGCCAAATCCCTGCAAAAGACAACAAAGTATCATCAGTCCAAGATTCAGAAAAGTAATGAAAAAGCCAAAGAGCAGCATTATATTAAGTGATTGAATGTCGAAGTGCCAAACATTATAAAAGTGGGTCATGGAGTAAATTTAAAATCAAATCTAATTTTATGAGATATTTTCTTCACATATAAATCATGGTAAACAATTCATTCTTTCGCACGAATCCCTGAAGGCAGAAATCGCGTTGGTGATGTTGAAGGCCGAAATCGTGTTTTGCGCGATGGTGGACAAAGTATTGGAGGTGTGCGCCGCTACCCATGCAGGAGGCGCGCTACCCATATAGGGCGCGGCTTACGCTTATAACACCCCCACTCGTTAAATATCAAGTGCGCCACGCACTTGCTGCGCTACGCTGTCAGTAGGCTACCCATACAAACCCCGTGGCCAAAAAATTTTGCCTGCCTGGAAGTTCATGCCCAAACGCCTTAAATCCGCCTAAGTAGGTTCTCCATCATTTCTTAGTGATTTTTGAACATGATTATAGTGTGTTTGAAGTGGGGAAACAAGTGTTTGATGTGGAGAGGTGAAACCCTATGCTCATAGCAGATTCATTCCTTAGGGTTTTGAATACATGTTGATGGCTTTGTGAAGATTTTCCCAGCTTGTATTGTTGATATATATACCTATGCATCTATTGTCAAAGTGTCACTGCCCTCTCGCTCTCAGTTTGTCATTTCACCAATGTTGTTATCGCCATTGTATTACCACTGTCATTGCTATTTGTTTCACTGTTGTCATTGTCACATTGTGTCCCATTTCCCATTGACAAACACAGTCTCATACTCATTTTCCCCTTTGACAAGCTTTAGCCAGCATTACAAAGGCTCCACATTACATTACACTTTTTTCTCATTTTTCAAACTCCCTTGTGATCAAAGCAGAGACTGTTTTTATGCCAATCCACTAAATAGAGCTATTACCACTGTGAATTATTTTCTTATGATGCTTTGGTACATATGCAACATATTTGGGTTGTGAGAATACATTGAAACTTTTGACTTCACTACACCTATATCAACACACATATTGCAGACATCTTGTTTTCAAAGCCATGTCAGAGACGGATTCAGTTTATGAGCAGGAGTATGACAGTGATTCCACAGCAGAGGTTAATGTGCCACGGAGGTCTCACAAAGGTGGCAAAGGTGGTAAGCATCTCAGGGAGGAGCCTACTTCTTTGGCTCAATTGCAGGCTTGCCCGCTTGCAATGGATTGTTTTCAGCGTCAGTCATGTTTCCAATACTGTGAGATGATCTCACAAACCCATCATCATCGTGAACTAGCTCGTCTATTTGTTCTACATTTACATGATGGTCGTGTAAACCTCGCCGGAGTAGATTTCATTCTGTCACCAGTGACTATTGCTCAGGCCACCGGGATACCAAATATAGGAGAGGAATGGAACAAACGTCAGCAGTTAGAGAAATTCCACTATGAGCCATACATCAAACCTGGGTATATGAGGCACCTGAGTAGGGTTTTTCCTTTCAGATTCCTGAAGGATGAGTTTGCACCACTGATGAAACTCATCATTCGGTATTTCAATTGCGAGGGCAGATTCTCGCGTCTCTATGCGTACCATGTCCGTTTGTTGATGCATTTCACGAGGGTACGTATGATGAACATTCCGTACTTCATGTATCGCAACATAGAGAGGATGATGATTTTTGTACAGAAGAAGACCCCAGCACAGCAGCATAGAATTATATATCATTACGCGCTGATCAAGATCGTAGTGGTACATCAGTTGACACAGCAGGGCATTACTTGGGAGGATTTCATCTCCCGTGACTTCTTCATTACTGTGAGCTCTATTTCCCCAGGTAGTTCATGATGAGAGCCTTCACACCAACTAAGGTGTTGGACAAAGTTGGACTCTTGGGAATATTTTGGCACACTATTGTACATATTTTTCATATTTTGCCAAGGAGATCGAGGTTTTATAAAGACTCGGTTGGGATTCTACGAGATCTTTTGGGCTTGATGGTGTTTTTTCTCAGTTTATTGTAATTTCTTTCATTTTTAATGTATGCCATTCCCTTATTATGCTTCTGAAACTAAATGAATGAGTAAATGAGGTTGAATTCATTGATTTCAGTGCTCTGCCTTTGAATTTGTTTAGTTTTACATGTTTTCGCCTGTTTGGAGAGGATCCATGTTCCCTCTTGCCCTCTTCAGCTCCTTGTCATTCTGATCCATCCATATACTCAATTAAAAGCATCAATACTATTGCCTACCTCGCCCCAACTCGAATTCTGCAAAAATTTGGCCTTATCCCCGGACCCAAAATTGTTTTTCCCATCTTTTCAACAAAAAACCCAAAAAATCAAAATCAAACTTTCCTATCTCTTTACTAGCCTAAAATCAGTATTCATTGTTCATTATAAGTCATCTCAGCTCCTATGAAAACCTTTTTCCGAGATAGACCCAGAGAGAGCCCTCTCCTGTCCTCGTAGGGCTAGCTACGACGCTGAGCGTGGTTTGATGTAGCCTTGAGTTTTACCTTATTTCAGCCTAAGGTAGATTTGAGCGCTAACATAATCTATTGGAGGATTTTTTAGAAGCTTTTGAGGACTTCTAGAGTTCGAGAAGCCACATAGAATTTTTCTTTGACCCTAGAGCCAGGGGGTGCCACCAAGTGTTGGAGGTGAAACCAGAGCAGCCAGAGGCCAATTTCAGAAAACCAATAGAATATTTTGAATATTTATGGCATTATAAATCTAATGAAGGGATTTTCAAATCCATTTGAATATTTTTAAAGGTCAAAGAGCCACTGGGATGTTTTGGGCACCCTAGGGCCAACAATGGATGGAGGCCTAGATTGGGGGGCCAATGCTCTTTTGTAGAAAATTATCAGTCCATTTTGGAGGTATGATATGTTCTAGAGATAGTAGGTGAGTTTTTATGGATATAAAAATAATTTTTAAGGATTTAGTGCCACAAATAATCTCGGAGAATCTCAAGAGCACCGAAAGAAGGAATCAAGTCTAAGGAAGCCTAGATCTGTTATCAGAGTGAAGAAAACCATGAAAAGGGTATAATGGCATTATAAACCCATTATTTCAGTTCATTTAACCATTGGAGTTGAGTTTGTAACTTGTAAAATGATTTTTTCCATAATCCCAAAGATCCAAGTCAAGATGACAAGAGATCAAGGAAATGTAGCCCACGATATTCAGGTGAACTCCTAGATTAAATTTTCTATTATGTGTTGATGTTTATTTGCTGCATTATATTTCTATTGTATATTTTTAATATCAGAAAAAATAAATGGACTTGAAGCACTTAAATAGTTAAAAAACATACACCTATTTCAAGTATAAAATTCCACAAAAGTCAAGTATAAGCTAGATATTTTATTTGTTTAACTGAGTGGGAGGTCCTTGAAAATCATAACAAGTTATCCAACCCATTTTCAGATTAGGTTGGTATCAAAGAATAGTTTCTTGATTGACAGAGCACAATTTTGCTTGTTGACTTGAAAGGTGGTTAACAGTTAAAGAATTTGACTGTTTACAAACTGATTGTTTCTTACAAGCCTGAGTTTGCTAGAGGTGAAGGGAAAGCTACTGTTAGATAAGTCCAGAAGAGGGCAAGAAGGAAGACATCTAAAGGTATTATCCTTACCCAAAGGACCTCAAGGAAACCCTTGAAGCACAAGAGGTTTTGTTTGGAAAGGTTGCTTGAAGAAGAGCTTGACTCTACAACCATTTTTTTAAAAAGCTTTGTAAATTATTTTTAAAGCTTTGCGAATTGTTGATTGAAGTTCTTTTTTTCATTTTCATAAGATGAAAACTTCATCAAGTGAGGTTTAAAAATCCTCCTCCACAAGATTCTTCGATGAATACATGAAGCGAGACTTCTACATCCTGAACGACATGATGCAAATTTTGTATGAAGACAAAAGAGAAAGCACTAGACTTCATGAGAAATTAGTTACTATGAAGCAAGAGAAGGAAGAAAATCTTCAAAGAATGCATGAAATGGAGACGTAGCTCCATTAAGCCCAGGAGGCCTTAACCAAGAATATGCGTGAAGTAGAGGTAATTCACTCAAATTTGCCTTCA
The DNA here is from genome assembly GCA_034641835.2 of Pinus albicaulis. Lineage (NCBI taxonomy): Eukaryota > Viridiplantae > Streptophyta > Pinopsida > Pinales > Pinaceae > Pinus > Pinus albicaulis. Next base: position 991,264,546 of record CM076582.1, read on the forward strand.
ATTTCCTCTTTAGAAAGATGTGTTGGTTCATTTGAAAAGCACACTAGAGGCATAGGGTCCAATTTGATGTTAAAAATGGGCTATGAAGGCAAGGGTTTAGGAAAACATGCACAAGGCATGATTGATCATATTTTGGTTGAGGAAAGACCTAAGAATTTTGGCCTTGCTTATGTTCAATCTAATGGAAAAGACTCCAAGGCCATGAAGGCATTTGAGACAACTTCAAAGAGAATTTTTGTTCCAAGTTCTAAGACACAAACATGTCAAGTTTTTCTTAGTATGATTACCAATTTTTGAAGCTTATGTTGTAGTAAGAATATTGTAGACATGTAGCTTATGGCGAGCATGAGAGTTCAGAAAAATATCAAGACAAGAACCCTTATGTTAGTCTTCAAGAGAAAGCTGGAACCTCTACAAGCTCATCTCCTCAAGAAGGAAAAAAATATGGACATGAAAAACAATATTTGAGGTATAATTCTTCCCATAGTCAAGTTGATTTTGTTTCTGATAAGCGTGGATAATTTTCATGCTTGAAAGGAAGAAAGAGTTGTTTTTCATATTGTGTTATGTGTAACCATGTTGTTTCAAAATGCTGGAAGAGGATGAAGGCATACAAGAAGTAGTTGAGGCAAAGCAAACTTGCAAAGAAGGTGCATAAGACTTGCACACATTTCCAGAAGAACGGAAATGTTGTTTCCCAATGTTGGAAATTGAATCCAACTAATCAGCCCAAGCACATGAGGCAAGAGGATATAAATACTGGCGAAATTGGAACCAAAGATTCAATCATTGATGTGAGAACAGATGTTTCACATGAAGAATATTTTCAGCAGCAAAAGTCATCGTGGAAGTGGCTTGGTAGAAAGTGGCTTGACTTCTTGACATAGTAAGACATACATTCATTTGTACATATGAAAATTTCAATTATGTATGCATGTTTTCTGTTGTAATCTCATGTTTATTTGAGCCACCTTGGATCGATGATCATGGAGGTGATGTTTACCTATCTTCTGAAAATTTCTCACCAGAAATTTCTGAGTGAGTGCAAGGAAGACAATTCTTGACAGGAGGACAAGAGCATACAATAAGGAAAGTGTTGAATACCTTCGAGCTTTGATTCAAAGGAAATGAGCCATGCAAGGCAAGTGTATGCAGGCTGAAAAGTGAGGGTATCGTACTCTCATCTACTAAACAGATCAGATAATCAGTCTTTTAGTGTCCAAAATATTCCCAATGGGAGGTGTGATCAGATTTGGATCAAGGACCTAAGTGATAGCTCAAATTTCAAAATGTAAAAAATTATTCCAAACCTAAACGAATGGATATATCTCATCTTCTTGATTCCGACGCCGTGAAAGGTTCGAAAAACTGACAGTGCATGAAGAAATTATCACAATTTGAAAAATCCAGTAAATTGCAATTTCTGGCTTTTGACCAAGTTTGAGTGGGCCTTTGAATATTAAAAAAAAAGAATATTCCATAGAATATTCCTAGAATATTCTTCGAAATATTCCTTGAAATATTCCTTTTTTGAATATTAAAAGGCCCAGACAAACTTGGTCAAAAGCCAGAAATTGCAGTTTACTGGACTTTTCAATTCACAATAACTTCTTCATAGGGTGTCAATTTTTTGAACTGTTCACGGTGCATGAATCAAGAAGAGGAGATCTATCCAGTCACTTAGGTTTTGCACACTTCCGAACACTTTGAATTTTGAGCTATCACTTAGGTCCTTGATCCAAATCTGATCACAAATTCAGAATGCCATATCATAACCTGATCTGAAAATAGGTTGGATAACTTGTTATGCTTTTCAAGAACCTCCCCCTTAGTTAAACAAATAAAATGTTTAGCTTATACTTGACTTTTGCAGAATTTTATACTTGAAACAGGAGTATTTTTTTTAACTGTTTAAGTGATTTAAGTCCATTCATTTTTGCTAATATTAAACATGCGCAACAACCATATAATGCAGCAAATAAACATCATCACATAATGGAAAATTTAATCTATGAGTTCACTTGAATATCGTGGGCTACGTCTCCTTGAGCTCTTGTCATCTTGACTTGGCTCTTTGGGATTATGGAAAATTTTCTTTTGCAAGTTACAAAATCAACTCCAATGGTTAACTGAACTGATCCAATGGGTTTATAATACCATTATACCCTTTTCATGGCTATCTTCACTCTCATAACAGATCTAGGCTTCCTTCTATTGGTGCTCTTGAGCTTATATAAGCTTCTCTATGGTGCTAACTCTTTCAAAATTATTTTTATATCCCTAAAACCTCACCTACTATCTCTAGCACATATCATACCTCCAAAATGTGTTGATCATTTTCTACAAAAGAGCACTGGCTCCCCAATCTAGGCCTCCACCCACTATTGGCCTTGGGCTGCTCAAACCTTCCCTGTGGCTCTTAGACCTTCAGAAGTATTCAAATGGATCTGAAAGTCCCTTCATTGGATTTAGAATTCCAAAAATAGTCACAATGATCTATTGGTTTGCTGAAATTGGCTTCCGGCGGCTCCAGTTTCACCTCCAACACCTGCTGGCACCTCGTGGCTCTAAGGTCAAAGAAAACTTCTCTTTGGCTTCTTGACCTCTACAATTCCTCAAAATATTCTACAAAATCCTCCAATGGATTTAGAATGCTCATTATAGTTAGAAATGACTATTGGTTTTCTGAATTAGGCCTCTAACTACTATGGCTAGGCCTCAAACTTCTGCTGGCACTTGCTGGCCCTAGTGGCCCCTGGAAATTCACTGAAGCATCTCGACCTTAAAAAGTACTCTACAAATATTTTTTTCGAAATATTTGTCAATTTTTTTTTGAAAGCTTTGTGAATTTTTGTTGAATTTCTTTAGTTCATTTTCATGATGAGAACTTCTTCAAGTGAGGTTTCAAAATCCTCCTCCTTCACAAGATTCTTTGATGAAGACATGAAGCGATACTTCTACATCTTGAAGGATAGAGTGAAAATTCTATTTGGAGATAGAAAGGAAAGCACTATAATTTGTGAGCAATTGGTTTCTATGAAGCAAGAGAAGGAAGAAATTATTCTAAGAATGCATGAGATGAAGATGCAACTCCATCAAGCCCAAGAGGCCTTAACATAGAATATGTGTGAGGCAGAGGTAATTCACTCAAATTTGTCTTCAAGTTCCTCTTCAGATAGATGTGATAGTTCATTTGAAAAGCACACTAGAGGTATAACATCCATGTTAATGTTTAAAATGGGTTATGAAAGCAAGGGTTTAGGCAAGCATGCACAAGGCATGATTGATCCTATTTTGGTTGAGGAAAGACCTAAGAAGTTTGGTCTTGGTTATGTTGAATCTAATGACGATAAATCTAAAGACATGAAGGAATTTGAGGAAAATTCAAAGAGAAAATTTGTTCCAAGTTCTAAACCACAAACATGTCAAGTTTGTTTTCCAGTTGATTTCCATTGTTTGAAGCTTATGTTGTAGCAAGATGTGTGTAGACATGCAACTTATGGCGAGCATGAGAGTTCAGACAACTATCAAGACATAAGCACTGATGTTAGTCTTCAAGAGAAAGCTAGAACCTATACTAGCTCATATCCTCATGAAGGTAAAAAGGATGGACATGCAAAGCAACAATTGAGGTATAATTCTTCCCATAGTCAAGTTGATTATGTTTTTTATAAGCATGTCAAATTTTCATTCTTAAATGGAAGAAAGAGTTGTTGTGCATATTGTGGTATGTGTAAATGTTAGTGTGAATTCCAATCGCAAGCATACGAAAAAAGCTCACTTTAGTTGTGTATAACAAACTACCCTAACATCAAATATGGCAGTCAATTTCCTTAGATATGCAGTTAGTTTATCAGAATAAATGCTACAAAATCCAGATCTATGTAGTTAAATACATTAAACAACAAATAAAAGAAAGAGTTTCTGCATGCATCCAATAGAAAGGACAAGATTTTTTTTTAAGATTTTTTTTATTATGACACTTGGGAAGGGAACATAGTAAGATGTTACGAGTCCCCTTCAATGGGATGGGTTCTTGTATGTCCTCAGTGCTTCCGATCTAATATCTCTCTCTCTTGATGGTTTAGAAAACCCAAACAAAAATGGAACTCAAAGGGAGCTCACAAGAAAAATGGTAGAAAAATATGACAATGATGGAGGATCAAAGTCAGAGCAGAAGTATAGATCTAGAGTGGTCTTTAGGCAACAAAAGGTAGTGAATGAATGGAAAAACCCTCCTATTTATAACAAAATATTGAGTTAGTCTAGATATTGGTGCATAATTAAAATACTATTAACCAAATCTAGATCCAAATTTTATGGAATATTTTATTATTTTTGTTGCAGGGAAAAGGAATTTGAATTTGGTCAAATCCTTTTATTTGTAAATAATAAATAAATAAATGATTTATTTATTATTTGAAGAATATGGTTGAGTAATATTTAAATAAATAGTGATTTATTCAATTATTTATAAATCATTTAGTCAAATTTAACACGGAATATTATTTAAATAATTATTCCTAGAAAACAATAAGATAAATAATGATTTATCTAATTAATTTTCCTATTTTGGTTTAAATATGACAAGGAAGATTAATTAAATTGTTTAATTAACTATCCCTTGAGGAAAATCAAACATATAGGGATTTATTCAATATTTCCTCATGGGGTTTCCTGTTTATACCATAAACAACTTAATAAATTATGGATTACTAAGTTATTTTTCATTGTGAAAGAAATTTTACTAGGGTAAATCTGGTCATACATGGTGTACTTTGGTCCATCTAATAGTAACAAGTTAGATGACCAAAAATTGGTGTAACAGATTTCCCCCCAGCATGCAAGTGTTAGGAGCTAATCGTATGACCGAAGTACTTTCTAAGAACTCAATCACTAGACACCGAAGGGGGAGTCAGAGAGAGAGAAATATAAGGAAGACTAAAGTGCAAGAGGAAAAGACCCTGAGAAGGTGAGACTTATAGATGCAAAAATTTTCTTTTATGAGTGAGTACCTGTTCTACATGAGGTGGGGGAGGCATACCTATGCCCGACGAGATAACAAAGTACAAAGAATAATGCATCTAGTAAACAACGGTTCAGACTATATAGTACATGCTGGCATAAACATGGGCCAAATAAAAGCATGATAATGGATCCCACATACATACTATGCCTAGGACAACAACTAGTACTTATACAATAATATCCAAGTATATGAGATATAAATACAACCAAAGAGGCCCTGTAAATCAGGAAAGGGATTTGAAAATCTGAATGATATATGGAAACTAAAGAGGTGTTAGAAGCGGCTAAGGCTAGAATAATCAAATCTATGGAGTTGCATCCAAGGTTGTAGTAAAGAAGACATCTGGGTATGTGGGGGGCTACCTGAAGGGATGCCCCGTCATGAGGTCTGGAACATCTCACACACACCCATGAATCAATGGTACAATCTACTGCATCACTGAACCATCAAGTATATGGATCTTGATCATGCCATAAGGAGTTGGAGCTGAGAAACAATCAAGTCAAAGGGCAATAAATGGTGCCTTTGCCTGATCCAAGGCACTGAAAAAGAGTGGAAGCTGGAACCAAGGTATATTTCCCTCTAGATCTGTCTTCTGGAATGAATGAGTTGATGTTGATAGAAGGAGGTCTTCTATAGGTGAGGCAATAAGGGATCCTCAATTAAGGCATGAGTGATAATAGTAGGGTGATTGATAGACTGACACCAGGGATGATGGTGGAATGGGGAGGTACTAAGTAGTGGGCTGACGAATTCCCTTGTTAGAGCATAATGGGCATGGATGACCTGGAAGCTACTGACTCGACACCGGAGAGGATAGGGGACAGTATGGCAGGAGGAAAAAATGTGCAACATGAGAGAGGAACAAAGCAATGAAGGATGGAGGAATATAGCGGCATACAAAGGGACTTGGCATAGACTCCATGAATGCGATGATCACTCAACTCGGATTCTATAAACAACGGCGACTCGATGATGCTGCCACATAGAATAGGCCCAGTGGGGACCATAAAAACATGAGTACAAGATGGTTGCTCATGATGAAAATCGACATGAGCATGGAAAAGTATGAAGGAAAAGTGGTGTTGTAAGTAAAAGTGTTGTAAGTGAAGAAATTCGATTTTGAGGAGTGGTGAAGTGACCCTTCTTGGAAAAAATATGTCTAGGTGAAGTATCACATCACAGAAAACTAAAGGATACCCATTTGAGAGCTCGGTGAGAGATTTCCAATGGTGCAGATGGTTTATCAAACTCAGCTACAGTTTGGTCACAACTGGTGAATGAAAAATATGGGGTTTCTCTTTTAATGAGGCTTTTTCCCTCCAATTTGATTCATTTACAAGTGTAGCTATTGTGAATGTAGAGAGGAGAAAAGGCCCTAAATATTACGGTGATCATAGCAGACAAACCGACCATTGGAATCAACATCCGTCGGTCACAGGTAAGAGGCCTAGCCATAATCTTTCAATTTAAGGGATTAAAGTTTCAGATTAGGCACCTAGAGCTCAGGAACAAGCCAGGTCACACTTTTTGGTGTCTTTTGTGCGACTTGGGTAGTAGGTACTAGGAAGAAAACTGCGACCTATCCTAGGAAATGACCTAAAAAGTGCAGCCTGTCAAAGAAACGGGTTTTCAGTGTTGGTTTTTGCTGAGAGATGGGATTTTTATGGTTAAAGGGCATATGTGCCCCCAAGCATGTTATGGTCATGCCAAAATGTATTTAGAAAATGGGAACCTAAACAAATTTTTATGATGCTGTGCACCATTTGTTTTCGTTATGGTTATGCAGTTCGAGAAAGGGAATGGAGGATTAACAATCTCTTTTGGTACTTCATATATGAAGAAAATGGACTAAGTTTCTAGGTTGGCATACATGGTGTCACTATCCCAAAGATTATATTTGGAGATAATGAACTGGTGCTCACCTAGAAAACACACGGGTTGGTCAACAACAATGTATAAGGGACTGGGTTACTGATGTAAGAGGAAGGAATAATGGGCGAGATCGTCCCTAGAGTGATCTGAAGTGATATGGGACTCTATAGGTGCTTCTAAATGGGGAAGGAGGATGGTACTAAAGTTGACACGACCAGATGCACTATGAGGGTTTTGGAGAATTGCTTCTCGTGGTCTCTCAAATATGGGTGCCCCCTTACCAAAAAATTGTGTGTCAATATAATGAACGCAAGGTGTATGTGGTTCGAATGTATGGATTCGATGTAATGGGGGATAGATAAAGTCAAGGGTGGTGATTGCTTCCATAATGTCGTCATTGTAATAGAAGATGGGGTGACTGGTGGAAGAAAAACCACCTGACGCAGTGAAGCTACCTGACTCGTCATCTTGAGAAGAAAGGTTCACATGCACATCGTCACGGGGGGTGACAGAAGAATAGGTAGATAAGGGATCCACTGATGTTGAGACTAGGGTGATCACTGAAGAGGGGTCAAGCGAAACAAAAGGGGAAGTCCTAGAGGGATCTTCCACCATGGCTCAAATAGATAATGACACGTAGAGGATATTGGCCGAATACTCCGTTACCTCGACATCAGGAGGGCGAATGTCAATGGTAGTAGAGGTATCCTCAGGTTGGCCTAGAGCATACTATACGAGGATGGGAGATGCAGACTGGTTCTATTCAATCTCGTACTCCTAAGCTACCTCCAAAGAGGCGCAGTAATGCTTGAAATGGGGAAAAAGGTGGGTATAATGGCTATGGAGATCACGGAGAGCACAAGGGTGGTTGGTGTGAATAGTCTTGGGGTTCTTGGCTATAGTTGAGGAAGAGATAGAGGCTTTAGGGACCTTATACTCAGAAAATGCGACATTAAACATGGGTTTGATACGAGGAAATTCAAGACAATGCTGGATGACATGACCGACAACATCACACAAAGCACATGGGGGGGTACGATTTTGAGTTTGAGGAGGAGCAATGGTTGTTTGGGAAACCTTGTCCTTAGGTGCCTTCTTGCCAGCTTTTCCTCCTTCACCTGAATCTTTCGCAATAGGATTAGGTTCCTATTGAGGTGGTTGAGGCACAAAAGCAAAGGGAGTGGTCATGGTGACTGGTTGGATAGGGGTCAAAGCAAGATAAGGTTTGGGTTAAGAAGGCAGGATAGTGGCTAGGGGATCAATGTACCAAAATGTGAACCATGAGGTCATGTTAGGAAGAGATAAGGTAGCCATCATAGGTACCAAAAATAATCCAAGAGGGGGAGCTAGAAACGGTATCTGACTGGAGGGGTAATGGCTAGGTGGGACAACTCTGAGATGGTTAAAGCCAGGAGGTACCGTGCCAAGAGGGTAGATAGGCTCATGGATGCCAGCTGCAGATGAGGGGCCTGGAGGTGGGGGTCCTGAAGGCTGAGTCAAGGTGCTAGGAGTAGGTTGCAGAGAGCAGGGCTACTGACTAGTTGAACTAGCCCGTTTGAGGTTGGACTGAGACGATTGCATCATGCAAACGTTTGACGAGCTGGGATCATAGATAGGAGGATAAATACCAGGGAATGAACCAAGAAAAGAGTAGTCTTTGTAGACTTTGGGTGAAACACTAGTCAAAGGTTAGACTATTTTTTTATTGTCCACCGAATAAATGACGCACTCAGGGGAGGTTTGAGAGTTCGATTCATAATATGTCAACTAGACAATGGCAACAATATTTCCATTGGGAGGAAAACACATCTTACGATGAACCATAGATGGGACAGAATACATTGCATAACTGTAGCTACAACACAAGAGAATGTTGTAGTCTAATGGGGCATCAATTACTTCTACATCAACACAAATAGTATTACCTGCAAGAGTAATAGGACAATTTCGGAACAAGCCTATGGGCTAGGAGGAGTGGCCATCCCATTCTTGGAGGGTGATAGTGGAAGGGGCCAACTCAAGAGATCCGAATTGATTCCAAATCAAATCGGACATCACACAGGTGGATTCCCCCTCATCAATGATACAACGATAGACGTTGGCATTCCAGGTCTTCACAGGGATTTGGAAGGTGACGAAAGCAGGAAGGGGAGGATGTTCTGATTGGTCAACATCAAAGATAATAAAACGATCAACTGAAAGATCCACAGTGCCCATGGAAATTAGTAGATATTTTCATTGTGAAGGGCACGACTGGAGGAGTTCCAACATTGATATGGCAGCAGAGTATTATGCCAAATCATCTATTATATTATACGAATGGGAAGATTTACCAAAAGCAATGTTTCGGCGTAATTTTCCCTTGGGGATCTTGGTATGAACCTATGCCTTAGGTTGAGGGATCTGTAAAGGACCATCGGGTGTCAAAAGAGGCTCTGTGGGACCTGAAGAAGGGGGCTCGAGGGCATATGTAGCGAGGGGCTTTTTGTATTGATAGGACTGAACTTGAAGGTTGAGATCAGTAACATTGGGTTGGTCAGATTTCATCATGAGAATCTGGTAATTATAGGTACCATATGCAGGAGGATGAGTGGTTGCCTGACCTTCAGCGGGTTGGGTAGCCATGAATCCTTGCTGGGGAAAAGGATTGGTAAACACAGTCGGCTGGATAGGTGCAGCATGGGGAGGAATCAAAGGGGAGGCTTGCTATCCTCTGGATGCTGCTTGAGATTCCCACATCTGCCACATCTGAGGTAAAAGAAGACAATCATGGGTATATTGACTATAGATACCACAACAAGAACAAGGTTTGTTCGTGCGAACAAGCCCGTCCTGCTTGGGCTAAGTGCCCTATTGTTGGTTAGCAGTGTTACGTGTATTCCCTTGGGCATTGGGTCTTGGATTACCTAGGAAAGATTGATTTTGGTTGCCTTTCCTCTTCTTTTTGGAAGTAGGAGGATTAGTTGCACCCTGCTGTGCATACACATGACCCTAGGGGGGTGGTGGCTATTTTTACGGGGGTTGAGAAGGGAAGGGAGACTAAGGTGCTAATGCTGGAGGATATGGAGCACCAGGCTATGGATACAGATAATAAGGAGGTTGGGAAAATTTGTGGTAAGCAGGTGGGGAAAAAGGAGTAGGCATGTCGTATCCTGGATACATGCTACCAAGAGGGGGAAAGGTGTTGGGGGAGCTAGCTCCTCCCTGAGGGAAACCATAACCCATGGGAGCATGAGTGTACAGATGAGAAAGGGCTCCAACAATACTTTCGGTGGCATGGGATACCCCCAGTGTGTTGGCACCACCGGGTCTAGGGAGATCAGGTAACATGGTATAACCATAACCAGACTGTGCATAGATTAGGTCATATTTCAATGAAATATGAAGGGTAGCTTATTAGGTCTGAGGTAAATGAGACGCGACATATTTTCCAATAGTAGGCAAAAGGGATTTGAGAACCAATCCATGTAGACACGGTATTCGAAGGTAGGGGCTCCACTTAGGCTCTTTCTTCTCCGCCATTCCTAGACATGATCGGATAGGTGGGTCACAAATGATTGACGAAAAGAGGTCAAAAGTTTGGTACCAGTGTCATAACAAAGGGGAAGTTGGAAGTAAGACAAAAAAGCCTTAGAAAGAGTCACAAAATTTGTATGAGAGGAGGCATGGTCGACATACCAATTAGAAGCTTCTCTAGTAAGTGTATGTTGGAATAACCGAAGATGGAAAAAGTCATCGATGATGGAGTTAGATGAACACCACATGTAGAAAGATCGAACATGGTTTGTAGGATCCTCTCCAGCAAGACCTTCAAACTTGGGGATGTATGAAGGGAGTTTGGTTGGCATAGCAGGCCAACTAGGATCATGGTGTATGGGGTCATTGATCAACTGGTTAAAATTAGGAAGATTGAGGCCTACCATATAAGGGAGCAAGGGAGAAGCTGGGATACTTCCTATTGCGGTCCAACTAGTATTATTCCCAGTATTAGTGTCGGGGCTACCACCAGTGTTAGTTCCTGAACCAGACATGGTGAAGGTGACAGGAGGAGAACTGAGGATAGAAGCATAAGAGGAAAATAATGAACCAGAAGCAGATTGAGAATGGGGACTCGGTGGAGGACTAACTAAAACCCTACGCGGAGGAGTAAGTCTTCCTAATGGAAACTGAGGATGAAGACCAAGAAGTCTCTGGGATAAACGCCTTGGGGGCGCAATGATGGAAAAACAAACATAGATCATAGAAGGAAGAGAGACCAACAAGGGCAAGGAGGTGTAGGATCAAATGATTATAATGTCAAAAAAAAGGCAGGGAGGTGCAGGATTAATTGATTACAATGTTATAGTCTTGGCATGGTGGTGTAAACCAAACACTCTTCACTTAGGGTGTGCGTATATGTGATAAGTGTGTTAATTTTAATTTAAACCCAGAGGTGTGTAGAGAAAAAAGAAAAAAGGTGTTGTATAGCTATAAATAAATCTAAAAATAACAGTAAAGTAAACTGAAATATGACAAAAAATAAACAGCTAAAGATGCATCAGTTTAAACCCAGGGAGGAGGGCTTCCCAACAACTAGTCTATGGGTGGGTAAAATTTAGTCAAAATAGATAGAGTGGCCAATGGATCTAAATTTGTGAGGGACATGGATATAAAGGTCAAATATGTTGGAAAGCGGTGCAGAAAACAACAAAAAAAAAGAGGGAAAAGTGTTGCAAATGAGGTGGTGGAAGGCTACAACCTGAAGGAAAACAGAGAGGACCTTAGAAGAGGACCAAAAAAATTGAAAAAAGGTGTTTTGGATGGATGAATAACCAATTTGAAATGGATCTGAAAGTACAGTATCAGATCTGAAAAATGGTTGAACTCACTGAAATCTCAGACGACTTGCTGCAGCTAAACTCCTCCTAAAAAGGTGGAAGCGTACTGAAGCCATAAGGGGCTTGTTTCCTACTTCGAAGAGTAAAACAGAGCAAGTGCAGGTCCAGGACGGGTGGAGACGGAGGTCATACAACCCTGAATAGTAGCCTAGACAAACCTAAGAAAATAATAGAAAAATTCTTGGAAAACGTTCAGGTTGCAGTTTCTGACCTGTTTTCAGCAGAAGTCATAGTTTTATGGCTGTTTTCTGTGCCCTGAAGTTTGAGGTCGCAGGTTTTTCCCCAACAAGTGTGACCTACGCTTTCGACATTATCAGGAGTAGGTTTCAGGAAAAAAATTTGTATTAGCTGCGGCCCATAAACACACAAAAGTTAGAATTTTTACTATTTTAGGGTTTTAAAAGTTAAAAACAACATCAAGAAAATCAAAACAAGAATATGAAGAAAAACCCTAGGTGTTGAAGCAGCTCGTCATGCAAGGATCTGAAAAACTACAATGGTCATAATTATAAACCCTTGTGGAGTCGCTAGTTCTTAGTGTGAATTATAATCACAAGCTTATGAGAAAAGCTCACTTTAGCTGTGCATAAACAACAACCCTAACATCAAAGATGGTTGTCAATTTCCTTAGATTTGTAGTTAGTTGATCAGAATAAATGCTATAAAATCTAGATCTATGTAGTTAAAGACATCAAACAGTAAATAAAAGAAAGAGTTTCTCCATGCATCCAATAGACAAGAGAATAATATTTTTAAAGAAATTTTGTATTATGACACCTGGGAAGGGAACATAAAAAGATGTTACCAGTCCCCCTCAATGGGATGGGTTCTTGTATGTCTTGAGCACTTAAGAACTAAGATCTCTCTCTCTTGATGGTGTAGAAAACCTAGACAAAAATGGAACTCAAACGGAGCTCACAAGCAAAATGGTAGCAAAATATGACAATGATGGAGGATCAAAGTCACACCAAAAGTATAGATCCAGAGTGATATTTAGGCAACAAAAGGTAGTGAATGAATGGAGAACCCCTTGTATTTATAACAAAATATTGAGTTAGTCTAGATATTGGTGCATAATCAAAATATTATTAACCAAATCTAGATCACATTTTTATGGAATATTTTATTATTTTTGTTAGAGGGAAAAGGAATTTGAATTTTTTCAAATCAACTTATTTGTAACTAATAAATAAATAAATGATTTATTTATTAATTAAGAATATATTTGAGTAATAATTAAATAAATAGTGATTTATTCAATTATTTATAAATGATTTAGTCAAATTTAACATAGAATTTTATCTAAATAATCTTTAAATAATTATTCCTAGAAAACAATAAGATAAATAATGATTTATCTAATTAATTTTCCTGTTTTGGGTTGAATATGACCAGGACTATTAATTAAACTATTGTTTAATTAATTATCCCTTGAGGAAAATCAAACAAATAGGGATTTATTCAATATTTTCTCATGGCGTTTTCTGTTTAGACCATAACAACTTAATAAATTATGGATTACTACGTTATTTTTCATAGTGAAAGAAATTTTACTAGGGTAGAATTGGTCTTACATGGTGTAATTTGGTCCATCTAATAGTATCAGGTTATATGACCGAAAATTGGTGTAATAGTAACCATGTTGTTTCAAAATACTAGAACAGGATGAAGGTATACAGGAAACAGTTGAGGCAAAGGCAACTTGGCAAGAAGGTGCAAAATAATTGCACACATTGTGAGAAGAAGGGACATGTTGGACATTACATCCAACTAATCATCCCAAGCACCTGAAGCAAGAGGACAGAAAGACTAGCAAAAGTGGAACCAAGGATTCCATCATTGATTTGAGAACATATGTTTCACATGAATAATATTTTCAGCAGCAAAAGTCGCCATGGAAGTGGCTTTCTGAGAAGTGGTTTGACTTCTTGACAAAGTAAGACATACATTCCTTTATACATGTGAAAATTTCAGTTATGTATGTATGTTTTATGTTGTAATTTCACGTTTTTTTGAGCCACCTTGGATCAGTGATTAAGGACATGATGTTAAGCTACCTTCTGAAAATTTCTTGCCAGAAATTTCTGACTGAGTGCAAGGAAGAAAGTTCTTGACAGGAGGACAAGAGCATTCAAGAAGGAAAGTGTTGACTACCTTCGATTTGTGGTCCAAAGGCAGTGAGCCATGCAAGGGTAATTAGTATTTTGGGGTCAAAAAGATTCCCAATGAGGAGGTGTGATAAGATTTGGATCAAGGACCTAAGTGCTCAAAATTCAAAGTGTTTGGAAGTGTGCTAATCCTGAGCAATCAGATAGATCTCGTCTTCTTGATTTCAGCACCGTGAGCGGTTCGAAAAACTGACATCGTATGAAAACGTTATCATGATTTGAGAAGTCCAATAAACTACAATTTCTAGCTTTTGAACAAGTTTGACTGTGCCTTTGAATATTCAAAAAAGAGAATATTCTAGGGAATATTCCTGGAATATTCCTTCTGGGAAAATGACAGTTCGACAAGTGGCAATGTTTAATTGGATAGTGGCTATATGTTGGATTTTTAAACCAATCAAGAATCGCCACATGGCACTCCTAAAAGCCACCACATGGCCCAGTTTTGGCGTAGAATTTTTTCGTGGAGCGGACTAAAGTCGACTACTTGACCTCGCCGCATGCACGTGCCCGCTCTTACCACTTGGGCTATGGTAGTTATTCACCATATATGTCATCACATTGTATTTAACGTGTTATGTTTTCACGTTTGGGGGTCTGGAAGGGCCAGCCCCAAGGAACAACCCCTCCCATATGGCCACAATCTCTAAACCACGGGCTTAGCCCTAACTGCTGACAACAACTCCAACCGTCAAAATTAATGCGGAAACTTGTTCACATTCCACGAGTGTAAAACCTTCTGCTGACAGTTTCGCTTGGCATTTAACGTGACCACGTAGATTCTGAGTCATGTGACCAACGCTAACCACTAGCATTTAAACAAACAATTAGACTTGGCAGTATTTATGTCAGGCACTCCAAAATTTGAGGATTTTCCAAACTTAATTGGAGTTTAACTTCAATTCTCGATTTTTGGTGGAGGATTTTTAGGGGTCACTGGACAAAATGAGTTTAGGCACTATTTTGAGCTAGATTCGACCAATTTTGGAGTGTGAATAGTCAATTTAGACTATCACAGACATTACAGACTCATTTTTGAGGGTTGTAGAGCCATCAGAGGAATTTTGAGTTGGTTTTTTCTTTAGAGAAGTTCTAGGGGCCACTAGGGCCACATGGGCCAACAGTAGTTTGAGGCCTAGCCAGGGTAGCTAGAGGCCTTTCTCAATGATACACTAGTCAATTTTGGATGTTTCAGACATTCTGGAACTAATGGTGTGCTTTATAGAGCTTGTAGAGAAATTTTGAATGCTGATATGATTCAGTGAAGTTACAGGGGCCACCAAGGCCAGCAAGTGCAAGCATCAGTTTGAGGCCTAGCCAGAGCAAACAACCTGATACCATAACCTAAGTGATAGCTCACAAAATCTTAGAACTTTTAGTGAATTAACCCATTAAGTGCCTTTAACCAAAATTGTGATCAGATTTGGATCAAGGACCTAAGCGATAGCTCAAAATTCAAAGTTTTCGGAAGTGTACTAAACCTAAGTGTTTGGATAGATCTCGTCTTCCTGATTCCGGCACTGTTAACAATTCGAAAAAATTGACACCATACGAAGAAGTTATCGTGGTTTGAAAATTCCAGTAAACTGCAATTTTTGGGTTTTGGCCAAGTTTGATTGGGCCTTTGAATATTCAAAAAAGAGAATATTCCAAGGAATATTCCTAGAATATTATTGGAATATTCCTTGTAATATTCCCCGAAATATTCCTTATAGGTAAATGGAAGTTTGACAAGTGGTAGTGTTTAATTAGATAGTGGTTGTATGCTTGATTTTTAAACCAATCAGGAACTACCACGTGGCAGGCTGAAAGGCCGCCACGTGGCCCAGGTTTGGTGTAGAAAAATTTTGTGGAGCGGACCGAAGTCAACCGCTTGACCTCCCTTCATGCACGTGCTCCCTCTTACCACTCGGGCTATGGTAGTTCTTAACCATATATGTCATCACGTTGTATTTAACATGTTATCTTTTCACGTTTAGGGGCTGGAGGGGCGAGCCATGAGGACTAGCCCCTCCCATATGGCCACAACCTATAAACCAAGGGCTTAACCCTAACTGTCGACGGCAACTCCAACTGTCAACATTAATGCCGAAACTTGTTCACATGCCACAGGTGCAAAACCTTACGTCAAAAATTTCACTTGGCATTTAACGTGATCGTGTAGATTCTAGGTCATCTTCCCAACACTAACCAATAACATTTAAACTAATGATTAGACCTGGCGGTATTTCTGGCGGGCTCTCCAAAATTTTCGAATTTTCCAAACTTAACTGGAGTTTAACTTCATTTCTCCATTTTTGGTGGAGGATTTTTAAGGTCACTGGAAAAAATGAGTTTAGGTTCTATCTTGAGCTAGATTCGAACAATTTTGGAGTGTGAATAGTAAATTTAGACTATCTCATACATTCCAGACTCATTGGTGAGGGTTTCAGAGCCATCTGAGGACTTTTGAGTATTCTTTTTCTTCATAGAAGTATCGAGGGCCACTAGGGCCACCATTGGCCAGCAACAGTTTGAGGCCTAGCCAGGGTAGCTAGAGGCCTTTCTCAACAATCCAAAAGTAAATTTTGGATGTTTAGGAAATTATGGAACTAATGGTGTAATTTTCAGAGACTGTGGAGGAATTTTGAAGGCCGATATTCTTTAGTGGAATTTTAGGGGCCACCAGGGCCAGCAAGTGCCAGTAGTAGTTTGAGGCCTAGCCAGAGTAGCTAGAGGCCTTATTCAGCAAACCAATAGTGATTTATGAAGGTAATGAAAATTATGAATAAATTGGTTGATTTTGAGAAGCTTTTGAGGAATTCTAGAGGTCGACAAGCCATAAAGAAGTTTTCTTTGACCCTAGAGCCAGGGGGTGCCACCAGGTGTTGGAGGTGAAACTGGAGTAGCCGGAGGCCAATTTTAGAAAAAAAATAGTATATTCGGACTATTTTTGGAATTTTGAATCCAATTAAGGGATTTTCAGAGCCATTTGAAGAATTCCGAAGGTCGAAGAACCACATGGAAGTTTTGGGAAGCCTAGGGCCAATAGTGGATGGAGGCCTAGATTGGGGAGCCAGTGCTCTTTTGGAGAAAATGACCAATCCATTTTGGAGGTATGATATGTGATAGAGATAGTAGGTGAGGTTTTAGGGAAAAAAAAATTATGAAGGAGTTAGTGCCATAGATAATATCATAGAAGCTCAAGAGCATCGATAGAAGGAATCAAGTCCAAGGAAGCCTAGATCTATTATCAGAGTGAAGACAACCATGAAAAGGTAATAATGGTATTCTAAACCATTGGTTTAGTTCACTTAACAATTGGAGTTGAGTTTTTAACTTGTCAAAGAAATTTTCCCATAATCCTAAAGAGCCAAGTCAAGATGACAACATCGCAAGGTGACGTAGCCCACAATATTCGGGTGAACTCCTAGAATAAATTTTCTGTTATGTGTTGATGTTTATTTGTTGCATTATATTTATGTTGCACATGTTTAATATCAACAAAAATGAATGAAATTAAAGCACTTAAACATTTAAAAAACATACACCCGTTTCAAGTATAAAATTCCACAAAAGTAAAGTATAAGCTAGATCTTTTATTTGTTTAACTGAGTGGGGGGTTCTTTAAAATCATAACAAGTTATCCAACCCATTTTTAGATTAGGGTGGTATTAGAGCATAGCTTCTTGATTGAAATAGCACAAGTTTGCTTCTTGAATTGAAAGGTGTTTAGTACTTAAATAATTTGACCGTTTGTAAACTTATTGTTGCTTACAAGTATGATTTTGCTAGAGGTGAAGGGAAATATATTGTTAGCTAAATCCAGAAGAGGAAAATAAGGAAGAAATATGAAGAAATTATCCTTACCCAAAGGAACTCAAGGAAAACCTTGAAGCACAAGAGGTGTTTTTTGCAAAATATTCTTGAAGAAGAGCTTGACTCTACAGCCATTTTGTTCAAAAGATTTGCCAATTGTTTTGGAAAGATTTGTGAATTTTTGATTAAAGTTCTTTTGTTAATTTTCATAAGATGAAAACTTCATCAAGTGAGGTTTCAAAATCCTCCTCCTTCACAAGATTCTTCGATGAAGACATGAAGCGAGACTTCTACATCCTGAAGTGCATGGTGAAAACTTTGTATGAAGAAATAAGATAAAGCACTAGAATTCATGAGAAATTGGTTTCTATGAAGCAAGAGAAGGAAGAAATTCTTCAAATAATCCATGAAATGGAGATGCAGCTCCATAAATCCCAAGAGGTCTTAACCAAGAACATGCGTGAAGTAGAGGTAAATCACTCAAATTTGTCTTCAATTTCCTCTTCAAAAAGATCTGTTGGTTAATTTGAAAATCACACTAGAGGTATAGAGTCCAAGTTGATGTTAAAAATGGGCTATGAAGGCAAGGGTTTAGGCAAACATGCACAGGTCACGATTGATCCTATTTTTTTTTAGGAAATACCTAAGAATCCTAGTCTTGGTTATGTTCAATCTAATGGTGAAGGCACCAAAGCCATGAAGGGATTTGAGGCAACTTCAAATAGAACTTTTGTTACAAGTTCTAATACAAAAACATGTCAAGTTTGTTTTCAAGTTGATGGCCAATGTTTGAAGCCTATGTTGTGTTAGTCATCAGTAATTTTTTCTATTTCTAGATGACTAAATACTTGTCCTAGATTTCTAAAAACAAGATTCATGAATATTGTGAGTTTTAGAAAGCTCAATGCTTTCATTATCCTTAAGATAATTTTTTCACTATTTCTCTATTCTATCATGCCATGGTTAACCTACCACTCTAGTAGACCCCTCATGGGTTCATGACACTCATCTTTGTCCTAATTTCCACCCATAACCTTAGTACCTTGTGTTGCCTTTGCCTATACCCTCCACTTGCCATCTAGGATTGCCAAGTAGCCTACTCTTTCCCATATTCACCAATTGTCTCAAACCATTGATGGTCTCAACATTGTCTCTGTAGGCTCTTTAGATAAATCAAGTACATTGGATTTTGGATCTTCAATGCATAAATTTTTCAAAAATCTATTTTTCACACTCAAAGACCCCAAACCAAGCTTTCAGTCAAAGACCAAATCAAAGAGCCTTCCACTAGGTCACTAGGGTTTCATAGGTTGTAGGGTTATCTTTGGTGTCCTAAATCATAGTTTTTTATGTTCTAAAAGCTGAATAAAATATGAAAGAAGGTCAGCACTTGTTTTTCCAAGATAAATTAGATAAGCATCGAAGGAAGACCTCCTTGTCAAGTTCAAATTCTGTTAAGGACAACTGTCCATTTTTGAAATTTCTACATGAGTATCAATGTGACTATCTACAGAGAATAGGTAAGGTAAGAGGCCTGCTCCTAATTAGAAGATATAATCAATAAAATGGTAGAGGAAGCAACCTATGTTCAAGAAAAATCAGGGTTTTTAGGCACTGATTGGGCCAGCAGTATGCCAAGCAAAGATCAATGAATCAAATCACAAGGACAGAGGCACACTAGCACAACCAAGGATGAATTGAAGATTTTTAGGAATTATAAATGGAAAATGGAAAAAGGTGAGCTGAAATGAACATAAATTAATGAAATTTAAAGGGCTATAGAGAAATTAGAAGACAACACTAATGATTCTTCTCAAACAACCCAAAAACCTAAGGTTTTGGAAAAATAGGCAAGAGGGTAAAATGAAGATGATGAGCCTCCATGATGACGACAGAAAAAGGTTTGAAGATACTATTGTAGGTAACTCCTTGGGTTTTCCAAGGTAAAGTTTTTCACTGCCTCAGAGGGAAAGAATGCAAAGGGTATCAGTGACAGGAAGGTCAAGCCTTCATTTTCATACATATGCACTCAATTATCAAACAAATAAAGGCATAGAGTTGAGTTTCAATATGAAAAAACAAACTGATCATGAGGTTGTTGTTATGTAATTTAATGTGTCAAACACCACGAAAATCAGAAAGGGCTGAATCATTATGTCATGGAACCTACAACATATCAGAAGTGTCAAACGAGGAGATATAGCATACATAATTATGAAAGATGTGGTGCTTCTCAAAAATAGTTTTATCTTTCTCCAGATATCAGAGGGAAGATAGTCGCCTAAAATTTTTCTTGGCACTTATTGACTGAAAGTGGTTGAAAGGCATCAAAATGCCAAAACACACTGAATCATGTAACTCAAACAAACATCTGCAAAAAAAGTTTTAAGCGCATCAATAAGCCAAAGGGAGTCATAGTTCACCCTATCAGCAAACTGAAGAACAACAAAGAAAAATGTTAGAAGGAAAAGGGACCACTTTTATGTTTTTAAGTCACCTACCGCAAAAGGTCAAAAAGAATATCAGTGAAATGACAAAGAGGACTAAAAACATTAGAAAATTGGGTTTTTGATTTAAATTTATTTCCCTAAAGATATAAATATCATTTTTTCTCTCCTCCCATATCATTTTGCACTTGAAAAGAGCTAAAAAGCTTTCAAGGAGAATATTTCCGACTTTCGGTAAGAA
Organism: Pinus albicaulis; assembly: GCA_034641835.2. Classification (NCBI taxonomy): domain Eukaryota; kingdom Viridiplantae; phylum Streptophyta; class Pinopsida; order Pinales; family Pinaceae; genus Pinus; species Pinus albicaulis. The sequence continues at coordinate 991,284,981 of CM076582.1, forward strand.
TTTGGGCAGGGTTACTTGGCGCTATTCTTTGGTGCAAGTGTTGTGCTTACAACACATGAGGCTGCACTTAGGGGAGATTTCATAGTGTAATTTTACACTTCACTGTGCTTACAAGTGAATGCAGTGCGCGTTCGAGTGGGCGCTACCCATTTGCCAAGGAGGAACCTGACAGGCCTAGATTTTTCTCAGTGCTGCACTCAGGGAGGACTTGGCAAGCCTGTACACAGGCAGCGCTATACTTAAGAGACCCAACAAGCCTGCACGCAGGCAAAAATGTGCCCAGGAAGGCCCGACAGGCCTAGAAACTCATGTAGCACTGTGCCTAGGAGACTGGTAGGCCTGCACATAGACAAGCGCTACACCTAGGCCAGAGACCCTCTTTCACTTGCAAAATTGCCAAAAAAATTCACAAGGGAGCACCTCCAAGCTACATCCAAGGACCTGCAAAGAAGTCAAAATTTGGTAGGTGGTTTCTTGTCCTTATCCTCCAAGTGGTTTTGATGATTTTATGCTTAAAGATATTGACTAAAACCTGGTGACCAGAAAACCCTAATTCCTCTTCGAAAACACTCTATTTTGACCTCCAAGAAAGAAATTATCAGTCAAGAAGGGTGTGAAGTAGGGTAACTGTAGTGATTTCAAGATAACCCTTCATTAAATCTCAAAGGAAATCATTCATAAAACCCACACCTCCATAACACTCACTTTCAAGAATTGTGTTTCATCATCATTTCTTTTAACTCCTCCTATCAAGTTTTACAAGCAGGCCTAGTTCTATTTGAAGGCTACACTAATCACCATGTTAGATGAAGAAGGGAGTGTGGAAAGTGAAGGAGGCCAAGTGCCTATGAGGAAAAAGCACAAGGGTGGGAAGGTTAATAGATTTGAACCTCAAGACACTATGGAGATTACTACCTCTCCCATGATACACACATGTTTTCAGAATGTAGGGTGTTTCCAGTTTTGTGAAAGCGTCAAATAAGTAGAAAATCACCCAGAGCGTCATTTGTAACCTGCATAGCAAAAAATAAAGCTTGTAAGGGGTGACCTTTGAACTCTCATTATATACCATTGCTTAGGCTACTGGACTTCCTGATGATGGTGAAAAGTGGTTCAAGAGAGAAAAACTGGACATGAGTTGCTATGAGCGTTTCCTCAAGCCTAGGTATAAAGAAGGTGAAAGAATATTTTCCCTTTCTCACACCTGCTAGAGAGGTATGCACCCTTAATGAAGGTCATCATGAAATATTTTACTTGTGAGGGGAGATACTCTAGGCTCTACTCCTACCATGTCAGATTACTCATGCATTTCACTAGGGTCAAAATTCTTCATTTACCTTAATATTACTTGTATAGGAGTATCGACAAGATGTCTTATGTTTTCCGAAGGAGGAGTTATAGCCAAAAAATGCGAAGTCTATTCCACCACTCCTTGATCAAGATGGTGGTACTACATCAGTTGGAGAAAAAAAGAATACCTTGGGAGGTGTTCATAGCTCATGAAATAGTCACAAGCCCACAACCTCATCATCAACCTAGCTTACCCTCATCATCTCATCCTCCTCCCTCCACTCCTCCATCACCTCCTACAAATCCTACCTCATCATCTACACAAGTAGCCTCCCCTCAAGAAAAATCCCATTCCTCACCTTCTCCTGATGCATCAGATCAAGAAGGAAGTGGCAGTGAACAAGCAAGTGACCATGAGGGTGAGGCTGACAATGAATCAGACCAAAATGAAGATGAGGGTGATGATGAGTCAAGCCAAAAAGAAGATGAAAACATGGAAACAAAGGTAGAGGATAACAATGAAGAAAATGAGGAAGTTGACAGTGGAAAGGAATGGATCAGTGATGAAGAAGAGGTCAACAATGAAGCAAAAGACATGGAGGTGGACAATGATGAAGATGAGGCAAGTGACAAAGAAACAGAGGATGATCCTAAGGGCAGCAATGAGACTAAGAGCCCTAATGACAGTCAAAACAATGAGGCTCCTAGTCATGACATAGATGAGGGTGAATATGAAGAGAGCAGCCAATATGAAGATGAAAACAGTGAAGAAAATGAAGAGGCTAAATACAACAGTGACACCAATGAAGTAAGCATCAGTGATGAACAAGACAACAAGCAAGAAGACAGTCATGACAATCATGACAATAGTCATGACAGTCATGAAAATAATGAAGGAAATGAAGAGGTTGATAATGAAAATGAATATCACAGCAATGATGAGGCAAGAAGCTTCAATGAAGAACAAAATGGCAGTGTAAAAATCAGTGAAGAAGCTAAAAGTGATGCTGATGTTGAAGGAAGAGAGGTAAGAAGTAGTCAGGGTAATGAAGAGGAAGACATGGAAACAAATGATGGTAGCCATGATCAAGACATTGAAATTATCACCATAAAACCTCTTCAATTGACATATCAAAGAGGACAAAGGCTTGTGTTTTCCACCTCTCAAAGGCAAGGGACAATGCCATCCACCTCAGCTCAAAAACTTGACAAAGGAAAACTAAAGGTAAAGGAAGAAAAAGAAGATCAACATGAGGTTGAGAGAGAGTTTGAAATCATTCAAATAGACACTGATGAGGATAATGAAGAAAGGATCTCAAACTTTCTCATTCAGAACAAAAATCCCCTAATTGAAGACCTCCAAGAAAATCTGAATAGGGCCAAGAGCGTGAATGATGCCCTTGAGATGGAGAATAGGCAGCTAGGAGCACAATTTTCCATTTATGAGACAAGAGAAATCAAGGCTCAGAAAGAAGCTGAAATGGCACAGGTAAAGATAGAGGAATTCATGGGCACCTATGAGGAAAGTGAGGATGAAGAAGGGAAGTCCAGGAGGAGACCAAGAAGCATATGTTTGAAGAAGGCATTGGAAAAACAAAGAGAAGAAGAATCAGCCTTAGCAGAGCAAATCCCTCTAGATGAGATGTTGGACATGGATATAGCACATGATCGGGAGCCTTGGTTGGAAAGAGCCAACATACACTTGGAGGCTAAATTGGAGAAAGCCAATAAGGATCTTGATCTCCAAAGGAAGATGACCAAGCATTATGCCCGAAGAAACCAAATTGGAAGGGCTAAACTAAAAAAGGCCCATGCCAAGATACAAGCACTAAAAGAAGAAAAAGGCCAAGAAAAACTTGGAATCTTGGCTCAATTTTCTCTGTAGGCCTCTCAAACCTCATGAAGAAGACATCCACAAAATTTGGGAAAATTTTGACAAATTTTGGTTTTTTGCAAATTTTGAGGTCCCTAAGCGCATCACCCCTAGCGCTACGCTTTCATATCAAGCATCCTCAAGAGGAAAAATGCATTTTTGGAATCCTTGTCTCAAATGTAATATGATCACCAAATTTTAGAGAATTTTTGAGCATTTTTCACCCCTCAAAAGGCCAAAAAACAACTCATTTTCACCTTTCTGCCTCATTTACAGACCTCGCACTGCGCCTAGAGAAGTTTTGCAAATTGTGTCTTTTGGATATGTTAATGGAGCTCAATCAGAAAAAACAAGGTATATTTCGAAAGTAGACTCAGCGGGCTTTCCAACAGGCCATCACGGAGGCAATTCCGACATTAAAAAGGTTATCAAAACTTGGCTACAAGTGGACCCAGTTTTGCCCATGCATGGCACTACGCTTTCAGGCCTCACTGTGCATTTTTGGCCAAAAAGTCAACAAAAGACACTCATTGATGGAAAAATTATTTTTTAATGTTTTTTAAGGAAAATCACTCCAAATTTAGGTGCTAGGAGTTATTTTTGCATTTGTTTCATGAGATATCTTGTGCCTTGGGCCTTGCATGGTCTCTTAGTCATAAATGACATTTATGACTAGTTTTAACATTTTCAAACCCTATTTAGGGTTTTTACCTCCTTTGCTAGATAAATAAAGCATGAGGGCCTCATTGTAAAATGTTGGCATTTGATGAGTCTTGAGAGCAATATATGGTTTTTGGGAGATTCAAGAAAAAATTGGTGTTGTGGAGTTTGTGAATGGCTTGTTTTGATTGATGATGGAGAAGGCTTGCTTGCAGGATCCCTGAGCTTGGTTAATGGTGATGTGCTTCTATTCAGTTCTTGTTTCCTTATGTATCATTGTGTTTCATCCTTCTATATTGCAACATAACAAAGGTTTTAGGGTAAGAAATGTTTTTCAAAGGCACCTTAGCTCTGTTTGTTCTTCACTGCCTCTATGTTTTCCTCTACTAGGTCATTTTAAAGAATTCTTAATTGCTCTCTAGACCCACCAAGCTTGTTTATCTCATGAATGGTTCAACACAATAGGTATCAAAGATGTTTTATGGTTACCCCTACTTGTTTGATGTCACTAAAACATTGTTCTTGATATTTATCTTTAAAGTACCACTAATTAGTTTTGCCAAAGAGGCTATGTTTCGATCATACCCTTTTTCCATGCTTGAATATTTTTTTTGGAGATATTTATGGATATGATCAATGATGGTTAGGAGTTATCTCTTCTTTGATTGAATTTATATGTTTATTTTGAATTTTTTCTAACCTTGAAGGTGAAATCACTAGAAGTTAAATGAGTTTCTGGCCTTCTATATTTCATCGGATTATTTGTCTGAAATGCTTATTTGCTTCAGTGGAATCAAAGAGTTATTGGTGTGCCATGTCTATTGATTACTTACTTATGCTAAATAGTGTTGAAGTCCCTTCTTGTTTAAGTACTTGACAAAGTATTCTCAATTTCCCTTTGTGCTACTTTGATTCAGAAACTTGATTTTCATTTAATTTCACACAAACATTGAAAATCCATTCGACCATGCTAGATTTTCCCTATGATTCTACCTGATTAATTTTTAAACTTTCCAAGACTTTATTGACTCCATAGCCCAATTATTTCAATATTTACTCACTCCACCTATTCTACTTGATCATCTTACCCAACCAAAACAAACAAACAAACCGTATACTTAACAACTAGCCTAAAATCAAACCCTAAAAGCAAACAAGTCCACATCCTTTGCAAAAAATAGAGAGAGCCCTCTCTGAGTCTAGGAAGGCTAGGTCCTAGGACTCCAAAGACTGGTATGATGTTACCCCATGAATTTGATCTCACCAATCTAACAAATCATGGAAACCTAACATAATGGCGATCATGGTGGGACCTTCTGAGTTAGTGACAATGTAAGTACTCCTTATAACTTCAAAAATCCTTATCAAATCATAGCCAAGAGTAGAATCTAACTGTTTCACCATCCTAGAAAAATGATGACTCAACTGTAAGACACTCATAGAAACCTTAGGGCTACATAAAAGAACTCAAAGACCCCAAAACATCCCTAGATTGGCTTTTTGTCAGTTATTGGTGGTGGACCATAAACATATATCCTTAAAACAGCAAAAAACGTCCACCTAGAAACTCCACAAGCCTCCAGTAGGCCTTCTAACTTTACTAATGTTCATAGACTTCCTTAGGATTATGTCAAATCAACCATGAGAATTTGAAAGGCCTAGTAACACACTATGTGAGTTTAGCAAACATTAAGAGAGGTCAGCCTTCCGAAAAAATTCATAAAATTTCAACCTCTCTACACTTTGGGTTTGAAATCTGACTTCACAAAGGATCAGTACTAGATCTCACCCATACACAAATCCTCCCACCATATTTGATTACCTAGAAAATATTTTGTGTCAAACTTCTGAAACTGATAAATCAACTACTGTTAGGACCATTCATAGAGCAAGCTCTGTCCCTAAACATATTACAGCCTTGCAAGATCCCCAGTTTGACTTGCACCATACAAGAAACCTTTTTAGAACCAAGTCACAAAGTGGGATTGACCAGACTGACCTTGATCCCATAGATTTGCAGCGGAGTTCTAATAGAGAAGCCTCTCCTTCCACTCCTCCCGACTTTCAGCTTCTCCATCACTTTGGCTCTTTTTATCCCAAGTCTACTCAAAATCATTTTTACGGTCCAAGTACCTCTACCACCCCCATCCACACATCCATTGTTCAAACCAATTAACTTCATCCTCCACCCCCTCTCACAAACCCTCCCCTTGTAAATCCTCCTTGGATTCCATTCCCTCCCATCATGGCAGATTGGTATGCCCCTATGGCACTACCATAACCTTTGTTACCTTTGCCAAATGATTACCAATACAAGATCGCTCACTTTACCAGAGTTGAATCCACCACTACCCAAAAACATGTAGATAGGATAAATGATGTCTTTGATTACATGGAATTAGAAGAGGAAACCATTAAAATGAGGATATTTGCACAAAGCTTAGAAGGAGAAGCTAAAAAATGGTTCAAAAGCTTGATTCCTAACATCATACGTGATCTCCCTTCCCTTTACTAGGCATTTATAAACAAGTGGGAAATCAAGAAAAACCCTCTCCAAATTCTGTCAGAGTATAACAACCTTAAGAGAAACGTCAGGGCAAGTGTCCAAGACTATTGTACTAGTTTCAATATTGTTTAGAATGCCCTCCCACCTGATATGAAACCCCCACAAGGCTTAGCTTTAGCAAAATTTCTGGAAGGTTGAGATCCAGACATGGCCTATCAACTAAGAGAGAGAGATCCCCTAAATTTAGAAGACATGGAAAGGGGAGCTATAAGTGTAGAGGCCAAACTAATTGAAAAAAGGGCTAGGATGAGATCAGAAAAGAGAGTCACCTAAAAATATGAAACTATGGCCTCAACATCCTCATCTGATGCTAAGATTGACAATTTAGTGAGAGTAATGGAAAGAATGATGGAAAGGATAAACTTGAGTGAAAGAACACCTCCTAGGGAAAACCAAGAAAATCACCAAAACAAAAATAGGAATCCAAACTTCAGAAGAGACCCTCCCCAAAACAGACCAAGAGATAATGACCAACAAATCAAGCTCCCTTTCCAAGACAATTATGTAGATGAAGAGGGAAGAGAGTCTAAAGAACCTAAAGAAAACCATGTAAACTTGATAGGTTCAGATAATGAGGGTGATGTTTTTCTCAATGAAGAAGAACAAGATTTATTTTCCTCAGATCAAACTAAACAAACTATGAGGATTCTAAAGACTACCAGTTAGGATTTGAAAATTCCATAATGGAAGTCCATAGGAAATATGACCTTAGGAGAAAAAAGAACCAAGAAATATCCAAGAAAAACAAAGTAGACACTGTTGTTAGGAAAACACCTGAAAATACTCCTAAGAGGACAGCAGATAGTACAAACACCATGGTTAAGAAAACCGATCCAAACAAAGACAAAACTGGCCAACCGATTGGTGACACAAGCTACCATAGTGCCTCTACTAGTGGCCCTGAGAAAACTCTTTTGTCCAAAGTCCCAAATCAAAATCAGCAAACTAAACTTGCGAAAAAATTATGCCTGATAAGACTGATGTAAATATGCCCAAAACACAAGTGCCTTTCAGTTTTCAGGGAGATATTGCTAAAATCAACATAAACATGCCTCTCACTGAACTGATAATCCAAGATATGTACAAGTCCCAAGTTTTGAAGGTTTTGAAAATGGGAAATGATATTGATACTCTAAACTTGATAGATGAAAAACTAGAGCTGTTGTTTGGACTTGAAGTAGAGGGAAAATACAAAGAAGGAGCTATTCCCCTTTTCTATGTTAGCTTAAACATACATGACAAAATCTTACATAATGCCATGCTAGACTCTGGTGCCTCTCACAACCTCATGCCAAAGGTAGTGATGGAGATATTAGGCCTAGAAATAACCAAACCTTAAAAAGACATGTATTCTTTCGATTCAAGCAGAGTCAAGTGTTTGGGTCTAATAAAGGATTTATGTGTCATTCTAGCACAAATATATGATAAGGGCCTGGTCATGGACATAGTAGTAGCTGACATTCCCCCTAAGTATGGCATGATTTTATCCAGATCATGGGGAGCCAAGCTTCAGGGGAACCTCCAACTTGACATCTCATATGCCACCATCCCTATTTTTAACCAAACAAAGAGGTTGTAGCAGGAATCACACATGAAGTTTATGGTTAGCAGCCAAGAAAGGCCAAACAACACCTATTTATTCCATCCATTTAGATCTTGACTCATTTATTTTCTGTAATGAAGAGGACATTGATGAGCAGGTAAATGAAATTGAGGCATATCAAGACATACATTTAATAGTCAAACCAAACACTACAAGAAGAACTCAACAGCCTAAACTCTAGTAGCTCGAAACAACAACATGATGGCAAAGATGAACTTAATTTTCTGCAAACTGAAAATAAAATTTCAAAACCAAAACCAAGATTAGAATCTGAACAAGGTTGATAATGAAGAACAAACATCAAAAATAGAACCATTCCCTTCTACCAATGTAAAAATTCTGAAATACTTTCATATAACAAAGTTTTCTAGGAACATGGGTCAGAAGAATCTTAAGGTCTTGCCATACAAAGACAAATCATCACCAAAATATTTTTTTCACTTCAGAAGAGTTGTTGAATTCCAAAAAATTTGTTAAGGTGCCTAAAGTGGTATCTACCGAAACTAATATAGAGGAATACAATGTAGGTAGCCTAGAAAAACCCAAAATGATTAAGTTATCCAAAAATGTGCCACCTCACATAAAATAGAAATACATAAGACTATACAAAGAGTTTAAAAATTCTTTTGTATATGATAATGAAAGCTTAAATCCTTGTGACACAAACATTATTCAAAGAAGGTTTCCTTCTGAGACCAGGAAATTTTTTGAGCAAATTGTGTCAGTAAGAAAGAAAGCAAAGGGAAACAGGTTGTGTATAGACTTTAGGTACCTAGACAAAACCTCCTGGAAAGACAAATACCATTTTCATAAGACAAATAATACACTACAAAGGGTAGAATATTCTAACAAGATTTCATTTATTGGTAGTGTTTCAGGTTATAATCAGGTGACAAAACTTCCAATAAATCAGCATAAAGCCACTTTCAAAGCACCTTGGGGCACCTACATGTTTGACCAAGTTCCTTCTAGGTTAAGAACTGTGGAAGATACTTTTTGAAGGGCCATGGCTCCTAATTTAAGTTACTGCACCATGATATACATTGATGACATAATTTTCTATTTTAAAACTAATGAAGAATACCTTTTTCACCTAAGAAGAATCTTTAACAAAAGAAAAATTTGGGAGCAATAGTCAAGGAGAATATACAAAGGAGAACATGGCCAGTTTGAAAATTTTTGGAAATATCCTTACACCATGCATTCAAATGAAGGTAAAAATGGTTTCTGTTTACAAGAGCTGAATGGAGAAGAATTATTTGGAGGTCCTGTCAATGGAAGGATGCTCAAGCACTATTTTTTTCAAGAGTCCTAGTTTAAAACCTTCATTCATTGTACATAACATTGCATGATGAGAGATCATCAAAATAAAAAACTCAAAAACAAAGAAAGAAGGAAAAAGAGGGCAGATTTGAAGAAGAGGTACAACCCCATACCTAAAAAAGAGTACTATTGAAAGTGTGCAAGTCTAAATGCCACTACTTGTTAAAAAGAAACTCTTGTTCAGTTGTCTAGCCTAATCATGGTTGAACATGTTTTTAATTTTTGCTGATAGGGTAGTGAAAGAATGCTTGTAAAATCATTTAAGCTTGACTTGTCAGTAGGAATAGATTAGGAAGAAATGATGTCGGTTCTCAATTCTCAAATCTGAAGCAAAGAGAAAGATAGAGATGAATAACAAATGATGAAACACGACCCTCATACTTTCTAGTTCTGTTTGTACAAAAATAATGTCTATGTGCAGCTTGTCCCAATGCCACATCCCATGGTAAATCAAATAGCTTAATCCTGGTTTAAATCATGTTTTCAATTTCATGTCCGTAGATTAGAGAATGAAGCCTGTCAAACAACTTAATCTTGACAGATGAATAGTTTAGGTAAAGAATAAAAGAGTTCACTAGCATAATATAAACCTTTGGAAGAGATAAGGGTACAAGTAGATAGTTTTTTTTGATTTCGAAAGAAAAATAATGTCAAGGGTTTGCTAGTTCAAGTGCACCCACAAGAAGAAAAAATGATAGGCAAAGGTATGATGGGTAGGTAGAGATGAATTTGAAGCAAACATGTGTTTCAGATTTTGAGATCATAGCTTCAAGAGAGACATCAGCAAATGAAAGGAGAAAAATCTACCTAATGGATGAGGAAATGATCTTAATAAACTCAGAGATTTGATATCTAAAGTTCTGGACACCTCCTGAAAAGGAGCTGCCCTCCCTAAGTGGATCCACTATTAGTCATTAGTAATTTTTTCTATTTGTAGATGACTAAATACTTGTCCTAGATTTCTAAAAACAAGATTCATGAATATTGTGATATTTAGAAATCTCACTTCTTTCATTATCCTTAAGATAATTTTTTCACTATTTCACTATTCTATCATGCCATGGTCAACCTACCACTCCTAGAAGACCCCTCATGGGCTCATGGCACTCATATTTATCCTAATTTCCACCCATAATTTCAATACCTTGTCTTTCCTTTTCCTATACCCTCCACTTGCCATCTAGGATTGCCAAATAGCCTACTCTTTCCCATATTCACCAAATGTCTCAAAGCATTGATGGTCTCAAAACTGTCTCTGTAGGCTCTTGAGATAAATCAAGTACGTTGGATTTTGGATCTTCAATGCATCAATTTGTCAAAACTCTATTTTTCACACTCAAAGACCCTAAACCAAGCTTTCAGTCAAAGACCAAATCAAAGAGCCTTCCACTAGGTCACTAGGGTTTCATAGGTTGCAGGGTTATATTTGGTGTCCTAAATCACTATTTTTCATGTGCTAGAAGTTGAATCAAGTATGAAAGAAGGTCAACACTTTTTTGTCCAAGATAAATCAGATAAGCATCGAAGGAAGACCTCCTTATCAAGTTCAAATTATGCTAAGGACAACTGCTCATTTTTGGCATTTCTGCAAGAGTATCAAGGTGACTATCAGCAAAGAATAGGTAAGGTAAGAGGCCTGCTCCTCATTAGAAGATATACTCAATCAAATGGAAGAGGAAGCAACCTATGTTCAAGAAAAATCAGGGTTTCCAGGCACTGATTGGGCCAACAATAAGCCAATCAAAGGTCAATGCATCAAATCACAAGGATAGAGGCACACCGGCACAACTAAGCATGAATTGAAGATTTTTAGGAATTATAAATGGAAAAGGGAAAAAGATGAGGTGAACTGAATGGAAATGAATGAACTTGAAAGGGCTATAGAGAACTTAGAATATAACACTAATGATTCTTCTCAAACAACCCAAAAACCTAAGGTTTTGGAAAGATAGGCAAGAGGGTAAAATGAAGATGATAAGCCTCCATGACGATAGTAGAAAAAGGTTTCGAGAGACTATTGTAGGTAACTCCCAGGGTTTTCCAAGTTAAATTTTTTCACTGCCTCAAAGGGAATGAATGAAAAAAGTATTAGTGACAGGAAGTTCAAGCCTTCATTTTCAGTCATCTACACTCAATGATCAAAGGAATAAAGGCATAGAGTTTAGTTTCAAGATGAAAAACCAAACTGATCATGAGGTTGTTGTTATGTAATTGAATGTGTCTAACACCAAGAAGATCAGAAAGAGCTGAATCATTATGTCATGACACCTGCAACAAATCAGAAGTGTCCAAAGAGGAGATATAGCATACATAATTTTGAAAGCTATGGTGCTTGTCAAAAATGGTTTTATCTTGCTCCAGAGATCAGAGGTAAGATAGTCACTTCAGAGTTTTATTGGCACTTATTGACTAAAAGTGGTTGAAAGGCATCAAAAAGCCAAAACATAGTGAATCATGCAACTCAAACAAATATCTGGAAAAAAAGTTTTAAAGGCATCAATAGGCCAAAGGGATTTAGATTTCACCTTGTCAGCAAAATGAAGGACAACAAAGAGAAATGTTAGAAGGAAACGGGACCATTTTTAAGTTTTTAAGTCACCTACTGCAAAAGGTCAAAAATAATATTAGTGAAATGACAAAGAGGACTAAAAAAATTAGCAAAGTGGGTTTTTGATTTAAATTTATTTCCCTAAAGATATAAAGACCATTGTTTCTCTCCTTCCATCCCATTTTGGATTTTAAAAAAGATAAAAAACCTTCAAGGAGAAAATTTCTGAGTTTGGTAAGAATTTGGGAAAGGTTACTTGGCGCTACAATTTAGTGTAGGCACTGCGCTTAAAACATTCGATGCTACGCTTAGGGGATATTTCGTAGTGTAATTTTACATTTTTCTACGCTTACAAGTGAACACGCTGTGCGTTCGAGCGGGCGCTACCCGTTCACCCAGGAGGAACCTGACAAGCCAAGATTTTTCTTAGCGCTGCGCTAAGGGAGGATCCGGCAGGCCTGCACGCGGGCAACGCTGTGCTTAGGAGACCCGACAAGCCTGAACGCGGGAATCACTATGCACAGGAAGGTCCGAAAAGCACAAAAACTCATGTAGCGCTGCGCTTAGGAGTCCAACAGGCCTACACACAGATAGGCACTACGCCTAGTCCAGAGACCCTCTTTCACTTGAAAAATTGCCAAAAAAGTTCACAAGGGAGCACCTCCAAGCTACATCCAAGGACCTGCAAAGAAGTCAAAATTTAGTAGGTGGATGCTTATCCTTCTCCTCCAAGTGGTTTTGATGATTTTATGCTTAAGGAATTAACTAAAACCTGGTGACTAGAAAACCATAAGTCCTCTTGGAAAACACTCTGTTTTGACCTCCAAGCAAGAAATTATCGGTCAAGGAGGGTGTGAAGTAGGGTAACTGTAGTGATTTCAAGATAACCCTTTATGAAAGCTCAAATGAAATCAGTCATAAAACACACACCTCCATCACACTCACTTTCAAGAACTGCCTTTCACCATCATTTCATTTCACTCCTCCTATCAAGTTTTACAAGCAGGCCTAGTGTTGTTGGAAGGCTACACTAATCACCATGTCAGGAGAAGAAGGGAGTGTGGACAGTGAAGGAGGACAAGCGCCTATGAGGAAAAAACACAAGGGTGGGAAGATTAACATATTTGAACCCCAAGACACTATGGAGATTACTATCTCTCCCATGATTCTCACATGCTTTCAGAATGTAGGGTGTTTCCAGTTTTGTGAAAAGGTCAAAAAAGTACAAAATCACCCAGAGCTCACAAGGTTATTCATTCTTAACTTGCATAACAAAAAATCAAGCCTGGTAGTGGTGACCTTTGAACTCTCATCATATACCATTGCTCAGGCTACTCGACTTCCTGATGTTGGTGAAAATTGGTTCAAGACAGAAAAACTGGACATGAGTTGCTATGAGCCTTTCCTCAAGCCTAGGTACAAAGAAGGTTGCAAGACTATTTTCCATTTCTTGCACCTGCTAGAGAGGTATGCACCCTTAATGAAGGTCATCACGAAATATTTTACCTATGAGGTGAGATACTCTAGGCTCTACTCCTACCATTTCAGATTAATCATGCATTTCACTAGGGTCAAAATGCTTGATCTGCCCTATTACTTGTAGAGGATTATCGACAATATGTCTTCTGTTTTCCGAAGGAGTAGTTATACCTAGGAAATGCAGATTTTTTTCCACCACTCATTGATCAAGATAGTGGTAGTACATCATCTAGAGAAAAAAGGCATAGCTTGGGAGGTGTTCATAGCTCATAAAATATTCACAAGTCCACAGCCTCATCATCAACCTAACTTACCCTCATCATCTCATCCTCCTCCCTCCACTCCTCCATCACCTCCTACAGATCCTACCTCATCATCTACACAAGTAGCCTCTCCTCAAGAAAACCTCCCTTCCTCACCTTCTCCTAGTGCATCAGATCAAGAAGGAAGTGGCAGTGAACAAGCAAGTGACCATGAGGGTGAGGGTGACAATGAATCATACCAAAATTAATATGAGGGTGATGATGATTCAAGCCAGAAAGAATATGAAAACATGGAAATAGAGGTAGAGGATAACAATGAAGAAAATTAGGAAGCTTACAATGGAAATAAATGGAGCAGTGATGAAGAAGAGGTCAGAAATGAAGCAGAAGACATGGAAGTGGACAATGATGAAGATGAGGCAAGTGACAAAGAAACATAGGATGATCCTAAGTGTAGTAGTGAGACTAAGAGCCCTAATGATAGTCAAAACAATTAGGTTTCTAGTCATGACAAAGATGAGGGAAAAGATGAAGAGAGCATCCAAGATGAAGATGAAAAAAGTGAAGAAAATGAAGAGGTTGAAGACAAAAATGACACCAATGAAGTAAAAATCATTGATGAATAGGACAAAAAGCAAGAAGACAGTCATGACAGTCATGAAAGAAATCATGAAATTCATGAAAACAATCATGAAAATCATGACAACAGTCACGACAGTCATGAAATAATGAAGGAAATGAAGAGGCTGATAATGCAAATGATGATCACAACAATGATGAGGCAAGCAGCTTCAATGAAGAACAAAATGACAGTGCATAAATCAGTGAAGAAGATAAAATTGATGTTGATGTTGAAGGAAGAGAGGTAAGCAGTAGTCAGGGTAATGAAGAGGAAGACATGGAAACAAATGATGGCAACCATGATCAAGATACTAAAATGATCACCATCAAACCACTTCCATTGACATATCAAAGAGGACAAAAGCTTGTGTTTGCTACCTCTAAAAGGCAAGGGACCATGCCATCAACCTCAGCTCAAAAAATTGACAAAGGAAAACTAAAGGTAAAGGAAGAAAAAGAAGACCAACATGAGGTTGAGAGATAGTTTGAAATCATTCAGATAGACAGTGATGAGGAGAATGAAGAAATGATCTAAAACTTTCTCATCCAGAACAAAAATTCCCTAATTGAAGACCTCCAAGAAAATCTGAATAGGACCAAGAGTGTGAATGATGCCCTTAAGATGAAGAAAAGGCAGCTAGGAGAAAAAATTTCCATTTATGAGACAAGGGAAAGAAAGGCCCAGAAAGAAGCTCAAAGGGCACAGGTAAAGCTAGAGGAATTCATGGGAACGTATGAGGAAAGTGAGGATGAAGAAGGTCAGTCCAAGAGGATACCAATAACAATAGGTTTGAAGAAGGCATTATCAAAACAAAAAGAATAAGAATCAGCCTTAGCAAAGCAACTCCCTCTAGATGAGTTGTTGGCCATGGAGATAGCACATGATTGGGAGCCTTGGTTCGAAAGATCCAACATACACTTGGAGGCTAAATTGGAGAAAGCCAAGAAGGATCTTGATCTCCAAAGGAAGATGACCAATCATTATGCCCGGAGAAACCAAATTGCAAGGGGTAAACTCAAAAAGGCCCATGCCAAGATAAAAGCACTCAAAGAGGCAAAAGTCCAAGAAAACCTTGGAATCTTGGCTCAAGCTTCTCTGCAGACCTCTCAAAACTCATGAAGAAGACATCCACCAAATTTGGGAAAATTTTGACAAATTTTGGTTTTTTGCAAATTTTGAGGCCTCTAAGCACATAACCCTTGGTGCTACACTTTAATCTAAGGAATTCTCAGGAGGAAAAATCATAATTTTTGGAATCCTTGGCTCAGTTACAGAATTCTCACCAAATTTCAAAGCATTTGGAGCATTTTTGACACCTCAAAAGGCCAAAAAACACCTCATTTTTCACCTTTCTACCTCATTTACAGACTTGGCAATGCGCCTAAAGAAGTTTTGGAAATTTTTCCTTTTGGATATGTTAATGGAGCTCAATAAGAAAAACAATGTTATATTTGGAAATTAGACTCAGTGGGCTTTCCAATGGGCCATCACGAAGCCAATTCCAACATTGGGAAGGTCATCAAAACTTGGCTGCAAGTGGACCCCGTTTTTCCCATGCATGGTGCTACGCTTTCAGACCTCACTGTGCGTTTTTGGCCAAAAAGTCAACAAAAGACACTCATTAATGGAAAAATGTTTTTTTAATGTTTTTTAAGGCAAATCACTCCAAATTTTGGTGCTGGGAGTTATTTTTGCATTTATTTCATGAGATATTTTGTGCCTTGGGCCTTGATGGTCTCTTAGGCATAAATGACATTTATGACTAGTTTTGACATTTTCAAACCCTAGTTAGGGTTTTCACCCTCCTTTGCTAGATAAATAGAGCATGAGGGCCTCATTTTAAAAGGTTGGAATTTGATGATTCTTGAGATTAATATATGGTTTTTTGGAGATTGAAGAAGAAATTGGTGTTGTGGAGTTTGTGAATGGCTTGTTTTGATTGATGATGGAGAAGGCTTGCTTGCAAGATCCCTGAGCTTGGTTAATGGTGATGTGCTTCTATTTATTTCTTGTTTCCTTATGTATCATTGTGTTTCATCCTTCTATGTTGTAGTATAAAAAAGGTTTTAGACTAGTAAATGTTTTTCAAAGGCACCTTAGCTCTGTTTGTTCTTCACTGCCTCTATGTTTTCCTCTGCTAGGTCATTTTAGAGAATTCTTAATTTCTCTCTAGACCCACCTAAGCTTGTTTATCTCATGAATGGTTCAATACAGTAGGAATAAAAGATGTTTTATGGTTAGCCCTACTTGTTTGATGTCACTAAAACATTGTTCTTGAGATTTATCTTTAAAGTACCACTAATTAGGTTTGCCAAAGAGGCTATGTTTCGATGATACCCTTTGTCCATGCTTGAATAGTTGTTTTGGAGATATTTATGGCTTTGATCAATGATGTTTGGGAGTTAACTCTACTTTGATTAAAGCTATATGTTTATCTTGAATGTTTTCTAGCCTTGAAGGTGAAATCACTAGAAGTTAAATGAGTTTCTCGCTTTCTATATTTCATTGGATTGTTTTTCTGAAATGCTTATTTGTTTGAGTTGAATCAAAGAATTATTGGTGTGCCCTATATATTGATTACTTATTTATGTTAAATAGTGTTGAAGTCCCTTCTTGTTTAAGTACTTAACATAGGACTCTTAATTTCCCTTTGCTCTACTTTGATTCACAAACTTGATGTTCATTTCATTTCACACAAACATTGAAAATCCATTTGACCATGCTATATTTTCCCTGTGATGCTCCCTAATTCATTGTTAAACTTTCCAAGACTCTATTGACTCCATTTCCCAATGATTTGAAGATTTACTCACTCCACCTATTCTACTTGATCATCTTACCCAACCAAAAAAAAAAACAAACCATATACTTAACAACTAGCCTAAAATCAAATGCTAAAAGAAAACAAGTTCACATCCTTTGCACAAAATAGAGAGAGCCCTCTCTGAGTCCAGGAAGGCTAGGTCCTAGGACACCAAAGACTAGTTTGACGTTACCCTGTGCATTTGATCTCAACAATCTAACAAATCACAGGAAACTAGCATGTTGTAGTAAGAATATTGTAGACACACAGCTTATGGCGAGCATGAGAGTTTAGACAACTATCAATACAAGAAAATTGATGTTAGTCTTCAAGAGAAAGTTGGAACCTATAAAAGTTCATCTCCTCAGGAAGGAAAAAAATATGGACAAGAAAAGTAGCATTTGAGGTATAATTCTTCCCATAGTCAAGTTGATTATGTTTCTGAAAAGCATGGAAAATCTGCATGCTTGAAAGGAAGAAAGAGTTTTTGTGCATATTGTGGTCTCTGTAACCATGTTGTTTCAAAATGATACAAGAGGATGAAGGCATACAGATAGCAGTTGAGGCAAAGGAAACTTGCAGAGAAGAAGCATAAGACTTGCACACATTTCTCGAAGAAGGGACATGTTGTTGCCAATGTTTGACATTGCATCCAACTAATCATCCCAGGCACATGAGGCAAGATGATAGAAAGACTGGTGAAAGTGGAACCAAAGATTCCATCATTGATGTGAGAACAAATGTTTCACATGAATAATATTTTCAGCAGCAAAAGTTTCCGTGGAAGTGGATTTGATCTAAATGGAATGTATTAGTTTTGTTGTGCTAAGTATCAAGACAATAATTAATTTGTGTGCATAAGGTTTAGTGATGTTTGCAAGTGAAACAAATGTTTTTATCTTAGTTAAATAGATTTATGTGTGAGGTTAAAGCATGTAAATTTCTTGTATAACATTGTACAATAGTAAATAACAGAGAATTAAACATCACGTGTAACAATACTCAGCAAATTTGATGAAGCGGTTCACCTCTCCTGGGCTACATCTGCTGGTCCAGCTCCCAATGGCATGTCCCTCATATCTTATTGCTCAAAAATTGTAAGTACATGTGAATAAAAGCCTCAAATGGTTCTTCTCTTTGTAAAAACAACTTTAGAATGCTTTAATTAGTTAGGAATGACTAATCATTTGCAGAAAATAGAGAATGGATGCTCAATATACTGAAAACACCCTAGTGGCCCTAGTGGCTCCTTGACCTCTCCTGAAGCTAAACCTGCAGAAGATAACCTATTATGGCTCTAGAACCTCTACCAATATGTTTAGAATCTCAATAATACCCAAAATTGATTATTCACGCAACAAAATTTGATGAATATCTAAGGAGTTATGGCCAAAATAGTAAATTGCGCAATATCCCTTAAAATATTCCACTAAATGTGGAGGAACTCCAGATAGTGCGACTAAAACTACTGCCTGATAGTGCGACTAAAAATGGAGGACAATTAACATTAACATTTATTATGAGGACTGCCCATGTGACCAGTCCCGTGCTAACCGTCGGAATGATCATTGAACTCGGAGTTAAATTTAATGTGGCGGATAGGGCATTGGACTAGATGGGAAGTTAAATGCCAGAGTAAATGGTTTGGAGGCTTGTTTTGAGGGTTAAATTAAATCTCAAACAACATGTGAATGTGTCTACAGATAAACCACTTTTAGTTGTGGTTTAGGTTTAAGCCCCTAGTTATGATTCTAAGGTTGTATGGATTTTTGTTTTACATGGGGGCTAACCCTTAGGGGCTAGCCCTTCCCCCTGCCAACGAAATTCAAATGGAACTTCAAATATAATCCGTTGGTCATAAATGTTAAGAACCACCACTACCAAGGTGAGTGGTCGGGCACTACACTCACATGCGGGAGGTCCCGCGTTCAAGACCCACCAACTCCAAATTTTTTAAAATGCCTCTTGACCTCTGGCCTGGGGCCACATGGAAAAATCTGGGCAGGCCATGTGGCACCCATTGACAGACCAAAAAAAAACTTATATAAAAATATTTTTTTGAATATATAATTTTTTTTTAAAATTTTTTATATAAAGTCAAAATGGGTCAAAGGTCTAGTTTTTGGAGTTTACTCGGCTTTTAAAACCTTCATAACTTCTGCATACAACCTCTGTTTTGTGAACCGTTCACGGTGCCAGAATTGTAGTGAAGAGATGTTTGCAGTCACTTAGGTTACAAACCCTTTTGAGCACTTTCATTTTTGAACATTTTTGAACTATGGACATGATCTCCTGATCAGGCTTGGTAAGAAGTGGCTTGACTTCTTGACACAGTAATACATACATTCATTTGTACATATGAAAATTTTAGTTATCTATGCATGTTTTCTGTTGTAATATCACATTTTTTTAAGCCACCTTGGATCAATGATCAAGTAATTGATGTTCAACTACCTTCTGAAAATTTCTCGCCATAAATTTCTAAGTTAGTGCAAGGAGGACAATTCTTGACAGCAGGACTAGGGCATTTAGGAAGGAAAGTGTTGACTACCTTCGAGTTGTGGTTCAAAGGCACAAAGCTATGCAAGGCAAGTGTATGGAGGTTGAAACTGAGGATGTTTTACTCTCATCTACTGAACAGATCATTTAATGAGTCTTTTGGGGTCCAAAAGATTCCCAATGGGGAGGCGTGCTCAGATTTGGATCAAGGACCTAAGTGATAGCTCAAAATTCAGTGTGTTCAGAAGTGTGAAAACTTAGGCGATCAGATATATCTCATCCTCTTGATTCCAGCGCCACGAATGGTTCGAAAACTGACACTGTATGAAGAAGTTATCATGATTTGAAATGTAATGTTCCCAAATTTTAGCCTCAAGCTAAAATGAACATTATAGTTTGCATATTTTTATTTTTTTGAATAAAATGGGTAAGGAGACCCCTTTACCCCCTTAGATGGAGAAATAACACTCCTTCTATGAAAGGAGGATGAATATGCAGCTAGATTAAGCACCTAAGGGTGTGAATATGATCGGGATCACTTTTATTTTGTCATCTTTGACTAAGTCAACAACGCTGTCCAAGAGAGGGAATCTCCATGACAAGGCAGCACAGTTTTAGAGGAGGCCCCACTTGCATGAGCTAGGTGGCAAGTGTGAATGGGAACCATGGTGAGAAGAGTTCATTTTCTTTATAAGGAGGATATGGCAGCCCATTTTGATTATGCATTAGCTTATCATTTTCGTTGGGTCTTCTAAGGCTTGCATCCCTGGGCTGTTTAGCAGGGTTGTAGTGTTCTTGAGCACAAGGGTGTTCCTAGTCGGGAATCCCTACCTCATCCTAATGGAAGGATAGGGTTTGAGCTACATTTCCTCATCCAAACATTTGGCCAAGCTTACTCCTTTAGCTACAACGTTATTCTGTTGGGCAAAAAACGTTGAGTTGCTGGGTGCAGCAACAGAGGAACTCATAGAGTCATTCTTTGTCTTGTTCTTCAGTGGAGATCTGGTATATTCTTTGGAGGAGCATTAGAGGAGACTCTCGAGCATTATTTCAGATATTTGGCACCAAGCCAATCATTCATCATATTTCACAGCGCAATCTAGGGCCGAAACTACGTTATTTTATGCAGGGAGTTGCTGGGAGGGTCATTGGAGCTTATCAGGAGGAGTGTTTTTTACTAAGAGGGTTCAACCCTTTTTCTTGAGAAAATTATTAGAGGAGGGCATGAGTATTTCAGATATGCCATAGCCTCATTCTTATTTTGATTCAGTTGTAGTGACAACTTATTTGTCACATTGTACATTTTCTGGCATTTCTAGCAATCTTTCCTAGATTCACTAGAAATCTTGTATTGGAGCCCATTCTTCTATTCTTGGGAATTTATTTGTATATTTCAGCCATATTTCATGTATATGCATATATAGTAGAAACTAATCTAATATAGGCAGTGCTGTCACTTCTCTCCGACATTTTGTGAAGTTGCAGCAACTCATGTATTTCACAGTTTGATCATTTGAGATTGATTCCGGTAGCTTGAGTGGCTTGTCCCTCGAGATATTTCTGTATATTGTAGCTGATATATTAATAAACATGATGGCTTTATTATATTCCATTTATTGATATGTACAGATTTGCAGAGTTTCATGATTGTGTTCATGTATTGTTGTAGGCTCTCTATTTGAGTAGTTTCCTAAGGGACATAGTTTGGGGAGATCTGAATAACCCATCTAGGGTCATTTCTTTAGGCTCAAATTCTGGAAGAGAAGTATTTAATGAGTTAAAAAGGGTATCCAATCCTGCTTTCAGCTTATTTTTACACTTCCTTCCTTATACAACATCCTTGAGGACCATATTGTAGAAATTCCCGAAAAAGGAACATTACAGTGGTATCAGAGCATCAATCTTGGCTCAGCCTGTGCAGCCAAAGATAATATGCCATTTGAAGGAGAATGTCCTCACTTACAAGAGGAGATGTAAAAAGGAAACAAGAAAAGAGGAATGATGGAAGAGGAGGTCTCCCTTCTTCTTTTCTAGACCATGGAGTGTATCATTGAAGATCTTGAGGAGATAGAAAGGGAAAACTAGAAATATTTTCTGAGAGGGTTTGTGGACGAAGCAAGCCCTAGTTGTGACCATGTTGGGTGTAATAATTTAGCCACACATGCAGATCCATAGCACCGTTTATTTCCCACTTACATTGCAGGAAGAATGGAGGAAGAATATGAGGCCATTAGAGTAGCAGCGCTGCAACTCAAAGGTATGGCTCATGATTATTGGTTTGCAAATTATGTTTCGTATTTTCATGCAAATGTAGAATCGTATGATGGATTCACTAAAGGGCTGGTGAGAAAATTTGATGAAAATCACTGTGAATCTCTGTGTATCAAAACATCAAACACTTTGCATGCATTGGAGGGAACCATGAAACAAACTCCATTTCATATTTCCAAAGGGGATGTAAACATGTATGATGGCTTGCTAAGGGAAGGATACCCATTGTGTGAAGGGCCCTCTTCCATTTGTGAAGTCATGGAGGTACTTCCTTCAAGAGATTACTGAGATCTAGGGTCTCTCCTTGATGATGAGGTAATCTTAATTATTGATGGGAAGGATGAGCATAAGAGATCTAACAATGTTGTCCCATCAGGAGGAGATCCATCACCACATGGAGGTGAAAGGGGAGCCATTGCTTCTATTAGAGGAGCCCTTGTATCCTTGTAAGGAGTTCCAAATGTTTGAACATGTGGAAACCAAGGCACAATTCCGGAACCATATGTAATAGTTTTTGGGGATTGTGAGATGGAGGAGGAAGAGAAGGATCAGCATCAAGGATTGATACACCCTTATCTATTCCAAAAAGCTTCTGCACTAGAGGAGGAGACTGTACTACGTAGTGAAGAGAGGGAAAAATCAATCCGCTCATACACACAGTCCACTTTTGAACTTGATGTCTCACTATATGGAGGAATTCCACTTGGGAGGCCATGTGATCTAGAGTTGATGAGGGGCATATTGTCATTTGGTTCACCACTCTTGGATTCCGGAGAGGTGAATACATTGGAGGATTCTAGCACAACGCAGAGAGTTTGGGGTAAACCCAAGGAGGAGAGAGACATTCTCTCATTTTTAGTATCACCCACTCTCATCAGTTATACTGTGCTGACAGAGTTTGCTGCAAGGATGGAGGATAGCATCCTCATGATGTAGGATGACTGCTCCACAAATTTGGAGAGGAAAATTCCTTTGAGGAAGGACCATTTCACACATAGGAGTGGATGGAGGCCACTCATTCTTACTTTGGCCCAGCTTGGGAGATTCCTTTTGGATGAAAGCCTCTCATGGGAGGCCAACTTCCTAAGGAAACCATCACTCTTTGAGCATGAGAAGCTGCATGATGGGCATGGTAGCATTTTGGAGGATGAATTTGGCATGGGGGATGTCAAATTAGCAGGTAGCAACATGAGGGGAGCACCACATTGTAGATGACCAGCACTGTCTCTGAGGAGGATTGATCCGTATTGGAGGTCTCAGCTTTTGGTAGAGTACTCCAAGGATCTAGGTGCATGCATGATTTTGGATGACCCGGATACAGATGATATGTACATGGTGGATGATATGGTAATATATTGTTATGACAGAGTCTTCTTGACTAGGGCTTCTAGTTGCAAGGAGAAATTATTACATGCAGCACATGAGGAATTTCTATCTATGCACTTTGATGCGTATTTTTCTTCGCTAGAGGAGATCATTTGGGGGGGGGGGGGCATTCAGCATGATCTATATCATCATATGGACATATGCATAGCCTAGATGATTTTGGAGAGGTTGGCACAACCATTTCCCTACTCATTGGAGGTGAGGGTGAGCATTCAAATGAGCCATTTCAGCTCGAGGACTGGAATACATGGTAAAGGAGGTATATACTCTCATTTTGATTTACCTTCCTTTACTTTATATGAGTATCTTGATGGGCCAAGGATGATGAAATCTCCTTGTGCTCCTTATTATGATGTACTTATGTCCCATTGCAGCACTGGGAGTGGCTATTTTTATGATGGGGTGTGGAGGAAGCCACGGATTTCTTGGTGTGCATCAATGGCACCAATTTGTACTTTCATGTTCTCACCTTATGATATGTTTGTGGCAGTAAACAAGTGGTTGGGAAAGCACTTGTTTTTTTTAGTTTTGATGCATGTAAGAGGTGCACTGCGTTGGTCCCATGAGTGGAGCAGTGAGCCACTCTCTAGTTGTCTTTTGACAACTTGTTTTCATTGCATATTGCCTCCTTGTATTGCTGATGCTTACACATTCATAGGGAGCACTATTGTCAGATTGTTGTATATATTGGGACACACCATTGGGAGCATGACTCTCCCCATTTTACATGCTTTATATTTTAGGAGACACCATGGGCAAACCATGATTTCCACATTTCTACTTTTCTCTTCTTGTGGGAAAAACCCCTTGGAGAACTTGTGGGGGAATTGCTGATTTTCTTGATGAGGGAGCTTGGGCCATCCTTGGAGGCCATACCATTTCAGCCCAAGGACAGAGGCATCCTCATGTATACCACAAATGGAGAGAGAAACTTCTTGGGACTCAAAATCCCAACTCTCCATTCAGCCTAACACTTTGCATGAACCAGGGGTTGAGATTTTTATTTGGATGATAGCATGGATGAGAGGATCATCATTGGGGACAAAATTTTCCCATGCATATCATCACTCCTACCTTGAGGATGCCATAGCAAAGCAAGAAGGTTTCCACCTGCACCTTCTATCTTTCCATGATGTGCACCATTCCGGTTTGCATACTTGGGGGGAAGCATTGGAGGATAGACTTGTTGTAGGATATCTTGAGCAATGGTGGAGATTGTTGATGAGGAGGCTACAAGAGAAAAGGGGGAGAATTTTTTTTCTCTCTCTACATTTGCTTCAAGACAGGCAACATGTGGGAGGGGAGGACTGTAATGTTCCCAAATTTTAGCCTCAAGCTCAAATGAACATTATAGTTTGCATATTTTTATTTTGTTGAATAAAATGGATAAGGAGACCCCTTAACCCCCTTAAATGGAGAAATAACACTCCTTGTGTGAAAGGAGGATGAATAAGCAGCTGGATTAAGCACCTAAGGGTGTCAATATGATCAATATCACTTTGATTTAGTCATATTTGACTAAGTCAACAACGTTGTCCAAGAGAGGGAATCTCCATGACAAGGCAACGGAATTTTAGAAGTGGCTCCACTTGCATGAGCTAGGTGGCAAGTGTGAATGGGACCCATGGTGAGAAGAGTTCATTTTCATTATAAGTATAATATGGCAACCCATTTTGACTATGCATTATCATTTCATTTTCGTTGGGTCTGCTAAGACTTACATCCCCAGGCTGTTTAGTAGGGTTGTAGTGTTCTTGAGCACAAGTGTGTTCCCGGTCGGGAATACCTACCTCATCCTCAAGGAGGGAGAGGGTTTGAGCTACATTTCTTCATCTCGGCATTTGGCCAAGCTTACTCCTTCAGCTACAACGTTATTTTGTTGGGCAGAAAATATTGAGTTGCTGGGTGCAACAACAGAGGAACTCATAGAGTCATTCTTTGGCTTGTTCTTCAGTGGATATTTGGTATATTCTTTGGAAGAGAAGTAGAGGAGACTCCTGGGCATTATTTCAGATATTTGGCACCAAGACAATCATTCACCATCTCTCACAGCGCAGTCTAGGGCTGGAACTGCATTATTTTATGCAGGCAGTTGCTAGGAGGGTCATTAGAGCTTATCAGGAGGAGTGTTATTGAGAAAGAGGGATCAACCCTTTTGCTTCAGAACATTATCAGAGGAGGGAATGAGTATTTCATATATTCCATAGCCTCATTCTTATTTTGATTCAGTTGCAGTGACAACTTATTTGTCACATTGTACATTTTCTGACATTTCTAGCAATCTTTCCTAGATTGGCTAGAAATATTGTATTGAAGCCCATTATTCTATTCTTTGGAATTTATTTGTATATTTCAAACATATTTCATGTATATGCATCTATAACAACAACTACTCTAATATAGGCAGCGCTGTCACTTCTCTCTGGCATTTTGTGCAATTGCAGCGACTCATGTATTTCACAATTTGATCATTGGAGATATATTCTGGTAGCTTGAGTGGCTTGTCCCTTAAGATATTTCTGTATATTGTAGTTTATATATTAATAAAAATGATGGATATATTATATTCCATTTATTAATATTTATATATTTTCAGAGTTTCATGATTGTTTTCATGTATTGTTGTAGGCTCTCTATTTAAGCAGTTTCCTAAGGGACCTAGTTTGGGGAGATCTGAATAACCCATGTAGGGTCATTTCTTTGGGCTCAACTTCTGGAAGAGAAGTATTTAATGAGTTAGAAAGGGGATCCAGGCCCCCTTTCAGCTTATTCTTACACTGCCTTCCTTATACAACATCCTTGAGGACCATATTGCAGAAATTCCCAAAAAAGGAACATTACATGAAAGGTCCAGTAAAATACCAATTCTGGCTTTGACCAAGTTTGATTGGGCATTTGAACATTCAAAAAAGATAATATTCCAGGGAATATTCCTAGAATATTCCTTGAAATATTCCTTCTAGGTGAATGGAAATTTGACAAGTGGTAATGATTAATTGGATAGTGGTTGTACGTTGGATTTTTAAACCAATCAGGAGCCACCACGTGGCAAACCTAAAGGCCGCCACGTGGTAGGTCTGCAGGTGGCCATGTGGTCCAGGTTTGGCATAGAGAATTTTTGTGGAGCAGACCAGATTCGACCACCTAACCTCCCCGCATACACGCGCTCGCTCTTAACACTCAGGCTATGGTAGTTCTTAACCATATATGTCATGGCATTGTATTTAACGTGTTATGTTTTCATGTTTGGGGGTCTAGAGGGGACATACCTGAGGCCCAACACCTAAAATATGGTCATAATCTCTAAACCAAGGGCTTAGCCCTAACCGCCAATGGCAACTCCAACCATCAACATTAATGTCGAAACTTTTTCACACGCCACGAGTGCAAAACCTTTCGCTGACAATTTCGCTTGGCATTTAACGTGACCATGTAGATTCTAGGTCATGTGCCCAATGCTGACCACCAGCATTTAAATTAACGGTTAGATATATAGGTATTTCTATAGGGCTCTGCAAAATTTTCGGATTTTCCAAACTTAACTGGAGTCTAACTTTAGTTCTCCATTTTTGGTGGAGGATTTTTAGGGGTCACTGAACAAAATGAGTTTAGGCTCTATCTTGAGCTAGATTCGACCAAATTTGGAGTGTGAATAGTCAATTTTGACTATCTTAGACATTCTAGAATCATTGGTGAGGGTTGTAGAGCCATCAGAGGACTTTTGAGCATGTTTTTGCGTCAGAGAAGTTTTAGGGGCCACTAAGGCCACCATTGGCCAACAACAGTTTAAGGTCTAGCCAAGGCAGCTAGAGGCCTTTCTCAACAATGAAATAATAAATTTTGGATGTTTAAAACATTATGGAACTAATGGTGTGTTTTTCAGAGCCTTTAGACTAATTTTAAAGGCCAATATGCTTTAGCTAAGTTCTAGGTGCTACCAGGGCCAACAAGTGCCAGTAGCAGTTTGAGGCCTAACTAGAGTAGCTAGAGGCCTTATTGAGAAAACCAATAGTCATTTCTCACTGTAATGAGAATTATATATCCATTGGAGGAATTTTTAGAAGAATTTTAGGACTTCTAGAGGTAGAGAAGCCACATAGAAGTTTTCTTTGACCCTAGAGCCAAGGGGTGCCAACAGGTGTTGGAGGTGAAACTGGAGTAGCCGGAGGCCAATTTCAGCAAACCAATAGTCTATTCTAACTAGTTTTAGAATTATGAATCCAATGAATGGATTTTTAGAGCCATTTGAATACTTTTGAAGGTCAAATATCCAGATGGATGTTTTGGGCAGCCTAGGGCCAACAGTGGATGGAGGCTTAGATTGGGGAGCCAGTGCTTTTTTGGAGCAAATGATCAATCCATTTTGGAGCTCTGATATGTCATAGAGATAGTAGGTGAGGTTTTAGAGACAAAAAATAATTCTGAAGGAGTTAGTGCCATAGATAAGCTCAGAGAAGCTCGAGAGCACTGACAGAATGAATCAAGTCTAAGGAAGCCTAGATATGTTATCAGAGTAAAGATAGCCATGAAAAGGGTATAATGGTATTATAAACCCATTGGTTTAGCTCAGTTAACCATTTGAGTTGAGCTTGTAACTTGTAAAAGAAATTTTCCCATAATCCCAAAGAGCCAAGTCAAGATCACAAGAGCTCAAAGATACGTAACCCACGATATTCGGGTGAAATCCTAGATTAAATTTGTTTTTATGTGTTGATTTTTATTTGATGCATTATATTTCTATTTCACATGTTTAATATCATAAAAAAAAATGGACTTAAAGCACTTAAACAGTTAAGAAACATACACTTGTTTGAAGTATAAAATTCCACAAAAGTCAAGTATAAGCTAGATCTTTTATTTGTTTAACTGAGTGGAAGGTTATTGAAAAGAATAACAAGTTATCCAACCCATTTTCATATCAGGTTGGTATTAGAGAAATTTTCTTGCTTGACGAGCACAAGTTTTCTTTTTGACATGAAAGGTGTTTAACAGTTAAAGAATTTAACTGTTTGCAAACTGACTGTTACTTTATTTTTCTAAAGGTGAAGGGAAAGATATTGTTAGCTAAGTCCAGGAGAGGATAGGAAAGAAGAAGGATTTAACACATTATCCTTACCCAAAGGACCTCAAGGCAACCCTTGAAGCACAAGAGGGTTTGTTTTCAAATGGCCGCTTGAAGAAGAGCTTGAATCTACAACCATTTTGTTCAAAAGCTTTTTCAATTATTTTTGAAAGCTTTGTGAATTATTGTTGAAGTTATTTTCTTCATTTTCATAATGAAAAATTCATCAAGTGAGGTTTCAAAATCCTCCTTCTTCATAATATTATTCTATGAATACATGAAGCGAGACTTCTACATCCTGAAGGATAGAGTGCAAATTAAGTTTGTAGATAGAAAGTAAAGTACTATAATTCGTGAGAAATTGATTTTTATGAAGCAAGAGAAGGCGGAAATTATTCAAAGAATGCATGAGATGGAGATGCAGCTCCATCAAGCCCAAGAGGCCTTAACCAAGAACATGCTTGAAGTAGAGGTAAATTACTCTAGTTTTTCTTCAATTTCCTCTTCGTATAGATGTGTTGGTTCATTTTAAAATCACGCTAGAGGTATAGGGTCCAAGTTGATGTTTAAAATGGGCTATGAAGGCAAGGGTTTAGGAAAACATGCACAAGGCATGATTGATCCTATTTTGGTTGAGGAGAGACCTAAGAAATTTGGTCTTGGTTATGTTCAATCTAATGGAAAAAATTCCAAAGCCATGAAGGCATTTGAGACAAATTCAAAAAGAAATTTTGTTCCAAGCTCTAAACCAAGAAACATGTCAAGTTTGTTTTCAAGTTGATTGCCATTGTTTGAAGCCTATATTGCAGCAAGATGTGTGTAGACATGTAACTTATGGCAAGCATGAGAGTTCGAACATTTTTCGAGACATGAACACTGATTTTAGTCTTCAAGAGAAATCTGGCACCTCTACTAGTTCATCTCCTCATGAAGGTAAAAAATATGCACATGCAAAGCAACATTTGAGGTATAATTTTTCCCATAGTCAGGTTGATTATTTTTTTGATAATCAGGTTAAATTTGCATGTTTGAATGGAAGAAAGAGTTATTGTGCATATTGTGGTTTGTGTAACCATGTTGTCTCAAAATGTTGGAAGAGGATGGAGGCATATAGGAAACAGTTGAGGCAAAGGCAACTTGCAAAGAAGGTGCAAAATACTTGCACACATTGCCAGAAGAAGGGACATGTTGTTGCCCAATGTTGGACATTGCATCCAACTAATCATCCCAAGCACATGAAGCAAGAGGACATAAAGACTGGTGAAAGTGGAACCAAGGATTCCATCATTGATTTGAGAACAAATTTTTCACATGAAGAATATTTTTAGTAGCAAAAGTCATCGTGGAAGTGGCTTGGTGAGAAGCAGTTTGATTTCTTGACACAATAAGACATACATTCATTTGTACATATGCAAATTTCACTTATGTGTGCATGTTTTATGTTTTAATATCACATTTGTTTGAGCCACCTTGGATCAATGATCAAAGACATGATGTTCAACTACCTTCTAAAAAAAATTTCCAGAAATTTCTGGGTGATTGCAAGGAAAACTATTCTTGACAGGAGGATAAGAGCATTCAAGAAGGAAAGTGTTGACTACCTTATATTTTTGGTTCAAAGGCACTTAGCCATGCAAGGAAAGTGTATGGAGGTTGTAAAGTGAGGATGTTGTACTCTTATATATTGAAAATATAAGGTAATCAGTCTTTTGGGGTCCAAAAGATTCCCAATGGGGAGGTGTGATCAGATTTGGATCAAGGACCTAAGTGATAGCTCAAAATTCAATGTGTTCAGAAGTGTGCCAAACCTGAGCAACCAGATAGATCTTGTCTTCTTGATTTCGGCACCTTGAACGGTTCAAAAAACTGACACCGTATGAAGACATTATCGTGGTTTGAAAAGTCTATTAAACTGTAATTTCTAGCTTTTCACCAAGTTTGACTGGGCATTTGAATATTCAAAAAAGAGAATATTCCTTCTGGGTGAATTGGATAGTGGTTTTACGTTGGATTTTTAAACCAATCAGGAGCTACCACGTGGCAGGCCTGGAGGCTTCCATGTGGCCCAGGTTTGGCGTAGAAAATTTTTGTGGAGTAGACCGAAGTTGACCACCTGACCTCCCCACATGCACACACCTGCTCTTACCACTCGAGCTATTGTAGTTCTTAACCATATATTTCATCATGTTGTATTTAACATGTTATGTTTAAACATTTGGGAGTCTAGAGATGCCAGCCCCTCCTATATGGCCACAACCTCTAAACCAAGGGATTAGCCCTAACCATTGACGGAAACTCTAACCGTCATCATTAGTGCCAAAACTTGTTCACATGCCATGGGTGAAAAACCTTCCGCCGTCAGTTTCGTTTGGAATTTAATGTGACCGCATAGATTTTGGTTCATGTTCCCAATGCTAACAAGTAGCATTTAAACTAACGGTTAGACTTGGCGGTATTTCTTGCAGATGCTCCAAACTTTGTGAATTTTCAAAACTTAGCTAGAGTTTAGCTTCATTTCTCCATTTTTGGTGGAGGATTTTTAGGGGTCACTGGAAAAAATGAGTTTAGGCTCTATCTTGTTATGGGTTGGATAACTTGTTATGCTTTCAAGAACCTCCCACTCAGTTAAACAAATAAAATATCTATCTTATACTTGACTTTTGTGGAATTTTATACTTGAAACATGTGTATGTTTTTTAATTGTTTAAGTGCTTTAAGTACATTTTTTTTTGTTGATATTAAACATGTGCAACAGCCATAAACATCAGAAAATAAACATCAACATATAACAACAAATTTAATCTAGGAGTTCACTCGGTTATCGTGGGCTACGTCTCCTTGAGCTCTTGTCATATTGACTTGGCTCTTTGGGATTATGGAAAATTTCTTTTACGAGTTACAAAAATAAACTCCAATGGTTAACTGAAATGAACCAATGGGTTAAGAATACCATTAATATCCCTATCATGACTTTCATCGCTTTGAAAACAGATCTAGGCTTCCTTAGACTAGATTCCTTCTATCAATGCTCTTGAGATTCTCTGAGCTTCTCTATGGAACTAAATCCCTTAGAATTATTTTTTTTCCTTGAAAAATCACCTACTATCTCCATCACATATCATACCTCCAAAATAGACTGATCATTTTCTCGAAATGAGCATTGGCTCCCCAATGTAGGCCTCCATCAGTTATTGGCCCTGGGCTGCCCAAAAATTCCCTGTGACTCTTCGACCTTCATGATTTTTAAAATGACACTAAAAATTCCTTCAATGAATACATAATGTCAAAAATAGTAAGAATAGACTACTGGTTTTTTGAAATTGGCCTCTAGCTTCTCTGGTTTCGCCTCCAACAACTAGTAGCACCCCCTAGATTTGGGGTCAAAGAAAACTTCTCTATGGCTTCTAGACCTCTATAAGTCCTCAAAATCTTTGAAAAAATCCATCAATGGATTCATAATGCTCATTACAGTCTAAAATGACTATTGGTTTGTTGAAAAAGGCCTCTAGCAGCCCTAGCTAGGCCTCAAACTACTACTGGCACTTACTAGCCCTGGTGGGCCCTCGAACTTCTCTAAAGAATATCAGCCTTCAAAAGTCCTCTACAGGCTCTAAAAACAACAATATTAGTTCTAGAATGTTTGAAACATCCAAAATTAACTATTGGATTGTTGAGAAAGGCCTCTAGTTGCCCTAGCTAGGCATCAAACTCCTATTGGTCCATGGTGGCCCCTAGAACTTATCTGAAGCCAAAACATGCTCAAACGTCCTCTGATGGCTCCGCAACCCTCACCAATGAGTCTGGAATGTCTGATATAGTCAAAATTGACTATTGGAACTCCAAAATTGGTTGAATCTAGCTCAAGATAGAGCTTAAACTCATTTTGTCTAGTGACCCCTAAAAATCCTCCTCCAAAAATGGAGAATTGAAGTTAAACTCCAGTTAAGTTTGGAAAATCCGCAAAGTTTGGAGCGCCTACCAGAAATACTACCAGTTTTAACCATTATTTTAAATGCTGGTGGTTAGCATTGGGAACATGACCCGGAATCTACGTAGTCACGTTAAATGCCAAGAGAAACTATTGGGGGAAGGTTTTGCACCCATGGCATGTGAAAAAGTTTCGGCATTAATGTTGATGGTTGGAGTTGCTGTCGGAAATTAGGGATAAGCCCTTGGTTTAGAGGCTGCAGCCATATGGGAGTGGCTGGCCCATCCATATCCCCAAACATAAAAACATAACACATTAAATACAACGTCATGACATATATGGTTAAGAACTACCATAGCCTGAGTGGTGGGAGTGAGCACATGCATGTTGGGAGGTCAGGCGGTCAACTCTAGTCTACTCCACAAACTTTTGTTGCGCCAAACCTTGGCCATGTTCCTAGCTCCCCCATGTGACCTTGAACCTAGAACCTAGTGCCAAACAAAAGCATAACAAGTTATCCAACCCATTTTCAGATCAGGTTGGTATCAAAGCATAGTTTCTTGATTGACAGAGCACAAGTTTTCTTGTTGAGTTGAAAGGTGTTTAACAGTTAAAAAATTTGACTGTTTGCAAACTGATTTTTTCTTACAAGTCTAAGTTTTCTAGAGGTGAAGGGAAAGCTATTGTTAGCTAAGTATAGAAGAGGACAAGAAGGAAGAAAGCTGAAGGCATTCTCCTCACCCAAATGACCTCAAGGA
This sequence comes from Pinus albicaulis, assembly GCA_034641835.2. Taxonomy (NCBI): domain Eukaryota; kingdom Viridiplantae; phylum Streptophyta; class Pinopsida; order Pinales; family Pinaceae; genus Pinus; species Pinus albicaulis. The sequence continues at coordinate 991,317,915 of CM076582.1, forward strand.
AACCCATAAAGCATAAGAGGTTTTGTTTGCAAAGGCTACTTGAAGAAGATCTTGACTCTACAACCATTTTTTTCAAAATCTTTGTCAATTGTTTTTGAAATCTTGGTGAATTTTTTATTGAATTTCTTTTGTTCATTTTCATAACATGACAACTTCATCAAGTGAGGTTTCAAAATCCTTCTCCTTCACAAGATTCTTCGATGAAGACATGAAGCGAGACTTCTACATCCTAAAGGACATGGTGCAAATTCTGTATGAAGACAAAAGAGAAAGCACTAGACTTCATGAGAAATTGGTTGCTATGAAGCAAGAGAAGGAAGCAATTCTTCAAAGAATGCATGAAATGGAGATGCAGCTCCATCAATCCCAACAAGCCTTAACCAAGAACATGTGTGAAGCATAGGTAATTCACTCAAATTTGTCTTCAATTTCCTATTAAGAAAGATGTGTTGGTTCATTTGAAAAGCACACTAGAGGTATAGAGTCCAAGTTGATGTTAAAAATGGGCTATGAAGGCAAGGCTTTAGGCAAAAAGGCACAAGGCATGATTGATCCTATTTTGGTTGAGGAGAGACCTAAGAATTTTGGTCTTGTTTATGTTCAATCTAATAGTGAAGACTCCAAATCCATGAAGGCATTTGAAGAAACTTCAAAGAGAAATTTTGTTCCAAGTTCTAATACACAAACATGTCAAGTTTGTTTTCAAGTTGATTTCTAATATTTGAAGCCTATGTGTTAGTATGAATCTTAATTCCAAGCGTGCGAAAAAAGACCACTTTAGCTGTGCATAACAACAGCCCAAACAACAAAGATGGTTGTCAATATCTTCAAATTTGCAATTAGGTGATCAAGATAAATGCTGCAAAAATCCAGATCTATGCATTAGAAGACATTAAACAGTAGAAAAAACAAGAATTAATCCATTCATCCAATAAACAAGACAAGAATATGTTGAATGAATTTTGTATTAGGGGCACCTGGGAGGAAAACACAGGAGGGTGTTCCTAGTTCTCCTCAAACACAGGAGGGTGTTCCTAGTTCTCCTCAATGGGATGGGTTCTTGTAAGTCCTTAGCACTTCAGATCTAAAATTCCTCTCTCTTGATGGTGTAGAAAACCTAGACGAAAATGGTGGCAAAATATGACTATGATGGTGGATCAATAGTCAGACCAAAAGTATAGATCCAGAGTGATCTTTAGGCAACAAAAGGTGATAAATGAATGGAAAAACCCTTCTATTTATAACAAAATATTGAGTTAGTCTAGATGTTGGTGCATAGTTAAAATATTATTAACCAAATCAAGATACAACTTTTACGGAATATTTTATTATATTTGTTGGAGGGAAAAGGAATTTGACTTGTGTTAAATCCCTTTATTTGTAAATAATAAATAAATAAATGATTTATTTATCATTTTTAGGATGTGGTTGAGTAATAATAAAATAAATAATGATTTAATTAATTATTTATGGGTGATTTAGTCATATTTAACAAATAATATTATTTAAATAAGGTTTAAATAACTATTCTTTAGGAAATAATAAGATAAATAATGATTTATCTAATTAATTTCCTTGTTTTGGGTTAAATATAACCAGGAATATTAATCAAACTGTTGTTTAATTAATTATTCCTAGACGAAAATCAAACAAATGTAGATTTATTTAATATTTCCTCATGGGGTTTTCTGTTTAGACCATAAACAACTTAATAAAGGTGGTTTACTAAGTAATTTTTATAGTGAAAGCAAATTTACTTAGGGTAAAATTGGTCTTACATGGTTTACTTGGATCCATCTAATGATAATAGGTTAGATGACCAAAAAATGGTGTAACAGATTGCCCCCCAGCTTGCGAGCATTAGGAGCTAATCATATGACCGAAGTACATTATAAGAACTCAATCATTAGACACCGAAGGGGAAGTCAAAGAGAGAGAAGTATAAGGTAGACCAAAGTGCTGAAAGGACTAGACCCTAAGGAGGCGAGACTTACAGGTGCGACAAGTCTCTTTTATAAGGGAGTACTTGCTATAGGCGGTAGGGGAGGTATGCCTATGCCCGCTAAGGCAATATTACAAAGAATAAGGCATCCGGAAAACCACAAGACTGTCCACTATAATATAGGCTAGCATAAATATGAGCCAGATAAATAACATGATAATGAATCCCACATACATATTGTGCTTGGGATAACAACCAGGACTTGTACAATAATATCTGAGTACATGAGATACAAATACAACCCAGATACCCCTGTACATAGGAAAGGGCTCTGAAAATATGACTGATACATGCAATTAAGAAGGTGTTGCAAGCAGCTGAGGCCGCCATCATCAAATCTATGGAGCTGCATCGAAGGGTGAAGTGAAGAAGTCATCTGAGTATGTGGGGGGCTACCTGTAGGGCCACCCCCTCATGAGGGCTAAAACATCTCACACACACTCGGGAATCACCAGCACAATCTACTGCATCACTGAACCATCAAGTATATGGATCTCAATCATGTTGAAAAGGAGCTGGAGCTGAGAAAAAATCAAGTCAAAGGGCTAGAAGGAGTCCCTTTTCCTGATCCGAGGCACCGAACAAGAGTGGAAGATGGAACCAAGGTACACTGCCCTCTAGACCTGTCTTCTGGAATAAATGATCTGATGTCGACAGAAGGAGGTCCGCCATAGGTGAGGCAATAAGGGATCCTTAACTAAGGCACGAGAGAAAATAGTAGAGTGACTGACAGACTGACACCAATGATGATGATGAAATGGGGGTACTGAGTAGCAAATGGACGACTTCCCTTGTTAGAACATAAAGGGCATCGATGACGTGGCAACGACTGACACAATATCATGAGGGATAGGGGACAATGGGACTAAAGGCCATAATGTGAAACACGAGAGAGGGCCCAAGCAATGAAGGATGGATGACTATAATGGGATGCAAAGAGACTCAGGATAGACTCCATGAATGCAATGATGACTCAACTCGGATGATCTAAACAAGGGTGACTCGATGGTGCTGCCACATAGAAAAGGTCCAATGGGGACCATAAAAACATGATTACAAGATGGTAACTCACAATGAAAGTCGACACGAGTGTGGAAAAGTATGGGGGCAAAGTGGTGCCCCTAGTACGAGTGTTGCAAGGGAAGAAATTCAATTTTGAGGAGGGGTGAAGTGATGCTTATTGGAAAAAATGTGTCCTGGTGAAGTATCAAATCACTAAAAACTAATAGATACCCATTTGAGGGCTTGATGAGAGCCTTCCAACGATACAGATGGTTCGTAAAACTGAGCTACGGTTTGGCCACAGCAGGCGAGAGAAAAATCAAGGGTTTTCTTTTAATAAGGCATTATCCCTCCAAATTCAGTCATTTGCAGGTGGAGCTATGGTGAATGTAGTGAGGAGAGAAGGCCCTAAATATTGTGGTGATCGTAGCAGAAAAACCGACCGTTGGAATTGAGATCCATCAATTGCAGGTAGTATTCCTAATCCTAATCTTTCATTTCAGTGGATTGAAAGTTCAGTTTAGGTACCCAGAGCTCATATATAGGCCAGGTCACATTTTTTGGGGTCTATTCTGCGACCTGGGTAGCAGGTACTGGGAAGAAAACTGCGACCTATCCCAAAAAGTGAGACCTGTTAAAGAGAGGGGGTTTTAGTGCTGTTTTTGGATGAGATTTGGGAATTTTATGGTTGAGGGGCACAATTGCCCCCAAGCATGTTGTGGTCATTCCAAAATGTATTTAGAAAAAGGGGAATCTAAACACATTTATAATGATGTGGTGTGCCATTTGTTTTCTTTATGGTTATGTAGTTTTAGAAAGGGAATGGAGGATTACCAATCTCTTTTGGTACTACATCTATGAATCAAATGGACTTTAAGCTTTCAGGTTGGCATACATGGCGTTACTATCCCAAAGAGAGGATTTCGAGATAATGAATTGATGCTCTCTTAGAAAACCCATAGGCTGGTCAAAAATAGCGTCTAAGAGACTGGGTTACTGATGTAATATGAAGGAATGATGAGGGGTATCATCCCTATAGTGATCTGAAGTGATATGGGACTCTAGTGGTTCTTCCAAATGTGGAAGAATAATGGTACTAGAGTCAACACTACTAGATACACTAGGAGAGTTGTGGAGAATTTCTTCTCAGGGTCTCTCAAATATCGGTACCCCCTTACCCAAACATTGGGTTTCAATGTAATGGCCACAAGGTGTATGTGGTTCAAATTCATGGGTTCGATGTAACGGGGGATAGATAAAGTCAAGGGTGGTGATTACTTCCATAATGTCATCATCGTGATAGAAGATGGGGTGACTGGTGGAAGAAAGACCACCTGACGCGGCGAATCTACCTGACTCATTATCATGAGAAGAGAGCTTCACATGCACATTGTCACAAGCGGTGACAGAAGATTAAGTAGATAAAGGATCTACCGATGTTGAGCCCATGGTGATCGCTAAAGGGAGGTCAGGCGAAACATCAGGGGAAGTCTCCAAGGAGAATTTCACTAAGGGTATCATGGATGATGATAGGCAGAAAATGGTGGATGAAGGCTCCATCATCTCAACATTAGGAGGGGGAATTTTAATGGGAGTATTTGTGTCCTCTGTTTTTTCCAAAGAAAAACACGAAAATAAGGGAGCAGTGGACTCATTGCGCTTAGCCTCGATTTGGCAAACTGTCACTAGAGAGGTGCAGAAGTCCTTGAGGCGGGGACAGAGGTGGGTATAATGGCCATGGAAATCACACAAATCACAATGGTGGTTTGTGTGAATAGTCTTGGGGTTCTTGGCTACAGTCAAGGAAATAACAGAGGTTTCCAGGACCATAGACTCAAGGAACGCGACATTAACCATGGGCTTGAGATGAGGCAACTCTAGACAAGTATGGGTGGCATAACTGACAACATCACACAAATCACACTAGATGGTGCACTTTGGAGGCTGAGGAGGGACAAGGTTTGTCAGAGCAGCCTTGTCTTTGGTTTCCTCCTTGCGAGCTTTTCCCTTCTTACCCGAAGCGGTCGCAACAGGAGGTGGTTCCTGTTGAGGTGGCTGAGGCACTAGGGCCGCAGGAGAATTCATGGGGACCGGTTGAACCGAGGTAAAAGCAAGATAAGGTTTGGGTTGACTAGGTGGGTAGCAGTTGGAGGATCAAGGTACCAGACGGGAATCCCAAGGGTCAAGTTAGGAAGAGAGAGGGTGGCCATGACAGGTACCGTGTACACTCTTGGGGGTGGAGCTAGGAACAATATTTGGCTGGAGGGGTAATGGCCAGGTGGGATGACACCTACATGGTTAAAGCTTGGAGGAACCGTTCCAGGAGGGTAAAGATACTCATGGATACCAGCTAAAGGGCCAGGAGGAGGAGGTCCAGAAGGCTGAATCGAAGGGCTAGGAGTAGGCTGCGAAGGGCGAGGAGGGTGCTGACTAGTCGAGGCGGGCTGCTTGAGGGCAGGCTGAGACGATTGCATCATGAAAACATTTGATGACCTGGGATCAGAGATAGGAGGAGGAAGACCAGGGAATGTACCAAGTAATGAGGAATCTTTGTAGACTCCAGGTGAGACACTGCTCAAAGGATCGACAATTTTCTTATTGGCCACCGAAGAGATGATGGACTCAGGGGAGGTCTGAGACTTTAGTTCGTAATATTTCAACTGGTTAATGGTGACTATATTTCCGTTATGAGGGAAGGACATCTTGCGGTAGACCGTGGATGGGACAATGGACATCACATAAGTGTAACTATGACCCAATAGAATGTTGTAATCTAAGGGGGCATCTATGACTTCTACGTCAATGAAAACAATCTTGCCTGCAAGAGTAATAGGACAATTGTGGAAAAGGCCAATGGGCTGGGAGGCGTGGCCATCCCACACTCGGAGAGTGATCATGGAAGGAGCCAACTCAAGTGATCCGAGTTGCTTCCAAACCGAAGCGGACATCACACAGGTGGATTCCCCCTCATCAATAATGCACCGGGAAACGTTGGAATTTTGAATCTTGATTGGGATTTGGAAGGCGACGGAAGCAGGGTGAGGAGGATGTTCTGACTGGTCAACATCGAAGACAATAAATCGATCATCGGAAGGATCTACAATGCCCATGGTAGATAGTAGAGATTTTCATTATGAAGGGCACAACTGGAGGAGTTCCAACGTTGAAATGGCAGCAGGAGATTACGCCAAATCATCTACTATGCTATATGAATGGGAAACTTTTCCAGAAGCAACATTTCGGCATAATGGTCCTTTAAGGATCTTGGTATGAACCTCTGCCTTAAGCTGAGGGATCTGTAAGGGACCATTAGGTGTCGAAAGAGGCTCTGTAGAGACCGAAGGAGGTGGCTCAGGGACAGACGTAGTGGGAGGCTTATTTTACTGACGGGACCGAGTCTGAAGATTGATGTCTATGGTTAGAGGTTGAGAAAAGTTCATCATGAGAATCTGGTACTAAGAGGTACTATATGGAAGAGGTTGAGTGGCCACCTATCCTTCAACACCCTGTTGTGCATACACCTACTCCTGAGGGGGCAGTGGTTGCTGTTGCGGGGGTTGAGAAGGCAAGGGAGGCAGAGGTGCTAATGTTGGAGGAGCTGGAGCACCAGGCTGTGGATACGGATGATAAGGAGGTTGGGTAATAGTGCGGTAAATAGGAGGTTGGGCAAAAAGAGAAGGCATGTCGTATTTTGGATACGTGCTACTGGGAGGGGGAAGAGTGTAGGAGGTGTTGGCCCCCCGGGAAAACCATATCCCATGGGAGGCTAAGCATATGGATTAGAGAGAGCTCCAATGATACCGTCAATGACATGAGATGCCCCCGGTGTGCTGGCACCACCGGGTCTGGGAAGATCAGGTAGAACGATATAAACATAACTCGACTGAGCATAGATCACGTCATATTTTAATGCCATTTGGAGAGCAACTTCTTTAGTTTGAGGAAAATGAGATGCGACATCTTTCCCGATAGGAGGCAAGAGAGATATAAGGAACCAGTCCATGTAGACACGGTCTTTGAAGGTAGGGGCTTGACATAGGCTCTTTCTTCTCCATTGTTCCTGGACGTGATCGGATAGGCGGGTCACAGATGATTGACGGAAAGAAGTCAAAAGTTCGATCCCAGTGTCATAACGAAGGGGAAGCTAGAAGTAAGATAGAAAATCCTGGGCAAGAGTCACAAAGGTGGTATGAGAGGAAGGGGCCTGATCAACATACCACTTAGAATCTTCACCTGTAAGCGTACATTGGAACAACTGAAGACGAACAGAGTCATCAGTAATGGAGTTAGATGAACACCACATGTGGAAATATCTAACATGATTTGTAGGATCTTCTCCAGCAAGGCCTTCAAACTTGAGGATGTCAGAAGTGAGCTTCCTCAGAATAGCAGGCCAACTAGCGTCATGGTGTATAGGATCATTTATCAACTGGTCAAAATTGGGGAGGCCGAGGCCTTCCATGAAGGGGAGCAAGGGCGCAACTAGGGTAGTGTCTGTTGCGGTCCCACTAGTTGTATTCCCAGCATGAGAGCTAGGGTTACCACTAGCATTAGGTCCTGCACCAAACATGGTGAAGGTGATAGGGGGGAACCAAAGGCAGAACGAGAAGGAGAACCCAAAGGACCAGAATAAGATTCGGTGTGTGGACTCGATGGAGGACTAACTCAAATCCTATGTGGAGGAGTAAGTCTTCCTACCGGAAACTGAGGATGAAGGCCAAGAAGTCTCTGCGATGAACGCCTTGCTGGCACAATGATGATGACACAAACATGACACAAAGGAAAAAGAGACCGAAAAGGGCAGGGAGGTGCAAGATCAACCGATTATAATGTCGAAACAAGGGCAGAGAGGTGCAAGATCAATTGATTTCAATGTTTTAGAGTCTTTTCTTGGCAGTGTTAACCAAGCCCTTTTTTTCTTAGGATGTGTGTGTGAAGTGTGTAAATTTTAATTTTTAAACCCAGAAGTTTGTAGAGAAAAATAAAAAGTGTGTTGTATAGCTGCAAATAAACCTACAAATGACAGTATATAAGCCCACAAAAATAGAAAATAAACAGCTAATGATGCAATAATCTAAACCCAAGGAGGTGGGCCTCTCAACAAATAGTCTATAGGCGAGTAAAAAACTAATAAAAACACACTAAAACAACCAATAGATCTAAGTTCAAGAGGGATAGGGATCTAAAGGACAAAATCTGCTAGAAAGTGGTGCAGAAACAACAACAGATCAAAGGAAAAATTGCTATAAGAGGAGGTGGCGAAAAATTATTTCCAGGAGGGAAGCAGAGTGAACCCTAGAGGAAAACTCAAACAAAGCTAAATGAGGGTATTTTGATGGATAAAAAGCCGATCTGAAGTAGATTTGAAGGTGAGGTATCCGATCTGAAAAATGGTTGAAGACTCTGAAATTTCAGAGAACCTGCAACAGCAAAAAAAATCTTCCACAAAATGTGGAGGGTACTCAAGCCCTAGGGGGCTAGGTTCCCACTTATTTGAGCAAAATAGAACAAGTACAGGTCCAAAACGGGCAGAGACAGAGGTCAGAAAACCCTGAACAAAGGCTCAGACAAACCCAGAAAAATTTTAGAAAAATCGCTGCAAAAAATCCAGTCGCAGTTTTTGACCTGTTTTCAGTAGAGGTCGTAGTTTTTGGGCTGATTCCTACTTCCTGAAACTCCAGATCACATTTTTTCGGCCAAAAAGTGTGACCTACACTTCCAACACTCTCGGCGGAAAATTTTAGAAAAAAATTCCATGTCAACTGCGGCTGATGTCTGTCACCTGTGCAATAGGTCCGAAAACATACGAAAATTAGAATTTTTATCTTTTTAGGGTTTTATAGGTTAAAAAAAACATCAAGAAAAGAAAAAACAAGGGGCTGAAGAGAAATCCTAGGGTTTGAAGCAGCTGGATATGCAAGGATCAGAAAACGACAGCGGTCGTAATCGTAAACCCATGTGGAGTCACCAGTTATTAGTATGAATCTGTGCGAGAAAATATCCCTTTAGCTATGCATAAAAAAACCCTAACAGAAAATATGGTTGTTAATATCTTCAGATCTGCAGTTTGGTGATCAAGGTAAATGCTGCAAAAATCTATATCTATGCATTAGAAGACATTAAACAGTAGAAAACACAAGATTTACTCCATGCATCCAATAGACAAGACAAAAATATGTTGAATGAATTTTGTATTAGGGGCACCTCGGAGGAAAACACAAGAGGGAGTTCCCAATTCTCCTTAATGAGATGGGTTCTTGTAATTCCTCAGCACTTCAAATCTAAAATTCCTCTCTCTTGATGGTGTAGAAAACCCAGAAAAAAATGGTGGCAAAATATGACTATGATGGTGGATCAATAGTCAGACCAAAAGTATAGATCCAGAGTGATCTTTAGGAAACAAAAGGTGATAAATGAATGGAAAAACCCTTCTATTTATAACAAAATATTGAGTTATTCTAGATGTTGGTGCATAATTAAAATATTATTAACCAAATCAAGATCCAACTTTTATGGAATATTTTATTATATTTGTTGGAGGGAAAAGGAATTTGATTTGGGTTAAATCCCTTTATTTGTAAACAATAAATAAATAAATGATTTATTTATCATTTTAAGCGTGTGGTTGAGTAATAATCAAATAAATAATGATTTATTTAATTATTTATGGGTGATTTACTCATATTTAACAAAGAATATTATTTAAATACGGTTTAAATAACTACTCTTTAGGAAATAACAAGATAAATAATGATTTATCTAATTAATTTCCTTGTTTTGGGTTAAATATAACCAGGAATATTAATCAAACTGCTATTTAATTAATTATTCCTTGAGGAAAATCAAACAAATATAGATTTATTTAACATTTCCTCATGGGGTTTCTTGTTTAGACCATAAACAACTTAATAAAGGTGGTTTAATAAGTTATTTTTATAGTGAAAGCAATTTTACTTAGGGTAAAATTGGTCTTACATGGTGTACTTGGATCCATCTAATGAAAATAGGTTAGATGACCAAAAAACGGTGTAACACTATGTTGTAGCAAGAAGATTGTAGACATGCATCTTATGGTGAGCATGAGAGTTAGGACAGATATCAAGACAAGAATACTGATGTTAGTATTCAAGAGAAAGCTGGAACCTCTACAAGTTCATCTCCTCAAGAAGGAAAAAAAGATGGACATGCAAAGCAGCATTTGAGGTATAATTGTTCCCATAGAAGTTGATTATGTTTCTGATAAGCATGGAAAATCTGCATGCTTGAAAGGAAGAAAGAGTTGTTGTGCATATTGTGGTCTATGTAACCATGCTGTTTAAAAATGTTGGGAGAGGATGAAGGCATACAAGAAGCATTTGAGGCAATGGAAACTTGCAAAGAAGGTGCATAAGACTTGCACACATTTCCAGAAGAAGGGACATGTTGTTGCCCAATGTTGGACATTGCATCCAACTAATCATCCCAAGCACATGAGGCAAGAGGATAGAAATACTAGCGAAACTGGAACCAAATATTCCATCATTGATGTAAGAATGGATGTTTCGCATGAAGAAGATTTTCAACAGCAAAAGTTGTCTCGGAAGTGGCTTGGTAAGTAGTGGTTTGACTTCTTGACATAGTAAGACATACATTCATTTGTACATATGAAAACTTCAGTTATGTATGCATGTTTTCTATTGTAATATCACATTTTTTTGAGCCACCTTGGATCGATGATCATGGAAGTGATGTTCAGCTAGCTTCTAAAAATTTCTTGCCAGAAATATCTGAGTGAATGCAAGGAAGACAATTCTTGACAGGAGGACAAGAGCATTCAAGAAGTAAAGTGTTCACCACCTTCAAGTTGTGGTTCAAAGGTACTAAGCTATGCAAGAAAAGTGTATGGAGGCTGAAAAGAAGAGGGTGTTGTACTCTAATATACTATACAAATCAGTATATCAGTCTTTTTGGGTCCAAAGGACTCCCAATGGGGAGGTGTGATCAAATTTAGATCATGGACCTAAGTGATAGCTCAAAATTCAAAGTGTTTAGAAGTATGTCGAACCTGAGCAATCAAATAGACCACGTATTCCTGATTCTGGCACCGTGATTTTTTTGAAAAACCACCACCGTATGAAGAAGTTATCACGATTTGAAAAGTCCAGTAAACTGCAATTTCTATCTTTTGACCAAGTTTGACTGGGTTTTTGGAAATTCAAAAAGAGAATATTCCAAGAAATATTCCTAGAATATTCCATTTGGACCAATCAAATCATTCCAAGTGGCACGTTGTGGTTCTTTGGATGAGAAACACGTGTTTTTTAAGGGCCAATGGGGAGGCCGCCATGTGGTAGGCTCGGAGGCCGCCACGTGGCCCAGTTTCATGCCGCAAAATTTTGTTGGGGGTCCCTAAGGCTTGACCACACGACTTGCTGCCAAACACGCCTGCGCCTTATCATATGTGCTATGGTATTTCTTAACTATAAAGGTGAGCCGATTTATTATATAGTTGGTTGATATCCGATTTTGGGGGTCGAAGGGGCCCAGCCACCCCCCCCACCACACCCATGTGTCCTTGACCCCGAAACCTGGTGCCAAACAAAACCCACAACTGTCGGCCTGTAGAATTGGTCACATGATTAAATTAATCCACCACAACAACAAATGTTAACAGACGGCTTAGAAACTATAACATTCGTCGATCAACGTGTTTACATGCAACAGTTGCATTATTAATCTCCACATGGTTTATGAAACCATGACTGTGACCGCGGTGTATGGGGCCATGTGGCTACCCCGACGGTCAATATTTATTAATAACAGTAAAATTCAGGTGAGTTATTGCAAGCTCCACCAAACTTTGCAGATTTTCCATTTTTAAGTGGAGTTAAGTTCAATTCCTCCACTTTTAGTGGATATTTTTATGGGTCACTGGAAAAATGGAGTTTAGGCTCTATCTTGAACTAGATTCGTCCATTCTGAGAGTGCCAATAGTAAATTTTGACAATCTCAGACATTCCAGACTCATTGGTGAGGGTTTTAGAGCCATCAGAGGACTTTTGAGCAGGTTTTTTCTTCAGAGAAGTTCAAGGGGCCACTAGGGGCCAACAATAGTTTGAGGCCTATCCAATGCATCTTGAGGCCTTTATTAGTAATCAAATAGTCAATTTTGGATGTTTAAGATGTTATGGAACTAATGGTGTGGTTTCCAAATCCTGTAGTAGAATTTTTAAGGTTTAAATTCTTCAGAGAAGTTCCAGGAACCATTAGGGCCAACAAGTGCCAACAATAGTTTGAGGCCTAGCCAAGGCAGCTAGAGGCTTTATTCAGCAAAACGATAGTAATTTATGACTTTAATGAGAATTATAAATCCATTTATTGATTTTTTATAATCTTTTGAGGACTTCTAGAGCTCGAGAATCCACAGAGAATTTTTCTTTGACCCTAGAGCCAGGGCTTGCCACCAAGTGTTGGAGGCGAAATTAGAGCAGCCAGAGGCCAATATCAATGAACCAATAGTCTATTCTAACTATTTTTGAAATTTTGAATACATTTAAGGGATTTTTAGATTCATTTGAATACTTCTAAAGGTAAAAGAGCCATAGGGAAGTTTTGGGCAGCCCGGGGTCAACACTAGATGGAGGTCTAGATTTGGGAGCCAATGCTCTTTTAGATCCAATGATCAGTCCATTTTGGAGGTCTAATATGTGTTGGAGATAGTAGGTAATGTTTCAGGGAAAAAGCAAGAATTTTTAGGGAGCTATTTCCATATAGAAGATTAGCGTAGCTCAAGAGCACTGAAAGAAGGAAAAAAGTCAAAGGAAGCCTAGATTTGTTTTTAGAGTGATGACAACAATGAAATCGGTATGATGGTTTTCTAAATCCATTGGTTTATTTTATTTAACAATTAGAGTTGATTTTGTAACCTGTAAAATAAATTTTCCAAAATCCCAAAGAGCCAAGTCAAGATGATAAGAGCTCAAGGAGACGTAGCCCACAATATTCGGGTGAACTCCTAGATTAAATTTGTTGTTATGTGTTGATGTTTTTTTGATTCATTATATGGATGTTACACATGTTTAATATTAGCAAAAATAAATGGTTTTAAATCACTTAAACTGTTAAAAGACATACACCTGTTTCAAGTAAAAATTTCCGCAAAAGTTAAGTACAAGCTAGATCTTTTATTTGTTTAACTGAGTGGGAGGTTCCTGAACAGCATAAAAAGTTATCCAACCCATTTTTAGATCTAATTTTCCAGGAATATTACAAGAATATTCCTTGGAATATTCTCTTTTTGAATTTTCAGAAGCCTAGTCAAACTTGGTCAAAACCTAGAAATTGTAGTTTACTGGACTTTTCAAATCACGATACCTTCTTCATACGGTGTTGGTTTTTTGAACCATTCACGGCAATAGAATCAGGAAGACGAGATCTATCCAGTAGCTTATGTTAAACACACTTCCAAACACTTTGAATTTTGAGCTATCACTTAGGTCCATGATCCAAATCTGATCACAACTATTGGTTTGCTGAATAAAGCCTCTAGCTGCCCAGGCTAGGCCTCAAAATAATGCTGGCCCATGGTGGCCCCAGTGGCCCCTAGAACTTCTCTAAAGAAAAAACCAGGACAAGTTATCCTTGGCCTGGGAACCTGGCACCAAACAAAAGCTATCACTTAATTTTGAGCTCAAAATTAGGTGCCATCATTCCAGATCATCTCCACCTACCCTATTATTTTGTAACAATTAGATTTTATTCTTCAATATTACACTAATAATACATTTTCAGTTGATAAATCATTTATGTAATTTTTTTTTTTTTAAATTAATATAAATACTTCGTTGTTCAAAGTATTATGGGTTGATTACTGAGTATATTTTTATGCTGAACATTGTAATTTTTGTTGCAGCCTCAATAATACAAGGAATTTTCACATGATTCATGTGGTGTATTCATTAGTGATGTTTTTCTTCTGTAATTTTGTTATTTCATTGTTTTTCCTTTCTTTGTAAATCAAAAAATCTTAATTGTATAACAAAAAATGTGATGAATAGGATATGTTAATTAGAACACCTTCTGCTGGTTGTTTGCAATTTACATGTTTTCCACTGAGGTCAGATTTAAGGATACTTAATTTCTTCTCAATATCTACTGAATTCCACATTTCTCTCATTTCCATAATTCACTTAAAATCTTAAAATATATAGTTAATGAAACCTAGCTTGCCCTATGATAACTCTTTAAAATATTGATGGAGAACCAGTTAAATATTTGACTCCATAGCCCAATGGGAATATAGTCATTTGATCAACCAAACAATCAAAATCAAAAAAAAAATCAAGTATAGTCATAACTACCCTAAAATTCATTAAAAACAAAGTTGAATTTTATAGAGAGATCCCTCTCTGAAGCTAGAAAGGCTAAATCCCAGCTTCCAAAGTGGTTTTGATTTTTTCCTCTATGTTTATTCTCACAATATCATCGATTACAGAATGATAACATAGTGTCGACCATAATAGGTAATATTGAAAATATTGACATTTTATTTGAATTCATAACCCTCGTTTAAAAAGTGTATGATAGGAATATTTCAAGAGATTTTTTCCTTTTCATTTTTGTAAATAATAAGTGTGTGTGTGCCTTAGTTTTCAATTCTAGCTCCCAAAAGAGCTTACACTAGATCTCATCTTGATCCAAAGCCTACAGTTATTATTGATGATCTTGAAAAACTGCAGAGAAGAAAAATCATAGCAGAGAGCCAAGGAAGTAGAAACCTTCCCCATAGATCAAATTCACTCCCAAAAGACTTTGTTACTCTACAATACATTGAATTTGACTTACCTTTTGAACATATTTTATTTATAACTAAGTCAACCAACTGAGTAGATCAAATAGTGGTATACCAAGCTACTTTAAGACGTCATTATTTTGAAGTACAACATGCCCATCTTGATATTGACCTTAAAATTATTCAATATTTTGATAAATTGCAAGGTTTAGTTTCAGGTCTTGAACTTTTGTTCATGAGGCTTATGTCCAGCAGTCAATTGAACTCTCCGCCTTCACTTCTTTTGTAGAATCATCCACTTCATCATAATCTGTGCATCCTAGATCAAATAGTCCTACCCCTTATATAGTTTCCACTACCACTCCAGTATTTTCTCATCAAGCTACTCAAACTCTATCCTCTCCCCAATCTTCATCCACAATCCAAAACTTATCCTAAGAAAAACTCAGCCTTCATTTCAGCCTCCACCTCTTATTCAACCTCCACCTTTCATCCAACAACCACATTTGATCAATCCCCATATTTTTCATCCTCATATCCCTATAATGGTAGTGAAATATGCTCCCCTTGTTCTTCAAGATCCTTTCGAAAACATGCCACAAGACTGTCAGAAAATGATTCCACAATTTGATGGAACTAGACCTCTCGCTGCCCAACAGCATGTAGATAGGATGAATGATAGTTTTGACCTTCAGGAATTAGATGAAGAAAATGTAAAAATGAGGTTGTTTGCACAGAGTCTCACTGGAGAGGTTAGGAAATGGTTTAAATATTTTCCTATTGCTAGCATAAATGATCTCCCTATATTCCATCAAACATTCCTTAATATGTGGGAAATTAAAAAGAACCCTATTTAGATTTTGTCTGAGTATGAAAGCATTAGGAGGGCATCAAGGGAAAGTGTTCAGGCTTATTGCACTAGATTTAATAGTGTATACAATTCTTGCTAACATTAAACCACCACAAGTTTTGGCCTTAATCGAATTCCCAAATGGCTTTGAGGTAGACATGTCTTACCAGCTTAGAGAGAGAAATTCATTAAAATAAGAAGAAATGCAAAGGGATGTAGTGAGTGTAGAAGCAAATATGTTAGCAAATAGGGCTAGAATTAGGACTGAAAGGAGAGTGACCATGAAAGAAGAATCCTCGAATTCTTCTGCTGATGCCAAAATTGATTCATTAGTCAGAAAAATGGAAATAATGATGGAAATGATTAATCTAAATGAAAGGGTTGCTCCTAGAGAAAATCAGCATGCACCTCAAAATTGTAATCAAAATCTTAGAAGAAATCCTCCCCAAATAAAATAGAGGGAAAAAAGAGGCTCTAATCAACAAATTAGACCTCCATTTCAAGAGAACTATGGTGATGATGATGCGTAAATTGTAGAAGAGGTAGAAGATACCCAAATCAGTTTGATGGGTATTAACGATGATGAAATATTTTTTCTTACTCAAGAAGAACAAGAGCTTTTTAAACTTCCCCAAACTGAGCTTTACTCAGAAGAATCAGATGATTACAAACAGGGATTTGAAAATGATATTATGGAAGTCCATAGGAATTATATTCTTAGGAGTAAGAAAACCTGAGATGCTCCTAACAAAAAGAATTCTGAAAATCCTATTAAGAAAACTTCTGATATTGTTATGAAGAAAACCCCAGAGAATTCTTCCAAGAAAAATGCTGATAGTTCTAGAAAAAAGACAGTAGAAATTCCTGCCAAAAAGATAATTGAGACTAATTCCAAAAGTAATCAAACTGATATCCCAACCACCAGCCACCAAAAAGATTCTATATCAAAATAAATTGCTGATAAATCTAATTTTCTGAACTTGAATAAGGTTCAAACATCATTCAACATTGTAAATGAATTAACAAAACTAAAAATTCTTATTCCTCTAACCGAATTAATGAACAAAAATATCTATAGGTCTCAGGTTATGAAGGCACTAAATATAGGGGAAAGAAATGACACTGTCATTTTGAATGATGATTAGCCTGAACTCTTATTTGGTCTAGAAGTTGATGGTAAACCATAGGAAGGAGGAGTTCCTCCATTCTATGTTAGCCTCGACGTTCATGATAAGGTTCTACATAATGTTATGTTAGATTCAAGTGCTTCGCACAATTTCATGCCTAAAGCTGTTATGGAGAAGCTTGGTCTTAACAATAATAGGACATATAAAGACTTATACTCATTTCATTCCAACAATGTAAGATGTCTAGGTCTCATTAAAGATATATGTGTTAGTTTAGTTCAAATCCCAACTAAGAGTCTAGTAATGGATATAGTGGTTACAGATAAACCCCATAAGTATGGCATGTTGTTGTGACACTCAAGGGAAGAAAAATTACAAAGGGACCTACAAATGGACATGACTTATGCTACCATACCAGTGTTTGGTCAGCAGAGGAGACTATATAGGGAAAATTTAATGAAATTCATGGTGAGTAGTCAGGATAAACCACATAAATATCCCCTTTAATCTGTCCACTCAGATTTAAACTCTTTCATTCTTTATAATGATGGAGATATCAATACTCAAGTTACCAATGCAAAAAATGATATTTGTGAAACACATGAAAATCAAACACAAATATTGGAACAAAACACTAAACTTGAACCTATTTGGAGCATGATTTTTGATGGATCTTGTAGTAGAGAGGGTTCTGGAGCAGGAGTGTGGGTCTCAAACATAGGAAACAACCATGATGACTATCATTCATATAAGCTAAATTTTCAATGTACCAATGATATAACCGAGTATGATGCACTTATGTTAGGATTGCAATTATTAAAAAGATTAGGCGCGAAAAGAATTTCCATTCATGGAGATTCTGAGTTAATTATAAAGAAAATTAAAGGAGAATACTCTACAAATAATCCTAGATTGAGAGCATAGAGAAATGATGTGCTTGATTTTCTAGAAACTTTTGTAGAATATGATCTTGCAGTCATTCCTAGAAATCAGAATATCCTTACAAATGGTGTGGCTTTTTCAGCCAACAGATCTAAAATTCCTCACCCCAATAAACAATATACAGTGGAAGTGAAACATCGACCAGATGTACCAAATAATATGAGGTATTGGCAAGTGTTTGGAAATGACAAGAAAATTGAAAAAATTCTGCGATCGAAGGATTCATATGAATAAAATAGCATAGATTTAGAGTGTGAAGTAGAAAATCAAATAGTTATACATTCTAATGTAGGAAAAATTGTCAGATGATTCAGATGTAAATATTCATGTAGATAAATTTGTAAATAAATTTCAAATTCTTGAAATAGCTCTAGAAAAAGAAGAGTTTGAAATACTTCGGTTAAAGGATAACGTGTTACCTAGAGGTTTGGTTCCACTAGAACTATTATTTGATTTCAATGATGTAGCTAAAAAGCCAAAGATAGTGTGCAAAGGGGAAAATGTAGAAGAATGTAATATAGGCAATCAAAAGGATCCTAAAATGATAAAACTGTCAAAATCATTGCCTGTTGCTAAAAAACAAAAATACGTAGCTTTATTCAAAAGATTTATTGATGTCTTTTCCTCGAGCTATGAAGAACTCAAAGCATATGACAATAGTATTATACAACATAAAATCCCAATCAAGGAAGAAAAAAAACCATTTAAACATAAACTTTGTATAATAAATCCAGTTCTAATGCCCGTGATTGAGAAAGAAATTAAAAAGATGTATGATGCTAAAATCATATTTCCTCTTAGATAATATAAATGGGTGTCTAACATAGTGACTACTAGGAAGAAAAAAAGAGAAAAGAGATTACACTTTGATTTCAGAAATCTTAAGAAGGTCTCCCTGAAAGACAACTACCCTTTGCCAAAAATGGATCATATATTACAAAAGGTAGTAGGATCAGGTTATAACCAAGTCTTAGTACATCCCGATGATCAGGATAAAACAACTTTCAATACTCCATGGCGAACCTTCATGTATGTGAAGATGACCTTTGGATTAATGAATGTTGGAGCCACATTTCAAAGAGCAATGGATATTTCCTTTGCTGATGAAATTGGAAGATTTATTGTGATCTATCTAGATGATATTATTGTCTATTCAAAAAATGATGATGAAAATTTGTTACATCTCAGAAGAGTGTTTGAAAAATGTAGAAGGTTTTTTGTTTCATTAAATCCTAAGAAAACATTTTTTGGCCTTAAAGAAGGAAAGCTTCTAGGTAATATCATTTCTAAAGATGGTATTATGATTTATCCTAGTATAATTGAAGTTATATTAAAAATCCATCATCCTAGAAAAATTAAGGAGATTCAATAATTTATTGACAAGCTTAATTTCATAAGAAGGTTCATTCCTAACCTTGCATAACTTGTCAGAAATATAACAAATATGCTGAAAAAAGATTCAAAACTTAGATGGAGCATTGAGGCTAGACAATCCTTTGATCTAGTTAAATAAGCATTGACAAAAGTAGCAGTTTTGATCAGTCCAGATTTTAATAAAGATTGCATAATCCTTTATTTTTCCTCTGAACATATTGTTGCAGTTGTTTTATTGCAGAAAAATAATGAAGGATTTGAACAACCCATTGCATTTTTAAGTAAGGCTTTAAGAGATGCATCTTTGAAGTATAACAACACGATCGACATAATGTGTGGATAATGGATCCATATGAAAGGCATAAGAAGACAATGAATGAGATTATGGGAGGGATGAAATCTCCCTAAATGTATTACCGAAAAAAATACATGCATCTCGATGGAAAATTTTATGGGGGAAACCGGATAGTTACTCAAGGAAACATAGGAAATGATCGGGCCATACATCATCAAGGAACCCTGGCGAGATCAACGGTTGAGTCTTGTCCACCTATGACTAAAATTGACAACCCTCCGCTATGTAAAGGACAAGGGTAACATGTAAGAAAAACAAAAGAAATTTGGAAGTTTAATTAACTTAGCCAATTGTGCATATGAATTCTATATGGTAAAAAAAAATTATAGACGTGTGTTACAATTTCTTTCATTGTTCATTTCAGCTCTACATTATATATAATGGTTGTTAATATGGTTGTGTTAGATCAGTATTTTCATCCAAGTACTTATTATGAACCATAATTAGTGGTTCCAAACAAGTTGACAACAAAAATTAACCTAATAGTTCAAAACAAGCAAACAATAAAAATTAGATATGATTTACAGGAAATATTCTCTCTAATTTTAATTATTTTTAGTTATTAATTTTTTTATTATTTTTCTAATAATGAATTTATTTTTGTTTTTTATTATTATTATTTTTTAAAATTCAATGGTTTTTTTTTATTGTCTTGACGTATTTTCCTTTTTATTCCTTGTTGGATCAGATTTTCGATCAGATTTTCTTCCTCCTGAAAGTCAATAATTAATATTATTATATGATAAATCCAAAATCCTGATAATTGAATATACTTTGACATTTTTACTATAAAACCTTATAGTCTTCTTTTCTATTTTATCTTCGATTTATGTTTTATGCATTTCGACTATAATTTTTTTTTTTAATTCAAGAAATAGTAATGGTGTTTCCACCAAATTTTTAATTTATAATTTATTTTTAACTATCAAAAATAGATTTTGAGGGACTAAATTAGAGTCACTTCCTTAGAAGTCATCTGTAACATACACCAACAACTTCACATGGAAATTCCAGGAGTTAATTTTTTTTTATAAAAGTTACCCACGGGTAACTAAACAAATCACTATTAAATATTCCTTACTCATCATTACATAGAATGTTCACCAGTTCATAGTGTAACCTTAGAATAAGAATAGTAAGTTTCTTAACCATTAACAACCTCCATTGCAGTACATTAACATAATACTGTATGATGTAACCTTCCACTCATTTCATTATTCATGTAGTCATCACATACTTGACATTATGAACATCACAACAAGAAAGGAATCAACATCATCAACTTGAAACAATAATCAATCACATCATTGAACACCAATATACCCTAGAAAACCCATAGGGTGAAAACCAACAAATGTTTAATTTTATTATTAAACGCTCGTGAGGGTGATAATCCCTCACTCAATGGCTTATAAGGGAGACCATCCCTTAACCATCGTTTATAAATCTTACAAGGAAACATACAAATATCTATCTTAAAGCCATTACAATAAAAATGATAGCATTTACCCACTAATATTCATATCCTGATGGCATGGATGTACCTAAAATGGACCATCGTACATTGGACCATCCTGCAACTCGCACTCATCTACATGAACCATTAATCATTTACCTGTGAACAGGGTAATCATAATATTTCCTTTGTACATGTCACCATCATTCCCTACTAATGATGCCTTCAACATACATTGATGTCAAGATTCATAAAGTATTAATCAACCATTTCATATATCTATACTAGAGAGGCTTTTCCATCTACTCTTGTATGTTCATGACATGAAAGTAAAATACTTTGACATTCTCCCTTTAACAACACATACTTCATATGTGATAGTTATAAGTAATCACATTAACTAATGTTTCCCTCCCATGAGCACACATTCCTACAAGGTAATAACTACATTTCCCAACATTTTTTAAAAGAAATAATATAACAGTTATGATATTCATGCATGTGATTTACATAAATTTAATCAAAATAAATAACCCTTCAGCTAATACTTTTTGGTGCATGGAAGGAAAGCTAACATAACAAATGTTTCTCCCATGCATGCAAATGCATATAGATTCCAAAAGAGTCTTCCCAAAAGAATGCTTACAAAACGGAGCACATAGCTTCCATCACGAGTCTTCCCAAAGGAATGCTTAACACAAGAGAACATGCAAACACATATTTCCTTTTCCAGGAAATATAACATAATAGGCATGCAAAGACATGGTTTCTTTTCCATAAAAATAATGGAATAAGGCATAATAATACATGTCTTATTCTCCAAATATTATACCCACATTACCCATATATATATATATTTCAAGGAAACCAAAACATTACTTTAGTTTTTGTATATGTAATTCATCTTGTTTGACAAAGAATATTTTCCAATGTAGGATAACAAAACATGTTATCATTTCCCACATAAAAATCTATATTCTTCAAATGAAATCTAATACAAACATTGCATGAATATGCAAGATCTTATTTCAAAAGAAGCTATCAGATACTAACATAATAGTTCTGTTAGCATAAAGGTACTCACATATTTTCCTAAAGATTAAGATAGCTCCTTATTTCTTATACCCATGCAAAGAACATACCTTTATAACACAATGGCTATTCTTGGTGCATGCAAGACAGATGACTCTCCCTTTTTGAGCATGCAAGAGAGATAGTTTTTCCTTTAATGTAGGCAACACATATGCTCTTCTTAGAATACTATCATTGTGAAATACTATTTTAAGTCAAAAGATTAACATAATACCAATCTTTTCCAGATATTATTATTTTTAAGAAAATTAACATAGTAACTTTCCTTATGTCTTTTACCATGGTATATCACTAAGAACAATATCTTTCTAAAGATTATCATAAAGATCTTTTCAAGAACTAACATAGACTATTTCTTTTACCATGGTAATTCACTAAGATCAATATCTTTATAAGAGATTAGCATAATACCTTTCTAATAGATTAGGGTAATACCAATATTTTCCAGAGATTATTCTTTTGAAGAAACTTTAGCTAAATAACCACATACTCTCTTTCAAGAAAATTCACATCGTTATTTATCTTTTACATAAAAATTCCTATGCATGCCTACATATCATGGCACAAGGACTATTGGTATGAAAATACACAACCTTACATATTAAGTAAAACCATGTTTTACTCTATATTTATCTCTTTTAGTTGGAAGATTCACATGCAAGAATTATTTTAAAATATGCATATTTCTCTCCAAGAAAAATCAAATGCGTATTAGTTAAATTTTCAAGTATGCATGCACATTTTTCTTTTTCAAGAAACCAAATTCCTATCTCCTTTCAAGGAGACTTCAACACAACAATGGATTTTTTTGCGTACATGGAAAAAACATATCCTTTTTAGAGAAAATATAACTTAACTGTTATTTATTTTGTAGGAATTATATTTTCCATAAATGCAATAACTATTGTTTTCAAGAAAAGAAAGAT
This sequence comes from Pinus albicaulis, assembly GCA_034641835.2. NCBI lineage: Eukaryota > Viridiplantae > Streptophyta > Pinopsida > Pinales > Pinaceae > Pinus > Pinus albicaulis. Next base: position 991,340,811 of record CM076582.1, read on the forward strand.
AATAATACTTATCTCTTGAATCTCATTCTTCAACCTGGATAATGCATTACTTTCCTTCATGGACGCACATTTCAGGTTTATAATTAACATTATTGCAACTATTAAAATCCATAAAACAGAGTTACTTATCTTTTTAACATTTGACTCCATCGTCGACAAAAGCTGTCACTGACGTTGTGAGTTTAGCTTTAAGACCTTGAAACTTCACTGCTTCCAATCATTCATAGCAGTCTTTCCTTTATGCATACTCTCACAGAGCCAAGTGTAATGATATTCCCCTTTGAAATAACTTTGAAGTGGAATCCTGAAGCAGGTGAGGGAAGAAATATGTCTCTGGCTGCAGCTTCTTGGACTAAAAGAAGTAGCCTGTTCGTCGTCCATTTCTTTTTAATAAAAATCACTCAAGTCTAGTCATTTTACCTCTTAATTTTCATTTTTTCAAAACCCTCTCCAGATATTTCTTAATTAATGAATATCAAAGACTGTTATCAAGAATTCAGTTTCAACTATTTCTTGATTAAATAGTTAAAGTAAGGTTTATTTACCATGTAATTAGGACTGTTACATACTCCCCCCTTGAAGAGAACACTGTCCTCGGTGTACTTCTCTCACCGAAACTTAAACTTATACTCATAATATAATAATATAAACAACCCAAAGGGGGTCCTTCCCCTTTGCAATGAAACACTTCCTTTTCCTTAAATGCCATTAAGTGAAACAGTAATGTTTTTATCCATAGTCATAAACATGTATAACTCAAAGAATATTCCATTTCCATTTCTAACTTCTTATCCCTTATTCAATTCATAAATATATATAAAATTATATATACCAACTTGTTGGTGTCCCGTGTTTTGATAGTTTGGCAAATCAAAAGACAAGGCAACATCAGAACCAATCTTTAGAGTTCCAGGATCTAGTCCTCCTGTTCTCAAAGAGGGATCTCTCAAATGTTTGTTTGCAAAGATTTATCTTGTGTGCTTAACATATGGATTTTAGACTAGTTATTAAGTGCAGGAGTTTGTTTGTTTGTTTGGTTGGTTGGGTTGACATAGCAGAAAATGAAAGATCTAGGAAAGATATATAGAATGGAGAAACATCTGGTTCATTGGGAAATGGAGTCAAAAAGAGTTCACAACATACTCATCAATGGATATGGGATATCAGAGGGAAAATCTAACTTGGCCACAGGATCCTTTGGTTTTGGAATGAGATGGATATCAATTATTTGGAAAGAGAAGTTTAATTCTCAACGAAGGGAACTTGAAAACATAACTTGAAAAATAAAGAAATATTTGATAGACAGGGCTAACCATAAATTCTACAAAAATTCTTTAAGCAAATAATGACTTCAAGACAACTTTCAAAATGAAATCTAAGATTCAGGGAACACCCTATTTCCTCAAAGATTTTATTTCAAATGACTTAGAAAAAATAAAAGATTCACTGATAATTGTAGTCACAGAAGAGGGAACACCTAATACATCTATGATTACAACTATAAAAGACCTTCAAAACAACTTTTCAAGCAATGAAAAAGGGCAAGATCGAAACATACCTCTTTGACTAACTGAAAATAATGGTACTTCAAAGGGAGACTCCAATAAGAGCTTTCATGTGATAGCAGACAAGCAGGGAGAACCATAAATCATGCTGAAATCAACTATTTGAGCTATTATATAAATAAACAAGCATGAAGACTAAAGAGAGAGATTAAAGACTCTAAAATACTTCAGCAGAAGAAAACATAAAAAAGTGAAGGATGAACAGGTCTAAGGTGCTTCCAAGAGTCATTTCTTAGCCTAAAACTTTTAACCTAATGTAGTAAGAAGTTATGGAACATAATGAAAACAAGGGGAAAAACATTAAACAGTTCAAAATACTTCACCAACAGCCAAGCTCATGGATCCAATGATAGAGCCTTCTCAGTCACAAGCATGCAACAACATCATCAGGGCTTCCAAGACTTCAATTTCTTCTTCAACTTCAACAGACTATGTGTTATTTCAGAGAGTTTCAATATTACAACTAGTGATCAACCAACAACCAACAACTTCTCATCTTCTACAGAAGTATTTATAGAAGAATGAGAAGGTGAGATCTGAAAAAAGATCTCCAAGGTCAATTAATACAGACTTAGCGGCTTCTCGGCCTTTGAGGGGCTCGATGAAGAAGTTTACAGGTGTTCGTCTGTATTAATGTTTTTAAAATTAAGATTAAAGCTCGGTGGGAGCTTTGTTGACTTCTAAGGCTCTGTGTCATGAATGAAATAACTCTGCTGATATTTTATATTAAATTCCTTTGGCATAATTAATTCTTCGGCTGCATTGAGGCAAATATCTGATTGATCAATAACTTTAGCCTTTGTTTGAATGCTTTGAGGCACAGGTGGCTTTGTGGTAGCTGGGAGGAGTCAATTTGCCTCGTATGTGGTAGTGGAGGCCCTTCTGTCTGATAGATCATTATGATTTCCTTTAACTCTGATTTAATTTGGAGGATAAAGCTTTTGATAATCAATCTTAGCCGTAATCCCCAAATTTGTCTTCAATATTCTTGTTATTCTGCATTTTGTTTTCAACACTGATACTCTTTTAATGGTGATTTAATAACACAGTGTCTTGTTGATGTGCAGGGCCACACAGGGCTGATATGGCATCAATGACCATGAAGCGGTGATGAAACGTGTTTCCAGACCCTTTATAGCTCTTTCCTTTGATAAAAAAAATTCCAGAGGATTGTCACCCTTGAATTTCATTTTCCTTTGTTTATAATGGAAACACATTTGAAACCTACAAAATACAAACAATTTTTAAGAAATCCTGTGTTTTTTGGAAAAACTGCTTTGGAAGGCGGGGGAGGAGCGTAGCTGTTGGATGAAAGCATCCAACGGTGGAGATCTGCGTAGAAGAGGAAAAAAAGAGAGTGGGGAGAAGAAAAAGGCGGAGTGATTTTGGACCGTCCGATCTGGACACGTGGACAGTCCAAATCTAATCGGAGGATTGCAATCGGGGGATCGCAATCGGGGGTGGCAGGCAAGTGCACCGATTAAGAAATGCGATGCAATTAAGCGCTGGCCATTGATCTGAGGATCAGATCAACGATGGAAAATGAATCGGAGGGATGACCGATCGGGAGGAACAATCAAACACACCGATGAAAAGTTACGATGCGATGTAGCGCGGACCGTTGATTTGAAGATTTGATCAACGGTGGAGAATGAATCGGGGGATGGCCGATTGGTGGGAGAAAATAAGTGTATGCGATGGAAAACCCCAATGCGATCGGGCGCTGACCGTTGATATGCTTACGATCAATGGTGGAGATTAGTTTTTAGAACGAACCGACGAAAAACCCTAATACTTTATGAAAAACCCAAATTTTTAATAAACAAAGGTTTTGATGGATCGGAGCGGCATATTTATATATGAAGTGGCTCGCGCTGATTGCAGGGCCGTTAGATGTATGGAATACAATGGGCCCGGGGCTTTATATAATAAGGGCCAATCGCAATCGAAACTTCGGGCTCGGCCTTTCAATCAACCCATTTGGATTTCTCTCATGCGATTGTGCATTGGGTCTTTTTAATCTAACCATTTTCATTTAATCACGTGACTTTGGTTTTTTAGTTCAAAACTTTGGATAAATGGGTTTTATGACTTTACAAAAGAAAAAGGTGATCGGGAATTGATTTTTACAAGGTTTTGAGCACCAAATGCGGGCCCATGGGTTATATGAGAAGATAATATGATCGGGTTTTATAAGAACGGGGCTTAATCGCATCGGAGTTTTGTAATCGAAAAAATATTTTGCGCACTTGAATGTTTGCGATGCGATTAAGCGCCTTGTGGGCCTAGCGCCTGGTTTTTATGGCAAGGTCACATGTGGGGAAGTGGTTAGGGGGCTTAGTCAAAGGGGGCTAAAGCCTGAAACATAAAACATGGATTTTTTTATGGTTTTTCAATGTTTTCAAAGGGATTCGAGGGTTTTGGTAAGGCTAAAAAGTGAGTTTTAAACCTTACAAAATGGATTTTCATGAATGGAAGAAGGGAACTCGTGAAAAATAGAGGAATTTTATGGAAAGAAAGGGGTAAAAAAGTGAAGGTTAGTTTTGTGGTGGGAGGAGGGAAAAAGGTCTTTGCAGCAATATTTTTGCTTATGGAAACAACAAAATTTCAGAGTATGAAATGGAAACAACAGGGAAGATTTAAGACTAATGACTAGATACCTTCATGAGTCTTCAAGCGGTAACACTTTTTTGTAATAAAATATATTCCTTGAAGGCTCCAAAATCATTTAGCCACCTTGTGGTATAAAAAATTTATAGGTGGCTAACACAACTTACCATTACTTACCAATTCCTGTTGGAAGTAATGATGGATTTTACACAAAATCTCTGAGAATGGTTGAACACCCATCAACACTCCCTGGAAAGAGCCTGTAATGTATGACTAACAAATTCAATCACATTATTCACATAGTTTCAATCAAATTAAATACTTGCAACTATAAAACATTCATGCAATATCAAGAGATGTTTTAATCAGAGTACTTCCACAAGTAATGAGAGAGAACCAACCCTCTAATCAATGTATCACGTTAACACTGTCTTAGCTCCTACTAAATACATCCACATAGTACTTCAAAAAGTACTCAGAGAGCACCTAGCTCTCTAATCATACCAATGGTCAATCAATGCACCATGGGAATATCCTAGCCTCTGCTAAGACATTCAAACAAATTAGTAATAAATAAATGAACTTATACATTCAGTAATTTATTTTCCGAGCACTAAGCTCCTTTCCTCTTAATATCTACATAAGATTTTTACACAATCATATAAGAAATCATTTTAATTTAACACATAACTTATTACTTAACTTGTTCCACTATGAGAACCACAATGGTGAATAAAATGCTCCTCCCAACCCATGGGAGTTGGTTTCCACAACCAAATCGTGTATTTTTCACATCCAGATACTAATTTGACAAAAGACCATTCTAGGTCCAGTATGGATTCCTCTTGGCAACATCATGCCTATTCCTCTGACAGCGTCCTGTCTATGAGGAATTTTGGGCCACCTCCAACAGGCTCCAAAGTCAATAGAGTCGCCTCAGGATTTTCCCGTTCACCATCTTGGCCAACTTTTTTCCCTACTAAGATCATATATCTCTAGGGAGAGGAAATCCAGGCAGGTAAGCGCCATCAACCCCTCCGGGAAGGCAACCACCATCAACCTAGGCCTTGTAGCCTTTTAGAATTGTTCACAACTATTTGGCATGTTAAATTTCTCTTTTAGCATTCTTTCCCATAGTAGATTAGATAATGAAATTTATGCACATTATACATAAAGAAAAAAAAATTTGTGTACATCATATATCATACTTGCCCTTAACATGGGTCCAATGATATCTGGATTAATAGGAAACATGAATACCATACGTGTATTTTACATTAATATTTCCCAAATAACAAAATCATGCACATTATAACATGATACTTTAACATTTACTATTGCAATTCGCATGGCAATGTTTGTGATTTTTTATTTTCACAGTTTTTTTGTTGCCATTAAGCTACCCATGCTTACTGTAAGCAACAATGCTAATTGTAAATATGCATTTCTTAAGCATGTATTAGCTTATGCAATCATTTTAATTTCCTACATAAAATTTTGTCATGCATACAATTATATACAAATATTCATTAATGCGTATGTGTCAATAACGATTAGGGTATGAGTGCAAACATTTCCAATTCCCACAATGTTCTGTTACCAACATACTGACACATGAAGTAATTACCATAATCACTTGTTCACAAATTTCAGATAACTTTAGTCAAAATCTATTCGTGCATATAACTTTCATTAGTTAGTCATTCATAACTAATCAATGCTATTAATAATCTTAATGCATCCATGACACGACTCATTCAAAAACTAGTCAATCAACTAGTCATTATAGTCAATTCTCACTACTTGACCCATTAAGTATTTTTAACATCTAAAAGGCTTCATTCCATTTAATTTTAAAACACTCTATTATATTATACGAGGTCTTTCCTCACCTTTTGCATTCACGCATTAGTTTCACACACCATCACTATACACATTCATATTTTTCAAGTAGTGCATGGTAAATTTAGTTATGTTCACTAAATGTATGATTAATATGTCATATAACCACTATTAATAAATGAATCTCACTTTCACTAGTGAGTAATCAGGTTGTTCATAAATACAACAAAGGTTTTATTGTCTTCTCACTTTCTCTAGTGATTACCCAGGTTGTTCATAGGTACAACAAAAGTTTTATTGTCTTTCATGCTCAACAAGATTCCAACGTTATGAAAATAATTTTGCAATAACATTTATTTCCCATTACTCTTTAATGTAGTTATAAACATGAATCACACATCTCATGTCAAGAGTATACTATTGCATATATCATTCAATATGTAGATTGCTAGAATCATATATAAATCAATATGTAGATTTCTAAAATCATACCTTAACTGATGTCCATTAGAAGCATACCCCAAATTATTTTTGCTTAATAAATCCCAAAGGCGCCAGTGCTGAAACCTTTAGCTTTGACACCACTTGTAACATACACCAACAACTTCACATGGAAATTCCAGGAGTTAAAATTTTTTATACAAGTTACCCACGGGTAACTATCCAAATCACTATTAAATATTCCTTACTCATCATTACATATAATGTTCAACAGTTCATAGTGTAACCTCAGAATAAGAATAGTAAGTTGCTTAACCATTAACAACCTCCATTGCAGTACATTAACATAATATTGTATGATGTAACCTTCCACTCATTTCATTATTCATGTAGTCATCACATACTTGAAATTATGAACATCACAACAAGAAAGGAATCAACATCATCAACTTGACACAATAATCAATCACATCATTGAAAACCAATATACCCGAAAATCCATAGGGTGAAAACTAGAAAACGTTTAATTTTATTATTAAACGCTCGTGATGGTGATAATCCCTCACTCAATGGCTTATAAGGGAGACCATACCTTAACCATCGCTTATAAATCTTACAAGGAAACATACAAATATATAGCTTAAAGCCATTACAATAAATATGATAGCATTTACCCACTAATATTCATATCTTGGTGGCATGGATGTACCTACAATGGACCATTGTACATTAGACCATCCTGCAACTTGCACTCATCTACATGAACAATTAATCATTTACCTGCCACCAGGATAAGCATAATATTTCCTTTGTACATGTCACCATCATTCCCTGCTAATGATGCCTTCAACATATATTGATGTCAAGATTCATAAAGTATTAATCAACCATTTCATATATCTATACTAGAGAGGATTCTGCATCTACCCTTGTATATTCATGACATGAAAGTAAAATACCTTGACATTCTCCCTTTAGCAGCGCATACTGCATATGTGCTAGTTATAAGTAATCACATTAACTAATGTTTCCCTCGCATAAGCACACATTCCTACAATAAAATAGCTAAATTTCCCTAGCATTTCTTTAACAGAACTGATATAACATTTACGATATTCGTGCATCTGATTTACATAAATTTAATCAGAATAAATAACCCTTAATCTATTACTTTTTTGTGCATGGAAGGAAAGCTAACATAGCAAATGTTGCTCCCATTCATGCAAATGCATATAGATTCTAAAAGAGTCTTCCCAAAGGAATGCTTACACAATGGAGCACATAGCTTCCATCATGAGTCTTCCCAAAGGAATGCTTAACACAAGAGAACATGCAAACACATATTTCCTTTTCCAGGAAATATAACATAATAGGCATGCAAAGACATGGTTTCTTTTCCATAAAAATAATGGAATAAGGCATAAGAATACATGTCTTATTCTCCAAATATTATACCCACATTACCCATATATATATATATATATATATATATATATATATATATATATTTCAAGGAAACCAATACATTACTTTAGTTTATGTATATTTAATTCATCTTCTTTTACAAAGAATATTTTCCAATGTAGGATAACAAAACATGTTATCATTTCCCACATAAAAATGTATATTCTTTCCAATGAAATATAATACAAGAATTGCATGAATATGCATGATCTTATTTTGAAAGAAACTATCATAAACTAACATAATAGTTCTGTTAGCATTAAGGTCCTCACATATTTTCCTAAGGATTAATATAGCTCCTTATTTCTTTTATCCATGCAAAGAACATACCTTTATAACACAATGGCTATTCTTGGTGCATGCAAGACAAATAACTCTCCCTTTTTGAGCATGCAAGAGAGATAGATTTTCCTTTAATGTAGGCAACACATATGCTCTTCTTAGAATTCTATCATCATGAAATACTATTTTAAGGCAAAAGATTAACATAATACCAATCTTTTCCAGATATTATTCTTTTTAAGAAAATTAACATAGTAACTTTCCTTATGTCTTTTACCATGGTATATCATTAAGAAAAATATCTTTCTAAAAAATTATCATAACAATATTTTCAATAACTAACATATATTATGTATTTTACCATTTTAATTCACTAAGATCAATATCTTTATAAGATATTAGCATAATACCTTTCTAATAGATTAGCATAATACCAATATTTTCCAGAGACTATTCTTTTGAAGAAACTTTAGCTAAATAAACACATATTCTCTTTCAAGAAAATACATGTGGTTATTTATCTTTTACATAAAAATTCCTATGCATACCTACATATCATGGCACAAGGACTATTGGTATGAAAATAAAAAATCTTACATATTAAGTAAAACCATGTTTTTACTCTATATTTATCTCTTTTAGTTGCAAGATTCACATGCAAGAATTATTTTAAAATATGCATATTTCTCTCCAAGAAAAATCAAATGCATATTAGTTAAATTTTCAAGTATGCACACACATATTTCTTTTTCAAGAAACCAAATTCCTATCTCCTTTCAAGGAGACCTCAACACAACAATGGAATTTTTGCGTACATGTAAAATACATATCCTTTTTAAAGAAAAGCTAACTTAACTGTTATTTATTTTGTAGGAATTCTATTTTCCATAAATGCAATAACTATTGTTTTCAAGAAAATAAAGATAACAATACTTATCTCCTAAATCTCATTGTTCAACTTCAATCAGAGATGCATTACTTTCCTTCATGGAAACGCATTTCGGGTTTAGAATTAACATTATTGCAACTATTAAAATCCATAGAACAGAGTTACTTATCTTTTTAAAATTTGACTCCACTGTCGAAAAAAGTTGTCATTAACGTTCTGAGTTTAGCTTTAAGACCTTTAAACTTCACTGCTTCCAATCGTTCACACTAGTCTTTCATTTATGCATACTCTCACAGAGCCAAGTGTAACAATATTCCCCTTTGAAAGAACTTTGAAGTGGAATCCCGAAGCAAGTGATGGAGGGAAGATGTCTCTGGCTGCAACGTTTTGGATTGAAAGAAGCAGCCCATTCATCGTCCAATTATTTTTAATAAAAATCACTCAAGTACAGTCATTTTACCTCGTAATTTTCATTTTTCCAAAACCCTCTCCAGAGATTTTTTAATTAACGAATATCAAATATTATTATCAAGAATTCGGTTTCAAACGTTTCTTGAATAAATAGTTAAAGTAAGGTTTATTTACCGTGTTTAATTAGGACTGTTACATATTCCCCCCCTTGAAGAGAACATCGTCCTCAGTGTATTCTCTATTGGTGTCCCGTGTTTTGATAGTTTGGAAAATCAAAAGACAAGGCAACATTGGAACCAATATTTAGAGTTACAGGATCTAGTCCTCCTGTTCTCAGAGAGGGATCTCTCAAAATTTTGTTTGCAAAGGTTTATATTGTGTGCTTTGAGTATTGGTTTTAGACTAGTTATTAAATGCAGGTGTTTATTTGTTTGTTTGTTTGGTTGGAATGATACAGCAAAACATCAAAAGGCCGCCTAGGAAAGATATATAGGATAGAGAAATATCTGGTTCATTGGGCAATGGAGTCAATAAAAGGTCATAACAAACTCATCAATGGATATGGGATATCAAAGGGAAAATCTAACTTGGCCACAGGATCCTTTTGTTTTTGGAATGAGATGAACATTAATGATTTGGAATGAGAGGTTTAATTCTCAACAAAGGGAATTCGAAAGCATAATTTGAATAATAAAGAGCTCTTTGATAGAAAGGGCTAACCATAAATTATACAAATCACACCTTTAAGAAAATAATGATTTCAAAACAACTTTTAAAATGAAATCTAAGATTCGGGGAACACCCTATTTCCTCAAAGATTTATTTTAAAGGACTTAGAAACATAAAATATTTACTGATAATTACAGTCATAGAAGAGGGAACACCTAAAAACATCTATGATCATAATTATAACGACCTTTAAGCCAACTATTTAAGTGAGGACAAAGGGAAAGATCAAAATAGACCTCTTTGATTCACTGTAAGCAAAGAACTTCAAAGGGAGACTTCAATAACAATTTTTAAGTGGTAGCAGACAAGCAGGGAGAACCATAAATCATGCTGAAACCAACTGTTCGAACTATTAAGGAAATAAACAAGCATGAATATTAAAGAGAGAGATTAAAGACTCTAAAATACTTCAACAGAAGAAAACATGAAACAATGAAGGATGAACAGGTCTAAGGTGCTTCCAAGAGTCATTTCTTAGCCTAAAACTTTCAACCTACTGTAGTAAGAAATTATGGAACATAATGAAAACATAAAACGATTCAGAATACTTCACCAACATCCAAGCTCATGGATCCAATGATAGCGCCTTCTCAAGAACAAACATGCAACAACATCATCAAGGTTTCCAAGACTTCAGTTTCTTCTTCAACTTCAACGGACTATGTATTTATTTCAGAGAGTTTCAGTATTACAAATGGTGATCAAACAACAACCAATCCCTCACTCATCTTCTACAGAAGTATATATAGAAGAATGAGGAGGTGAGATCTGATAAAAGATCTCCAATTACAATTAATACAGACTTAATGGCTTCTTGGCCTTTGGGGGGCTCAATGAAGAAACTTACATGGTTGTACTCTGTATTAAATGTTTTACATAAATATTTAAGCTCGGTGGGAGATTTTTTTGACCTTTGAGGCTCTGTGTGATGTTGAAGTAACTTTGCAGATGTTTTTTCATTAAGTTCCTTGGCAGAAATTACTCTTTGGCTACGTTTTGAAACAAATATCTGATCCTGATCAATAAATTCGGCTTCTGATTGAATACTTTGAGGGACAAGTGGAATTTCAACAGTTGGGAGGAATAAATCTATCTTAATGTGGTGGTGGATGCTTTCTTATTTGATAAAACACTTAAAATTCTCTTCAAACTATGTTTTAATCGGGGATTAGGCTTTTGATAAACATTTTTAGCCGTGATCCCCGCAAAATCTATCTTTGATCCTCTGTTCTGATAAATTTTGGTCTTCATCACAGATACTCTCTGACTGTGCCTGATCCATGGTTTTTTCTGGTGTGCAGTTCTCGTGCAAGGACGATATGGCATCAATGCCTCATGAAACACCGATGAAATGTGAATTTTAGATCCTGCGAATGATTTTTGTATAACAAAATGAAGGTGGGAGGATCGTCATCCTCTACCTTCGAATTTTCTTCAGACATAAGGGAAAAACCCTTTGAACCCTGCAAAATACGAAAAATATTAGAAAATCCTACATTTATAGGTTATATTTTTTCAGAGGACATGTGGGGGGAGCGTGGCCATTGGATGGCATCATCCAATGGTTGGGATTGATCGGAAGGGGTCAAAGGAAATGGAGGGAGGAATTAAATTGGAGTGGAAATGGAAAGTCAAAGTGGAAGACGTTGACTGGGCGATCGAATCAGGGCGATGAAATGTGGGCCATCAATCTGCAGATCAAATCGATGGCGAAGATGCTCCAATGACTGCGTCGTAGCCCAGTTAACCGTCGGGCATCTTCGATGAGCGATAGTCATCAGATGGGCGGCCTCAGATTGGACGACATGCATCAATATCGTGTCGGGTCCACGTCCGAATGTTAACACACGATGGATGGTGGTTTTATGAACAGTGCCCATGATATGTGTCGGCCAGCATATGGAATCACTGTCGATCAGGAAAAAATCGCTGTCGCCCAAAGGCGGTGCGATGAAATCTGCCCGGTTTTTGAATGGTGAGTGGTTGGCGAGGACCACCAAGGCAATGGGTTGCGCGCCGTCGATCTGCAAATCAGATCGATGGCAGAGAATGATTTGAATTTTAAACCGATGGGAAACCTTAGGTCATAATAAAAATGCCAAATTAATATAAATGAAGGTTTATTATATTGATTTCAACGTGGCCTGGCACCCAACTGCGAGGCCAGGGGTTATATGGAAAATGACATGACCGGGGGGGGTTAAAGACTTAGCCCAAGGGGGCTTATGTCCATAGTATGAAAATGTGTTTTTAGGCACTTTTCAATGTTTTTCAAAGGTTTTGAAGGTTTCGATAAGGCAAAAAAGGAGTTTTTAAACCTTATCAAAGGGGTTTTGATGAATGGGAAAGGGGGAAAGGCATGAAATTGAAGGATTTCATGGGAGAAGGAAAGGCAAATATGAGGTTAGTTTTGGGATAAGGGGAAAGGGGAGAAATGGTGCTTGCAACAATTTTTCTTCATGTAATGACAACAAAAATTCTGAGTTTGAAAAGGGGAAAAGCAGTGACGATTATCCAAATTAGGATAGGATATTATCAAAAGACTTTAAGCATCAGCAATTTTAACAATGGAATTATTTCTTGAAGGCTATCCAACATCATTTAGCCACCACCTGATATGAAAATTTTTATGGATGGTTAACAGTGGCTCCACTTGGGGATGGTGCCTTTTTGAAGGCATCAAGAATTTCAGACTTGCATTCTCTGGGAGGCTGATCATTTGCCTCCTTCATTGGGTTGCCTTCATTTCTATGGATGATCTTCTTTTTCTCTAAAACATATTAGCATTCATGGATCAACAATGGAACTTCATCAATACAACCTGTCTACCTACCCAATCCTACTGATCTAACATTTTCTCTTCATTATAGTGCACTTGGATTGGCAAACTCTTTTTACAACATTTTATTCTTTTGAAAATATAAAACTAATCTAATTCTACTTCTTATTTCTCCCTGAACTCAGATTAAGAAGTTGAGTTCAAATGCTTCTCTACCTATTCTACCATCTGTTGGGATTAAACTGTCCAACAAATTTTTATTCTCTAAATTATACAACAGAAATTGAAAAGCATTCAAGTTAGGATTGGACAGTCTAACTTGATGCTAGTCTATGGCATAAAAGACAAGCTGCACATAGAAATTTATTTTGCACAAAATTTAAAACAAAAATGGAAGGCTTGAGATCTGAAATTTGAAAACATTTCCTTCCTCTTTTCTACAACTCTGTTTTGATCTTTGTTTTGAGCTATCTTTGCTTTTCTTCTGGTTCAGGTTTTAATCTAATTAGAACCAAATTTTTACATCTTTTGACTCAGAATTTGAAATAGATTTGAGTCATTTTCTCTTTGAAACTTTAGGTTCAGATTTTGAGCATGTTTGAACCTTTAATTTCTATCCTAAACTATCTACTGATAAGCCAAGATTAAACAGTTTGGCAAATCGAATTCACTATCCTATCAGCAGAAAATTTAAAGCTAATTAGTCAAGATTAAACTGTTTGACTAACTAGAAGTGCATTTTTCAGGAGTGGCATTTGAGCTTGCACAATTTCAGATTTGTTTCTCTTTTTTGGTATGGGGCTATACCTTTCTTGTTTTCACCATCTACCCTCTTTTCTTTCTTTCTATATTTTTGTATTTTTGATTTCATAACTTTGAATGCAATGTTTCAGACTATGATATTTACAATGAAAAAATAAAATGCTTTGCAATTTATGATTCTTGGAAAAAGTAATGCTTTAGCATTCTGCCATTGACAGGACCTCCATATAGGTCTTCTCCACTCAATTATTTCAAGAAAAATGCATTGTGACCCCTCTCAGCATGAATAATATAGGGTCCTTTCCACAAGTTCTCAAATTTTCCATGTTTTCCCTTCTCTTATTTTCTTGAATCCCACTTAAGAACAACATTTCCAACTTGGAAATCGTTTGCCTTAGTCCTCTTATCAAATAGCTTCTTCATATTTTCTTGGACTAACTGTGTTCTTTCATAGACTTCCTCTCTGGTTTGCTGTAAATGAATTGTTTGGTTGATTCTTCTCTGCATATCATTCTCTTCAATCTGTACTTCTTGAAGGAGATTCATGACTGGCACTCCTAATGAGGTGGGAAAGACTTCATCCATGCCATAAACTAACTGATAGGGGGACATATTTATTGATTTCTTTTTAGTTGACCTATCAGCCCATAAGGCATGAACCAGTTTACTGTGCCATGATTTCTGATTTTGTTCCAACAGCTTTTTAATGATATTGATGAGGCTCTTGTTGGAAGATTCAGCTAATCCATTTCCTTGAGGATAGTAAGCAGTGGAATGGACCAAGGTTATGTGGTATTTGTAACAGAAATCAACCATCTTCTTAGATTTAAAAGCAACAGCATTGTCTGTTATGATTTTTTTGGGACAACCAAATCTGGATAGGATATTGGTTTCAAGAAACTTGGTAATGACAAAGTCATTAGCATTCCTGGAAGGTATAGCTTCTATCCATTTGGTAAAGAAGTCAGTGGCTATGAGGATTCATTTATGTTCAGCTGAGGAGGATGGGTGAATTTGCCCAATGAAGTCTAAACCCCATTGTTAAAAAGGTGCCTCAACTCTGGCAGGATGTAAGGGTAAGGGAAGAAGTTTTCTTTTGCCATCAAAAATTTGACACTTATGGAAAGACATGACCAACCTTTGAGTGTCTGGGAAAAGAATAGGCCAATAGTGACCGGATCTAAGAATTTTTTTTTCTGTGGCCTTCCAGTAGAGGTGTCCTCCACATTATCCGTCATGCAATTCATGCATGATTTTTCCTGCATCATCTTCAAGTAAACATTTAAGAAAAATTCCAACAACATTTTTCCAATATAATACTCCATCTAATATGCAAAAATTCAAATATTTTTGTTTCAAGAATCTAGCATTAGTTTTAGAAAAAGAAGGAGGGGCATTTAAATACAAAAGCACATAAATAATGTCAGCATATCAAGGAGAATTCAGAAATGTTTCTTCAATAAAAGGAGCATTAGATTCTTCTATTTCTTCCAATACATCTACCATATTCATGTCTAGTGCCTGGAAGTTAGACTCAGCCATAAGTTTTGGTAATCCTTGCCCTTTAACTAGTTTGGTGGGCCTAATTTCTAAGTCATATTCAAGAATAGTTGCAATCCATTTTCCCCTTTTACCATCAGGGTCTTGACTTAGAATGTCCTTGACAACAGTATGTGGAACAAAATAAATTATGTGAGAGTGTAAAATATAGACCCTAAATTCTTTTAATGCTTTCACTAATTCTAAGACTTGCTTCTCGATGATGTTATATTTGAGAGGAGCATCTCTTAAGGCCCCACTAAAAAAATATATTGGTTGTTCTTGCCCCAAGTCATTCTTTTGAAGTAATACTGTAGCTATGGTATGCTCAGATGCAAAAGAAAATATATAAATTCTTTGGTAAAATCTGGACTAATTAGAACTGGTGTTTGAGTAAGAGCTTGTTTGACCAGCTCGAATGATTGTTTAGCTGGTAAAGTCCATTTTACACCTACATCTTTCTTAAGCATCCTTGTAATTTTTTTTAATAGCTCAGCAAGATTAGGAATAAATCTCCTGAGAAAATTAATCTTTCCGATGAAATATTGCAATTCTTTGAGGCTCCTTGGATGGCTGATCTGCAATATGCCATTTATCCTTGTAGGGTCTATTTTTATTCCCTCTTCTGAAATTATATGGCCAAGAAGTTTACCTTCTTGGAGACCAAAGAGTGTCTTCTTGGGATTCAATGATAAGCTAAATTTCCTACACTTCTCAAAAACTTTTCTCAGGTGAATTAAATGTTCTTCATCAGTTTTTGAGAAAATGGTTATGTCATCAAGGTAAATAATTATGAAGTAGCCAATATCTTCAAAAAAGGCTATGTCCATGGCCCTTTGGAAGGTGGCCCCTGCATTCATTAACCCGAAAGGCATTTTGACATACATAAAGGTGCCCCAAGGTGTGGTAAAAGTAGTTTTGATTTGATCATTTGGGAGCACTAACACCTGGTTGTAACCCGAGAACCCATCTAAGAGGGATATCCTTTTTGACCCAACTACCCTTTGAAGTATATGCTCCATCTTGGGTAAGGGGTAGTTGTCTTTTAAATAAGCTCTGTTTAAATTTCTGAAATCAATACAGAGCCTGATTTCCCCTGTTTTCTTTCTAATAGAAACTAAGTTTGAGACCCACTCTGAATACCTAATTGGTACAATGATCCCAGCAGCATGCATCTTTTCAATTTCTGCCTTAACTAAAGGTAATAAAACAGGGTTTATTCTCCTTAACTTTTTTCTAAAAGGCTTTTGATTTTCCTTCAAAGGGATTTTATGTTGGATGATGCTGCTATCATATGATTCTAGGTCTTTGTATCCCCAAGCAAAAACATCTTTAAAATCTTTGAACAACTCTATGTACTGCAATTTTATGTGAGCTGGGAGAGTGCTGCACAGCTTGATCATTTAGGGTTCTGTTAGACTGCCTATGTTATGTTCTTCTACATTTGTTTCCAGAGGCTCCAATCTTGATTCTTTGGCTACATCGGTAAAGTCAAAAAGGTGTTCTAAAGGTGCTAGAACTCTTGGAATTTTATGATTTTTACATTTTAAAACTTCCAAGTCTTCTTGGTCTGTGTTGTCAATTACCTCTGCTTCAATAGGATTCTCATAATGATTTATATCAGCAGTATATTTCATTTCAGCTTCTGGGATTTGTTCAATATACAAATGATTTTCTTTATGGCTGGTTTCTGATATTGGTATGCTGAAATCATTTTCTGATTTCAAGAAATCATCTATGTGTTTGTCAGAATCAAACACTGGCCAGTGATCTTTGTTGTCAGGCACAGCAGGCCTATGTTTTACCTTCACACCGAGTTGTTCATTTATTTCAGGTATCTGTCAATTGCTGGTATTGAAAGCGAGTTCATTTGCTAGATGATTCATTTCTCTTGGAATGAAAATAAGTTCATACTTTTCAAAGGTTTTTAATAGATCAAGGGCAGCGTTTCGATATTCCCTAAGTCTTGGATTTTTAGCTGAGTATTCTCTTTTGATTTGTCTTATAATAAGTTCAGAATATCCTAAGATTGATATCTTCTGGGCTTCTAACTGTTTAAGAAATTGTAATCCTAGGAGAAGTGCTTCATACTCAGCAATATTGTTAGTGCATAGGAAATTCAATTTGTATGAAAAAATATTTTTTGTATTTTGAATCCACACACCTGCTCTTGCACTTGTTTTATTACAAGATCCATCAAAGTTTAGGGTCCAAAGTATGTCATTCCTATTTTCATTTTCTCGTTGCTGTTGATTGGTAATGTTTTGAATTTGATTGAAGGGAAGATTTGATTATTCAGGTGAACTAATTGGGTCCATGTTTTCCTTATCTGGATGAGTGATTTCATCTTCATTACATAAGATAAAGGAATCTAAACTTGATTGAATAGAATAGATTGGAGAGTTTTTTGGTTTGTCTATGTTTCTCACCATGTACTTCATGTGGGATTCTCTGTATAGTCTTCTTTTTTGGTTAAAAATGGGAATGGTGGCATAAGATATGTCCATTTGAAGGCTTCCCTAAAGTTTGGCTCCCCAAGATCTGGATAAGAGCATGCCATACTTAGGGGGAATGTCAGCTACAACTATGTCCATGAATAAACTCTTAGCAGGGATTTGGGCTAAGTTAACACACAGATATTTGATTAAACCCAAACACTTGACTCTGCTTGAGTCAAAGGAATACAAGTCTTTGTATGGCTTAGTAATTTCTAAGCCTAAGCTTTCCATCACTACTTTGGGCATTAGATTGTGTGAAGCTCCTGAGTCTAACATAGAATTGTGTAAAATTTTCTCATGTATGTTCAAGCTAACATAGAAAGGAGGGACAACCCCTTCTTGGTATTTTCCTTCAACTTCTGGACCAAACAACAACTCTGGTTTGTCATCTGTCAAGTTTAAGGTGTCAATATCATTTCCTAAGTTCAAAGCTTTCAAAACTTGGTTTTTGTACACTTCTTGGGTTACTAGTTTAGATAGGGGGATGGTAATTTTTATCTTAGCAATATCTCCCTCAAGGATAAAAGGAATAATTGACTTTTTTGTATTTACATCTGTTTTTTCAATTGAATTCTTTTCAGCAACTTTGATTTGCTGAACCTTGTTTGGACTGGTAATTGGGACAATTTTATAAGGACCACTAGCTGAAGTGCTAGGGGTACTCTGTTCAACCTTTGGCTGGACACCTTTATCTTTTTTTAAGTCTAGTTTCTTAGCCAAAATGTTGGTTTTCTCTGTTGTCTTTTTGGGCTGGCTTTCTGCGTTTTTCTTGACAGCAGTGCTAGTGTTCTTATCCTTTAAATTATCTATGTTTCCCTTGCTCCTAAGATCATACTGTTTGTGTACCTCCATGATTTCATTTTCAAAACCCAATCTATAGTCATCAGAATCTTCATAGGTATTTGTATTTTGATCATAAGAGAAGAAATCTTGTTCTTCCTCAGTGAGGAAAACATCATCCTCACTGTCTGATCTAATCAAGTTTACATGAGATTATTCCAACCTTTCCAACTCCCTATCTTCTTCATATTGATCTACATAGTTCTGTTGAAAGGGAGGTCTAATCTGTTGGTCACTTTTTTTTTTCTTATCTTGATTGTTGTCTCTTCTATAATTCTTATTTCTATTTCTATTTTGGGAGTTGTTATGATTGTCTCTTGGCTGTGTTCTCTCAAGTATGCTCATCCTTTTCATGATCTCTTCCAACATTTGTTCTGTCTTTGAGCTAGATGTGGAGGTTGTAGTGTCATCTTTACAAGTTATCCTCTTCTCTAATCTCAAACTATTTATTTTCTCAATTATGTTTGCTTCTACGCTCATAGCTCCTTTCTGCATGTCTTCTTAGGTTAAGTAGTCCCTCTCCCTTAACTGATAAATCATGTTCACATCAAGGCCTTCAGGATATATTAATAAGGCCATGCCTTGAGGAGGCTTCATGTGAGGTGGAAGAGCATTATAAATGCTATTGAACCTAGTGGAGTAGTCGGGAACACTCTCTCGTTGATTTCTCTTGAGGCTGCTATATTCTGCTAGTATTTGGAGAGGATTATTTTTGAGTTCCCATTTGTTGACGAATGTTTGATGCAAGGCGGGGAGATAATTTATGCTGTCAGGAGGTAAGTTTTTAAACCATTTCTTTACATCTCCTCCTAAAATTTGAGAAAAGTTCCTCCTTTTCACAGTTTCGTCCTCTATCTCCATGTAATCAAATGCATCTCCCATCCTATCTACATGTTGTTGAGCTGTTGTAGACTCTTTTCCAGTGAAGTAAGGGATTTTATATTGGTAATCATTTGGTAAGTGAAGTAGAGGTTGTGGTAACACTAATGGGGCATACCATGTTGCCATGGCTGGAAATAAGGGTGGATTTACAGTAGTGAAAGTGGGCTGAACATGAGTGTTTTTCACAATGGTAGTATGAATTGGAGTGGAAGAAAAACTTGGGCCAGCAAACTAATTTTGAGCAGACTTGTTATAAAAAAGGCTAAAGTGATAAAGAAGTTGGGGATCAGGAGGAGTGAAAGGTGAGGCTTCTCTACTGAAGCTTTGTTGCAAATCTGCAATATCAAGGTCACTTTGATTTAATTCACCTTGAGATCTGGTTCTAAAGATGTTCTTTGTATGATGCAAATCAAAGTGTGAATCCTCTAAGACCACAAAGTTCTTAGGGATAGAATTTTTTCTTAAGAGGCTCCTATTAGCAGCTGAATTTCAAGAGTTAGAAGTCTGCCACAAAATTCTCTCAGGATTGTCAACGATTAAAGGAGGATTTGGGTCTAGAAGGGATCTAGTATTGATCCTATGTGAAGCCAGACTGCTTTTCAAAAATGAGAGAGGTGGGGGTTTTTAGGGACTATTTTTGGAAGCTTCACCTCTCAGGATGTTTTTTCTAAAATGGGACTAGGCTTCTAAACTTTATTCAAGGTTGGTTAACACAGTCTTAAAGAGATTTGGGAACCTAGATGAGTATTAGGCCTACTGGGGCTAGTGGAGTCGCCAGGTGGAAACTTTTAGTTTTTTTATGAAGGTAAGATATTGGATGGTTCCACCACCATGCTTATTATGAAGCCATACTGAAATGTTTTTGGTTTTTCTGAGTTTGATTTTATAGGTTATGAGAGTGTCCTAAATCTGACTTAACACTTATCTAGGGTGTCAAAACATACAGAGTTCACTCTTATGGCTTGGTAACTGATTCCTTCAAGGTTTGATAAGGTTTAATGAGAATCCTAAGGGTTAATTATTTTTTCACTGATTCAATTAAGTCCTATCATGATTACCATTGCTTGGTAGTGCTTAAGGGAGGTTACTTATGTTATACTAGACAGTGACTGTTTAACTTAAAATATTTTACTCAGAGTCCCACCGTGATCGCCATTATGTTGGTGTCCCGTGTTTGATAGTTTGGAAAATCAAAAGACAAGGCAACATCAGAACCAATATTTAGAGTTAGAGGATCTAGTCCTCCTGTTCTCAAAGAGGGATCTCTCAAAATTTTGTTTGCAAAGGTTTACCTTGTGTGCTTTGAGTATTGGTTTTAGACTAGTTATTAAGTGCAGGTGTTTATTTGTTTGTTTTTTTGGTTGGAATGATACAGCAGAACATGAAAGGCCTAGGAAAGATATATAGGACAGAGAAATATCTGGTTCATCAGGCAATGGAGTCAAGAAAAGGTCATAACAAACTCATCAATGGATATGGGATATCAAAGGGAAAATCTAACTTGGCCATAGGATCATTTTGTTTTTGGAATGAGATGAACATTAATGATTTGGAAGGAGAGGTTTAATTCTCAACAAAGGGAATTTGAAAGCATAATTTGAACAATAAAGAGCTCTTTGATAGAAAGGGCTAACCATAAACTCTACAAATCACACCTTTAAGCAAATAATGATTTCAAAACAAATTTTAAAATGAAATCTAAGATTCGGGGAACACCCTATTTCCTCAAAGATTTATTTTAAAGGACTTAGAAACATAAAAGATTTACTGATAATTCTAGTCATAGAAGAGGGAACACCTAAAAACATCTATGATCATAATTATAATGACCTTTAAGCCAATTTTTTAAGTGAGGACAAAGGGAAAGATCAAAACAGACCTCTTTGATTCACTGTAAGCAAAGAACTTCAAAGGGAGACTTCAATAACAGTTTTTAAGTGGCAGCAGACAAGCAGGGAGAACCATAAATCATGTTGAAACCAATTGTTCAAACTATTAAGGAAATAAACAAGCATGAAGATTAAAGAGAGAGATTAAAGACTCTAAAATACTTCAGCAGAAGAAAACATGAAACAGTGAAGGATGAACAGGTCTAAGGTTCTTCCAAGAGTTAGTTCTTAGCCTAAAAATTTCAACCTACTATAGTAAGAAATTATGGAACATAATAAAAATAGAAGAAAACATAAAAAAGTTCAGAATACTTCACCAACAACCAAGCTCATGGATCTAATGATAGAGCCTTCTCAGGAACAAACATGCAACAACATCATCAAGTTTTCCAAGACTTCAGTTTCTTCTTCAACTTCAACGGACTATGTATTTATTTCAGAGAGTTTCAGTATTACAACTGGTGATCAAACAACAACCAACCCCTCACTAATCTTCTACAGAAGTATATATAGAAGAATGAGGAGGTGAGATCTGATAAAATATCTCCAATTACAATTAATACAGACTTAATGGCTTCTTGGCCTTTGGGGGGCTCAATGAAGAAACTTACATGGGTGTTCTTTGTATTAAATGTTTTACATAAAGATTTAAGCTCGATGGGAGATATTTTTGACCTTTGAGGGTCTGTGTGACATCGAAGTAACTCTGCAGATGTTTTCTCATTAAGTTCCTTGGCATAAATTACTCTTTGGCTGCGTTTTGAAACAAATATCTGATCTTGATCAATAAATTCAGCTTCTGATTGAATACTTTGAGGCACAGGTGGAATTTCAGCAGCTGGGAGGAGTAAATATATCTTAATGTGGTGGTGGAGGCTTTTTTGTTTGATAAAACACTTAAAATTCTCTTCAAACTATGTTTTAATCGGGGATTAGGCTTTTGATAAACATTTTTAGCCGTGATCCCCGCAAAATCTGTATTTAATTCTTTGTTCTGATAAATTTTGGTCTTCTTCACTAGTAATCTCTGACTATGCCCGATCCATGGTTTTTGCTGGTGTGCAGGGCTCGTGCAAGGACGATATGGCATCAATGCCTCACGAAACATCGATGAAACGTGAATTTTAGATCCTGCGAATGATTTTCGTATAACAAGCCGAAGGTGGGAGGATCATCATGCTCTACCTTCGAATTTTCTTCAAACATAGGGGAAAAACCCTTTGAACCCTACAAAATATGAAAAAGATTAGAAAATCCTACATTTATAGGTTATATTTCTTCAGAGGACATGTGGGGGGAGCGTGGCCATTGGATGGCATCATCCAACGGTTGGGATTGATCGGAAGGGGTCAAAGGAAATGGAGGGAGGAATTAAATTGGAGTTGTCGATAGCACAGAGATCGACGGTCGGGAGAGGAAACGGAAATTCAAAGCGGAAGACGTTGACTAGGCGATTGAATCAAGGCGATGAAAGTGGGCTGTCGATCTGCAGATCAGATCGATGGCAGAGATGCTCCAATGACCGCGTCATAGCCCAGTTAACTGTCAGGCGTCTTCGGTGAGCAATAGCTGTCGGATGGGTGGCCTCAGATCGGACGTCATGCATCAATATCGAGATGCGTCCACATCTGAACGTTAACGTGCGATGGACGACGGTTTTATGAACAATGCCCAGCACACGTGTTGGCCAGCGTATGGAATCATTTCCGATAGGGAAAAAAGCGTCGTCGCCCAAAGGCGGTGCGATGAAATCCGCCCGGTTTTGGAATGGTGAGTGGTTGGCAGCGACCACCGGGGCAATGGGTTGCACGCTGTCGATCTACAGATCAGATCGACGGCAGAGAATGATTTGAATTTTAAACCGGCGGAAAACCCTAGGTCATAATAAAAATGAAGGTTTATTGTATTGATTTCAACACGGCCTGGCGCCCGACTGCGGGGCCAGGGGTTATATGGAAAATGACATGATCGGGGGGGTTAAAGACTTAGCTCAAGGGGGCTTAATTCCATAGTATGAAAATGTGTTTTTAGGCATTTTTCAATGTTTTTCAAAGGTTTTGAAGGTTTCAATAAGGCAAAAAAGGATTTTTTAAACCTTATCAAAGGGGTTTTGATGAATGGGGAAGGGGGAAAGGCATGAAAATGAAGGATTTCATAGGAGAAGGAAGGGAAAATATGAGGTTAGTTTTGGGAGAAGGGGAAAGGGGAGAAATGGTGGTTGCAACAATTTTTCTTCATGTAATGACAGCAGAAATTCTGAGTTTGAAAAGGGGAAAAGCAGTGACGATTATCCAAAGGATAGAATATTATCAAAAGACTTTAAGCATCAGAAATTTTAGCAATGAAATTGTTTCTTGAAAGATATCCAACATCATTTAGCCACCACCTGATATGACAGAATTTATGGGTGGCTAACACTTTCACTGAAACTTAAACTTATACTCATGATATAATAATATAAACAACCCAAAGGGGGTCCTTCTCCTTCACAAAGAAACACTTTCTTTTCCTTAAATGCCATTAAGTGAAATAGTAATGTTTTTATCCATAGTCATAAGCATGTATAACTCAAAGAATATTCCATTTCCATTTCTAACTACTTATCCCTTATTCGATTCATAAAGATATAGAAAATTCTATATACCAACTTACCATTACTTACCAATTCCTATTGTAAGTAATGATGGCTTTTACACAAACTCTCTGAGAATGGTTGAACACCCATCAACACTCCCTGGAAAGAGCCTGTAATGTATGACTAAAAAATTCAATCACATTAGTCACATAGTTTCAATCAAATGAAATACTTGTAACTATCAAACATTCATGCAATATCAAAAGATGTTTTAATCAGAGTATTTCCACAATTACTCAGAAACCACCAACCCTCTAATCAATGCATCACGTCAACATTGTCTTAGCTCCTGCTAAAGACATCCACATATTACTTCAAAAAGTACTCAGAGAGCACCTAGCTCTCTAATCTTACCAATGGTCAATCGATGCACAATGGGCATATCTTAGCCTCTGTTAAGACACTCAAACAAATTAGTAATAAAGTAAATGAACTTATACATTTAGTAATTTATTTTCCGTGCGCTAAGCTCCTTTCCTCTTAATATCTACATAAGATATTTACACAATCATATAAGAATTCATTTTAATATAACACATAACTTATTACTTAACTTGTTCCACTATGAGAACCACAATGGTGAACAAAATGCTCCTCCCAACCCATGGGAGTTGGTTTCCACAACCAAATCGATTCATTTTCACATCCAGACAGTAATTTGACAAAAGACCATTCCAGGTCCAGTATGGATTCCTCTTGGCAACATAATTCCTATTCCTCTGACAATGTCCTATCTACAAGGAATTTTGGGCCACCTCCAACAAGCTCCAAAGTCAATAGACTTGCCTCAGGTTTTTCCCCTTCACCATCTTGGCCAACTCTTTTCCCTACTAAGATCATATATCTATAGGGAGAGGAAATCCGGGCAGGTAAGTGACATCAACCCCTTCAGGAAGGCAACCACCATCAACTTAGTCCTTCTAGCCTTTCAGAAATGTTCACAACTATCTGACATGTTAAATTTCTCTTTTATCATTCTTTCCCATAGTAGATTACATAATGAACTTTATGCACATTATGCATAAAGAAAAAAAGCTTTGTGTACATCATACATCATACTTGCCCTTAACTTGGAACAATGTTACCGATGAAATAGGTAACCTCAATGTTATCTACTTTTTGAAGTATCAAGAAAAACACCTAATTTTGAAAAAGTGGCGATGTAGAATCAAGAAAAAAAAATTTGAGCATGTTTTTGGCACTTTAAATTTTTTTCGTTTTTTTTTTTTTTTTTTTAATTAATTTTTTTTTTTTAAGTGGTGTTTTTTATGTCGATTTTGAATAGTGGTGGTGTATCAACACCGACATTTTTTTATAGGATTTATTTTGACACTATAAATTTTTTAATGTCTTCTTCTTCTGTGAGATGTTTATTTTTAAGTGCATTTATGTACTTGTGTTTTAAAAATAAAAAAAATATTTTTTTTTTAAATAAAAACTTGTAATGATATCTTCACTTTTTCACATACATAAAAGATGGAAAAAGGGTCAATATTCTAAAGTTTATATTTTCTACATGTTTATGTATTGTTAAATAAATTTTCAATGCACATCAAAAAAATTTCGCTAAAAAACCAATATTTTGAACCATATGACAAAAAAATACATTTTTTCAATATAAATACAATGCAAAAAATACACTTTTACAGAGTTTTTGTTGAAAAAAAACATGTTAAATAAACTAATCTTTTGGGAGAATCTTAACAAAAAAACTTAAGAAAATAACATTTTTATTGAATTTTATGTCAAAAAATAATAGCAATCGCATGTTTTTTTGCAAAAAAAAGGGTTGTTCTCATAAAATATCAAAGTCTAAACATTACAAGTAAAACTGATTAATAGTTCTAAAAAACAAGCTTTGTTTGCAAGCATAACTTAAACATCATCAACAATATCAACTAATACATCTTCAACATCATCTAGAACAGCATTGATGGCTTCTTCCGCAGCATTTTCTTCTTCATTTTGATCATCGCCGTCTTCTAGTGGATCTTTCATGTCATCAAATCTTCCAAAGTGTCCCTTTCCAATCATTCCATATAATGGTGGTTGAGGTTCCTTCGCTTTTTTTGCCACATGTGATTCATTAAAATCTCCTTTCCTCAAACCAACTTCTTGCTTCGCATCTGGAAGGAATTTAAGAGCGTTAATTCTTTGTTGAATAAATTTTCATTGAACTGGGCCTTTCTCAATGGCAATGCAATTTCTTCCTTTTAGTAGGCAACATTCTAGTGTTGTACCTAATCATCAAGCACAAAAAAAATAAGTAAGAAAATTATTATGGAGACATAAAAAGTAAAAAAGACAATATTTAAATTTAAATTTGTATATTAAAACTTACCTAAACCTGAGAATAAATCCAAAACTCATTCTCTTTATTTTGAACATAGATCTATAAGATAGTTAATCAATGCTTGTGGTTTTTGATAAATGTTAACTATATCTCCTTTTGCATCTTTATCCTCATATGTTAGTTTTCTTACCACTGCATCATAAACCAATACTTGACTATTACTCTTCCCATCTACTCGATTCATAATAATATGCTTATAGCTATCGTCTTTTGTCCAACATTCAACATGGATGAACTCACAATCATTTATAATAGGCTGATCTTCGGAAGAAATAATATTTGACTTTTGCCTATAACATAACATAGTAAAAGTTCAATTAAATTTTACATGAATAAAAAAATTTAGGAGGAATCAAACATACAATTTCAAAATCTTACCATGTAAGTTGCATCCTTGAGTTTGCTTTACCCTTGAAGCTTGTTAATAACATTGGAAACTGTCTGTCTGAATGAAATGTCACAAATCGCCAAAGTGGTGATGTTGTCACTTCTTGAAAACCCGTAACCACTTTACTAAAAGCTTGATAAGTATATGGTTCTCTATCATATTCAATGTCTGGGAAATTGAAACCATGAGGAATATATGCAATAACTAGGCCATATTCCCTTTTAGGTATTAGTGATGCAATGTCTTCACAGTCACCTTGTATTATTTGATATTGGACACTGTCGAGCCCATTCCAAATGTAATGATTAAGATTAGGATCTAGTTCAACATTCATAAGACACTTCCTTCTCATGTTCTCCATCTTAATTTTTTCAATAAAGCTTTTGAAAGTATCTGGTACTCCATTTCCATCCTTCTTTGACATCTTTAATGACATAAATATATATATATAGATATGTATAAGTAATAAAATAAAAATAGTTAAAATATGAATAAAATAAATTTATAAATCAACATATTAAGATACAATACATAAACTCTACTAGTATTTAAGTAGAACATGCAGGTAGTTGCGTACTGTATCATCTGGCCCATCTTCATTCAACATTTTAACCATGTGTTCTTGTATTTTCATAAAAAAGGCCAAGTGAATACAGTAAATTAAAAACGTTAGCTATATTGACATGTGTAAAAATTCTCTGACATCATATGTTTTATTTAAAACAAAATTATAATAAATAATTAAAGAAACACAACTTTGAAATTAAGACATTATTTGTTGATAAATTCACACGATTACCCGAGCTATCCAGTTTCTTTAATTGTATCCTTCCACCTTGTTGTTCTCAAAGTGTAATAGTCATATCCTCTGGAAGCTGCTTCATTTCAGGACCCCCCTTACTGTTGGTACATATTATGGGTTTACTCTTTCTAACTTTCTGATTTTTTATGGAAATATTCTCCCATCAATCAAAAATCTCATCGATCAAATCCCATACCTCCCCAGTTCTAAATGCCAACTGAAAAATGTTATCTGTGCCTCTGAAGAGATTTGTATTCAATTTTCCATCTTTTGCTTTTTTTTCATCAATTTGATAACCTGTTTCCATTAAACATTCCTTTCAAAATGCTACACTAACTTGTGTCTTATCCCCACCACATTTTTCTATGAATTCGTTATGAATAAATCTGACCCTTTGGATGAAAGTCATTTTCATTCTATACTCATTATCTGCATTATGATCCCATGCCAATAACTTTGATTCCATTTCTGTTAAGCCAGCGTAAATGATGCATTTCACTGTTTGAAAAAGATAATTATTGGGATATTCTGCAATCAATTATATACCTTTTCTATTAGTAGTTCTGTTAATTATACATAATATTTATTGTTTTGTCTTGTCAAATAACATTGTAGAAACAGCATGGATCGTAGCAATATACAATCTCCCATAGCCATATGGATTGAACGAAGACAATATTTGAGTTATTAATCTATACCTTTAAGTGATAATTTTTCTGGTGATATTGAAGACATATTATACTGAGCCATAAGTGGTTAACATTAAGCTCAAATGTTTGGCCACCAAGAATTAATTTATTCTTCCTCAACTCTTGTCGAATAGCATTTTGTTTTTTTTTAATAATGCCATCCTCTAACTCAGCACCTGGTGTTATGATTTCTCTGCTTCCGTAAGAG